>CBXJ02000282.1:24438346-25638346 GCA_000612645.2 Trichuris muris | reverse complement strand
GAAAAGTATATTCAAGTTGACAGCGCTCGATGGATATCTTAATCTTTGAATTTGATACTATTTTTCAATTATGCTCTGTCAATGATGCAATGTTCCAAAGCTGTAATAAAAACATAGTTTCTTAATAACGGGATAGGACGCAACTTTTTATTATTTAAAAGCGCATTGTGCCTTAAAACCTGGATAAGAAGGAACACATGGACAGTTACGTCTCTTGAAAGAACGTACAGTAAGTAGTTTACAGACAGTGAACGCACGGGCCAACCTTTATAAATAGGGACGGTTAGCTTGGCAAAGACTAAAGTAAAGAAAAATGGGCCATGAAATGATCGCAATATACTTGTTCTGAATCACACCAGTAATCATACAGAGCCCAATGGTGCTCCCGATAGGCGCGAATGAACATTTCGCGAAACGGAAAAAGAAGCAGGATAGAAACAGAGGGTGTACAACAATTTTACGAATGACGGGTTGCCTCCTAGCCGATGAATATTAATGACAAGCAATTTTTGAGTTCAATTTGAAATCTCCAGCTTTCAATTACATTTTGAACAACAGCCAAGAGGTGGTATGAAAATTGCTACATAGGTACACTTAAGAAGAAAGGGAACGGACAGTTATAAATGGAGAACATTGCAAAGCGCAAAGTGGAAAAGTAAAGGCACGCAACGTGTCTTGGAGAATGAAAAGTAGCATTTACAGAGTCATCAATAAAACCTGTCAGCTACTGCAGTGCTGAAGAAGAACATTCAGTCGTTGGTTGGCATGCAGTAATTGACACCGTATCAACTGACTGAAGGGCAAATGCACGCCCATGCAAGAAGTCAGGGTCATGGCGTCATCATAATTGAAAGAAATGTGACCTGACGTTAAAATTACTTCCAAACCATATCGCATTGGCAATTCCATACGACCTTCGCGTGTAAAAAATTTATTTGAATCTAGCCTTCTCCCGCTGACAAGTTCTTCCACTTTGCGCTCACATAACTTGGCAGCAGACGCGACGTGCACAAGCCAGACAGTCTATTCGTCAAGTGAGAGAACGCCTACCAGGACTGTTCCGCCCAAAGACGTCTGATGGCTATTATGCACTCCCATCGAATTCTTCAATTCTCTTCTAGTTGAAAAGGTGGCTGCTGTTAACATTTAAAAGTTCCATTTCAGGCAAACTATAATGTGATGAAATTACAATGTAAACACTCTGCAGCCGCTGGGATAACCGAATACACGCGCAGCAAGGAAAGATTCCCAAATATGTACAATGATCGGCATTCCATAGATACACAAACACGCATATATATATATATTTGAAAATCGGATTCTTTGCAACGGTGTAGTTATACATGATAAGGTACATTAGTACGACTTCCACCGTTTAACCTTTATTTCAAAATACTCAGAGCCTTCGGGGTCGCACACACCCCGTCATCAGCGACTAATGAACATTCAACGATCTGCTAGGAAAGGTGTTGGTCGATTTTTCTTTAAAACCACGTCTTAAATTGGACAATGCATGGTTTAAAATATGTTTCTCCGCTTCGATCTTTGTTTTAAGTCGTGTTATGTGTTTCTTGGGCATTGAAAAAAAATCGACCAATACCTTTCCTAGCAGATCGTTGAATGTTCATTAGTCGCTGATGACGGGGTGTGCTCGACCCCGAAATCTCTGAGTATTTTGAAATAAAGGTTAAACGGTGATAATAAAGTACTAATATACCTTATATATATATATATATATATATATATATATATATATATATATATATATATATATATATATATATATAACTGATATTGTTCTTTTGAGACCTGAAATATGCTGGAATGTGTTTCGAGCATGACTGTTTATTCAATCTCGACCTAATATTTAGGTCGTCGAATATCTTTATCCGTAAGGTCAGAATTTCGCGCCGCTTCCATGGGCAGAGTACTACTTACCAACTTTGTATCACATCGCCCGGAGCTACGAAGGTTTCAATGATCCTTCTTGTGCTCACCATATATATATATATATATATATATATATATATATATATATATATATATATATATATATATATATATATATATATATATATATATATATATGTTCATTTACACTTAGTCCTCATTAATTCAGTATACTGGTGAGCAGAAAACAGAGTGTTGGGCCATTTGTAGCGACCAGTTAATGTGCCTGTTTTAGGATATTAAAGTTTCGTTTAAAAAGCGAAGTACGTGCTTTTGTCCATGATCTAATACAGTCTAATTCATCCCACTGCTAAGAAACCGACGAAGCGAATAGATGAAGATGGTTTCGACGTACGAATGAATGTGGGTAATGTTGCAGCTACTATGCATCATTGCGACAGGTCAGAAACTCCGCCTGTTCAGGAAAAAAGTAACGGAGAATCAACGGAGGAACAGCATTATATATATATATATATATATATATATATATATATATATATATATATATATATATATATATATATATATATATATATATATATATATATATATATACTTGAAGCAAGAGGAATTAGTAACAAGGTGTCTCATACTTATGAAAAATAAGAAAAGATACGGTATCCTTGTTTAACAAGCTTTAATTGGCGAAGCTTCCGGAACGTACGTGTTCCGTCATCAGACTTTGAATCGCACTGATGACGGAACACGTACGTTCCGGAAGCTTCGCCAATTAAAGCTTGTTGAACAAGGATACTGTATCTTTTCTTATTTTTAATAAATAAATAAATAAATAAATAAATAAAATATATATATATATATATATATATATATATATATATATATATATATATTACTTGCGGAATCTTTTCAACGCGTTGACGGAAAAAGAGGATTTCACTTGCGAGGCTTTCGGGAATGAACTTATTCCATCCTCAGCAGGAACTTAATGCAACGTGCGCGTAATTCCTTTGTAAGAAAATAGAAACTGTCAGCGGACTCCCGAAACCTTTTCTGTAGATGATGAAATGGTATATTCGTTTCAGGTGAAGTCACGTACAGCGTAGGTACACTTGCGAATTGCG
The DNA here is from genome assembly GCA_000612645.2 of Trichuris muris. Taxonomy (NCBI): domain Eukaryota; kingdom Metazoa; phylum Nematoda; class Enoplea; order Trichinellida; family Trichuridae; genus Trichuris; species Trichuris muris. Next base: position 25,635,314 of record CBXJ02000282.1, on the reverse strand, counting down.
TATGCAAATTGAAGTCTATTGCGAATTCTTCGTCTTTGGAAAGAGATGCGTACGCAACACGAGAAAGAAAACGTCGTTAACTACAATGCACGTTAGAAGTTGGCCTTCAAAACCTTCCGACAGTGCCGAAAGACCTGTTCGTGCGCTGCCTGATTTCAAAGGACAGAACGCAATGGCATGTCGACTGAACGCAAATGCTGCGCAACGACGAGCAAGAATGAGTTCCAAAAGTCGTTAAACGCACAGCCAAGATTGATTAAAACACCAACGAGGAATGTTGCCGGACCCGTTGCGTCAAATGTTCACAATCGACCGCAAAGGGCGCGACCAACCGGCGGCCATCCTATCGGGGCATATCGTCGCAAAGGGAACAACAGACGTCTACGTGCTTTAACAAGGCCCGAAAATGTCGCCATCAAACGTTTGGAGAAAATATCCATGGAACCGAAGACGCAGGTTGTAGGCGACAACCGCCCAATCGGGCAACGTCAGATAGCGATTTTTCCTACTGAAACTCCGAATCGTATCTCCTAGCGACCCATAGGTGAGGTTGGTGCGAGCTCTCCGGACGTGCCTCGAATACGAGACATTCCAAAGGGTTCTTCCAAGCGATCATTCAATACAAATGATGCCGACGTCTGTTCCGTCCCGTACGCCGTTATTTGCTCCTTCAAGGATTGATCATTTCTACGCATTGGCACTCGGTTCAAAGCGGAGAGAAGCTGAAGCATCTTTCCAGCTTGGTTAGCCGCATAAAAAGCGTATAACTTCTGGCGCCTTTAATGGAAAATCTTTATGTTCAAAGCTCCATGGCATTGCGCTGTGCAGCCCCCTTTAAGCGCGGCTTTCGTAAATTCTAATGATCACCAAATTCAGTAAGGACGTTTTACCTGACATTTCACCTAGCGCAGTAGTAACCGGCTAATATTAATTGCTGGAAAGCGTTACTGCGCACTTGGGCGACTCAACGTAGTAGCAACAGCGCAATCGTCGAATGCTGAACAAAGCTGACGAAGAATAAACAACGAACAAGCCAAACAAAGGAATTCTGCCGGAACCCGGCGCTACAAATTAACTGGGAACACATACGGTGAATTGGGAAGCGCCAATGGACAAGCGCGCTTCAAGTTTACTCTCCAAGGCTGACCCTCAACAAGCGCCTCCCAACAGTTCCTCCTCCCTCGATTTCACCTTCAGCGCGCCGACAACGAACTGCCACCTGTTTTACGCAACCAAAACGCAGTGTCAATGGACGGGCGGCCGCTGTTCAAATATTTGAACGCATCCGATGCTACAAAGAGACCGAGAGGACTCAAGGCTCCGCGAACAATGGATAACGGGAGGGTAAGCGGCCAGCCGACTGCGCCTGGAAGGGACTTCTGAATAAAAAGCAAATATCACTGACGACCCGGTTCGTCCGAGCCGTTCAAGAAAGGCAGAGGGAGAGAGAGAGAGAGAAAAGAGCTTAATCAAATGGCAAATCCGGCCGGAGCCGTTGCACTATTGGGAAAACTTGCGGAAATCAATTCGCAGCCACCGAATGGATAGCAACGGCGACAGGCATATTAAGGCAGGAAAGTCAATCACAGACCTCGCTAGCAATTAAGGAAAGAGTTATTCGCGAAGTGCGCCAACACCCGTCTGCCACCCATCGCCTTTCTTATCGAAACAAGTTGGGCAGTCGGACGTGCGGCAAAGCGGATATATTACTACATACGATAAATCTAAGAGATGTTTTGCCGCCCCAAGTTTGCCAGCTACAATGGCGAACAGCACATATTATCGACCTACCATGCTTAGCAGAGTATCGTAACAGCGAAGGCTGAGGGCGAATACTGGAAATGTCCATGAGTCCAATTGGGCCAATGTACAATCACTACTTATTTCGTCCGCTTGGAATACCTGTCCGGAAGCGACCTGCAAAAGGCTTTATCCTTCAACGGAAGCAACATGCGCAAGGTTTGGTCGATAATGCGTTTTGGCGCAGGGGAAACCCGACTCCTCACTATTGGCAATATGTTGTGCGCATAAGGCGGCGCATACAATTATGCCTAATGATTGACTAGTCGCCTCTCCTATCTGCCCTGCCGATAAGGCATATCAGCGCAAACGTCCGGTTTGCCTGTTTAGCGCATAATAAGGCAGTGGGGTAGTCTCCTCGGCTGCAGGAGATCTCCAAGAAGTGAACGCGCGAGACGTATGTTACACGCTTGGAAACTGCAGGCATGCAGTACATATGCAAATCAGTGAGCAAAAGCAATCGAATTCCCACGGTGGAGCCAATGTCCAATTGCACTCTGCCCAGTCCGTTATTGCGCAACGGAAAGCCACTCACCTTGAAGACAAATGCTGACGCGACGGGCCAACCAAGCCAAGGCAAAAATTATTCGGCTAATTAGCAAATCGAAACCATAATGAGCCGCCTTGAATGGGACGAACGGACCAGCACTGCGTAATGCGAAGTTCAAAACAGACTGCTTTGCATTGGAGCCAGCCGGCTGCCCACACTGTGAATATATCAAAGAGACGACCAGCATTTTTGGAAAATATGCGAATCGTAGGCTGACAGCCGTTCGATGACATGCTGACTACTACTGTGGCGTGCCGAAGCTTTCTGCTTCCTTATTTTGCCGTTAACAAGCGGAAAAGGAAGCTGTACGTAGGCGGACAGCGCAGCGCAGTTGAAAAAAGTCAGCCGGGTGGCGCGGAGAAGGAAGGCCGAACCAGAAGGCGTAAATCAAAGAACAAGTCTTCTCTACGATCAGTGGAACGTCCTTCTCGCATCCGCTCGCCGGGGCGCCTCGTCAGTTGGCGACACCGCCGGTGGGTGCCTAGGCGGAGTCCCAATGACACGCCAACGCTGTCCAGACCGGTTGCCCCAGTGCGGCGGCGTGGCAAACCTGTCCGCCGCGAGCGAATCTTTACGTGGCGCGCCAGCGCGCTAAAGGGGCAAAGTGACGGCGCTGCCAAAAATCCCGCAAAGTCCCAAGCGAGCGAACGAACGAACGGTGCGCGGGAAGAAAGGTGAAAAGCAGTGACCGTAACTTTAATGATGTTCAGGTCAGAATGCCTGGATTGTTCGTTGCTGATCACGTCGGCGGTTCGCGTTCGTTGGTCGGCTTCGCTGCTGCGCTCCGGTGGATCCCCTTGGCGAGCGGCCGTCGTCGCTTCCTTCAATGAAACCGGTCGTACGTGGCGTAACTTCGACTTGAATGAGTCAGTCTCGTACAGGCGCGCCCGCGTGAGCAAGCACTCTCGCCGGTGTGATAGCTACTATCATCGCGTTGAACGCGCGCATCTTACGTCCGGTTGAGGAGACCGGACTCTCCCTCACTCTCTCGGCGGCTTCGGTTAACGAATTTGCAAGCAGCTTACAGGCTTCGGTTTCGACGCCCTTGAACAGTCCTCGCTGAACTGCGGCAATCCCATGACGTTGCTGACGGAGCTCCAATCGAAAATGGATCCACCGCTGTGCAGTTGTTCGTCCTGGTCAATTTAGTTCAGAGGAGCGATGGATGATATGAATTGACGAGCGTACCTCATGAACGGATATGCGTCCGCCGCAGTGAGGAAAGGAGATTCCTGGCGGAGAAGGAATACTAAGCAGGTCGCTGCCGCTGCGGTTCTCATGGTCGGGGTTGATCAGGTCGCCGACCTTCTTCAGCGCCCGGCGAACGTTATTCGGCAGATCCTTTGTTACAATCACGTCGGACAGCAATGCCCGAGCTGCCTGGAATCGCACCTAAAGCGAACGCGGGTCAAACGGGTCGGTGCGCACCAATTTTGGAATGGTCAAAACTGACGTGCTCGCTTCCGATGCATGCAGAACCGCTAGGCAGTGTCGCCCGCCGCATCTTGGAACCCTCGGCCTGCGCCCACTGCCGCACAAGGGATTACCTACACCACAGTTGCACGGCAGAAATTGGATCGCCACCACCACCTCTGCTAAAAGCAAAGCAACTTTGCCGGTCGCAACACGGGCGACTGGTCCCACGTCTGGCACGAACCGCCTACCAACCAATTTCAGCCAATCGGCTGACGGTGACTAACGACTGTGCTGCCATCTATAAATGGAGACGTCACCCGAGGTGAAGCACCGAACGAATGTCGACTGAACGCTGCAGCATGGCTGCAAAATGCAGAAAGAGAAGCCGAAAGCAGAAGCGACAGCCGTGCCGCACAAGCGTCGGCTTCACAACGACGATAAGTAGCTTCATATTGATAGGAGGCGCTCGCGTCGATGTGGCGTCAGTTGTCGTTTACGCTCTCTCTCTCTCTCTCACTCTTCTCGTTGAGTCACCCGGCTGGCCGATTGATCGATGACCAGCGCAACCGACATGCGACTATAGGCCTTAGTCTATCCCTTGAACGACCCAAACGGGCATTATGCCCTTTGGAACCATCGCCGTGTTTATTACGAAGCGATGGCCCGTTGCAGCGGCGCCTCCGTTAATAAAACGGCCTCAATGATTGCTTAAGGACTGACGGAAGAGACGGTACAATTTGCATACTGATGAATAAACGCTGGGGAACGATGAGCAGCGGTGCCTGAGCTTCATTGAGCATACAAATGGGGTCACGGCGCCCTCCCCCGCATTCAGCAGCAAACAGTAATGGTACGCCGTCGATTGAGCTCATGAAAAGTGACATTGAATTTTTGCCAGGGCACAATAATATCGCATGAGCAGGTTCATCCTTCATCATCGGCTCTTGCGGCGCCCATACCTCGATTTGTCCATTATTCGCAAAGCTTCTTCGACCGCGTTTTCTAAAAGCGTCCGCAACAGCGTACTTCTAATAATCGCGGGGAAACAATTTGTGGAACAAAGTTAACCGTACGTGAACGTTGACGACGTAATTTGCAAGGTAATTAGTCCAAACCATTAAGGCAAGTGCAAGATTGTGAAAACCTCTTTTTTCAGAGCCCCGTAGATGGCCGGCCGATTGCCTTAGTGCCAGGATTTCGATTATGCAGATCGTTGGCCTCCTTGGAACGCTTGTCATTTTTTAAAATATGTCATGTGCCGTCGCGGTTTTCCAATCTTGAGAGGCGAAGCAGCGTAACGGGTACACTTCGGCATTAATGTATTGAATGGTGAATGGAAAATGCAAATTTGGTGGGCAATTAGGACTTGCGTTAGCCGATGCTGTGACAGCCGACGATGGACGTTCTTTGAGATTAGCTTTCAAGAGGGCGGCAATCCATTTTCATTCCCATCACGACAAGGCAAGGACGCAAAGCGAACGGGTAAAGGGATGCATGAAAAATGGCGGCTTTTACGCAGAATTGCGCGCCAACCTTCCAAAGCAGCGCCATTGACGAAAGTGATTCATGGCCGTTCGGCGACATCCATTCGCCGACTTTTCGTCAGCGCCAACGGGGGCAGAAAAGGAGACGGCGCTCCCTTGTAAACGGTGCCTGGTGAGCACTTTCTTGGTCGTGGAAGAAAAGTGGGAAACGTTACTCCCAGTTTTTTGCTTTTTCTAATTGAGAAACGCTTCGAATGGTCGGCTGCGCATTGCCGCGGAAAGAAATATTTCCATACTTCGACAACGCACCGGCGAACAGTCACAGCCGCAGTTCGCTGCATCTGTTAGGCCTTTCGGCCAATTACTGGCACTTTGAATTCCTTAAAAGGCAACGGCGTCGCGCCGAATAAAGCAACGAAATAGGGACGACCGTTCCTTCATTATAATGAAACCATATCACCCTATCACGAAGATACTGACATTCAGGATTATATATATATATATATATATATATATATATATATATATATATATATATATATATATATATATATATAGGAAGAGGAGCGGAAAGAAGATGGTCAAGATCATGGAAGAAGCTTTAATCCCTTCTCGGTTTAAACTACCAAGCTTCGACGGGTTTCGTTCGAGAGATCTCACCGCTGTCATTTGTCGTGTTGGCACTGTCCGGGGCGGTCGGACCTGATGCTCGCGCTTCTGCACAGCTGATTAGGGCGGATTGCGAAATCGACGCGGTCAAAGGTATGACCCAACTGATGTAGCATCGCCTAGGTCGACTGAGCAGGAGTGCTTGCAGATCAACTGACCAACCTGGGCTGTAGCCGTTAGTTTCTGCACTGAAGACGGGCAAAGGTTATGCCCGAAAGCTTTGATAGCCAAAGCTCTTTACCATAACGGGGGATACCGTGTAGAGGAATTTTTGATGTATATATATATATATTTTCTTTTTCTTTTTCTTTTTTGTAACGGGGTAAAGGCGTAAACGCACGCAAAGTTTTTCTTCATGGAAGGTCCCCGTTGGTTGCAGCCTTTTATTTCTGACGAATAAAGGCAGAGCTTTCCTATATAGCTTAAATATATATATATATATATATATATATATATATATATATATATATATATATATATATATATATATATATATATATATATATATATATATATATATATATATATATATATATATAAGCAAGAGGAATTAGTAACAAGGTGTCTCATACTTATGAGAAATAAGAAAAGATACGGTATCCTTGTTCAACAAGCTTTAATTGGCGAAGCTTTCGGAACGTACGTGTTCCGTCATCAGCGCGATTCAAAGTGATTCAAAGTGACTTTGAATCGCGCTGATGACGGAACACGTACGTTCCGAAAGCTTCGCCAATTAAAGCTTGTTGAACAAGGATACCGTATCTTTTCTTATTTCTCATAAATAAATATAAATAAATATAAATAAATAAATAAATAAATATATATATATATATATATATATATATATATATAGATGGTTGTCACGGATTTTTCCCGTTTTTTGGCTTTTTTTAAGTATCTGCAAGTATACTGAAGCGATCTCCCTACCAGCAGATGGATGCGAGTGGTTATTAGAAAGAACGCAAACAGCACACGTACGTAACCGTATGTAACCGTATATTTCGGAACGCTCGAGTTCCGTCGTCAGAGATTCTCTCCACCACCGCTGACGACGGAACTCGAGCGTTCCGAAATATACGGTTACTTACGGTTACGTACGTGTGCTGTTTGCGTTCTTTCTAATAACCACTCTCATCCATCTGCTGGTAGGGAGATCGCTTCAGTATACTTGCAGATACTTAAAAAAAGCCAAAAAACGGGAAAAATCCGTGACAACCATCAATGAAAATCCACATACCCGTTACAAGACATCCAGTCTTCACAAATAAATAAATAAATAAATATATATATATATATATATATATATATATATATATACGGGGTGTGAGCAACCCCGAAAGCTCCGAAGTTGTTGTCTACATTAAACGGTGATAGTCGTACTAATTTGGTTTGACATGTATAGCTACACCGTTGCAGAACATCCTATCTTCAACTACATATATATATATATATATATATATATATATATATGTAGTTGAAGATAGGATGTTTTGCAACGGTGTAGCTATACATGTCAAACCAAATTAGTACGACTATCACCGTTTAATGTAGACAACAACTTCGGAGCTTTCGGGGTTGCTCACACCCCGTCATCAGCGATAAAGACGCTCAAATTATCAACCTCAGATGAACCCATCTGAGGTTGATAATTTGGTTGATAATTAATATATATAATATAAAATCCTGAATGTCAGTATCTTCGTGGCAGGGTGATATGCTTTCATTATAATGAAGGAATGGTCGTCCCTATTTCGTTGCTTTATTCGGCGCGACGCCGTTGCCTTTTAAGGAATTCAATGTGCCAGTAATTGGCCGTCCCATCAAAAAGAAGATCGGGTATATATATATATATATATATATATATATATATATAGACGCATATATATATATATATATATATATATATATATATATATATATATATAGACGCGTGTTTCGTCGTCAGTGCAGTTCAGTTAGTAAGAAGGTGGCACATGTCTCCAGACGGTATAAGAGGCGTTGCAAAGGCGCCAGGTGGCTGTTGTACAGCTGACAATGACGACCACCATTGTCAGCTGTTAGGTTTTCAACCATTGTTAGCTTTTGTCATTGTCTCGGTCGGTCGGAGGTTATGCTTGCACCTTCGCATGACTAACAGGGCTGGCAACAGGCACTTTAGGGTTCAAGGATAGACCTGAAAGCTGATGTCGCCTGCTTGATTGGTTGATCAGAGGAGCTTGCAGATCCAACAACTGGCTGGACAGGTGATATATAGTGGACGCTGATGATGGGCCAAAGGAGCGACCCGAAAGCTTCGCCATTTGTTGATTTTACTACAATAAACAGTTGCGAAAAGAACGGGAGAAGTCCGTGGAAAACTTAAGGCGACTGAACTTGTAAGTTTTGCCATTTTCTACGCGATGTATACTGCCTGTTATAGCACGTTGTCATTGATTAAAAATTTCCTATTGCACAAGATTTATTCTCAGTTGTTCATTCGTATTTGTGCACCATTAGGAAGGGAGTTCGCATCATACGGACAGACTGCGTGTGTACATGTATAGCCTGTATTCGCATAACCCTTGCCATTCAGATGGTGAACCCTAATCCTCTGTTTTCATGTGTTTCTGGTGCCACGTACGTCGTCTCCCTGTTCTCCAGGTTTAAATGGAGAAGCTTTGGGGACCAACATGTTCCGTCGTTATTACCTAACTGTTTCAAGATTGATATAGTATATCGCATGTGCGTTTATTGATAACTAAAATAAGCAAGAAAGAAAGCAAAACGGTGACGACGGAACACGTTGGTTCCATAAGCTCCGCCAATTAAACTTACAGAACAGGAAAACCGTCTTTTTCCTATAATGATATACTACCCTTTTCAAAAGACCTATGTATGACCGTGGACTTGTGTACGTGTAAGATGGACCGCGCGCAAAGCTCCTTACTGGCTCATGATGGCCCATAGACGCTGTTTGTCAGCATATCCGGTTAACCGAATTTGTTCTTCAACGTGATTGGCTCTATTTGCAAATCACTACAAAGCGATGAAATTCTCTGGCACAGCATACTCCTAACGAGCGTACAAATGAGCTCCATACGAGCGGCGCCATTCGAACTTGCTCACTATGTTTAACCTGCTCAACAAAATCGTCGCCGTAAACCGACAGTTTGTACTCAATATGGCAAATGAGCTCATATTGTTGAGTTGGTCCTCTCTGACGTTGTTTGTTCATAAAGCCGTTATTGCTTAATAAAATTCCGTTGCTCAGTTCCAGCTTCACGAAACGATCAACTTTCCGGTAGCCGTTGTCCAGCTTTGACCTTTCTATTAAGCATTGCTAGCGTTTCCGGAATATCCACTTAAAGAATTGGGTTTTCATTAGCGAAAGACAAAGGAAGTCGAAGTCCTTCGCATGATCAGCCAAAATGTCGGTTTTTAAGTTTTTCTTCTCTGTTTTTCTTTCTCCTTCGCTCAGTGTGGTCACTACGCGAAGATGAAAGCAGTCGAACTGCAAAGGGGTAAGTTGCCTAGCCGTGTGATAGCATCATGTAAGGGGGCGGCAACTCAACACTATGCAGCCCAGTGGCAAAATTGGGCACATTCCGGTTGGAAGGTGATCGCCAGCTTTTCTTGATTTCCGTTCCGCTTTTACTGCGCGGGTTCAATTTTACGGCAGCTAAAATTCGCCAAAGTGCGCTCGGAGACAAGGCGGTGCAAATAGCATTTATTCGCCAGTACAGTAGATATTATACTGCTGCTCGCTGTAAACTTTTACCATTTCGCAACTTCCTGCCATCGCTGCCCGAGCACTGACTAACTGCTGTCATCGACAACGTTTTGTTTTCGTCAAAAAAGTAATCTGTTGCATTCGACCTCGGCTTGCAATTTGCGTGGCGGAAATTCTCTCAATGAAATTCCTCAGGTGAATCATGCCCTGCGAAGTTGCTTTCTTACCAAGTAAATGCGCAGCTGCCTGATTCCTGTTGAAAATGGTTTTCAATTGAGCCCGGTTTGGGGTGTATAATGTTGTCATGATAGTTACTCCGCCATCTTACTCGGTTCCGCTCTCATTTCAAACTTGCTGTACTATAATGTTGGCGGGAATTGCGCAAATGGTAAGAACTCATCTGTTGGATATGCCTCTCTAATTGATCAATAAGTAATCATCATGGACTGTACCAATTTCAGCCGGAAATTAGCCTGTTGGAAGGTTATCGTTCTTTTGTTCAGACGGTATATTACGAGTGCATGCACTAGATTGCTTCACTTCCAGTGGCTCACTGCATTCGCTTTTGGAACTAGTGCGAATGCAAACATTGTGCAAAACGCTGGCGGAGCATTGTGGAAATGAAATCGGTGCATGAACTTTCCTAAATGCTTTCTTGTCGCATGAAATTTTTCAAGTATTTCAACATCTCCATATATCATTCATTAGTCACGCAGTCCGCAAAACCGTTAAATCGTCAACTGTGCTTAATTAAAATACATTTTTCGAAGCAAAACTTATTGGTTGTAAGACCACATGGAGAGCATGTAAAGCTTTCGTTATTGATTTCATTTGAATGCAAAGACAACAATTCGCTGGCGATTTTATTGTTGGAAAACACGTGCATTATGCTTTTGTGCAGGTAGAGCGATAGCTGATTTATAATGTACAAGCGCTGCCTTAGTAAGCGCAGTATTAAACCAATGGAATCGTTCCTTGATAAGGAAATTGTTTATTTGATTTTGAATAGCTAAATGCTATGAATATTCAACAGCGCGTCATCAGCTGCTCTATTATGTGCCACATGGGGCCATTGGTGAGGAAACCTACGTGAATGCCAGCAAATTCGTCCAAACGTGGAAACTCGATGAAGGATGAAAAGGAGCCGACCTATTGACCTTTCTTGAATCTATAGGCATCGAAGTGCTGGAATTGTAGCTCATTATTGAATTAAATTAAAATTCATTCGCCATGACTCAGCAATTTCCTCCGCTGATTTCTTTGATCTCATAAAACCTGCAAAGTAATTTTCCAACATTCAGCAGCAGGCAGCCTCTTATGCAGTTCTTCTACACTGGTCTTGTATAATAATTTTATTCCAAAGGCGACTGTTGCAGAAACGGTTGACGTGTAAAAGACATACCTGCTAATGCCTGTGAGTTACTGGTATTCAATGATAAAGGATCTGAGTGTAGCAACTTATTGATTTAAAGCTTCTGACAATTGACTTTTAAAGTTCTGAGCTATTCTTCCTTCTATGACGATCAGGAAAGCGAGGAAATCATCTCTTTTTCAGAAAGTTATCATATCATTGGTCATCAAGTTCTGATTCAGTTGAAAAAGAACTAACTACTATACGACGGAATCTGTTGTACATCTCCTGTTTGGTTCTCTGTTTGGTTAATCACATTTCGTCAGCGTCGTGATGGCGATGATTCTTGACTTTGATAATCGACAAAACCTGTAGTTTTCGATTACTGAATGTGTAGTAGATGGGTCCAGAAAAGCCAAAAAGTCATATCAGAAATAGCTACTCCTTTTCAAAAACACGGTTAGCCGTATGACCAAAATTGTGCAAACAGCTGATTTAGACCTTCCTGTAAAGTCATTTATTTATGTGTTCGTTTGACGGAACTGCTATCGAACATGAAGTATGCGCCGTCGGTAAATAGCGTGAAATGGTATCAATTGATCACAAAATGGACTTTTCAAATGGCCCATACGTCATTCTTCCATTTTTGATTGCACCTTTTCAAAACAAATAACTCTGAGCAATGGTCAGACTTTAATGAACAGTTATGGTTCATTAGATAAGGGAAACAGCCATTACTAATACTACAAAGTAGAAACGCAAGTACTGTTACCACTATCGTGCAAAAGTTTCTGTTTAAACTAATCAACTGAACACATCGGTCTTCAACAATTCAAGTGATTAGCAATGAAAACAACTCATTTATGGGATAAAATTTCGCTTCCACTATAAGCTGGTAAGCTTGATGAACCAAGCCCAATGTCACTACAGATGGAATTATTCTGGAGCAGTTTAATTCGCATGAGAGCTTTGTGCAGCACTGATGCAGGGGCAGAGAAAGACTTTCTGAAAGTGGGTTTTCACAGTTCCAGCTCAAATGCCAGTTCGAGGGACAAAATTACGATCAGAAACGCAAATCACATTTTCGACAACAACAACAACAACAATAGCAATAATAATAATAATAATAATAATAATAATAATAATAATAATCGTTTCTTTTCACGTAAAATGACATGAGTAATAAATAACGAAATATGCTCATTTCTGACATACGCTGACAGCTGATTGCTGCCTGCGAATAATTCTGCTTTGGAAGGATTGCTCAAATTGTAACAGTTTTAATAAGATATCATGTTTAACTGCGCTAATGAACTTCTGAATAACATGAAAATTAAGTTGCTTTAGGCAACAACCAATTTAAAAGCATTTGGTTGCAAATTTGCTCAATTTTATTTTGATCATCATAAGGCTCCAAGCAAAAGATGAAAAGCGTTTGCCAAGCAAAGTCTGCTTTTCAAAACTTTTCGACATACAAGCCCTCCTATTGGACTGTTTTGAACAGGCTTTATAATTAGTATGACTTCATGAGACATACAGTGTAGAAATTTATTTAGTACTCCTTTAATGTATTTCCCACAAATAAGAGCGGCGCGCAGGGAGCGCCTGATCTCCAACTGGACGGTTTCTGACCAAATGGCATACTGTTTGATGTCTAAAATCTCTCGCCACTTACTTTGATTACAAAAAATGAAAGGAGTAATGCTATCTTCTGCTGAATGATGGCGCGAACTTTTATTTTCGCACAGTCTTTCAATTTGAACAATGCCAACATCGCTAGTTGCAGGGTCCCTTTGAAGCTTTCGACAGGGACTCCATTTAAAAAATAAATAGTTATATCAGGAACAGGGTTTAATTATTCTGGAAACTAAAACATGAAGTAAGCGGAAAACGTTTCAATTTGCCGATTCTCAGCAGTGCTCTATTAATACCAGCTAAAAACGTTTACTATGGGATGAACTTCTCACAGACTGCTAACTTGAGACCCATTTTCTTCTTGCACCTTTCCTATGAGAGCTGTGCAATGAATTAGCTGTTCCATGTGATCATTTAGCGGTTTCCCTTTGTCAAAGATTCATTAGGCATAGACAGAATGAACCATCGACGAGCAAGGAGTGTTCGTGCTGGACGTGTGTCTGAAATGTCGTAAGCGCCTACGAGACTGCCTAAGTCTGACTATGCACCGTTCTCCGGAAAAGAAGTGAATTCATTTATCTCAGCGGAAATTGAAAATCGAAAAACCACCATCCATAGCCGCTCACAGTAACAGTGACAGCTACCTAACTGCTTAGGGTAAATTAGGTTTCAATATTAATTCATGCCTGTCCTATCAGCAAGGAGCCAGGAGTGACTAAGTAGTAACGAACTTCGGAGATCCAAAGCTTTGCGCCTTTTTAGTGCTTAACAAAAATTCCAATCAGCATCTAATATTCCCTTGTTCCAACCTTTCGCGAGCATAATTGTCCAGACAGCGTTTTTGCAAAAGCTTTACAAAATCTTTGACTTACACAGTACTGAAATTCGCACCATCACGTGATAGCTAAGCTCTCACAGCTCACCACAAACGTTTCCTGGGCATTTCAGTCTGTGCTTGAATAATTCGCTAATGTAAACCCTACTGAAAGTCACTTTTCGTAATACGAACTTAACGTCGCCCAACTAATTAGTCATAAATCATGGTTTAATGAGAAATTTTATTTTCATGCCACGGAACTGCTTCTAATCAAGCGATTCATTACCACGTTCAATCTGCAATTCAGAAAAAGTGCATACGAACAATGAAGGATTGCACTTTAAAAGCTTGGCTGATTGGCAAGAGCATACGCAGTACAGTTTCTTATTTTGAAAACTAATCTTTAGCAGCTGCATAGCAAATATCATTCAAGATGAACCGCGGAATTGTTTGGCGAATGAAATTACTGAATGCCTTCTGTTGTTTAATCATCATTGAATCTACGTTCAGGTATTTTGATGTGCAAAATCATGTTTTTCAAGCACTGGCACATCCATTGGCAGTTTTGCAATCTTGAGTCGTGTTGGTCGACAGAAAGTTACGCTTTCAGCTTGGCAAGTATGAAGAAGCTACGCATATATTTATGGCTTATCTTGTCGCGCGAATAGACGGTCCGCTCGAATACTCACTTGTATTAATACTTTGACTGTGTTTCCCGTTAACACCTATTAATACAATCGACTTACTCTTTCAACTGTCGTTGAAAATAGGATTTCGAAATACGGGATGTGATCTCATATTCAATATTTAAGCCGTTGGTTTATGATATTAAATTCAACTGTCGTTTTTAATAATTAACTATTAAGCGTGAATACACAGGGCAAACTCCTCACATGCACTGCTACTTGAAAAGTCACGTAATATCATAGCGCAGAGAAAGTGCATTGATAGCTCTGCACCGTCAACGACGGAAACATTGAAAACAACTACAGCAGAATAACTTTGCCCAAAACTATTATAATTCACCACCTCGTCTGAAGGAACCGTTCATTATTCAAATAATATCACTAGAATGACTGCTTCCCTATGAAATTCATCTCTGCTTCTGAAGAAATTGCAACCGTGCGGTTTAATGGGCTCACGTCAATAGATATAGCAAATATAACCATTGGCAAAGCGTTTAGATATTCTACAGTTCAACATGAGCATATTGCACAGATTCAACGCCACACTAACGTTTCAGTGGAAGATCAATTATGCACCAGCGTGCTTATGCTAGGTCGTGTTTTTAGGGATTGAATTAGTTGCTTGCCATTTGCTCCCGCGTTGCTCCATTTCACTGTCGCTGAAGCACATCCATTGGCTCTTGAACTGTCCTGACTCCTTAACGCACGCACACATTACAATGACTTATGCAATTGCCATCAAATGGGCTAAGGATGCGTTTTTAGTTGAACAACTGAATATTAATTAAACTTTCTATCCATCACCGTTCTGAACTAAAAGGCTATATGATTCTACAGGGCAGTCTAGATCCATCCTGCATGAATGTTCCCAGTACGCTAAGCTAGAATGCAGCATCGAATTACAAAGTTAGCTGCTTTTTAAACGGCTTACTGTTAAAATCAATGGGAGATATATCGCTGATACGCGAAATCCAGCCATTCGAAAATACCTGAACATTGAGCTTGTAAGATACGTGCGCTATCTCTTAAAATCGAAGACTGCCCATCGTATCATTGAGGCACCGGTTACTTTCCAATTACAAACACTGTTTTCTTTCTTTCTGGAAGCACTGCCTTTCGCTCAATGGCAATCATTTGCGGTCGACACGGCAAGATTCATGTTTTGAAGATAAAACCTGATTTACTGGAATGACTTAGGTATGTGGCATTAATGTTACAATTCCATTTTTAGCAGTTATTTTTGATGCATTGCTCAAGGCGAGCGGAAATCGCAAATAACCACCATAATAACAATGGAAGGTCCTCAATTGGTTCTGGTTAGATCCTCAGTTAATTCCTTCTGCAAACCAAAGGAGATAAAAGTTACGGTCCAGTGAAAAAATATTTCAGAGATCGCTTGCGCCGTTTGTACACACATCCACACTATAGGTCGAAGCGCAGACGACGTGCCAACCCCTTCTGATTGCAACACTTGGTAACAGCTAACAAAATTGTATTATGCAAAGGGATGCGTCGTTCAGGGTTGCCTCTAAAGCAGCAGGGGCTTCATAAAAGCGCGAATTAAATGCGTAAAGGAATAGGGCGCAACTTCCCTCAGTGAAGTCCAGTTCACGATTACGACAGACACGCAGATAAAATGTCTAGAATTTTCACAATTTTTAGCTCATGAGCACTACTTTGCTTCATACAACAGACGCATCACTTTTCGCAAATAAATAAAATTGAAAAGCAATGGCAGGTTTCCCTCCCGCAAACCAACGGGAATAGCAACTCTGCTTTATTTGCCGTAACTAACTCCAAGCCGAAAAGGATGAGCGAACTGTCTTCTTTCTCATTACAGTTTTACAACCTTTACAATTCATTATGTATTGTTATTGCATCTGCTCTCTTGCTGAATTTGAAACTGAAAAATAGTTTTCCTGCCACAAATGACAGTTGCTGATTTACCATTACTGCGAAAATGCTGACCATGGATACGCTTTACTCCACAAACGCTCATACAAAAATGAAAAGGTAAGAATAAGTGGTAAATTCTGTGTACATATATGCATTAGTCTACAACGTGCATCTAACAAAATACAGAACAAAGATCATGGAAGATGTGAAAAGTTAATAAAGGTAAGGTCACTCAGTGGATATGCAAACGAATCTGGAAAATACGTTGCAATAAAATCGTCTGTTAGAATAACGGACTCACCTGACGTGCGCGCGAAAGTGAAAAAGCGAGTAGCTCTTACCAAAAAAATAAGCTGTGAAATTCATTACCTATCCTTAAACGGGTTATTTCTGTTATCCAGTAGCCAAACCGAATATTATTATTTTTCCAAATTATTAGTATTATCTCCTAACGGCATATTATTATTATTATTATTATTATTATTATTATTAAACAATTGTTTTCCTTTTCTACGGGGTTGGTGCACATACGTGAACAAAATGTTTCACAGTTTTCCCCCGAGCAAAAGCCTTTTATTTCCATAAAAAGGCACAAAAATGCATAGCTTTTGGCTACTACTCATGTAGCCGTCATCCGTGCAATATAAAATGTCGACTGCCCAGCCAGTCAACGGTTCAGCAAGCTCCGCTGCTAGACCATCCGGGCTGGGGACAACAAGCAGGGGAGCTTGCTGAACCGTCGGCTGTCTGGGCAGTCGCCATTTTATATTGCACTGATGACGGCTACATAAGTAGTAGCCGAAAGCTATGCATTTTTGTGCCTTTTTATGAAAATAAAAGGCTTTTGCTCAACTGGGGAAAACTGTGAAACATTTTGTTCGCTTATTATTATTATTATTATTATTATTATTATTATTATTATTATTATTATTATTGATAGCACAGTAACCTCTTGTAGCTGACTAAATTATGGCAAGTAGTGAAACATTTTTGAGAAACAAACATCCTGCGGATGACAACATCACAATGAAAAGTAGTTTAACAAGCGTGTGTATCCTCAAACGCTGAAAATGCATGAATTACAAAAGCTGTCATCATTTCAGCATATATTATCTGAACGAAAGGGTCAATTTGCGCTTCCTCATTTAGTGCGTTTAGCGCTTGGTGATCACAGCTATTAAAATCATTTAGTTAAAAGGTAATAATGTACAACTGCTTAAGGTACACTCATGCAGATATCAGCTCATACCTAAGGCGATTACTTCGTTCGATGGCGAACATAATCTATGCACAGCACCAGGCAAAATTACAACGCAATTGAATGGAACACGCTACTTTGCCTTGCGCGCAATTTCAAATTGCAACAGTGGTGGCCGTTTGCGTAAAAAGGCGAAAAAATTTTATCTACATGCGTTTGCCAGTAAGCCACAGCAACAAAAAGAAGGGAGGCCTGAACTGAACAAAAAGAAGATAATTATTATAAAATGGAAATATCTACCATGTATTCTTTATAATGCAAATGAACGTCTACTTGAGGTCCTATCTACTTGTACATTGAGTCGGCGGTACAAAGCATGACGTATGTTTGTTCCTTCTCCGCTTTTCCGCGAGAATTCGTCGCAACGACTTTGTAGACTCCTTGGTCGCTAGTTTGCGGTTGCTGGAAAAGAACATTGGTCAGAAAAGATGATGACTTAAAGAGGAATGACTTCCTAATCCTACATATTTCTTTCAATTCTCTCTCTCCCACTCAATCATCCCCTCTCTCTCTCTCTCTGATGCGATTGACTGACTCTATGAAACCAACGCAACAATAGGGGTGCTCTAAATCTGTTCACCATTAGTAATTAATAACAAATATTAGAATGGAAGCTATCAGTACTGATTTTACTTTTTGTTGCAACTGATCAGACAGCTGAGGCAGCAGCGCTGTTCCTTGCGCAACGCCAGCCGGCTGTTAAGTCAACTCATTACGAGAAGGCATTCATCAATGGTGGAAAAATCAACATTGGACGAAGGAAACATCGCAGCATACTTTTATCATTCCAACAGCATCAGCAGCAGCGAGCTTCAACCTACAACGCAACCGAACAGCTGGCTTTAAGGCTCAATAGCAACGTTGGGCTTTTCAATCTTTCGAGAAACAATAATGTAGCAACAGACTTTAGGCAAACTCTTTCGTTAATCCGTCAGAAATTCTAAACTAATAGTACTCTCCACCTTATTAAGGGCAATGCAAAACTTTTCCGCCGAGCTTCAATAACTCGTCCAAAGAGTAATCTGCAAAATGCATACCGAAGTAGCAATTCAGTTGGCTGGAACGCCTAGGAAATTTGGGAAAAGAAGTATTTAAAATTACCATCTTTTCAAAAGTGTATTTTGGCTGTTTTTAAAGTAAACTTTGTCACGTCATTATTAACTGTTGGAAGAGTACGGTTGAGCACCCGTTGAGTTCTATCTACCGTTCCCTGTAAGAATACCGAAGCAACCTAACCAATGGCTAGTTGATTGGTTGTGTTAGTGAAAAAACAGGCAAACAGTGAACGTACGATCGTTTATTTCGTAGCTTTCGGAATCGACCGATTCCGTCGTCAGCGAGATGGTGAAAAGCCTTTTCTTTTCACCATCTCGCTGACGACGGAATCAGTCGATTCCGAAGGCTACGAAATAAACGATCGTACGTTCACTGTTTGCCTGTTTTTTTCACTAACACAACCAACCAAGTAGCCATTGGTTAGGTTGCTTCGGTGTTCTTACAGGGAACGGTAGATAGAACTCAACGGGTGCTCAACCGTACTCTTTCAACATGATCCATCGCCCCGTTACAAGCAAACCAGTCTTCAAAGCCATTATTAACTAAGCTAAAACGAAACGGGAATTAGCTATGCCTGATAAGTAGATAGCCGCACGTCAGGGCTATCAGTTAGTTGTTCATGTTGATAGTGCAAACGCGAAAAGCTCTCAATACGTTCAAATAGGTTTTCCATGATGGAGACTACGATAGCGGCCATAACTGATTCGAAAGATTGATTTCCCCGTAATCAGAAAAGCTAAAGTTTTCCGCTGGCAATTCTTTACTGAGCTGTTGGTAAGACAGGAAAGGAAAAGCGAATATTATTAATAGGTGATTTGGCTCTACCGAATCAGTCGAATACAGTTGACCAACTAAGTGGCACATGCTTACCTTGATTTGCAATGTGCAGGAGTACTTTCCGACCATTTTTCTCTTTTTAATAACGTAACGATCGCCATTGGACAATTCTTGATCTTTGAAGAACCACTTGACCTCAGGTTCCGGATTGGCAGATACCATGCATTCGAAAAGCACGGAACCGTCGGGCTTATTTAAGATACTCGGTGCCTGCTCGATAAAAGGGTCCATGGTGTCGCACGCCTCGAGCGGAGAGTAAATGACGAGAAGACTACTTCGACTTCGCTATATTACGGGGAACAGGAATTAATGGAGCCACCGGCTGGTACACTTCGTCCGGCTGTCTCCGCTGCCAGCAATTGTTCCAGGTTCGTCACACACGCACTAAGCCCACGCTGAGCAAAATTACATGGGGTACACACAGTTGCAACTCAGCCCATAAGAAATGACATTTGAACCGAGAATTCCGATGCCATTATCTC
The DNA here is from genome assembly GCA_000612645.2 of Trichuris muris. Lineage (NCBI taxonomy): Eukaryota > Metazoa > Nematoda > Enoplea > Trichinellida > Trichuridae > Trichuris > Trichuris muris. The sequence continues at coordinate 25,615,668 of CBXJ02000282.1, read as the reverse complement.
CTGATGCACCCTCCGTGGTTCCTGAGGCATTTGCTATTGCCCATTAATGTTTCCTCCTTTCGAGGACGTTTAAATCTTTCTAATGATAACATTAACTGACATTATTAATTTTAAAATAAAAACGCTGGTTTCGCGAGGCGACATCAGCCTCCCTACGAATACACGCATTCCGCTGCCGAATTGGCATTTAAATTTTCCCATTTTTTCTGGGACCACCTTTACGACAGACGTGCACCTGAAAACATTGGTAAAAAAGAAAAGCCAGTATTGCTAATTTGCGCCCAAGATTACGGATGAATAATGGGTGCACCAAATTGACGTCCGCCGATAAACGAGGATTGGCAGTTGCACTGGATAGAAAATACCATTGCATGTAGAGAGAACGGCAGAGAATCAGGCACTTTTGAAATTTCGCTGCTTTAGACCTATGCTCTTGTAGCTTCTACCTTGGGGATAGATTAACAGCTACGAAATTACAAACGTTTGGTGTTAAGACCTTCACTTGGATGTTTAGTGAAGTAAAGGCGGAGACAGTATTATTCGTCTGTTAGGCTATTCCTGTTTTGGTCATTTTGTTTTCAGAAGTTGCCTGACCAAATAGACGCTCACCAAGAGCTCACTATACAATAAGTGCCATTATTCATCTAACTCCTATGAGCAGAAGCTCATCTGAAGTAGTCGCTAGCAGATTGACGCAGGGCGGCGGATGCTTTGCCAGAAAACAACGAAACTAGTAACAGATTAAACGCTAGCTGCGCCAGATAGCAGTGCTTTCAAGAGAGTTGGATGGATATGCAGTCGCAGCCCACGTCAATGCGCCACAGCCTGACGTAACTTTCAGATTCCAATCAGTTCTTTTGTTGCACACGGTTGCTGACACATCAATGGTGGAGTAGAAATCTTGGAAAGTAAAGGACAACCCCAACGCAACCACCTAACAAAGCATTGCTCCGTTTGCAATACTTGGACGTACCACAGCATGGCCTTATATTAATATATTAATATCTTCGCAAGGGGATAGGTTACGCTAATTTTTTCTTTTAAATAACAACGAACAAGGATGAATGGAAATGCCAGCAATACTTCAGAAACAATGCACGTTCGTAATGATGAATGAATACTAAAGGCATGTTTTAACTGAATAGCTGTCAACACGCAGCGCCAAAACCATTGAAATTCAGTCCGTTCAGCCTTTGATGATAAGATTATTGCAGTGTTGTCGAAAAGCAAAACGGACGCAAACGAAAGCACGTGTTTGCCAACGCAAAAAGTCACAGGAATCCAAAAGGAACCAGATGTTCATGGAATTATCCGCAATTGCCGTTAGTACGTTCCACTGAAATCTTATGTTCAACAGCTCAGAATTACGCTACGCCGCACGGGTGGTATTAATCAACAGCTGTTTACAACTGATTTACGCTGACGGAGCCTGCCCATTACTCGTAAACGTCAATGCGAAAAGGCACCGCTGACGTAGACCGCATGTCTGATAGAAAGTTGAGCTAAAAGAAGCAAGCGATTTCAAACTGAAAGGTTCTGAAGGCAGAAAGTGAAATTCGCAAAACACTACGGACAACACTGCCCACACAAAACCCGAATCCCCCTTTTGTGCCCCATTGCAGCAGCAATCTTTTGAATGCGAATTCCATACAAACTTCGTTCAAAAGCGTGGCAAATTTACCCGTCCTCGGCGTACTACAGTTGTTTACCATAGTACGGTGAAAATGGGACCATGTGAGTCGTTAAAGCTCTGTTCGTAAGGAAGACATCATTTTTCAACGGGTTTCTTTGCCACGCTTTTCGAAAAACGAGATGCTATCCCGTTATTGGAAGTCCAATTTCTAACCATGCCGTAGTAAGTTCTATTTTTTAAACACTACTATACACAATCGTTGTAACAATTTTCTGACGCCTGAAAAACGGCTTCACATTTCCCTATAACTTAATTTTACAGTCATTGTGCTAATGGTCCCGTCAGCTTGATTGAAATTATCAATTATTATTAAAACATGGAAGACTTTCAATAAACGCAAGCTCACCCAAAACATAAACTTTGCCGCTGTTTTTAGCAAGCGAGTTGATGCGTCTTGCTTGCCTCGAAAAGCTGCCTTTTGAACGAACCGCATTGCTTTCCGGACCATAAACAGTTTCCCATTTTCTCCTTAGCACTTGTACTGCTTGAAAGAACATGCCATTTTGTTCGGGCTTCTCTCGTCTCGTCGCTATATTTTCAAGGTGACCTTATTAGATGGCGGCCAATTTCGCCTAGATTAAATGCTGAACATAAGGACAAGACCAAAGATAGTTGAAAAGCATCGTATAACAAGCACGTCTTCATTACGTTTGAAACTTTTACCACCAAACAGTTACTGAAGTTGAGTGTACTATAAACAAGTACAAACGAGTGGGGCAACGAATGGTAAGTAGAAGCTCCTCAGTGTGGCGCTGCAGCATTTCAGTGCAGCGGTTTTACCATTTCAAGGACAGCGGATGCCATTTCACTATTCTTCGATTGGAAGACATGACCATTTGTCGCCAGTGGGACTTTCCGGATTCATTTGCGCGATTGCCCAGAATCACATGGCCTATTTCGTCATCCATGGATGCTGCATTCGCGTTGGATATCTGAATGATTCGCCATGAGCGCTACATATGACCTTGGAATACGCCCGTAAGCTTACTTATACATTTGGATGGAACACTAAGAAATTATGTGCATAATTACATCAATAGGACCTAGCCAACGTTGTACCACGAGTGTTTAGGACGATACGACGCGGAATTTACCTGGGAACTTATCTTCCGGATTACCAGAACAACATCTTTCAACAGGAATATGCAAATTTTAACGTGCATTACGAACCTCAGCTAAATATGAATGCGCGCATTTGTAACTTTACGCTACACAATGCACGTGGAACTTATAAGTGTCTCTTTGTGAAAAGCTATACATGTTCCAAATAGCGGTAGTGCAATGGGTACCTGTTTAAGCAAACCAGCTCCTGCGTTACTTGTGCTGAATCAACGTTGTTTTGTTGACTGCAATGGCTAGTGGAACTATGGCACTTCTTAATGGAACAAGTTTTACTATTAGCAAAACGAGAGTAAATGCTTTCCGAAAGCATCTCATCTTCTTTCGCAGCAACAGCCATCAGTCAATTAAAACATCAGATTCAAAAATTTTGGAGCAGTCAAATGCTTAAGCCTCAAACCTTGACTGAACCAAGTGAAGCGGGGCGACAACATTTCAAGTAATTTGTAAGCAGCGCTGCATAGAAAGGGCAACGGCAAATTTCCAGTCGCCCACTTGCTACAATCTGAACTAGTCTAAAGCATAAGTACTTTGTGAGGATACATTTAATTATGCAGAACAAATTAAATGCAATTACTGTACTATTGTAAGTGTGCGATACCTGAAATTTATCAAACCCTGTAGAACGTCGCTTCGAACAAAGAGTCATGCTGTATTGATGCTTCTGCGTGCACACGTACCAGTGTAATAGCGGTTTTGCAACATTATTTCAGTAAACTGGAAGCTGCTAATAAAGCGAACCACTGAACAGCGGAAACGTTTCCTCAAACTTCTTAATCTTAGCTGCATATTTACGTACATGTTAGCAATAAATTTAAGCAAAGAAGTTGCCAACGTTGTTTGGTTAAACTACAGGAAGTTTGGTCTCCGTTTCGGCAACGTAATGGAAAACAATGTTCGTCTGCCTTTCGATCAAATGCGCCAACGACTACTCCCTAACCGCACCGCACGTGTCAGCGCGTACTACTCAATTGCAAATGAAACGGACAAAAATGATTATGTGATTTCAGAATTATGAGGTTTCACGGAATGCATTCATAGTGCAGCCCCACTGCTGCTGGCGCTAGACTCAAGAACCGAGCAATAGCATAAAACACCTCTTAAGCAAAACAACTTTTCTGAAATCTTTCAGCTATACCAAAGTCCGCTAGGAATAATAATCGACACAACTCACATTCACCTGCGCTTTTCGTCATCCAAACATCAAATTCAGTGAAACACCATGACTAAAGCATGATTCATGGCAAATTTTAAACAGCTGTCAGCTTTGACGGCGCAACGAATCAATCATTAATAGTAAAGGCCAACCTTAAACGCTGACTGCCATTCTATTAATGTTAACAGATCACTTTGTACATGAGTCGCCAAATTCGAAAAACCGAATAACTCGCAATTGAAATAACCTGCTGAGTTGCTGAACAATGCTGGCACGGAAGTGTGTTCGCACTACATTGAGCTGCACTTGGCGTCCAGCTCATACGCTTTAACTACTCTACTTTATTTTGTTCATTTATGCAGGTTTTTCAACTGACTAATCCAACCGAAAAAATGAATTAATGCATCTGCTCATTCCCACGGTAATGATTTTGCTGCTTTATTAACTAAGGGCGTTAGCTAACATGTACACGTATATCAGCCATTGACGAAGCAGCTGCACTATTCAGGATTGCATGCAAAAGCATTAGATACCTACGACAATCGGTGTGGACAAAAAGCTGTTTAAAAGCTCACTTATGATGCTTTGCAACATTTTATCAGTTGGGTGCATCAGCAGTAATCGTTTGTAAGCCTTTTACAAAAACAATCCTTATGTTTTGAGATGCAGTAGATGCAAATGAATTACGCAATTCTGTCCTGCCAAATTAAACGGTTCCCAACGAACGAACCAGACCCTCTAACTGGTCCACTTATAAAGTAAAGATTCCCAAGTAAAAATAATGATAATTCGCGCGGCAATCTGCCATGTGATGAATTGAAATAACTTTCATCGGATGTACGGAAGGTATACCTACCGCCAGCACTAAACTAGTGTGGAAAACCTCTTCTGGTTCCACAAAGAAAGTGAACACTTCATTGTACGTTGGTGAACTGCTTCCATACTTCACAGCCGTATTTCGCTTCTCGATTTCGCCATCGGCCTGCACGAGCCAAATTATGACAGACGAATCTACAACTCCGCACTTCTTTATGCGCCGCTGTTCTGGACGGTGTTCTACCACTTACCGGTGGTCGCGTTCGAATCGGATCTGGCCAAATTCCTCGCTTGGAGTACACAGACTGTCAGACCACAGGCATCCGGAACGTAAAGCAAGGCTACCAAAAGCTTTGCGCCCTGACCAGAATATAAACGAACATTTAGTTGCGATAGAAAATATACTGCTAACGTAACATAAACAAAATGGTCGTGCGCGCGACCGCATTCGAATGAAGTAGCCTTGTTTGCACACCCTTGATTAGGCAGAACAGAAGAACTTCATTAACGGAGGTTTTGCCTATTGCAAAGGAATGCTCCAGCTTTAGCACAATTTCCACGCGTGTACTGCCGGCTCAGTTGGAGTATTGATCATCTGGGAAGCTATTTTAAGTACGTCAGCCTGTTGCTTTCAAGAAAATGCCTTCGGCCAAAATTTCACAATAGCATCTCAAAGTTTGGTCCTGCTGACAGCAGTTAGCCCTCCAATACCGCCTATTCAGCTATGCACTTAATTGATAATAAAAGCGTTCCACCTTATTGTTCATTTAATGGAATACGCGAGATATCCAAAACAGGCTGACTACCAGCTCCACTGCAAGCGACTGCGTTACCACCAGCTGAACCCATTCAACGATTTTGTAGAAGTAATTCACTGCCGTAAGAAAGTTCAATTAAGTTTGCATCGTTCTTCTTGGCAAAAATCAATGGCACTATACACAAATGATTTGATGCATCAGTGCCGTCTTTGAACGGTTAACATTTTGTATATGCTTCATACATAATTCATATAAGCTGTATTGTTGAAAAAGTGTGACCATTCGGTGGAAATTAGAAGAAAGGCGCGAAAATGGCTCGCCTTTGATAGATTGAAATTGCTCCTTCGGTGGCACGCATAGTGGACTACCTAAATCGACATACTGGAAGTTGATTTTCAGGCGAGACAACGAGCACAATTTTTGGTCCCCTTAAAAGCCATTGGACTATCAGGAATCGAATACATCACCTAACAGTCAAAACTTTCCAGTGTTAAACCATCGCACAGTGGATCAATTGTACCCATCATAAGCAGGATTGTAAAATATGGGTATGCATTTTAGAACTCAGCAAACTGTGAGCAAAGCAGTCAAACCGTTGCTTGGCAACTTCCCGGAATTTCGCACCAAGTTTCGCACTAGTTTCACGCTTTTCAACAACTTTCTCAAACTTTCCTTCCCTTCATTGAAACTTTACACAAGCATGAGTCATGAGGTCGTTTGTTCATGCTCGTTTGTACAAACTACCAAAAAATAGTAATTTATTTTTTCATCCACTTAAGCATAGCCTGTGTAGTCAATCAGACCAGCGGTTTTTAATCCTGCACGCAAACTTCTTCGCTGCCAATACGACTCGTTGGAGCAGAAAAATTGAGACACTTAACAATAGAAGATTGCTTACCTATTGACAACATTTAAACGCTTTAACAGTCATGCGAATGAACGGTCAAGAAGGTTGCGTTTTACAAAGTAAACACCATCATGGCGGGAATTTGCTTTGCTTCACTAGCAAATCCAAATTTATCCGGTGGGAACAACCGGAAACGGGGCGACATTGACAGAACTGGGATTTCAAGTTGGAGCTGCCATTTTGCTGGTCAGCTGCGCGAAGCGATTACGCTCAAAGGTAATATACGTCGTTATACATTTTCGACCGCCTTGTTTGATAATCTCGTAGCTGTCCGTTCGCAATAACTTAGCTTCCTTAGGGATTACGTGGACGGCTGAGCGGAAAATTTTCAAACAGGACAAGCATCAATTGAATTGAAATGCATAAGGAACGTGAAGATATCGTTCGACTTTGTTTTCAGAACTTAATCTAAATTTTTGAATATTCAATTCCGCATTGAAAATATGCAATAATATAACTGCCGTTGGACCATAAAGAAAAATTAGAAACCCATTTAGTTTGCGAATAAGCGTACGAGAAGTCTAGTGCACTTTGATTGGCTTCCCTATTGGAAAAGGATTATGCCAGTGTGATGGCGCTTTCATATTCAATTCCACCGATGGTCAATGGGCCAAGAAAGTCTTTGCATTTTTTAATAACGCAAATTGCTGTAGTTGCATAACGGATTTCTGACAGGCTTCATTGTGTCAAAGGACAGCAGAATAACCCGTTCATAAAAGATTCTTTATTTGATAGCGGAGCTTTCGGGACCTACCTTGGTCCTGCCGTCAGCGCAAGTAATCTTCACGAATAATCGTATTATTATCTCACGAAAAATGTTTGTCAAATTAACGAGCGGCTAAATATTAATGCGAGAGGAAAGTTTGAAATGCCCAGCTTGCAATCACGGCTAGAAGTGCAGTGCTCCCCTTTTCAATCGCCTATGTCCAATAGAGTAATAAATAAACCGCCGGAGGGTGGAAGGAATGAAAGCATGAATTCCGAGAATACCCTACATTGGAGTATTTTGAAGGTCTTCGCATACACGGCAGAAATAAACGGCCGGGGTTCTACCTATGAAAACTTTTAAAAGCTGATCTTGAACCTTTCTTAGCAGCGCTATGCCTTCGTGGCTTGGTTATCATATTTTCAAGCAAGAATGTAACGTTCATACCGGGCTCACCTCAGATGGCCTTCTCAGCACTTATACCCCGGATTGTCTCAATGACATTTTTCACAGCTTCGCAGCGCCATCCGTGAGAAGCACCCGCTAAGCTTAATGCTTCAAGTAGGCTAACATAAGCGAATCACGGATAAAAATGGCCTGCATGGGAATATCAACTTCGCATATCATGGTATGACTCCTGCTTAAAGGTAATTTCGATTAATCAATTAATGAGCGTAAACAAACAACCGGTCATCATGAGTTACCTTCGCATTTCACAATCGCTGGTACTCCCGTTATGGGGGCACCGGTAACCTAATTGGGCGGCATAATGAACGATCAACTGAATAGGCGTGGCCACAGTATGAAACGCTGCACAGAATGGGCTGGGTCGTTTGCTTCGACCGGCGTGGGAACTATGCATTTAAAGAATTAATGCAAAATTCCATTCCGTAAACATACCGCCACCCCAATTAACGGAAAGCGGCTGCTCGACGAAGACTCGCGCCAAATCTTTGCATTAGCAGATTGGGCAGTCGTGAAAGGGAAATCAATCATCATTGCGCAACGCTGCTCCTTCAAACGCGACTCAACGAAAAGTAACTGCCAGAGCTGGTGAAATATCCCTGCTCAAATAACCCGCAACAAAGGACGAATACACGCAGAAGGTCACATTATTTGATTAACTGAACCACTTAGCCGCAAGAATGAAATTACATATGAATGCGTCAAGAAAGGATGCACGATGCGCTACGCGTATGTGCGTGTGTGTGTGTGACTGCGTGCATGTAGTATACAGAGTGAGGGCTCCCTAAAATGAACGAACTGTATGACAACGTGTGAAAAAAGGACTAAAAGCACTTTAAATTAAGACAGTGATATATTTACCTACGAGAATTAGCCAAATGCCTTTCATTCTCAAAAGTATGAAAGTTCAGTAGCTCTGTTCATGCCGGTCTATAGAGGCATGGTTTCGCGCGCCAAAATCAATGCGTTTCGCAAAAGGCTTACCAATTATTAGCTTCGTCGCCTAACTAAGGAAAGCGCAAAAAACTTGGTCTGATAAGTTCATATTCACGCGGTTTTAACAACGGCAAGGAAAATCAGGCTGAAAAGGTCGATTAAAGCTCTCCCAATAGGCACTTATCGATATGTCAGCTCAAAACGAAACGTCTTCATTAGCAGTTGTGCATCGCCACATTTTGCATGTACTATCCAGACTTGAATGAAAAATAAACACAGGGTGTAGCCGTTTTGATCGACTTTACCTATATTGATATGTCCCCTGTTAGAAATCTGGTTTTTACTATACAGACTGGGCCTTTTCAGTTGATGTTCGTATAGGAATAGTTAGCAGGAGCTGCACCGGTTAAACCTGGCCTTAAGGATACTTCGGCAGTCTCCAAGAGCTACTCCAGCAAAGTAGCGGCGCCATTGAGCTCAATGGCAGGAGCCAACCGACAGGTAATCCTTAAAGCATGCTTACTGAAAACTTGGCACTTCCCGAGGCATGAGTACTACTCTAAAGCAGCACATTCGCCTTACAGGACGCATTATGCGTACCGGCTTTTTCAAATCCAAATACCGCAGAGCCCCAGGCGCGCGCAGAGAACGACGTTCCTAATGGCATCCTTTGGCTAGGCGCATAGCGAACGTTGCTACACGTGTTCTTATGGAAACGCAGCTACCGTGGAGTTTTCCACTGCCACAAGTTGTCTGAAAAGACTTGAGCGTTGTAGCACTGCTAATCAGCCTGTTGCCACCTCGCCCGAACAACTCATGGCCATTTACTTATCAGAAATGATTTTCTGATCATAAGGCCAATTAATTCCAATTTATTAATGAGATAGCATTTGCTTCACTTCCGTCATAGCTGAGGAAATGACGAGACATGATGAGCTTAATAAAGCGTTGAAAAAGGATTAATATCATAAGACCTTATGAAAACATTGCGATGCAATCTTTCTACCATTAATGCACTCCGTAGCGACAATCGCTAATACCAACAACCGCAAATATTAAGAGACCGCCGATGTAAAGGAACACTATCTGTCATTACAGCGACTTCTAAACCGCTCCTCATGCTTAATAAGATTTAATATATATATATATATATATATATATATATATATATATATAATTGAATAAAAGATTTCTAACGGGTTTAAGTTTCATTGTATTCAGGAACGACAGAATAACCCGTGGTATGAATGTATCTTTATTGATACTGCGAGGCTTTCGAGACCTGCCTTGGTCCCGTCATCAATTGTCTTGCGCTGATGACGGGACCAAGGCACGTCCCGAAAGCTTCGCAGTATCAATAAAGGTACATTCATACCACGGGTTATTCTGCCGTTCCTGAATACTATATATATATATATATATATATATATATATATATATATATATATATATATATATATATATATATATGTATTACGAAAAAATGATACGGCATCCTTGTTCAACGATGTTTATTGGGCGCAGCTTTCGGAACTTTCGTGTTCCGTCGTCAGCGCAGTTGGAAGGCTTTTCCATATTTCCATGAACAATATGGAAAATATTGTATAATTACGAAAAAATGATACGGTATCCTTGTTCATGGCTTTTCCATGAAACAAGGATACCGTATCATTTTTTCGTAATTATGAGACGCCTTGTTACTAATTTCTCTTGCTTCAAGTATATATATATATATATATATATATATATATATATATATATATATATATATGATCAAAGTAAACAAAGCACGCAAAAAAGAGGCACTGTAAACTCCGTAAAGACCAACTTATACAAAAAATTTACGAAAACTGGAACTGCTGGACGTGCTAAACCGTAAACTTGAATAAAGGAAGTGCGCTGACACGTTAATGGTTTCACTGCGTGCACATAAATAGAGATAACTGCTTAGTCGTTATTTTAAGTGCGTGTCAGACACAAGGCGGTGCAAACGAGGAAACTTGTCTTCCTTCTCTTCGGAAGGAAAATACAATATGAGCAAAATTATCTCAAGTCTCTGTTCAAATTATCGACGCGGAAGCAAAGTGAAAAGCATAACGATTGAGTACTCACCTCGCGCGCCTCCCCCTCATCATGGCCGCCATGAATTCCCACTTTTCGAAGGGAAGAAATGACTTGGGATACCGGGTCGCCCGACGTCTTCATCGTGTCGTAATGGGACCATCGAACGTGCAACAATTGCTTTTTAAGCCGATTACCTGCAAGCGGTAAATTTTCGTAGATAAGGCACAATTGCAAAACGCTGCTCCAGCAAAGGGGTAACACAATTGGTGCAAGGTTATATACCAGTTGGCGCCTCCAAATTCCTATGAACAATCGGCTCAAGGGAGAAGGCGCGCCTTCCATCAACTTGGTAAGTGTTATGTCCCTTCTGCCGAAAGTTTGCACTTTGGCTGCGCTTTTTGCCTGAGAATGATACACTGCCCGTTACAATTTTGCTTATCAAGCAATAATCCATTCAGCTCGGCAGTAACGGAAACGTCAGCACTGAGAAGCGAAGCGATGGCGGCGGCAGCCGTCCGAAGACAGAATGGGGAAGGTAACCGATTCAACGGTGATTTGCCAATTTTAAACACCTTCGAAAATTGGTCACTGCCAACAGAAGGTGATTTAAGAAAATCAGCAACCGTAGCCCTAATTAGACTGCCGTTAGCTAAATCAATGAGCAACATCCCACCGTGAACTGAACTATTAATGCAACCACGTTTACTCGCCGCATTAAAATTAATGGCATTCAAGAATCATTGCAAGCTTTTCCGACATCATAATACAGCCACTACAATTAGCATGCAATCATCGGCTCATGGTAGACGTCGTTTTGTGATAAAAAGATCAAATATCGGCTTATGCTGTGTGATTAGAAGTATCAGTTTCTAACATGATTTAAGAGACCGTGCTTCCAGTGAAGACCAAAAATGTGAACACTAGTCATCACTGTTATAATTGAAATTATCCAATTATAAAAGTAACAGTCCCAACCGAGAAACTGTTAACAGCATATATGTAATGCAACCAATGTTGCAGCAAGATGATGAAGAACAAATATGCCCGTGAACAAAAGAGTATGTGATGTACCATTGTTCAGAGAAGAACGGAAATGAATTCTACATGCAAGTTAGAGCAAATAACAGTGACCCACCCATAACAATCGCAGAATGCAAAGAATACGTAAGTTCGCTATTCATAATATTTTCACTTTCATTAGAGCATTCAAGTGAGCATTTGTCATAATAATTTACGCCACACTTATTCAGAAAATGCAACCTTACTTCATTGTCAAAAATAACAAACTCCCTGCAATTTATGGCCTTCAGTTAAGCATTTCAAATTTTTAACTGCGCATTTCCTTCCAAAGCAATCCAAATTCCCCCTTCTTCGGGCGTCAGCAAAGTAGCAGATTTCGAAATAAAAAGCTCAAATGAAAACTTCTATTTCCGCTGCTATATTTCGTGGCAATCAAACGAAGCATTTATTGGTGCTGGCGAGAGCCAGTCACTCAAAAGTGTTCAACAACAGAGTTAAACTGATAACTCGTCGAAACGACCAATCTTCACTGGATATGCAAATGAAATCTCCAATAATTAATATGGACTGCTTACTGGTAAATTGAAAGGTTTTGCTTGAGAACAACTGCAAAATTGCACGACCGCAGCGACTTTCTAAGCAGCTGCACCGCACATACGCACATCTGGTTTTTAAACCAGTTTGCGTAAGTAACTTCTAAGAAGAAACCGCAAAACTTCGCTGCCCGCAATCTACGAAAGAAAATTTAAAAATGCGGCATAACGGCATAGTACTTACGGTTGAATAAATCATTGCGAAAATGGCACCCTAAGAGCAATAAGTATGGTGCCTGCACTTTTCTTGACCGGTCAAAACAAGCATGTGGTTAGGCATTATGCCCTTTAGCCACTTCCCACCGTTATTCTGATTACTCACTTTGTACGAAAAGTACAGAGCGTTCACTTTCGCCATCTAATGCTGGGAAAGGAACACTTTCGTTCAGAAAACTCCGTGCTTTTGTCACGTTTAAATAATGTTGACTCAATGGGTAAACCATCGTATGCTCAAGAATAGAATGCCGTTTTCCAAATAACCTAAGCATCTCAGTCTTATACTGCATGAGGGGTGTTCACCGGAAATTGACGTTATGAAATCTGTAGGCATGGAGGCCAACTTTGAACATCATTACAAGTTCTTGTATTTCACCCCACGCAGGGAAATTGTAATGTTAACAAAATAATCTCAATTATCACCAGCGTGGCCAGGAAGTGCATCACTCTTCGGATACTTGACGTGAGCAGATCCTTTAAGAATTTGTCTCAGCCTTACACGATCATAATTCACCATTTCAGCAGTTCACATGCAAAAAGCGCATTCACACCATTGATTAGCTTAAACGCAAGCAAACGGTCGTCAAATATTGTGATAAATTGGTTTTCTTTCTTTCACCATTTGCTTACCAAGCGGGCGTTGATTTCTGACAAGTGTCGCAGCAGCAGGAAAATTACAAAGTTATTGTTAACAAGGGTGAAGGGGTCAGGAAAACGAATCAAGAAAATCCGCCAATTCTCCTACTTTTAAAAAATGTTTCCTGAGCATTTCTTGACTGGGATGAGCTTCTAATTTTTGGATTCAAAGCAGCAGTACTAACTGTTCATGCATTGATGGTTTAGTGTCCGCAATAAAGAGCTGATGGCATTCTGTTCTAATAGAAGAAATAGACAAAACAGAACGTGCAATATTTTCGTGACATTTTTCAATTTTCGTGAAACTTTTCGCCTTAATTCTTTAAAATTAACAACAACTTGTAAAACAGCATCGCACATAGAATTAATGGTGGACAACAATATTACCAGCAATGACTTCATTCTTGCGAAATTCAATGACTAAAGGAACGGAAAACTTGCCTTTTGGCGCACTGGCTGGCGTAACTACTAACACTAAACACTTCAAGCATTGCAAAAATCAGACTAGTAAAAGCTTGTCACTATTTTCTGTACCAACTACTGTATTAATACTTTGCAAATACAGAAATCATATTAATTCCGTTGCTTATGCACAAGCGAATAATAAAATAGTTAATTCGTTGAGACAGTGAAGAGATAAACCCTTTACGCAATCGCTTGTTTCGATTGAACGAGCGTAACCGTTCAGCCTGCGTAACCATAATCGACGCCAGCGACAGTCACGTAAGTTGAACAACAAATCATAGACTCGAAACAAGCGATGTACGCCAAATGAAACGGACAGGAAAGACATACAAGGCGGTTTCACTGTAAAAGTTTTACGATAAATTAAAGCAAGGACTTCACGGGGTATACCTACGCAGAAGAAAGAAACGCAAACCCTATGCTTAACATACAAGTACTGGACGCCGCTAAAAGATGGGAAATGCTTGCCTGAGTGGTTGTTTCTAAACAAATCTGCAATTGCCCTACCAGCGGATGGATGGGCGCTTATTAGAAATATTACAGGTCAAAACTCCTATCGCGTCTTTCGGAACGCCCTGATTCCGTCGTCAGCGATTCTGATTCCAAACAATGCTAAAGCCTTGTTAACAATGTTTAATAAAAATTGCTAGAACAGCGAATGACTGCCGAACACAGAACGTAGCATGTTTCCCTCCTACCGCGGTTAATTCGAAGTTCGCCCGTTTTGGCATGCCGCCTAAAATTCTCAAGCACTTGCATCGCTATTTCACATATTACATCATTGCCACCTGTTTCCATGAACAAAGATGTACATTAAAGTGCCTTAAGTTGAGAACGACTGTCAGCTACTTCCTGTCGGTACCACCGGACGAACTGCGCAATGTCAACCAAGTTAAGCTGTCATTTTAAATCCATTTAAATCAACAGACAAAGCAATACCGTGCATTCAAATGTCAGTTTTTCTTAATCAGTATGCAGACTGCGCGGCTGCTAATTTGAAGTAACCTTGCTGCACACAGGAAACTGAGCAAGCGCCCTTTCAATGCTAACAAGAATTTAAAGCCAAAGTTTGCTACTTAATTGCCGGTTTGCGCAATAGTGCTTGCGCGCACGCAAAGCTAACGAAGTGTAATTTAATTTACATAAATCAAGGAAAGGCGCTGCGAAAATGAGGAGCTTAAAAGTATGCATATGATGGTCAGAAGGAGTTTCAGCGAACAGCCGATTTAACGCACTCCTGCTTTTGAACACCGGTTATGTCGTAGCGGTGTAGTTAAACATAAACCTTAATACCTTCACGTTATTATTAATAATTACTTTATCTGTTTATTACCGTCTGCTGCTCTCAGGAATCGTCCACCATATCCTCTATTCAACGGAATAATAATTCGCCGTCAGACAAACGTGATATACCAGTACAATCAGCATGGAATATACCTACTTGAAATCTGTTACATATGTACATACGCTTAAAGCCTTATTCATCTTCCCAACAACCTAGCTTTGCAAAAAATGCATTCAGAAATGTTTAAGATAAGAAGAAAATAGGTTGGAAAACTATTTTGACGTTCATGAAAATAAAGATAATCATGCATTCTCAGGAAAAGCTTTGAGCAACCCTCATGCATATATACTATTACATGCAAAATCGGCCGTAAGTAATTCACCATAAATATATATATATATACATATATTTGTATATACATATACATGGTGATTTACTTACGGCATATACGTATTAATACATACATATAGGTTGCACGTATGTACATATATGTTCAGACGATTTAGAGGCAAAAATGATTTGCCGCGAGGGCTTGTTCCATGTTAGGAAGATCAAAGAGGACATCCGTCCGACATAATCCCTACTATTATACATCAATAGGAACAGAGAGGTGGAAGTCACCGAAGTGTGGACCCATATGATTAATCAGGCCGAATGCTGAAGAACGCCACCACACACAATGCAACAGCTAGCGCTGACCTACTGTTGCCTGTTATATATATATATATATATATATATATATATATATATATATATATATATAATCGAAGAAAATTCTCTTACGGGGTGTTTGCACATATGCGATCATTCGTAACACGGAATTGTCCCCGTGTTTTTGAAATATTTTTATTCCAAAAAGGCAATCCTCAGAGCTTTCGGGCGCGTACCTTGCACCCGTCATCAGTGAAAAACTACTTCATCGACTGCCCAGTCGGTCAACGTTTCAGCAAGACCCTCCGCTCGACCATCCGGGCTGGCGACATCCACTATCAGGTCTAAACCCTTGACCCGTCAAGCGTCAGTCGCCCACCCAGTCAGTCAAGCAGCGGAGCGAGCATCCCCCGACCGACCGGCACAGCGTCACGAATCCAAATGATTTTTCATTTATGAAAAATCTAGCTTTTACGGAGCTCCCAAAACTTACTTTGCCCCGTCTTCAGCGTGTCAGACAAGACATAATACATAATGTCTATTTAATGTTAACATCGTTACAGTACAGACGTTGTGTATTTATTAAGCCTGCTTGACACGCTGAAGATGGGACAAAGTAAGCCTCGAAAACTTCGTGAAAGACAGCGCTGATTTAATAGTTCGGTAGGTGTTTACCTACGATGAACAAACTTTTCATTCCATTTATGGAATGGTTCCTGTTCTCCCCCAAATACACTCGCCCTCGTGTAAAGCACTGCACGCTTTTCTTGAAGTACTTTTACAATTCAATACAGGCGACATGAGCATAATGAGCATATTAAAACGTATTCCATCAAGACTGAACAGATCTAAACACGATCATCAACGAATAAAGACACATAATAATAATAATAATAATAATAATAATAATAATAATAATAATAATAATAATCCTGTAGTCTAATCCTAATTCACGAAAATAATCATTCGATAAAGTACTGTTCGGGGAAAATGAACAGTACGGATTAATTGCACTCGTATACCACCTTGGTCTAATCGTGAAATTATTATTCTCCTGAAAATTAGTCAAGACACACCGTAAAGAGCCGCGGATAATGATAAACAAATTAATAATCATAAGAACCGTGTCAAATCGCCAAAAAGGATGCATAGTCACAATCTTGCCGTATATTCCCATTGAAAGAACAATGCCATTTCGAAGGAAAGGATAGAAACCTGCTAAACAGACGCTTATCTACTGAAAATGTTCCTTGAAATTTATTCCCATTCCTATAGAATAGAACTAACCGACAGCATCACGCTATTATTGATAATAATTTTTTCATTTTCTGATCATTCCAAACGAAAGCGCAGTTTTATGGACGCTTGCTAATGTTCTAAATTTTGTTCAGGTAAAAGCGCTTAAAAAGGATATCTCGCTTTCCGGCCTTCGATGCCTCGATCGTCCAACTTATTAATGTTCGGCAAACCATGAAGATAAGCCAATCTTACTCAGGCGTCAGTTTAACATCCGACAACGACCAACGACAGCTGAACTCCACTATCAGGTTAAGAAGAACAACTGCGAAGCATCGCTTCCTCTTGATTGTGGAACCATTAATTCAAAAGCCCACAATTAACCGAAAGTGGTGCGTCTTCACTTCAAACGTCGAAATGTCTGCTTCTAGTCAATTGGCCAAGCCGTGAACCCTCGCTGCATACACAGGAAGCTTTGGAACGTACATTTCACGACATGTTAACCTGTACGTTTCAATCGCATTTAGCGTTACAAGCCGTTTGCCCCATTGAGAAGTGGCACAATTTTTGGAAATGCACATAGTGTATACAAGGAATTTTGGGTGCCATTGACCACTGATCGCGCAGGTGAAACCCAAACTGGGCAGAGAAATAACTTTAACGCCAATCCTTGGGCATGCAAATTTGTTGTTGCAGTCGTTCGACATGACAAATTGACCGCTGGACTGCGCCACGAATAGAGCCAAAAGGTTTCAAGGAAGCGCAATCCACAGAAAAGGAACCGTCGATTACACAAACAGGCTATTTGCGCAGAAAGGAAAATAAATATTTAAAAAGGACTTTCAACGTGCCTCAACCTCCTCGTTGCCTGAGGGAACGACAAAAAGCAGAATTCCCACTTTCCAAAGAACGGAGACATAAATGGAGGCCTAATGGGAGACTTTCCCAACTAACAAAGTGAACGCCCCTGGGCGCATCGATTCGTTGCAAAGGGTACCCAGCAATTTTGCCCACCTAAATGGACGAGAATGTTTTCCCTACAAAAACGGACCAATACTCAGTGTACGCTGGACATCGGACAACGCAATTCAAAGTTTCCTGAATGGCGACGTTAATTTTTTACTCGCAATTGCAATGGGCTCTATTCAAGCTCGCTTCCGGAACACGTTTGGAAAAACTTGAGAACACTGATGACTTTTTGCCCCAAAGGGAGATCGATCAAAGGCGCCACACCGGATGAAACCGCGTAGGCCATGTCATAAATTTCTAAAGATGGTTCACGACGACTTGGACAACTTTCAATGCTAAAAGCGTGCGTGCCGTTAATCACCAATTGTATCGCGAACGAAAACAAATATGGCCGTTTTACACAGCTGTCATAGCTGGGATGTCCACCTGTGCATGAACAGGATCATGTACAACCGGAAGCACGTTGAACCTCGATGTATATATATATATGGTGACCATTAAGCGCTGAAGACGGACCGCGAGGAGATCCGAAAACTCCGCAGAATTGTTCTTGTTTTGATTGAGTAATACAAGGATTCGGACTGAACGGGGATACTGTGACTATTCCTTTCTATATATATATATATATATATATATATATATATATATATATATATATATATATATATTTGAAACATTTATCTACTGTAAACTCTTCCACAAACGCTGTAAGTTCATTCGGCAGATAATTTTTGATGCAAAAACCATTTCCAAATCGTTCCTTGCTCTTACGAGTCATTATGCCAGTTTATCCAAAGCATTTAACTTTCTACCACACCTTGGACAGGTACTGCTTGAAATTGACTCAAAATACAACATGGGTTATGCTGAATGACAAGGTAATATAAATTGCATATCCGCTGGATTCCTGGCATGACATCCACAGTGACGTAATAGAATGACACATTTACGTAGAACGTCGTCCGACATGAAACGTCCGCTTTTTAGATGCTGTCTGTGAAGTTCGTAAGTCCGATCAGGGTTAACTTTATTCGTTGAGATAGGCACTGTATCAACTAACCCACTTTCACTAACGTGGCAGAGGCGTTGACATTCCACTAATTAAAAAGGCAACAACTGCAAGGTCGACAAAACCTTGCAGACAATTTGTGCGCAAGCAAAGCTCAGAAAAATTCTATCGCTAATAAACAGTCGGAGATGCTCGGGAAAACAAGTCAGGTGAGTAAGATGGATGAGGCAAAACCTCGCACCTCAATTCTCACAGCTTATCCTTCACGATTGTCGAAACGTGTGCTCAAGCGTTATTGAGAATCGTGAAAGATAAGCTGAACGAGTTCAGGTACGAAGTTCTGTCTCATCCACCTTACCATCAGACCCGCCGTCCAGAGATTGCCAGTTTTTCAGGTATCTCCAACTGCTCGTTTGTGAAAATGTCTTCATAGCTTTGGTAATGTAAACATCGGCTTCTGCGATTTTCCTGATGCTAGAACTGCTGATTTCGTGTAGATGGAATAGCAAGATTTCCATGACGTTGGCGAAAGTGCGTTCTCTCGAACGGTGCCTATTTCGACGAATGAAGCTGATTCTAAGCACCCGTTCTCGCAGTGTGCAATCATTTTCCCCTCTTAGTGTGCTAGACCCTCCTGGTGGCCCTATGACCCAAACCGAGAATGACCGCTTTAAAAGAACACGTTAGGGCGCGTATACGCTGACATCCCGCTATCTGATTCACTCAAACTATTATTAGGTTGGAACAATCAAAGTTTCGGATTAATAATAATAATAATACTAATACTAATAATAATACTAATAATAATAATAAATAATGACCCAACTGATGAAGCGTCTGCCTAGGTCGGCTGAGTAGGAGTACCTGCAGACCGACTGACCAACCTGGGTAGTTGAGCAATATTATTATTTTTCTTTTTATATTTTTTTTGGCACTGAAGACGGGCAAAGGCTATGCCCGAAAGCTTTGCAGTTTTTTTTTGGAATAATAAAGCTTTCAACGAACGGGGACAATCCGTGATATTATTACACTTGCAGAAATGCATCGACCCCGTTAAAAAGAATTACAAGAATTACAAGAAAAAAAAAGAATTACAAGAAAAAGAATTACAAGAAATTTCATAATAATAAATAATAATAATAATAATGCTCCGAAAGGTAATCGAACAGTAGTACCCTTTTATGCAGAACTGAAAATCGCCTTCCTTTAACAGGTTAACATTTTATCTTTAAGGTATACGACTGCGCGTGCAGAGAAGACTTTTCTTAGCATCAATCAGCGATTCGCCGTTTTACGTACGGCGCAGACGTAAAGCTGCTCAATGCGTTGGATTCATCCAAAGCATTGGAACAACACCGGATATCTTCCAGACCGTACCTTAATTCACTTCTGAGCTACGTCGCAACTATGGTCAGATTTCGATCTATGCGAGCTAACGCGACTTTACACGTAGTTTCGACGCTTTACTACCTTTCCAATTCCAATTTATTCGCCAGTGTTTCACGATAATCATCGTAAAAGCAATAAACAACCTATCGAACGATTTCAAAATGACAACCGCTATTTTTGAGGGGGCAAGTGCTCACGCGTCAAAGGAATTGCAAAGCGGCAAAAATGGAACGCTTGAAACCGCACCCTTCATTGCTGCCGCCTATGGCCGTAAGTGGGGCGCAACTGGGCAGCAAAACTTTGGCCACCGCAGTTGGCGCCATGTATAGGCTTTGGTGAAAATGTAGCTCAGCGTTTACTTGGAACTGCAGTGCCTTGGAATGGAAGAACTTCGCACAAAGCAGGCAGCAAGGTGATATAAGCTCTTAAGCCACTGAGTGCCTTTGGGCCTTCGTCGCGGCGCCAAGTGACCAGAAATAATGAAATGCGCATTTGCATGCAAAGCAAGCGTTACCTGAAACTTTGGCCAGCCGTTCCTTTACCGTTGAAACCGCTATCTCAACGTTCTCGGCACTGTCGGACGCGATCATCTTAGGCAAAGTTGCTGACAATACTGGCGGCTATCGGAACGACCTGGGAACCGAGCTGCTTCGAACTGGGAGGAGCATTTAGCGTTACGTCAACAAGTCCAAAATACCTCCTGCGAGTTGTGGTTCCAGCAAGCCGACGGCTGTTCAAATATAGTGTAGCAATGGACGTTATAGAGGGCAACCATCATGGCATTCCCATGGGTTAAAGCATTGCTCACAACGCAACGAGACGTAACAACTGGACAACCTACACACCGAGTTGAGCCTTGATCAAGCGTTGTGCAGCTGCTGAAGAGTGAGGAATTTAGTAAGTACGTTTGCATAACCACACACGTCCAGTGGTCACTACTTCTACGCCGAAGGGAAGCTCTCCTTGAGCGAACTTGCCGTTGAGAAAGCAGCAGTCCGCGGGGAATGATCGATGGTAGCAGAGAGGAACACCAAAAACAAAAACTGACATGAAGTTATGCGAGCAGCACGTTTTGGAACAGGTAGAGTCCAAACTGCTTCGCACGCATCGGTCTGCCAGTCGGCTGGCGAAGAAGAGCTTAAGCCGCTTAGCTGGTTCGCCAAGCTAATAGCCTTATGGTTATTAATCACTACGTTTCCAATCAAGCAAATTAATAAACAACTCAACAAAGGGACAGTGGCTATTTTTTATCCGTCCGTGTTCACCCACTTTGTCTGGCTGAACAATTCTCCTAAGGACCACTTTGCACACCCCTATATGGGATATCGATTTTGCCCATATCGGTCGCGCGAGGGTTTACGTTTCCTTTCGGAACAAATGAAAACTCGGCAATAACTAGGCAACGTCCAGCCGGCGGCGTTTGCCAATTTTTGACCCGAAGCGCCAAAGCACGCGTCGGATATTTTGCCAAGCAAAGCCAAGCTTCGCTGCATGCAAGCTCTCCATTGCCGGCAGGTAGCCGGCCAGCTGGATTTGCCAATTTCTTATTTCAGCGAAGGGCAGCCGCTTAGGATGGCAATTTCAATTCACCTGTCTGGGCGCCCTTGGCAATGGTCGGTTTGGAAAATTAATCTGCCGGATAAATTGCGTAAGGCAACCACTTCGCTCTCAAAGCGTGTTTTTCGCTTCCTCCTGCCAATGGACCATGCTGCGCAAAGACGGATTGTGCGAAGGGGCATATTAACCGTTAGGGAAAGATTACGCTTTATTTATTTGAAACATTTCGCGCGCCGGGCGCCGTCGAATGCCGCAGAGCGGAGAGCCGCGGACAAACCTTGCAAATCAGAAACTGTCGCGAACAGACCCTGACCACGCGCAAGATGTCCTGACGTGAACATGTGCTCAATTGAAACTTTGAAGTCGTATGTCAATTTTGGAATGACATACGACTACAAAGTCTACTGTAATATGACTCGGCAACTGGCATTCGCCAAACTTTCGCCCTGATTTTACATATTTAACTATGCCCCACTATGGCCAATGACGTTTAACTAAAACTTAACATATTTTGAATACAGTGTGCTAGGTAACGGTACAGCTGAGCATTCTTTAACACTTTAGCATTGTTACTGCGATAACTTATTGGTTTACTTCAATTGTTGGTACAAGCTGGAGCATTCGGGATTTCGCACGTGTCGTCTTCATCGGTCCAAAAGCAAGTTGATCATGTCAGAGCTCGCCAGACCAGAATATTGACGACTGATGTAGTACTCTATCCACAAAGACTAATGCGTTCAAGCAAAGACTTTAAATATAATATTCGACTGCTTCAAAAGTCCTCCCTCAGTTAATCTCTGGCTGTTTGTCTTCATTCTTCCTTTTTCCACAAGGTTACTTCTCAATTGCCTACCATATTCTAAACTCATGGGTTTCAACGATTTCCTGGCTTCTATGCTAGAAAGGGACTTTGACCGTGAAAATAAAGTAAACCGTAATTCACCTGTTTGGGTGCATCTTCAATTTAATAATACACAATTCTGCTAAGAGCTCTCCGTTCGCGTGGGACTCAAAACGTCATTTTACCATACTGGCGTGAACGCAGTGCCCCTCTTACTGCCGCATATCCACGAAATATTTTTAAGAAAAGTTGGCATGATTCAATTGCCAATTTGCACCAAAGGATTGATTTCCGGAAAAGAAATCGCCCAAAGGTGTTTGGCGAAAGTCCAACAGCCATCATGATTACGCAGTTCTTCCACAGATAAACCACGAATCGGTAAAAGGGCGGGATGTTCTAAGCTGAAAAGCAACTAGACCGCCAGCCTGAACGCTGAGCAACTTTTTCCAATGGACAATGCCTGCTTCGCCTGCGCTTGTACGTCATTAGGCACTCACACGAAGGGTTACAGCTGTCGGCTCTGCGCCGATGGAGCCTACATGCCTACCGAACATACTTACGCCAAGGTAGTCTTTTTGCCCCGGCGAAAGTCGCACTAAATTCTTTCCCACTTTTCAGCAAGCGTCAGCGCTGCTACCGCTGGCGCAGCTGAATTTCCGGTTGCCGGAAGGAACAGTCGTTGGAGAAGCAATTTATTAACAAAGCCAAACCATGCGCATGGATACAACTGTGCTCAATGGATCTGTCCTCCTCCTTAGGCTGCTGGACGAGAGCCTAAATGAACGTGGGCCCATTCCTCGTCGATAAGGAAAGAAGACGTCGCACCCTTAATTCTGGGCATCCGTTTTTCGAGCAAGTCAGTACATGGTGTTACTCGAATAGCTAAACTATCAAGGCAATTCCGGTTGAAGTCCGACACTAGTTACGTACATGTTCCCAGTACACTGCTCACAATAGTTGATTCGGTCATCGAAAAACTGAGCTCAAACGCAACCAGACTAGCAGCGTCAACGTTGGATTTCACTTGCATGTGTATCCAGATTTAACGTAAGCTTAAATAATTACACATAAGATTCGAACATTAACACCCCACCCTACGTCATTCTACCCAACAAAAAACAACATAACAAATACAAGATTACGGATGTTTATGAGCCTGCTGCGGAAAATTTGGCCTTTGAACGCACAATTCCCCAAAGTTCAATATCACAAAAGTTGGAAACCAAACTATACGCGTTACGGGAATAACTTCGATTAATGAAACTTACAACGTTGACTGAATACTCCTAATCTTTCTTCTCTCGATAAACAATCGTTAACCTACTTCTCATGAAAGAGCTATCGTATCCGACGTGTCTTGCTTGCATCGCAAAGGCGATTACCATAAATAATCACCTACAAAAGGCAACGATCACGGAAATAAGTTAACCTCTGGGAGAGACGTGAAGTAATCACCCATAGCATTGCGGTAGATGCCAGCGTGAATAAATTTCCGACTGTCTATTGATTAGCAAGAATTAATAGGGGCAATGAAAGCTAGGTGACAAGAGTGGACAAACTGAACCTCAAAAGCAACAAACAGGCTGCGCAAGGTGACGCGAATTATGCAACAACAAGATATATTAATAGTTACGCAACGCGTCGCTGTAGGCACGTTGCGGACCCTCGACCGCCCAGCGAGTGAGTTTGCGCACACCATCCCGGGAATGGACTTTACACTTCCTTGCGTTTTTAGGTATGCAAATCAAGCTAGGGATACCGCGTCTCGAACTGCACCTATCGTCTCTCCTACGCTGAGTTGCGAAATGCTTCGCAATTGCAATTTCGTGGATCCTACAAAGAATTCATCTTAACGGGCAATCGAATTTTAATCTCAACCCAGTTTAGCCGGCGCGACTATTACCACATCGTGTGCGACTGAGCAGCGCTAAAATATAAACGTCATGAAACTTCCTTGTTTGGGACGCCAAGGCACTATGGGGCCATTTTCATTGTGAGCTTTCGTAGCACTACTTGCCCGACAAAATGCAAGCACAGGGAGAATGGAAATTCTTAAGGTCTACTTCAAGGGCACTCGTAAAGGGTCCTTGTTTCAATAGACTCAAAAGGAAGTACATGAAAAGGGAAACATTGGATCTGTGAATGCCGTTTAATCAACCTAAAGTGCAGTGCATGCAAACAAATGAGCTTTTCGAGGGTAGCTCCATTTTCGAACATCATTCCGCTTCTTGATGAAAAGTTTCTACAGAAAGAACAACGTACGAGTCGGATGCAAAAACTTAATGCAGCAAAAAGCAAATGATCAATAATGTCACCGCAATTTTTCTGCTCTGCAACTGTGGTTGATGCAACCAACTTGATCTCCAGCTATCCCGCCAACCTACGTCCACAGCACCGACCAAATGGGAGCCGCCGCTGAACACCATTTCGTAGCAGGGAGTAGATTGCTAGCTCACAAAATTGACGTGGAGAAATAGCCAGGATCGTCGCAGCATCAGCAACGCTTAAGCGACGATTCGCAACTAACGCGGAGGATGTAAGGCCTTGAAGCGAGAGTAAACCTGGCTTTTAAAAATCCTGAACTTTAAGAAACCATAGGGAAGTTCAAATAATTCATAAGATTAATATGCATCCAATCAATTTTCGCAACTCAGGAGTAGGCTCGATTAGCGTCCTATTTCTTTAGTTAGAAGTTAGAAAGCAAACGCAGTATTTTTTCGGCTGTCCTTTTACAAATGTGCGCCATATAAGGCAAACTAACTCTAAAGCCTGTATAGAGTAAACTCGGGCATTATACTTTATGAGTAAAATTATCCCGCGCAAATCCGTAAGCGGGATATCTGAGCACATTGCCAAAGTGCGACCTGTCCCCGCACTTTGGCAATGTGCTCAGACATATCATTCAAATGCTCATAAAATTTCGACGCACACACGAATCATTCCAGTTAGTCTATAGTCAAGGATAAGTTAAATTCCAGAAACGTGCAGCTTAGGATTCAACGACAGAACAACTGGACTTGTGTGCAAATTCTACATCAATTGCATTGGCAAAGCGCACCTTACCAGGTCGTGGGCGATAGTGCAGTGCATTTTTAATTACCCACATCAGTTGACAGCACATAAACCTTCTGACGAGGTCGCGATTCGTAAGCTTGAGTTTAGTACAGAAAATACACATAATACGCGAGAATATTTGCACTGCAATTTTCACTTCGAACAATTATTGATAATTGCTTATTTGGCGATCTATAAAGTAGCATCATATAAAGCATTGCTCGTTTGAGCTGCAAAAATACGCCACCGTCTGCCAGGTGAACTCGATTTTACGCTTACGAGCTGCCTAAGTAACGTTAGCGACAATGAACCTCTCTAAAAAGAATTATTTGAAATCAAAATTAAAATAATATCAATATGTAGTGAGCCAGCATTATTCTGTGAATATAATCGGAATGAACCCTAAATATGTAACTGACGCTGTTCTACTGTTAACCCTAACAAAAAGCGTTCGCAACATAACAAGAAGTGACCGCACTAATAAGCACGCGTTTTTCAGAATCCCTATGAGGCTCAAGCAAAAATTTTTGCGCATTATTTCTTCGCATTCTTTCAAATGATTATATTGACGCTTTTGAAGCAAGAGGAATTAGTAACAAGGTGTTTCATAAGTGCAAGCAGAATGTATCACGGATTTCCCCCGTTAAGTAGAAGCCTTTTACTACCAGAAAAGGCACATAAAGCAGAGCTTCCGGCTACCACTCTTGTAGCCGTCTTCAGTGCAGTAAAAATAAAACATGTCTACTGTCTCATAAGTATGAAAAAAGGTGAAAAGATACGGTATCCTTGTTCAAAGAGCTTTAATAGGCGAAGCTTACGGAACGTACGTGTTCCGTCATCAGCGCGATTCAAAGTGTGGTAGGACAAGTGATATATTGGTATATATGTTGTTGCAACAACATATATACCAATATATCACTTGTCCTACCACACTTTGAATCGCGCTGATGACGGAACACGTACGTTCCGAAAGCTTCGCCTATTAAAGCTCTTTGAACAAGGATACCGTATCTTTCCACCTTTTTATATTGACGTTAATACATTGCTCTTTTCACGAACCCCAAAAAATACTTACCGTTAGCTACGTGGAACAAAGTTTATTACGTCATCGTTGATCATGAAAACCTTGGCAACACGAAATGCACATCGTGAACGTCAAATCTAAAATGAAGCTATAATACTTATCGGTTTCCGGGGTCAAAGGTGAATACAAATACAATGGATCCGCAGGAGCTGAATCGTAACTGGTCATTATTTCTGCGAATGTACGGTTGTTATTAAACATGGTGGATTGCCAAAGCCAGATGGATGGCGTAAAGTGCTGCTAAAACATTATCTTATTTACTACAATGAAGATACTAAGAAAACTGATGTCCTGTAACGGGTCTTCTATGTGTCATGATGGAATGTACGGCTTGATTCCGTTGGAAGTTGAAAACGTGTCTAAAAAGTATACCGAAAACAACGCCCTACCAGCGAATGGATGGGCAATTATTAGGGAAATATTTCAGAACAACATAACCTTCGTAGCTTTCGGAACTATCCTGTTCCTTCTTCAGCGAATGTCAATGGTCTAAAAGCACGACGAATGATACGACCATTAACATTAACTTGGCGTGGCAAACGCACTGTCTTGCGTTCGGCGCCCACTGCAAACTTTAAAATGTAGTTGTCACCGATTGTAGGAGAACCAGTCCGCAAACCTCGACGTCAGCTTGAACGTGAACTGATACCATTTCCTTCTTCCTTCTGTCCTTTCGTAGGCACATCAATTCAATTTTGGAAAAGCTCCCGAACTTCGGTTTTCACCAACTCCCCCTGTGCCAGGACTGCCCGGCTGCAACTGGCGAGCAACACCGACATATCGTAGGTATGTATACCAATAAGAAGATAGCTTACCAAGACAGTGCTTCTTCGCCACTTTATGCCATGGTCACCATTGGAAGCACGGAATATGTGTGCTATTTTGTGCGTCCAACGGCAACCACTTTTGCAATTCTACGATCGCCGCATATGCGTTGAAGTCCAATAACCACAATCGTGGTTACTGAATCACCGCCAATACTTCAACCGTGCGCACAACCGTCAAACAACACAATGATAGGTACCATGCAGAGAGCAGTAAGAATGAACAAAAGTGTGCGCAGGTTTAAACTCCGATAAATGGATCACATAGGCCAAAATCATATGTCCGCTGCTAGCATTTGTTAGAAAGATCATACCGCTTTGTTGGTAGCTGCACAATCGTGCACATTTATTCAGATCATGTGTAGCGATTAACGAATGCGCAGACTGGAACTGCAGGTTGTCGCAGCTGCTGTCCAAGATAAGGCAAAGAAAAGCGTTTCCAGCATTGAACTTGCTCTGCTGAGCGAATCTGCGCAGCTAACTGGTAATCACAGACTCGGTGGCAGTTTGGGCCAACCGCAATGCGGAATTAATGGCTATTGATTTTCAGGTTTTTACGGAGTAAAACTTTGAAATTTGAACATTTCCATGATTGACCGTAATGATAATTTCTTTGCACAGTCTCTCGTATGCAATCGTAAGATGCCGTCTCCGCTCGAATGCGTTCAGTGAATATTCGTCGCCGCCGCTAAAGCTACCTAATGCAAGCAGTTGCCGTTTGTAAACCCTTATAGTTCATACTTTTGCTAACCATTGTTCGCCAGGCTGTATTCTCCTTTTCACGAGCACTAACACGTGAAGATTGGGCACTTGCGATTACGCATTATCGGGCCTGATTTGCCGTTGAATTGATCATTGTGCAAGTTTTCCAATAGGTATTCAGAGCGTTTGACGACAACAACTCGAACTGTACAAAATAACCAAGTAAGAAATGAGGACGCCATTAAAATGCACCCGCTTGTTCAGAAGTAGCCCTGAACGAATCTTTAACTTTCTACCTCCTTAAATTATCCAGTATTTTTATCGTTTGTATTATTAATAAAATAATATGCTTATACGGTTATGTTAAAGTAGAGTATGGTCTTACTGCGTCTTCGTGCACATCAGTTCTTAAGCCGCCCATCCTTTCTCATTCCGTACAATGATTTTGATATACCTCTCCTGCTCAATTTCTTCCTACTCTGCAGATTTTCTGCTTTCCTCTTTGTCAAATCTATTTGCCTTAAAATAGTAATGAACATCAAAGTACCTCTGTTAATCGTTTGCAAGAATTTAAGCCCTCCAGGAGCGTTTCGTCACGCAACAAAGCTCTGATGGATTCTGGAATGGAAGGACAAGTTGACAACGCTGCGTCTTATCGGTACGGACACTTAAGCGTCATCTTTTGAAGCGCTAAACGCTTGTCAAGGCTACAGAATGATCTGTGCTAAACTTTTCCATGAACTTAGCAGTTTGTAAAACAAGAAGTACTTGAACTTTGCTATATATAATTTTAGAAAACTGTAAGCTGAACACAGATAGCACATAGGTCAGCCTGGTTCGAAACTAGAACTTTTAATGATAGTGTAGTCGTGCGTTCAGAGTTATAATATCGGACAATTCTTTAATGGCATCCCCACAACGTGACAGTTAAAAGCCCCGACACTAGAGCGTATACGTTTTTTTAACTTGACTGTTCTGCAGGGAATATATAACTTCAGGAATACTTACAGATATTCGCGCCCGTCTGAATGGATACCGAGCGACACAGTCTCTTCTCGGACCGTTTCGTGTCCTTTGCAGCGCAGCATTCAGAGCGGAAGCGGAAAAATTAACAGTTTGGCTACTAGACGAGTTGTCAGGTACAAGAAGAAGGAAGAGAACGCACAAGCGATTGTGTCACCCTATTTCGCAGCGAAAAAGAAAAATAGATATTGCACAAAGGTCATAGTGGAGTCAAATGTTGCATTAAGGGAAAATATGACTCAGAATGGTCTGCTAAGCCCAGCAAAGGTAAGTTTCGAACAACATGCCGTACATAGGTATTTCCATTTAAATCTAACAAACTTCTTCTGCGTAGGTGTCCTGAAATATAGTAAAGACAGATGCAGAGACAGACGGAGGAGAGAGATAGAGAGGGCAGAGCTAAGCCAAACGATATAGTACCACTTGAAATTTGTTTCAGGAACACTCCAGAACCTTAAAATTGCTAGACGGATCGGAAAACTTCGTCGATCATGGCAAACAATCAAAGATTACAGACTACATGCCGTAGGTTTCTGCGACTTAGCGAGATGTGTTGCAATACTTATGAAACCGTAGGCATCGCAAAAACGCCGCACCGCATCAACGCAATTTGAACAGCGAAGAAATGATCAGTCACATTGCCGGAGAGTCTGGCGAAAGGTTGTGGGAGCCCATGATAAGAAACGGACCGTTGAGCAGACAGGTAGGTGCGCATTGGAACAGTAGATGTGTTTACATTTTTCGCTTCAGGACGTACCGATGGACCCGTTCGATTTTACCTATTGTATTTGACGCTTGGTTTTCATTTTCGCCTTCGCTTGCTTTGCTTTTCTTTGCAACCAACTTTTCAATTGCTTACTTGGTTCAACGAGTTTTCATTAAAACATTTGTTCATTTTTGTTACAGAAACTTAATAATAATAATAATAATAATAATAATAATAATAATAATAATAATAATAATAATAATAATAATAATAATAATCACTTCATCGAGTGCTGCTTGCAACGTCATATTACCAAGTTTGAACGGTGGTCCGACATACAATCAATGCCGTGGCCAGGCCCAAGTCGGCGCGCGCTTCAACAGCAACAAATCATTCTTCTGGGACGCAGACGGACAACTTTTGACAGAGGTGAGTGAATTTGACTAAAAACATTAATGGAATTTTTGAAGTGAAATTGGGCAATTTGCCAATTGTCTTGTTACCCCAAGTTCTGAGGAACCAAGCCGGTTTCCGCTTCCAATAAACGCCAATGAAGTAAATGGGCACTCCTGATATGGTAATAACCAGACTGATAACAACTTCAAAGGGACTGATCATGAATGGCAAAATGAGCAGAAACAAACACATAGTCAAGAATAATAGCGGTATAGTCAGGTTGAGCTGAAAATATGAAATAAGAGAATGCGGATAAGTCAGCTGAAATGACGCTACCTTAATGGGACGTGGAAGATTGGGTTGTTTGTATCTTAGGTAAACTAAGCCACAGCCGGCAAATGCCACCATCAGCGCTTCAGTGAATGCTGTATAATTGATTAACAGCAAAATGTCTGTAGTACAAAGCATTACTAACGACAGTACACCCTGAAAAGGAAATATATTATACAACTGGTGAACGGGAAAACAAAATGTATTCATATAATACGCTCTGAATGTATGCGTAAAGGCTTCTTACCAAGATAACCAGCGAAGGCAGGGGAGTCACCAACTTGTAATTGATCATGCTGAGCAGTTCGGGAAGCTGCCCGTCTCGAGCTCCAACGAAAAACATGCTAAAATAAAATTTAAATTTTTTACGCCACGGCTTCCAACAAAGTTGGTGCATTGCTAACCGGGAAGCGGCAAAGAGAACCCCGTTCAGACTACCAACTGTTGAGCAAGCAACGAATATCGGCATCAGCACGGCGAACTTTCCCATAAACGCGTTAGCAAAGCTCTATAAGAGCAGTAGGATGTGAATACGCGAGTAACAATTGTATCTGCAATTTTTTACTTACCACTGCAACGGCATTTGATTCTATCACTTCGTCGACTCCGAGAACGGCAAAGTAGGCCATATTGCACAAAACATATATAAGCGTCACTGTCGGCAAGGATATATAAATTGCACGGGGCAAATTCCTAAACGACAGTGCTTCTTTGTTTGAATTGAGCCAACGATTGGTCACCTGTAAGGGTCTTTAAGCTCTTCCGTGACAAAGTTAAGGTAATTCCTGAAAGATATGAATAACCCCATCAGCAGAAAGGAGCTTCAGCAAATTCGCGCTGACAAGAAATTATTAATTTCTGCCTTTCAAGACAGGTTTTACGAAAACATAAAATTGACATACCAACCGGCAAAAGAGTAGATGCCCTGATAAAAGGCCAACGAAGTGGATCCTGGACTTAGGATCGTGCCACTCCACGGGTCCTGGAAATGATCCGTATTGCCTGTAGGGTCGAACAATCAATTGCAAAATACAATTTAAAGATGGCAGCCAGCCTACCCATGCATAGCCAGACAATTCCGGAAATAATGATGATGACTAAGGCAAGCACTTTGGTAACGGTAAATACGTCCTGAGTCTTCGTTGCCCAGCTAACCTTGTAGCAATTGATAAACAACAATAAACCTGAAAGGTAAGAAAACGTGAAATAAGCGAATGATGTCACACTGAACATGTCTGGTTCTTAGAGGCAGAAAATGCGGATAAGAAGTAGCGTTGAATAAAGCATGCAAAATGGAAATGTTGCAGGAAAGAATTCAAATTTCGCCTGTCAGAAATGCGGAAGTTTCAAAGGACAAACAACTATGCTAAAGTAAGTACACTATGCGTTTCTATTGCCCAAACGATGGGGAGAAACACAAACGAACGAACACACGTGATCGCTGCTTGAGAGCCACTAGATATCATGCCTTAATCAAAGTCAATGGTATACATTCATTTGCGTTTCACGCGGACGTTCATGCATCACGCAGGAATACGTACGTAAGTGCATTTGGTGCCCCAAGATGTTGCTTGGTTCGGCTGCTTTCAGGAACACTTTCGAAAATGTTCGACTTCCCAAGGCATTACACGGGAAATATACTTTGGTAAATTCGCAAAGGCAGTACGGGATAACCAATGCGCAAGTTGCACTTATTCGCTTCGATTTGATCGCGCTAATTTTCGCCTCAACGCGCCAACGAAATTAGTACTCTGTGCTAGCTTTAACTTAAACTTTTATTATTATTATTATTATTACTATTATTATTATTATTATTATTATTATTATTATTATTATTATTATTATTATTATTATTATTATTATTATTATTATTATTATTATTATTATTATTATTTCAAGGGTTTTGTACGAGTGGCACCGTTTTTGTTCACTTTTATTTTATTTTTCCTCGGAGCTTTCGGGGTAGCTCACATCCCGTCATCAGCGTCTACTGAGAACGGATCGTTCTCAGTAGTCGCTGATGACGGGGTGTGAGCTACCCCGAAAGCTCCGAGGAAAAATAAAAAAAGTCAACAAAAACGGTGCCTGTTGTACAAAACCCTTGAAATGTACACCTACACCGTTACGATGAACCCAATCTTCAACTATTATTATTATTATTATTATTATTATTATTATTATTATTATTATTATTATTATTATTCATGATGGAATGTACAGCTTCATCCCGTTGGAAGTTGAAAACGTGTCTGAAAGTATACCGAAAACAACGCCCTACCAGCGAATGGATGGACAATTATTAGGGAAATATTTCAGAACACTATAACCTTGTCTTTATCGCTGATGACGGGGTGTGAGCAACCCCGAAAGCACCGAAGTTGCTGTTGACATTAAACGGTGATAGACGTACTAATTTGGTTTGACACTATAATCTTCGTATTTTTCGGAAATATCTTGTTCCGTCTTCAGCGAATGTTAATGGTTATTACTATTATTATTTTTATGGATTCATAACCCCTTTTCCTCATGCACCCCAGTTCACTTATTTTCACATTAGACTCCTGATTTCAAGCGATACCAAACGCGAGTAGCACATTACTATACTACTGTTCTGCTAAACCTTTGCAAGTATTGTTTCCAAACTTTTGAAATGACAACTGAAAACAAAATGCTACAGAAGTTGTTCCATAAAGACCGTACTACGACATGGTCGAAAACGTTTAGCGATACTTTCAAATGGACTAATTTCTAGCCATGAGCACAGAATTGGCAACAATTGTAAGCAAATGCATCGCTGCATCGCCCGGCAGCCCACGAAAGTATATCAGTTTAGTATACATAATATCTGCTGACACTCGCGTTCACTGATGTAGGAAATTGAATCAGACAGCGCATCTATTTCAGCGGGATTCCATGCCACTAACTTTTCGCGGTACTTCCTACATATGCACTTGCTGCACTTAAACAAGCAATGAGACGAGCGCTTCCGTCAGCGGATACCATCATATAAATGTACTGATAAATCGTTGCGAAGCGACGTTTATACCAATAATTCTATCAATGCCCTCGGACAAAACATTTTCACCTAATCATTGCTAATGCTTACCCTAACGCGTTTTTCAGCATATATGCATACATACGTACATGTATATATATATATATATATATATATATATATATATATATATATATATACAGTGGAACCTCCAAAGTTGACCACCTCTATAAGTTGACCACCTCCATATGTTGACCGCACTTTTGTGGTTTGTTTGGCCCACCCGCCATTGTGAAGCATAGGAGAGTTACCTCTATATGTTGACCACCTCTATAAGTTGACCAATTTCTTACCGCCCTTGAGTGGTCAACTTATAGAGGTTCCACTGTATATATATATGTTATGTGCCCACTGAAGGTGTGTCATTTGACCGTCTGATCGCGGCCCACAGCTATACTTGATAACAATTTTTGTAACGGGCTCATCGATTAAGGCGAATCGAGAAATCCTTCGACAACAACGGAAGATTTTATCCGTTGTTGTCGAAGGCCACGACAATGTGCCTCCTCCGAGGATGGTCGGCAAGGGAAAAACTCCGATACCCGGCCGGCCACGGTAGAACGCGTCCCGATGGATCTAGATTGATCTGACGGGCTCCACTGTGGTTCGGCCGAGTGGAGGGACTCTCCCTGAAATCCAAACCTGGGGGAGGGCACACAGAGAGAACTGACCGCGCTGAAGACGGGTCTAGGCTGACCCGAAAGCTCTGATTTCCTGACCACGACGCGCCACGTTTTCTTCTTTTTCTTTTTTGGAAATAAAGATCTTTCCATTTACGTGGCCCTCGACAACAACGGGTAAAATCTTCCGTGATTTCTCGATTCGCCTATATATATATATATATATATATATATATATATATATATATATATATATATATATATATATATATATATATATATATATATATATATATATATATATATAGCACTAGTCGTTTTGCGATTATCACTTTTTCCGCATTCCGCTGTCTGCCAAACTAACGCCATTAAACGAGTGTCAAGGTCTAGAAAACAGTTCGTGACGAATGGCAAGGAAAAGCAAATACGCGCATGCTGCGTGGTTGAAAAGTGCGTTTTTGGCAATACGGCAACTACTATTCATTTTTCGGGGCCTAAAGTTAAACAATGTGACATCTATGGGGATCATCTCTTCCTCTTCAGCATGCCGAAAGCCAAACACCGTCAGAACCGTCAGATAAACTGCGTTGAGCAAATTTGACATGACGTCAAAATAAACGATAAGATCGCATTCACTTTCGAAGAATATATGCATAAATGAACGAAAGCGCTACACTGCGATCAGACGGTCAAATGACACACCTTCAGTGGGCACATAACTACGCCTCCGCACGTTGTGTATCCATCCATAAGCATTCGAAGTACAACAAAGCGATAGACAATAGACGTGCCGTTCCTTTCCTACACTCGGTCATAGGTACAGAGGAGTGGGGT
The DNA here is from genome assembly GCA_000612645.2 of Trichuris muris. Classification (NCBI taxonomy): domain Eukaryota; kingdom Metazoa; phylum Nematoda; class Enoplea; order Trichinellida; family Trichuridae; genus Trichuris; species Trichuris muris. Next base: position 25,580,553 of record CBXJ02000282.1, on the reverse strand, counting down.
TGGCCCACAGCTTCAGAACAAGGACAATTTCGTTTCTATCCAGAAAAGTGATTGAATAAGCAAACGTGGAGTTAGACAGACAAACTTTCATTGGTTTTGCAATGCTATGAATATTGGCATAGACAATTGACGCATTTTACTTTCGGTGAAGAAGCTACTTTAGCCAAAAGTGTTGAGTCACCCAGTGAGCACGATGCTCGTGGGACATTCGGGTGTCGTCATGATCGGCTGGCAATTACAGAATATTTATGAATAGTCGATGCCAGAATCCGCTTGTATGGCAGTCAGAATGGATAATACAAAGGCAACATCCAGAAAGGATGCGCGGGTAAGATGATAATGTGCAAGTACTTACATATGACCAAAGCTGCTAGCAGACGGACGGCACTCTCCGGCAGTGGACAATGGCCGAATACTGGTTGAAGCACGTAGTTGGCAAAGGTCAATGCAGTGATAGCATTTCCGCTGGGGTTGATGACCACCAAGGAAACCCAGAGAAAGAGAAAGGCTGGCAGCTCGCCAAAAGCTTCTTTTATGTAAGCGTAGTCGCCACCGGATTTCGGTATACTAGTACCCAATTCGGCGTAGCACAGCGCTCCAAGGAGAGAGAACAAACCACACAGGAGCCACACCAGCAAGCTCATGCCAACACTACCCGACTCCTGAGCAAATGGAGTTGGACGTCACGAGCCAAAGCATCTTGGAATACTCACCATGATCACCCCTTTGGGCGACACGAAGATGCCCGAGCCAACTATTACGCCAATAATTAGGGCGCAGCCGTTGAACAAGCCGATTCGCTGTTTCAGCTTCACCGGACCGCTGGTTGAGGGGCCAACACCGTCGCTGCTTTGAGTCCCATTGGCGCTGGCCATCTCGCTGTCCAGCTTGGACACCTTTGACGTCATGCCAAGTTGTTTCCAGCGAAATATCCCGACAAATGAAAACGCCTAAGCCCTCGAATTGAGCAAATCCGCACGGGATGTTTTGTAGTCAACGGCAAGAAACCTTTGTCGGCTCCTACGGCGCCATTCGCTTTAAGAAAGAAAGTTAAAGCCATCTAGGCGACGGCGCAAGCGAATGCGAATAGAGCGGTGACGCAACGCCACCGTTTCCTTTCATCAATGCCGCCTATCATATCAGATAATTCCCACATGAACACGTGCCGAACGGGGTGCGATAGTATGAAGCGATTTGCAAGTTACGGCAAACCTGGCAAGCTATATTGCTTTTGTTCCGCGTTATCCGTGCTGCTATTACTAATGCGCCCTGGTGTTCCGGCTGCGAAAAAAGCGGGAAGTCGTAATATTCAGTAAAGGGTGTCGCAACTGGTAGACCTCCGCACGTTGTACTGAGTGCCATAATGGCTGGATGCGCCTCATCAATTACGTAAGCCAACTGGAGGCGGAGACAATGTCTCCTAAAATCGAAAACTTTCACAATGCTGCGCGCGACCAATTTGACTGATGGGAGTCAGCGATGTCTTACTGCTCCTAAACGGTGCTATAGTGGAATACGAGGCGGTGCGAAACGAGTGCTAACGGAATTTAATTTATGCCCGCTCGATTTGCCGTTCACTGGTCTTGCGGGTAATGACGGCGTACAAACGCCTACGACGCTCGGGCGCCAAGTTTCCGTCGAGCGGCGCTGGTGGTAAAGGTGAGCCGATTGGACGAAATACGCTATCAAAAACCAATTGCTCAACCATCGCCTGTGTACAAAATTTATTTCAAAAGCGCCTTCTTGAGGAGGCTAACAAAGTTGCACAAAGTTTGATGGCCGTTTAGGTTGCTCGGGAATAAGAAAAGACGCGAAATGGGAGATCAAGGCTCACTTCAAGCAGCCTTGCGACTATTGTGCGCTGGAGGAGCTGTTGAACCTACGTTTTGTTACTTCAGATTTTCCTACGGTAACTTTCAAGACCAATGGTTTAAGGTGCACAAGCAGCAAGGGCCGGAGTATTTTTACTCCACGCGTGTGAAGTACACATCTTGATTGTGTAAAAAATGGATATGCTTCGATAGGACACTACAACGCCCGTTAAAAGTTGATTCAATAACGCGTAATCTGCCGAGATCTACCAACTTGAAATCTCAATCTGGTATTTGAAGCCCATTCTTTACATATGTCAAATTAGTGAGCAACTATGAACTGTGTGTCAATGGCTTTCTGAACTGATGCTTTCGCGCTGGGATAATTCCCAAAGAGAAAAAGGCATGTGACAACGATATTCGTTTACAAAAAAGCGGCGCAGATGGAAAAACGGCATCAACTTCCCTATAAATGGTACATAAAGCCTGCTTTGTGAATGTTTGGCAGATGAAATACAGGCGCATGTGCAATGACCAAACTAGACGGGGGCATTCCTATTCCAAGTAAGCGAAATTGCCAAAAACTGGGCGGATATCTGACGAGGTAAAAATTTCGGACAAATTACGTGGATGCTCATGCTGCGTAATATTAACTAGAAGTTGACGAACTGCTTCTTCCAGCAAATTTTAATAACACATGTTAAATAAGGTAGATAAATTTTGGCAATTCCACTAACCTTCTTCTTCAGTAGGCGAAACCAACGATTGCAGCAAAGCTTTCTGTGCCCGTCCCTCGGTTGAATGGATCCGTCCTCTGCTTGATAGACTACGTTCAGTTCGACACTGAACTGCTCGGTGGTACGAATGAAAATTTGCATGCCAACGGTGAAGATATAAGAGAAGGGCGGTGCGAAATGGGGTTCAAGCGAGTCCTGTCTAAAGCGCGCATGGAAAAAGGAAAATAAGATTAACCGCGCGTCAAGGTTGAGTAATTGCCCTTCTCAAACGAAAGGGACATCTGAATGTCGTAGATTGTAGACGAACAATACAGGCAATAGCATTGTTGCCGCGCGAAAACTTCATCAAGTGAGTGCTTCTTTCTCTCAGCGTTGTTTTGCCATCCTCAAAGCAGGTCACTGCATACAAAAAGTCCTTGTTCACGCTGTCTTCCATCACTACATCTTGTTTTCGGCTAGTATGACGTGCCAAGTGCAAGACCCCTGCTATTGCAGCCAGTTCAGTTAACCAGTCGCGGCAGAGCGCCATGAATCGCGAGTTGCTGATTACTTTCGCCTTCTTGCACTTTCCTTGCGAGATTACATAATCATATACTAGTTTGCGAGCATAGTTAAGTTGGAATATTGCCCAACAATGATTAAGCAGTTCTAACTTTGTACTTAAGAAATTTCAACCATCAAGAAAACGTCAAAATATTCAGGGACTAAATGAAGTAGGAAAACCAAAATGCGGACCAATTACGCTAAGGCAGAAATGGTAAAATAGTGCGATAGTCATCGTGCCAGGAAGGAGAATTGATCTTCTTAAAGTTGTAAATGATTGGCGACAATTTCAGGATGCCGCTTGCGAATCAATGGCTCTTTCACTTTAGTAATCGTTCTGCCGAAAGCCTGCTTATATTAATCGGCTCTTGCAGCCATGAAATTGAATATACCGTTCTCAGGCATCATGAATAAAGCAACAAGCGTGAATTTGTATCCGGCTGTTGCACTTGTAGTCGTCCCGGAGAAGCAGGAGTTCAGGTTTCCTGCCCGAGATGTTCGAATCGCTGCCCAGATTGATCATTTAAAGTTGCATGTTGAATAAAAGTTTCCGCTGCAAGACATTTCGAAAAAGACAAATGGACCGCATTTGGTCGTACAACCAAGGGGGCTCTAATGCTTCTTATCGAATTAGGAACACCGTCAATCAATGGTTGTGCATTTGCAAATGGCCTTCAGATGGTTAGTTTGCAAGCATCAACTTTAACCTGTTTCGGGAGCATCGGCGCGCCAAGGAGACTTCTGCGTCGCTGACGCAACTCTGAAAGTCCACGTGCTTGGAGCGAGGCACAGCGTTTCAAAATCGTTGCATTCTGGTTGTCTCGGAAAAATGCCAACAGTGGGAATTCAAATGTAAATAGCCGAACGTACCGACCGCACTAAGAGGTTCTGCTAATTGCGGCTAAGTTCGTATCATCGTTACTACGGAAACTTCCAAAAAAAAAAGAAATATTGAAGTTCAGGTACGATGTTTGCCCGTTGGAGTTTCTTTCTTGGCGTCTAAGAAAAATAAAGCGAAAAACACGCCTTAACAACGGATGGATGGGCAGTTATTTGGAAAATTGTGGCACACCAATGTAACCTCAAAGCTTCTGCAACTGCCTAGTTCCGTCCTCAGCGAGTTGGGAATGGTAGGTTTAATCCACGAAGGGGAATTAACAGGCTTAGGAACGGGGTTCACGTGGTATGGTGCAACATCTGGTTTTACTGATAACAGCATTCCATACCCCGTTGACTTTCGCTCCTTTGTCGCGATTGATACAAATGTATCAATCGTGACAAAGGGCGATTGATGTAATTGCGAATACATAGGGCTTCTTTAATTTGCCCTTGATGGAACTGGCTATCGCGACATAATATTTTAGGTATTAGGTCGGGTGAGCACTGAGAGGAGTGCTCCGCGGCCGCGGATACTTTCAGGGCTTCGAACTATGGAATGCTCTTATCAGTAAAACGAGATGTTGCACCATACCACATGAACCTGTTCCTAGGTCTACTAATACACCTATCATGGATTAGACCTACCATTCCCAACTCGCTGTGGACCGAACAAAACAGTTTCGAAAACTTCGAGGTTACGTTGGCGTTCCACAATTTTGCTTATAACTGCCCATCCATCCGTTGATAGGACGTGCTCTTCGGTTACTTTTAGACACCAAGACGGGCAAACACTGTAACTGAACTTCAATACGACCAAAAGATCGTTACTAAGCATCCTGTCTTCAAAAAAAAGGAAATGCAAATTTGCAAACCGATGGATGAGGTAGAGAGGTATCTTATTTTCAAATAAGGCAAAACCGGCTTTTAAATTAAAAGGTAAAACCCGCCGGCAAAACGGGAAGCGGATCCAATGACTGGCCGGCTCCATCTTTCTTTTGCCGATGAAATCTCAACAAGGGCGCTGAACCATACGAGGCAAAGGTGAGGCAACTTCAGGAAAGTTAAACATTGGCGAGCAATTGTGCTCATCACTTAGTTTATCGCACCGAAAGACGACATCTTGAATTGCCTACGTGCAAGCGTCATATGGGACCATGAAGGTACGATTTTGTTTCTATCCCGATCTGGCGCTTAACGACAGGTTTAAACGTCGAGGTCAAACCGTGGTCATTCGTGTTGCCTGGCAAAGTACAGATTACGGGAAAGGATAAGGACAAATATTAATAATTCGCAGAAATACTCATGCATAACCACATTTCCTTAAACCGCGGTAGAACAAGACAGTGCAATATAAATGGCATAACAGTCAACGTAAAGTAAGCAGCGGTAAGCGAAAGGGCATGTAGAGTTGAAAAATGCCTGGCACCATCGAATATTGGTGGCTGAACTTCTTAGACGGGAAAAATGCTATGTTATCCACGTGACAAGTACGTCACTGAACGGAAAAGGCAAGGCATACAGTAACGGAATTTCGTTTTGGCGGGTCCAACTTAGTCACGCAAAACGAGACGCTTAATTTTGTGGAAGCATTAATTGCATGACTACCTTGCAAACGCTGCAAAGGAAGCCGGCGAAAATACGCTACTGAACCTGACGGCATTTGTTGCGAACGTGTCATATTCGCCTGCTCAGAATATACGTTCCCTAAGAAAGGGCTCGTACAAATGTAGGCCGTGGTCGCCGTTGACGCCACGGTCAGGAATCGCAATCAAGAGATTCCTCGAGCAAAATTTTTGGAATAGGGGCCGACTGGGATCGCCTGTCGCGGTCGGTCCTTTGTTCTTCGTTTGACCAACAGTGGCAGTTTGAAGATGTAGTTGTCTCAAACATCTTTCAAGAGTCTTAAAGTATCAAAGTAACTTTCCGGGTAGTAAGGTAATAAACCTTGCTTGCTTACCCAAATATCTCAGTGCCTTCGTCAGAGATTGCGCAACAAAACATCTGGGTAGACCTGAGTTTTAAGTAAGGAAGCCACGTAAGAGCTACGGAGCTCTTCTTGGTGCATACTGAAATCATTGGAAATTTCAAAATGGTCGTTTCGTTTCACAGCATAGCATCTTCTGCTTATTCCTACTGTATTCAATAAAACCGTAATAGTACGTGCGCGGATTAAAACGATTTTTAAGTAGCTTTTCTCATTCAATAAGGCATCTTTGTATGTTGTAGTTGCAAAACATAAAAGAAAAATGGCGGACAAATGTAATGACAAACCATTGTACTACGGAGACGTCGACGTATGCGATTTCCTATTAAGTTTAAATAAGGTGTACCTTGTTTGGCACTAATTCAAGGCATTCTCTTTTTACCTGCTCGACAGAGAACAAACTAACGGGCCCTTATAATTTTAAATCACGTCCTTTCAGCGCTCCACTTGGCCTACAAATCACATGCACGCAAACCGCCTGACAAATGAACGGAAATGCGCAGCTTCGAAGTTGAACAGCTGTCCTTGCTAGTTGGGAGACATTAAAATGCAAAAACTGCAACCACTACCGCGCTTTCACTTTGTACAGCTTGGTTCGCTCGTTGGACCTGCAGGGCTGTATGGCAGTCGGCTGTGTCGCAAGTTGTCAAGGCTCTATTTAATCCGCTGACTGATTGTAAACCTGAATCTCCGCCTCTGTTCCTCAATGCGCCTTTACACAGGCTCGCTACTATTTTCGAATTTATTCCTATTGCCAGCTCAATAAGCGCGCAGCAAGAAAGCGTAGAGCAATGGGCCCTCTTGTACAACTCTCGTAAAAGCGCTTTCGCCAGTAAGAAAACTATTCGCATTTGTACGCCCGCGACAATGGAGCTGTTGCCGCAAAGTGAGCCCATACCTGCGACGAGCTTGAGTTCTAAGGACAAATATGTTTGGCAAATCACATGCCTTCTTGAACGGACGGTTCGACCTACTCTCCACTATTAGGATTCTGTCGCTGCGTTAGGACGCACGGTGTATGAGTTAGTAATTTCTTGCTATCGCCTTCTGGCAATTGCCTGTTTGAACGGAAGCGCGATTTGCCGTTGTTTACCGCGCTATCGCTTTTTTCGCTGTTTGTCACGAATACTTGCAGGTCTGGAAAAATCGCACCGCCGTTTCAAGGTGCTTGCCAAGCTATCCAACCGGTTATAGTCTGGTACTTTTGGCTGAATATTTCCCAGTTATGCATAGAGAGGTATGGGACGCCGCCTTTTCTGTTTCTCGTGTTCGCATCAATCGCCTTGCAGAGCGCTGATTTCATGTGCGCCGAGCCAAAGCAGGGCAACGTGGCCAGCTTGGTAAAACGTATAAGCTCCGAGTTGAAATCGAAGTGCGCAAACGCTGGTGATCCGGGTTGTCGCCGAAGTATGTTTCCTTTTCTGTTACCGATAAGACGATGACGTAGGCGTTACTTGCGCTCAGTAGGCGTTACGTGAATGTGCGCGAGATGATAGGCTGCATACCTGCCGTTTATCGTTCTGGTTAACTAGCCAACAGCTTATTCATCGAAAAGTTGAACGGAGAAACATTAGGTGTACACCGTGACGTTGTCTTAGGCTCAACACGAAGGCAGAGAGACTTTTACTTTTCCCCCACTTTAGGTATTGAATGACTGCTCCGGTAGCAGGCGTTACTAAAAACTGACCTTTCCGCGATTTCTATAGCTGCAGAAGACTTAGCGGATTTGTGGATACCTTTTCTGGAAACGATTGGGGGACAAAATGTGCGAGTATAAAATTTAAATGTGTTCAGGTTCAAAGAGTTTCATTAGCCTTACGTTTCTCTCTGTTAGTGATTCGCTTTGCAACATGATTTTTGGATTACTTTATCCGCGACGAATCATGTTGGGGCGAAGGCATTTATGCTGTTGCTAAATTTTTCAGTCCCCTTAGACTGTTCCTGCTCAAACAACGTCTCTATGCGCCATCGACAGTCGTGGCTCTTTGGTGCTTCTATAAATTGCTTTGCTTTTCCACTTGCTCCGTAAGCACTGTTCGCTTAATTAGGCTCTCCACTGATCGATTGGACCATGTTCGATTTCCTTAAGGACCCGTTCAGCGGATTAGCTTTGCGAAGTCGCTTATTTTGAGCGATGAGGACATGGCAAATTCAAAGTGAATTGGATATTGCCTTAGTAACTGAAACTTCATTGATAACTCGTCCATTGTCCATCGTTGGAACGTTTGCCTGCTTCTGAGTGGGAACGCTCGCCAATATCTAAGGATTAAGCAGTGCCGACCAATCTTTCCAAACGCACACTTATCGGAGCAGTTAGGCGGCAAAGTAAACAGGGTGCTTCTATTTGGTGGTATCTTCGCTGAATCGCTTTTTCAATGTTTACAATTTTCGTCTTTGTTTGGCAAGCGTTTTCTTCAGTGGTCTCTCAAGTACGGATACCGATTCTGTCGGAACAAAACGGCTACGTCCTTTCTAGCCAGTCATCTATGTCAATACCTGTTGACTTACTTTTTCAACTGTTAAGGAATTTGGTTGAATTTTGATTTTGAAGACGAATCATCCGCTGACACGTTCCAAACAGTGAACTACGCGTTCTCTTTTCGATGTAGCAATCCATACTTAGTTCGTATTTACTTATCCGTTAGTTTGCCGAATTTCTTTTCGGCGTTGTGGATTTGCTTGCCCTTGCGAAAGCAACGGTTTGATCGCCTCACCTTCGGTCTCCTTTGCTTTGCCATTTTCAGTGTGCATTGCTTGCGGCAAAGAAAGTAAGTCTACGAGGTGTCTCCTCCAAAGTGGGGCGTTTCGATACTAATGAAAAATGGCAAAGGTGCAGACGTCGCATTTTCGGAGGTGAAGTAAACTGCAAATATGTAAGCATTAGTTGGCTAAGTCGAAAACCTTAAGCGTTGTTTCATAAAGTTTATGGCAATGAAAGTTTTGCATTCAGCTATCTGTAATAGGCGACTGTTCGCTGACAACTGATGCGTTGCCCTACCATCGCGACCTTTAATGAGCAGCTATTTGATCAGCATTAGCTGCTGTAAGGATCAGTTGCTTCGGCGATGATTGATCGGACTTTAGCGAAGGAGTTATTGGAAGGACAAAGTTGTAAACAATAGATTCAGAAGTTGTGACAATGGATCAAGTAAAAATATACGTTCTTGATTTATTCAATATCTGTCATTCAAGGGTATGCTGCCAATTTAGTGTGCAAAATTAATTATTGATATTCAATACATTAAGGTGGTACTATTTGTAAAGACAGTTGAGACACCTTATTGCCTAACCTTTTGTACCCCATGTCCTATCGAGACAAAGACTCCATAGGCGGCGCCTTGCGTATTTATGAACCACTTTATTATCAAACAAAATGTTCACGGCAATTATGTGCCGAAGGACTAAGTAATGTTCTTAAACTTAATATCGTGCCTTTTCGCATTGATTTCGCAACGAGTAGTTTAACTTGCTTTCACGACTACATGGTAAATAACATGTTGCCTTGTCCAGATGTTGCTCAGGCGACCGTCCTCCTAGATGTCTATGGCAATTCATGCATTTGTTGTGAGATTTCAAAGGTCCTACTGATTTCTGCCTTACTCTGGTGATCGAACAAATACGCTCATGTGCTCTGTAAATTCAATCATTTCATCTCTCTCTCTCTCCCTTTGTGGCAGGAAAAGTGAAGTATCAATGTGATACTTGGTGATATGCAAGTGCGCTTAGCCTAGATAGCTTTGCAGCTTTCATAATGGTCCGCTAAGCAAGAGTTCCTTGACAACGTAGTATTCAGTACAAATTGTTCTACTTTCTGGTTTCTTTTATGTGAATTTACGTGAAATCCGGACACCTATACTGCATGAACTCTTCTGAGACCATGTCCAATGTATATATATATATATATATATATATATATATATTTTGAAATTGTTCTTCACGGACTTATATATATATATATATATATATATATATATATATATATATATCTTGAAAACTGGATGTCTGGTAACCAGTTCCAGGTATACGTAACCAGTTCTGTTTTGCGTCATGCGAAATTTTTCTGGGACAAAATTTCGCACCAAACGAGGGAAGACTGTGTATATGTGTTGGCAATTGCTTTTTTGGGATCTTGTCTATCTCGTTCCCCGTGCTTACTGTAGATGGCGATTTTGTCGCCCGTTTTCGCTGATTGAACGACAATTTTGTTTACACATAGGTGGCGCTAGTATCGCTTGTTTCGTTGCTGAAGTAGCTCATCTTGTTTACAAAAGTGGCACCTCCGTCGAATTACTTTTGACATTGGTTTTGTGCTCGAAATTGAAAAGACTTAGCCTTAAAACTCCTTATCAACAAGAAATAGCCTACTGTTTTCGCTCAGTTGACGGACTTTAGCCAAAAACGACATACTAAAACGATAACTCACCTTTAGTTGGAGTACAGCAACGTGTCAGTAAACGTCGAACGTTGAACCAACCTGTTGAGCGAACGAGAAATACAACCACTGCCGACCGTTGTATTTCTCGGTTATAGTCTTCAGACGCTGTTCACACTCTAAACACCACTACGATGACCAGCAAACTGTTATGGAACCGATTACTATGGGAACCGCGCTCCGGTTTTCAGCGACAGCTGTGTAAACGCGGTTTCCTGCAGCACCGCCGGTGCTCGTCCTCACGTTCCTCGGTGTATCGCAGCATTACGCATCTACCACACTGGGGCAGATCCTGAGCTAGTGCATCAACACTCTTCTCTGCACCAAGTGTACAGCACCTGTCACTTGGTTGTTAACGCATCTAGCACAGAGGTGAGCGAAGTTCAAGCGTCCACTAGCACTCACCATGGCAGAATAAAATGCCGTTCTCTTGAAACAGAATCTGCATGCATTGTCAACCACTCACGTTCTGTTTCGTTCCCTGGCAGTACATCTGCATGCCGGCTCATCGGGTCCTGTCATGCCACAAAAACTGATCTCACAAGGCTCATCTCAGCTGCCGTGAATCGCAAAAAGTCGGTGTAGCCACATTTCTTCTACTCTGCGATCCTTGTCATCGTTTTTAACTTCAAGAAGAATACAATAGAACACAGTATACGACAACGCAATGACATCTGCTCCTATTAGTTTAGCCCTGAGACCTCTGCTCTCCAACTTTCGAAAAACTGACTTAATCAAACCTGCAGCAAACCTTAGGTCAAACTCCATGTGTTCGACGCTCGAAAAACCATCGTTCGTACATCTGGTTTCCATCACACACTTTGCTTCATGCGCTTACCTAACCTCAGACTGGAACACAATATTAATGTTTTACCTTACCCTTCAATAAGGGTAGCAGAGTACGACAACGAAGTCTAGCAGCAAACACGGCACTACCATTGCAATCTTTCCTTCTCTTACCTAAGCCTAAACCATAAAGTACGAGTCATATCTCCCTTTCACATTACGAAAGTAACACAACCATAGGCATCGCTTTCTGCCCTTACCTAAGCCTAAACCATAAAAGAAGAGTCATGTCTCCCTTTCAGCTTTATGGCAGCCCAATATTTACAATTTCATGTTTTTGCTGTCATGCTTGTCGCACATGATCATTTCGATTCCTACACCCAAATCACCGCTCCCATGAGTTCATCATACTGTTTCAGCGCGACGGTTTCGTCTACTTCGCTACGCTACAATGTTTACACCGAAGAAAAGCTTTATTAGGCAACAAGACAAAGCGAAACAAGTGTACACTATAATATACAACTAAAAAACTGCAACTCTACACGATAATATACAACAAAATAACTACAACTATACAATAACTGTACAAGTGCACGTATCATGACGGCGGGTACAGGGTGGCGATGTCGTTGAACAGTTGCTCAAATGTCTCCTGGCCGCGACATCTCCGGCGCCACACCTGCTCGCCCAAGTGCCACTTGAGCAGAGCTCATAGGGACTCTATGGTTTGGGTGTGGGCGCCGGTCACCCTGTCCACGAAGTTCGAGTGGTTCACCGTGAGGTGGGTGAACCCCTCAGTGGAGAGCCTTGGGTAGGCTTAACATTACGTGTTCAATAACGGTGTGTGGTCCAGTCGTACAGCGAGCGGCCGCCACTGATGGCGAGCCGGTACCAGGTACCAGGGCGCCGGCTGTAGACCTTTCGGGCTTAAGCACCCTACCCCTAATAGACCAGTTTTACTGGCCGGGGGCTGTTCATCCAATATAAACGACCCCTGCACGTCGGATGCGCTTGGAGTCGTAATAACTAAAGAAGATTCCGCACCGAAGATGCTATATGGCATCTCGACATTCGATGCGGCTGCCACAACGGGCAGGACGTCGTGCATGCGAATATCTGCATGCAAATCCGCAGGCGGCTCGCAGCGAAGTGCAGAAGCGGCTTGACCTAAGCGGACTCGGATTGCAGGACGCGGCATTCTGCGGACGCGAAATACGGCGCAACCCAGTTGAAAGACCCGACGAAGTTTTTCATGACTTCACCGTGACAGCCTTGGGTAGGCTCTCCAGTGATCCGTCATGACAGTGCTGCCGGGCCGGACGTGCTTCAAGATCAGGGCAAGGAGCGTTTCCCTCGATCGGTCGGGAACGGGTACGGCGAAGAGTTCTCCTGTTTCGCGGCATATGCCGCCAAACACCCATTGCTGTGGAAGCAGAAGGCCGACGTTGTATTTTCTTCTCGAAAATAACGTCTCGTCTACTTCCACAGTTAGACCCTCTCCGCCGATCTGGACCGCTTCCGCTGATGCCGCCTCCGTGGCGAGCTGGCGCATCCAGTGGTTCCATGTCACCACTGCGCTCTTGCACATGCCTTAAACGCATGCCCTGTAACATCATCATTGTACAACATTAAATAGCCTTACCCAGCTCGAGCTCGTAGTTCTTAACGCTGTTAATCTGGCGGCACCAGTCGTACATGAAGAGAACCGCCGTCTTCAACGACGTTCTCCTCCGCGGTCCTATCAAAGGCAAATTACAACGCACGCCAGAACTAAATCCCTTCTTACCAACAAACCACGTTCCCTTTCGAATTGAACACTCCTCGCAGCACCCGTCCGCCCGACATCTCCACGTCGCAGAACGTCCGCTTCAGCCGGATGTCACCTTCATAATGTGGCCCCTGGCACACGCCCGTTGGCGGTGCAGCAACCCCTTCTCTTGTAAAAATGCCACCAGCTCGTCCTCGCTCATCCTGCAAATGTCCATGTAGTTAACCATCACGAATAATTCTCAACGGTGTTCTGTTAGCATTTTATAACAGTTCAGCAACATAAACGTCATCAGCGCCCTCTACAGCAAGCACGGACTACGAAACGTCCTCAGCGCCTGCTGCAGCAAGCACGGGGAACGAAACAGACAAGATCCCATTTTTGTAACAGAGGACGTTGCGTCATGACGTAGTAATAAATGAGATATGAACCAATCTGATCCTAAGTGGGAGGGTTTACATAATTTTCCGGTAAATGGTTCTCGTATTTGTTGAGCTAATTCGATATCTGTCATCACAAGTAATAAGACATTCTATCCTTTGGAGAGTTAGAAAGTTTGTTAATGAGAAGACCACAGGAAGGTGCATACGGAAAGACTCGAATTTTTTAGAAAAGCCTAGCTCCGTAGTCGAAAGGCAGGATGTCTTTTAACGGGGGCGTAGATTTTCATGAAGTTGTCTTTTCACGGATTTCTCCCGTTTAGTTTCTTCTACGTTGGAAGATCTATAAATAAACTGACACGGTCTCCCTACCAGCGGATGGATGAGAGCGGTTATAAGAAGACACGGTCAGAAAACGACGTACAGGTTTTGTCTCGGATATTTCGGAACGCTCGAGTTCCGTCTTCAGCGAGCAAGAGCAACTTTTTTACTGCGTTGTCGGGTTAAATACGACTCAGAGACAAGAATGGAAGTAATTATAGGTCAGCTCGGTAGGATGCAACATCTGGTTTTATTTATAATGGAATTCCAAACTTCGCTGACCTGTACACCCTTGTCACGATTGATGCAACTGTTATGTCTTATGTAAAAGGCTTCTTTAGTCCGCCGCAGGTGGAAACGCTCTTCACGGCAAAGAATCCGCGGTTGTAGGTCGAGTGAGCATGTGGAACCATGCTCAACAACCGCGGAAGCCTTTATTGCCTCATCCATGATCTTGGTTGGATCGCGGGTTTGGGGTCGTCCACGGCGTTGCGTTGGTAATCCGTTGAGTCTTCGTTTCGCGGTCTTGTATCGGGCCAGCGCAGCCGTGTGTTCATGAAATCTATCAAGTAAAGGTTTGCCCGTTTCTCCTATGTAGGAGGCGTGGCAACCGCACTTGATTTCATAAACGACGCCCGGTCTCCTATCCAGTGGAACCTTGATCTTGTCACTTCGTAACAGGGAACGGAGATTACCGGAACTTTTAAACCGAACATTAAAGTTTAGAGCGTGACCCAGACGTTTAAGGCGCTCCCCTAAACCACTATAGTATGGGACGTATAGAACAGGGTGAGGTAATGAAGTGGACCCCGGTGGGTTTATCGATGTTTTATGTAATGTACGTTGTATAATAGAGTTAACAAAGTGTTTTGGATACCCATTGGAAATTAAAGTGGTGGAAATGTGTTTTAATTCTGAATTTATTAATAGATACTCCGGGTCACATACCTCAAGTGCGCGGTTTACCATACCGATTACTATGCAACGTTTAACTGCAATAGGATGGTGGGAAGAGAAATATAATAACCGGTCAGAGTTGGTCGGTTTTCTATATACGGTCGTGTTTATTTTATTACCTTTTTTGATAACCAGCACGTCTAAGAACGGTAACCTACTGCTGCACTCTTTCTCCATGGTTAGTTTTCCATCCTTAACCGTATACTGGAATCAGATGACTCTTTGCATGAAAGAACTAAATTAAACCCGTTTCATATTAGTAGACTTGTTGCCTTTTGCATGCAAGAAGGAAATCATTTCAGGTTCCAGGATAGGTTCTTCACACAAAAGGACGGGGCTCCTATGGGTAGTCCACTCTCGCCCATTCTCGCCGAGATCTTCATGGAACACCTCGAGGAGAAGGCCTTTAGTACTTGCGAGAGCGGGTCAGCACCGTCATTTTTCAAAAGATATGTAGATGACATTTTTGCAATTATCAAAACAGGTAATGAAGAACCCATTCTTGAACATTTGAATTCCCTCTTTCCTAACAACATTAAACTAACCATGGAAAAAGAGTGCAGCAGTAGGTTACCGTTCTTAGACGTGCTGGTTATCAAAAAAGGTAATAAAATAAACACGACCGTATATAGAAAACCGACCAACTCTGACCGGTTATTACATTTCTCTTCCCACCATCCTATTGCAGTTAAACGTTGCATAGTAATCGGTATGGTAAACCGCGCACTTGAGGTATGTGACCCGGAGTGTCTAAATTCAGAATTAAAACACATTTCCAACACTTTAATTTCCAATGGGTATCCAAAACACTTTGTTAACTCTATTATACAACGTAGATTACATAAAACATCGATAAACCCACCGGGGTCCACTTCATTACCTCACCCTGTTCTATACGTCCCATACTATAGTGGTTTAGGGGAGCGCCTTAAACGTCTGGGTCACGCTCTAAACTTTAATGTTCGGTTTAAAAGTTCCGGTAATCTCCATTCCCTGTTACGAAGTGACAAGATCAAGGTTCCACTGGATAGGAGACCGGGCGTCGTTTATGAAATCAAGTGTGGTTGCCACGCCTCCTACATAGGAGAAACGGGCAAACCTTTACTTGATAGATTTCATGAACACACGGCTGCGCTGGCCCGATACAAGACCGCGAAACGAAGACTCAACGGATTACCAACGCAACGCCGTGGACGACCCCAAACCCGCGATCCAACCAAGATCATGGATGAGGCAATAAAGGCTTCCGCGGTTGTTGAGCATGGTTCCACATGCTCACTCGACCTACAACCGCGGATTCTTTGCCGTGAAGAGCGTTTCCACCTGCGGCGGATTAAAGAAGCCTTTTACATAAGACATAACAGTTGCATCAATCGTGACAAGGGTGTACAGGTCAGCGAAGTTTGGAATTCCATTATAAATAAAACGAGATGTTCCATCCTACCGAGCTGACCTATAATTACTTCCATCCTTTTCTCTGACTCGTATTTAACCCGACAACGAAGTAAAAAGTTGCTCTTGCTCGCTGAAGACGGAACTCGAGCGTTCCGAAATATCCGAGACAAAACCTGTACGTCGTTTTCTGACCGTGTCTTTATATAACCACTCTCATCCATCCGCTGGTAGGGAGACCGTGTCAGTTTACTTATAGATTTTCCAACGTAGAAGAAACAAAACGGGAGAAATCCGTGAAAAGACAATTTCGTAGCTCCGTAGTCAGCAAATGTCGAGTGCCGTTGTTTTCAACCAGAGGCTCGATGTCCATATATGTATTTTTAAAATTAATTTACTTATTTTTTAGCACGTAGTATTTATGTGTCCACGCTGCTTTTTTACAGTTTGTTGTTGTGCTCTGGATTTTTCTGAAATTCTCATTTCCAGCCTTCGGCGGCAATCATAAGAACTGTGATGTAATGGTTCGCAATGACGATTCCAGGTACATTGTCGTTTTGATTGCCCGAAAGTTGGGAAATGAGAACCCCCGCCAGTCCAAGAAGTATGATCAAATGAAGTAGGGCAAACGGCGTCAAACGGTCTTATAAACGCAACGTTGACCTCCTCCATTGCGAAGCACCCAGTTTTCAAAAACGGACTTAAAAGAATTGTGTTTGTATATATGTACGCAGGTGTTCCACACATTATTGTATTAACTTTGCAGCGGCAGGTTCTCAAGTCTGTTCTCGTTTCGAAATTCCAAAACCTTCCATTACGCGTAGGACAAAAGTTGGAAACAAATTGATGTTCGCAAACTAGGAGCTCTGCTCTTGGGTGCTTCTGACTCGATTGTCCCTTCTCTGCCTTTGTGGAAAGTATAACCATTTGTGAGAAAGCTTGCATAATTGTGCTATGTAGAAATTAACTTTACCTGAGCGATGGCCGGATTTGACACAGTCTTGTCATGCATAATGCAGTTCCTGCGGGAAGATGATGCGAAATAGTTATTCGTTATTGAATGCATGGCTCTTACCTTCCAGCTCTTGTTCGGACGCGTTCATGCGACAGCTCTGCTTGTAGACGCGTGATCGTATAGACTGGACACTTTGGGCCATCCAGGGCGAACGATTGCCAATGTTTAGCATTCGATCACAAAGCAAACGGCGAGTTCGGCCTAACCTGAATATTCGTTTCAGCAACGTATGTAAAGTTTGCGTTGTTTGCTTACCGTTCATTCGACGTGTTTGCTCCTCTTTTGCATGGCTGAAAGCTAGGAGGTCATTAGCTTATTCGACGACCTTTTGACTTTGTGGGGTGTACGTGATATCTTCAGAGGGGCTGAATATTTTCCGTCAAAGATGATCCGCTCAAAGGGGGGTTTTCGGGAATGCGTCCACAGGTCGAGCTGCATACTACCGCGGGAAAGGCGTCGGCTAATTCCTATTATTCGTCGCAGGAAAAGTGAGTTAATCAATCACTCAAATCCTCAAAGGAAAAAATTCCGCATCATTCCTACGCTCTTTGACCTTGAAAAGTCCATTTCTTGTTTCGTTTTCTCTGCATCGTTGCCCCGTCCTTTGCCGAGACGAATTTGCATTCCGTTTCAACTTGTTTAGGCTTTACCGACTTTCGCAACCGTCGCCTCAAGGTCGTTGCCGCTCACATTCCAACCAGCGACGATGAACTGCGCTTGGAGGTGAACGACATTTTGGAATTCGTCTGTGAGGAGGACGATGGTCGCATGCGAGGGCGTTTGAACGGAAAGCAGGGCTCCTTCCCGGTCAGCTGCGTCAAATTTATGGATTTGGCGCCCGGCAAGATTGGTGAACAGTCCGAAGGGGTCGTAGGCGATCAGCGGGGCGGTAAAGGTTCGCAAATGGCTTTTCGTTTCCATACTCTTTCTTAATCCCTTTCAAGGCGATGCCAGCGGCGCGTCGGTTATCCAACCGAAAAAAATTCACGGCGTTGGATTCGGCAACATATTTGCGGGCAACGACGGCAGGTTCGGTCTCAAGTCGAGTGGACAACTTGGTGCCCTTGTATCGGAGACCAAAAAGCCCACTGGCGCTAAGGACGATGGCATCGGAAAGGTCCGCAATACTTTCTCGCCTTCCGCTGTTGCAGGTGTCCGTAAAGTTCCAACTTGCAGCCTTTAACCGTTCCGAAGAAAAGTGATTCGCTGCCTGGTGAATTTGCTAGTACGAAAGGTGTGGTTTCACGACCGCATTCCGTATTTTCCGCCAAATTGCTCTACTTTCTTTCGACGCAGATCAACGCAAGGAGTACGTGCGCGCGAACTATGCGTACACGGCGGAAAATGACGACGAGTTGAGTTTCAAAGCTGGTGACATCATAACCGTACTGTCCAAGGAATGCGAGGATCCCGGATGGTGGTTGGGCGAGCTGAACGGCGTGCAGGGTGTCTTCCCGGACAACTTCGTTTCGGCAATAAGCCCGGAGGAAGCGACCGGGGTGAGTCGAACTGGGTACCCATTTCGACGAGCGAGACCACTTTTCTCTTCAGAAAGTCCAACCTCCTGTGGTACCCTTGAAACCGGCCAAGCCTTGTCCCAGCGTGCCAACGGAACCCGGCAAGGGCGCAAAGTCAGCCACAATAGCCGGATATCATGGTAGCAAGCTGCCGCAGACCGAAGAAGCGGCCGACCGCAAGCCAGGCATGTTGCGTTTCATGCTCTTCCATTTAAAATGCTTCGCTGTTCACGTTCAGACGCTTCGGCCAGCAAAGCGGAGGCAGCCCCGGCTGTTCCAGTGAACGCCGAGAAGATGGACAAGATTGGCGCCTTTCGCTTGCCGTTGTTCTCGAAGCAGAAGAATTCGAAGGTCGTGGAACCGCCGCCGGATGCCGACGTTGCGAAGGCCGATTCGGAAATAACCAAAGCGGAAGGTAGCATTTTTATTGCCTGCTGTTCTTCACCCGTTTCTAAACACTTTAATGTGACAAGCAGTTATTTTTTGTGACAAACGCATCGTTGTGGCCAATTTTTATTCATTAAGCAGATTCCGCGACTTCTTTGTTACATCCCCAGCTGCAAAACTGTACAAATGAAGGAGGTGGCGACTAAAACGTGTGCAAAAGTATTTGATTATTACCGTTGCTGATAAGGGCAACATTGTAGCTGTATTAGGTAATTGCCATTTCTCTACTTCTTCACGTTTCGCCTGTGTATGGAGCAAAAAAGTTTATTTGGGCACTTACCCAAGCGACGAAGCTTTCGGGAGAACTGACTCCCGTCTTCAGCGTCAAGTACCTTCGGCGTTAGGTACTTGACGCTGAAGACGGGAGTCGGTTCTCCCGAAAGCTTCGTCGCTTGGGTAAGTGCCCAAATGAACTTTTTTGCTCCATACACAGGCGAAACGTAAAGAATTAAAGAAATAGCATGTGGTTGCGAGCATGTACGAAGTCACATCTTCCAAATGCATTAGGTAATTGGAACTACAAACAAAAGATATTGGAATTTTTAATGAATGAGGTCTGTAAGTCGATTCCAGTGGTGCCTGTAGAAAGTATGGAAAACAAACAGCTACATTTCTTTCAAACATATATATATCCATGGAACAAGCGGCATGGAAATTCGCAGTGTGTTGCGCGGCACTCTTGCTTCCCGAAAGTCTGTGGCCTTCGCGAAATTTATTTAATCCAGTCCGGTAATATCGATGACTAATAACGTTTCATCTAAACTGCGATCTTATTTGGGAAACGTCGTTCACCCTTCGACGGGACCAAGACGGGACTTCGTGTGGCAAAAAGCAGAGAATTTTTCTTTGGAAATAGGATTTGCGGTAAGAAAGTTCCACACATTTTCTATTTGTACAATTTGAAACGCTGCTTTCATTCCGATGCTAACCAAGGCCTATTAGAGTAACGGAAGCAGCTTTATTAGCAACAGAAGAGCAGTGTATAAACGGTTTCGGAAAATGATAGTTTCGTCGTCAGAGCTCAATTTGCGCGATTAATCGGAAAAGGTTTCTATAGTTGGACATCCTAGCCATTGGGTACGATGGTCATCGGAAGACTGCAGCTTCCAGAAAACCTACCCTCGCAGGTCAGGGCAAGGTTGCCTCGCCATACGTAGAGGTCGCTGCGCAGGCTTTACAACCATTTTCCAATTGTTGTCTTTGCAACAATGATCGTCGGCTCTGATAGTCACCCGTTCAACTTTCGCATTGAATTGTCGTTGCGCAGCGTTTGTCCATTCCATTGGTTCCGTTATCCGTACAACTGGAACGGGCACCGCTCCATTTTGTGGAAGCCAAAATAGACGACTTTGGTTCAGCAAGAGGGATTGGAAGCAACCGGTCAAGGCGTTAAGGCGGACGAGCACCTTGGCGCTTTGCTGCCGTATTAAGGAGGCCAACGAGCGTTGGAATGCGTTTGCGAACGTAAACACGCCATTGTGCAATCTGCACGGAGTGCCGACCGGTTTTGCTATCTCTTCCTTCATTGTCCACCTTGCTCCCCTTGGCTGTTAGGCTGAGTGGATTCGCAATGGTTTGGGATTGCGGCTTCTTCTTCGTAAGTTGCGCCCTTTCGAGTCGGGCCGCGTGGCGCGCACAGGTTTGCCGCTTTTCCATTGATGAGCAAAAAAGTTCGAAGGCGAAGTTACGGCCCAATTCGCCGTGCGGACGACAAGAGTACCTGCAACCTTCTTTCCCGTTGAGCTTTCCACTTAAGCGTACGGAATATCACCAGCCGAAGAGTCGCTCACTCCGCGTTCGGCTAAAGCGTACTTTTCACAGTGAACTTTTTCACCGACTACTTGGGTCCATTGAAGCACGTACAAGTGCTGATATGTTTGCACGATCCATTGCTCTGACCCTTTGAATGACTTTGGGATATCCACTTTCTAAATCTGCACAGGAGAACGCAGTCCGTTTTTAAAAGTTTTTAAACTGCTGCTGCTAGCCGCTTGGCGATAGGAGCATTGAAGAGAGAGGCTTCGTTGCCTCAACGCGCCGTAACCTTACGTCGAGGGAGTAATAAAGTTTGGAATTTCTCTTTCTTAGCCCAAGCGGAGAACAACGCCGACGATGCTGAAAAGCTGTGCCATCTGACCGTTGCTCGTCCGAAGATGAAGAAGAGGCCACCATCGCACGCCTTCCTGAAGGGAATGGTTAGTACTTGTTTTACTGTGGGGCTTAACTGTTTCTATGTATCACGTGTAGACTGTGAGCGCTCACGCCGGACAGCCTGCCGGCCCGTTGGAATCGCCTACGTCCGCGGAAGCCTACGGTACGTACTACGTTTTTCACGATAATAGCATCGAGCTATCATTTGGGGCTCGTATCCGTATTTTTACAAGCAGTGGGTGGGCGCATTCGAGTTGAAGGGAGCGTCCGGCAATTTATCCTCCGACGCATTAGCTGCAACTTTTGGGCAGTGAGTGGGGTCCAATTGTGTCCTACCTAGCCTTTGCGTTGCAACAAACTTGGCATCAAGGTCGTCCCAATTCCAAGCGCTGGAAATTGAAGCGAATTGCCGGCCAGGTTTTGAATGTCGTTTCCTTCTTAGCCGACCAAGCAGCATCTGCAACGCCCACGTCGGACACTTGCTCCATATCGGAGGAGTTCGAGTCGCTGCGGCGTGCATTCAACGAGTTCAAGTGTAAAGTGCTTACCGAAGTAAGGGAACTGGAAAAGCGCTTCGCCGCAATGGAAGCTAAATGGCCGACGGCGGCGAGTTGAGCGCGAAAGCGGCGCGCGGACGCGGACATTCCACAAATAGCCCAAATTGCTGCTGGTCTCCGCTGAATGTTCATTGTGCTTTGTTCGTTCAACTTCTTTTATCCGCTCCCAAATACGCCTGGTCGTTTTCCACGCTTAGCTCCTTTTCCGCGAACGAGCGGCAAACAACGCATGCAAAGCGACAGTGTCCGTGTAGCGCACTTGTTGTTTGTTTCTCTCTTTTCTCCTTTTAAAGTTAAGTTCAAAGAACCATGTCCGTGCCTTTTCTTTCACGTTCAAATGCTGTGTGCCGTATCTGCTGAGTATACCTTATTTTTGCCGGCTCCTTATTTGAAAGTAGGCAAAATGCCCTTGCACATATGGCCATTCGGTTGAGTATGTTTTTACACTCGTGGCGGCCTCCGGCGACGCTATCCGCTCTCTGGTCATTTTATTCCAACAGCAATAGGACAGCACAACCTTAGTGTACCACCAACCACGTTAAATGGCATTTTTTGGCAACGATTTCGGAATAGTCCCGTTCCGTGGCGATTGGTTTTAGTAAAAACTTATACCGTCTACTTTCACCTAGTCGACTTCCGCTTCTCTCTTCATCATTTTCACTTGTGGGAAATAGACATCGCCCAAGTTTCGACGGCATCGTTGAAGCTATGCATTGCATCAGACATTTCGTTCTTTTTTAAATCTTAGATCCCTTTGGGCTTTCCTTCAAAAACTCAACTGTAGCTCACTTTCATTTGAACTTTGACCGTCTCCTGCGTCTACGCCGGTGGAAATTTCCTCTTTAATATCTTCATTCGTTCCATCGGAATTGCCTGCAAAGGGGATCACTTTTGCCGATGCCACCCATGGGCTAATTTCTTTTAAGGAGTTTCAGCGACTCTCACTGCCTTGAAATACTGTTAATATATTACGAAGATCTCAAAGAAGTGTTCTCTCTACTTTCGGCGAGCTAAATTTGGCGGAGACTCTTCGCTCCTACCTGTGTTCGAACCAGAGGAGAATATTTTCAGCGACTCGAGCATGTCGCCTAGCTGCTTGTCGTCGCTTAACATGGAATGTCGCGGTCGTGCTAAGTCCGGAAAATCGCTAACCGTCTTTCGGTTGCTATCTTTGCTGACCAACTCGTCGACCGCATGCCTAAATTTGGGGTAACTGTACACTTTGGGCGTAAGTTAACACTGTCAAAATTTCGATTTTTAACGTAGTGTATCATGGTGCAACTTGGCGCGCATTTCGAAATCAACCCTTTGCATTATTTGGAAGTGCTGCAGGTTGTTCCCGCTTTGGTCGGTCGAATTTTGGCAGCATTCGCAGCACTGAACGTGCGCGTCCGTTTTCCAAACAGTCATTACAGCATTGCTAAACGAACGCGCCTATGCTCTGCATGAGGTAAAACTAGAGATATTGTGCGTTATCTAGGAAAGTGGTGGTTTGGAAAAGCCACTACAATGCATTTGTATGGTTTGTTGAGATGTCCTCTTGGTTCAATGTCTGCTGATTATCTATCAGACTGCGTCGAATTTTGATAAAGCTGTATCTATGAACGGGCGCGTTAGTTCTCATGACTACATTGTACTTACGAAATGTTTTCAACCCGTTAACACCAAAAAGGAAACACCAAAAAACTTTATTGGCGTAGCTTTCGGGAATTGCCTTTCCCGTCGTCAGCGCAAATGGAAAGGTTCCATTTGCGCTGACGACGGGAAAGGCAATAACCGAAAGCTACGCCAATAAAGTTTTTTGGTTTTTCCTTTTTGGTGTTAACGGGTTGAAAACATTTCGTAAGTACAGTGTACCCATGAGTGCGTCGAATTTTTAAAGTTCTTGCAAATTTGGCATTACCTTGTTTGTTCAACAATGGTTGCTCGGTCGGGACCGGTTGCTTGGATTGCGTCTCTTTGGGAGGGCTTCGCCTACTCACTTGCCAATGACCGTACGTCAGTGCGTGCCGGCTTTTACCTGTGGTGCTGCGGCGTTTAAATTTTCTCCGACAAGGAGGTACAAAGCAGTTGTGCCATTCCGTTCGGGGAGTCTTAGTTTCCTGCGCAGCTCCCGGTCGATAGTAAGCTCGTCTTCGGCCTTTAATGGTTATTGGCATGTCGTCGATTTTAAAACTCAGCCTTTGCGACCAACCAGTCCCAGTTCGCTCGTAAACACCGACCGTGTGCACTTGAACCCGAAATGGTCGAGCAGGTCGCATATCAGTGATGCACACAACATCCCGACTTCCGTTTCTCGCAATTGTGCCGCCATAGCAATTTCGGTTATGTCGCACTGCAATGCATGCATGTTTTCAAAGTGTTAGATCCACTGAGTGGGACTATAAGTTGGTGTACATTGCTAAAAAGGCTGTACAAATGTGCTCAGGATAACGGAGACCAAGTAGATGTCTTTTGTACTCTGTATTTTGTGTCCTCAGTCAATTTTGCTCTGCATAGAAAGAAGTGCTTTGAAATTTAAAGAAAAAATAAAGACTTGAGGAGCTAGATAGATACAGCATTAATAATTTAGGGAACGCTCTGTATTATAATTGTTCTGGGCTTTGCGAAATGGTGCTGCACAGTGTTTAATTATATATATATATTTTTTTTTTCGTCGGTATATACGTATATATACATATATGGCGACCAAATATCAGCAACGGTTAAAGCTTACCTGCGGCACTTTTCGTCCACTCACCACCCGGAATACTTCAGCTCTCATGGTGGACTAAAATTTTGCGCGTTAGCTTATTGGAAGAAACAAATGTCTTTCAAAGTTACCCGGATTCTGTTTAGCGTTCCGTCATCTTCCAGCGCTTTCGAAACGGCTTCGAAAAATTCCGACTTTGATATATCCGTCATGCCTTCCCGTCTGATCTTCGAGTAATCCTTCAGTCGTTCTCGGAGAAGTGATGTTGCGAGCAGATGCGCGAAGGATGCAGTATGTCAAGGCCAAATTAGTCCAGCACCCCTTTTGGTTCCTACGAGGTGGAACCGCGTTAGGATGTCGCTAAGGGGCTGCCTCAGCGTTCACTTCGCGTGGAAACATTGCAGCAGAGCCCTTTCTATCGTTGGCAATAGTGGTGGAAAACGCGAACGCTTTTTCAAGTTGTGGCATTCAACTGCGAGAAATCTACGTGCGGCTTAAACGGATTCCCTGTTTAAGGATAATGGATTTTCTAAATTCCAATCGCCTGGTTGGTTGCGCAAAACTATCAGCGCTCATTCAGCTTCTTTTGAAGTCTTGCCGCAATTAATATGAGGATTTTGTGTAAACAAAGGAAGACTGCTTGACGGCACATCTTTGGGTAACGAAGTTTTGCTAACTTCAGTAATATTAGTATTAATGAAAATGTGTAACGGCTTACCTTTAAACATGCTGCGTATCATTCCATATGGTTGTGCTTATCTTTAGCCAGAAGGATGAGGTGCCTCAGATTCGTTCAGTCTTAATTGGTTACTATGTGGACGCAACCTTGTTGCCATGGTATCGCAGAATGTTAGAGCTGCAATGCGTCCTTGCTTCGTTCGTGTTGTCAGTCAATACTTGTGATGTCTGTTAGCTAAGTGTTGATTACGACTCCTTTGAACGTGTAACTAAGTTTCGTGATTATGGATCATCCAGTGTATGAACAATGGGCAATTTCATTACTGAAAAATTAAATGTAGTTATTGACACCATTTTGTTTCCCATAATTGGCATTACTTTTCAAAATTGGAAGCCCCTAATGCTCGACCTTTTGTGCTGGTCTTTTAATATACTTCGCCACGGCCAAGCAATGCAATCACACGTTCATCCTGATGAATTGATTCTGAAGAATTGTGCTCCCTTCCATCAATCATAGGTATACTTGCTATCATTTAACAACATTAGTATTAATGTGAATAATTCTGTGTCAAATGAGTGGTTTTCTGCTTCGTTATGGTCGCCGCACTTTGCCAGGAGAAGTACCGAATAAAAGGGGTTCTTACAACGATCTAGGCTGTAGCTTCAAGGGAACGTATCCTCTATTGCACCTTTCGCCTTCCGATAGGATAATTCATATGTAATATTGCGTAATATTCTCGGAGCTTTCGTTACATGCCTAGTCCAGTCATAAGCTGGCTAACGTCAATGAGACGTGTATCCAGTCAAGTGAATTAAGGACTGTGCTTTTCTTAAGCAATGAACAAGACAGGCTCAGCTCAAACGATCCTCTGTTATTGATTTTCGGGTACAATAGAAATACGAGATTAAGGGGCAGTAATAATACGGCTCAAGTGCATTTCGACTGCCAACGTGTAAGAATTCATGTAGTTAAATGCAGTTGTTCTGTGTCGTACGTGCACAGAAGGGACAGACAACACTTGAAATTGTAGATTCCAGAAACATTTTAAATACTTACAGCAATATGAACTCTGTGGAAACCAGTACCGGAAGTTCCTTTAAGTGAAGCCTATTTCATTCGTTGTTTAAAACGCACATTCGAATTCGACTTAAGAAACACCCAATATTCAACTTTCACGTTACGCCTACCCAATTTTTATTTGTGCCACCAATACGTTCCATTCATTCAATCCTGCCGAAGTTCTATTCCGTTCTTACTTTTCCTTGTTGCCAGATTATCGTAGTCACGGGGAAACAATTATCAGAATCCTGGTTTTTCTCCTATTTTCTTTAGGCTTTGCTAGCTCTGATATGGATATTTATTTCGTTTCCGACACAAAGCATAATTAGTCGTACGGGGCCCAAACATGGGAGGACTTTTCTATAGAAGTCACAGCGACGACCCCGTCGTTCGAGCATTCACCACGCAATGTTAAATTCCCCCGCGTCGTCTGAACTCTGTATTGCTTGACGTTTGGATAAAAAAGTTTGCTTTTCAAAGAAACGTAAGCAATGATGGCAATTAGGAGTATGCTTTGAGAATTTGCTTTGTCAGGTAAAGTTGTGAAAATACCTAAGCGCATTTCGCTGCCTGACTTCGTAAATAAAGTAGGCAACTCGTTCCTGCGTTAGCATGGCAGATGGTCTGCAATTTCGGCCAAGTAAACGCACTGTGCTTTCGAAAGAAATATGTATCGCCTTCAAGTTGTATTCCGCTTCAATCTCTGTTTGATGCAACTTTGCTCGTAATGTGCGAATGCTAGCAAGGAATTAATCAGAAGGTGAAAATGGCCATGCTTAGCCTATTCCATGTGGTAAAAACTCAGTTAAACTGTTCTGAGATAGATGCGTACCAAAAATGTTCCTCATTGTCCAGTGTATGTAGTCTGGCTTTGGAAGACAATTAATATGCAAATAATTATCCCAATTCACCAGTGAGTATCTCTTGTACGCTTCCCCCTTTTGAATGTTTCCTTCTTCAATGGTTAGCTGACGCTGTTGCCATCTTGCCGCTGTTCCTGACGACAAGTTGTCTTCCGGCAAAGCAGCACAAGTGGGGACAGTCAAGTCTGATATATCGGAGCGCCTGTGCAAACCTTGTTCCTCTATCGTTGCTGCGCCTTTAATCGTCAATTCCTCTTTGGTGGACATTCAGTTTTCAGAAACTTGAAGTTTTCTCGTCAAGCTTGCGGAAGCGAGGTTAATATCGTGCTTCTGCAGAATGAAGAACATAAATATAGATTTGCTCGTTCCGGTCATTCACCGATCGTTACGAGCTGACGGTGTTGGTCAGGAGACAATTCCCCTTGATGGGTTTTCCAAGGAAGTATGTTTTCTAATTTCTAAATTGAGTTTCGTCTCCATTTAACTGACCAACCGTTCGCATGATCATTTCCGTTTATCGTTGTTGGCTCACTTGAACTGCTTATCGAATTAGGTGAATTTTGGGCTACTTTGAGAGGTTCATTAGGGTCGTAATACTTTCTTTTCGTCATTGGGTCGTTTCGTTCAGTTCGCAGAATGCCACATTAGTAGTATTTTGAAAAGTTTGTACACGCTTCTAAGGCTGACCAAACGCAAAGAATGATTCGTCAGCCTCAGATTGCGTCATCAATTTATGCTCAGTTGTCGACGTCACTCCTGATGCATTTATCATGGAAATCGCTGGCAACATTACTCTCTTGCAAAAATGCTGATTTTCGTGATTTCAATGGATTTTCTGATGCTCCGTTCAGCCGCATTCCAAAATGAAGATATGCTTTCAAATGACGTCCATTAGTGTGCGAAGCGTTGCACTTCGCTGATGCGTTGGTGTGAAACTTGCTGCCTTTTCTGTGATACCAGCCAGCAATCGTCGTCTCAAAAGCGCGTTGCCTTAGCTCACAGTTTTAAAATGTTACAAAGTGATTGTTGAATTTTCCCCTTTAAGTGGGGGTGCTTCCCAAAATTGAACGGTATCTTATAGAGCGTCTGGTTTTAATTCATCGGCTTTCGGCGCTCCATTTATTTTCTCAGTCGCAACAACCTGTTGAACTGTATAATGTATTGCAGTGTCATTATTTACTTGTTAAATATGTTAATTCCATTTATTGGAATCCAATAAAATCAACGCTTTTGCTCAGCGCTATCTGCGTTATGTTGGCGATACACATACAGCATACGTTACTAAGCATTCTCCCGCACTGTGTATTATTAATAGCTAGTTATCTTCTACGGAAAACTAATCGTGCGCTAAAAGCATGTTACACATTTGACTACGCATTACATTAACCTCAATGTGGCATTTTGCCACTTCCGTGGCAATTGTACAGTCGTGATTAATCAGCTCGTCTATTTAGATGGTTATTGATTCGTAGAAGCAATTAAGAGTGGTATCGCATGAAGAATCTTGAATCTGCGGTCCTACTTTAGCGACAGTAGTCTGGAAAGTTCCTGGAGGAACGGAAAACGGGAACTGACAAAAGGGTAAACTCGAAAATGGCTTTTTGACCTTACCTATAGGGTTTTAACGTTCGCAAGCCAGGGCACGTGCAAAATATGGGGGATAGTTGGCATTGCGTCATTAAATGTGCATTTGGAGTGAATTGATTGTATTCCTTCTCCATTGGAAACTTTAAGCTTTGGCTTATTCGCAGTTGATCACCCTTTGCTTCATCCTCGTACTGTTGAATCAGAGCGGTCTGTTAACAAAGTCTGCATTTTTCAAAATGCGTCTGCCCAAGGTAGAACGCATTGGGCACACTGCTTCCATGAAGAATGGAAAAATATTTTTGGAAAGCCCTAACAGCTTCTAGCGGTAGTTGTCGATTCTTGGCACTAAGAGAATTTAAACAAAAGGTAAAGGAGCATGCTTAACAGGCGGGAAAACTTCTTGAACCATTTTCCTTCAGCCGAACGTTCGCAAAGTAAGCATCAAGCGCCAGAACTATCGCTATCGGAGGATCCCTATGCGGGTATCTGGCGTATAAAATATTTTCATTTGGCATATGGATTCCTGAATAAAATTTTATGTTATGTTTGTCCGATTTTAATTATCAGAACTTATGGTAATGCTAAGGTCGATCAATGATGGAGCCGCTACTGTATCTCTTGCCTTATTATCTTCCACGTTTGGAGTTACGAAAGAAAATATAGCGCTTAATGTGAGCTGCTCACTTGCAAATGAAATTTCATTAGACACGTACTGTCGTTTTTCTTTACGGTTATACGCTTTGCGAATCCTGTTCATAAAACAAGCTGCTAAGAATTGAACTGGGCGTTGAAGTTCGCAAAGGTACGAGCGGGGCTTCCTGAAGCCATCGGTATGACTCCTTATGAACCGCTTTGAACCGATGGTAAGTGTTAGCGCAAAATCGATTGACGACCAGTAGCCGGTTGCAATTGATGCAATAGATTGGATGTTGGTAAATGCTGCTGTAATATTCCCTTGAAGTAACCGGTAAAGGGCAGCCGTAAACAAATGGCACGCTCGTTTCCAAAGGCGACAATGTGCTATTTTTTTGGCTGCATTGATTTGCTCGACTCGGCGATGGCTCAGACTTCATTAATCACAAGGTTTGCAGACGTTTCATTAATACACTATGTTGCCAGTAAACATTAATGTTTCACATAAACGAGCAACGGGCACAAGGTGCACCTGAGAACCGACAAGCACGGGCATCCATTTATTTTGCCAGCGCGGTGACGTCCTCGTGGACGATCTCAGACTTGATCTGTTCATCTTATTTGACTACGTACTGATACAGTAGGCGATCTGTCTCATTTGCACATTTTACTTGCTCCAATATCTCTGCATTTCTATTTTCTCCATGTTCGTTCGCGTTGTCCGCAAGTCCAGTCGGTATACCATCGTGAAGAGCAAAATAGTTGCAAAGGAGCGTACTTATGCAAATATAGGGTTCCCATCAACTGAAGACGAACGAGTATTAACGTAGGAATGCCAAAACCGTACTATCGATTGACGGCAGGGGTGCAAATGCAACGTGCACGATTTGCAAGGTGTAGTCTTCTCAATGGAGCGCGTTGTAATTTCATTGTTCCCTCCAATGAATGGAATCTCTTTACTCGGTCACTAGCGGTGAGTACATAACAAACGGCTGGTCCTGAAAACAATCCTTAATTGGAAGCTGCCGGCAAAACGGGTGCCGGCCAACGGGGACACGCCCATTGGTCTTGCATAAACTAACAATAGCGATAATCTGGCTTGCCCAGCTTAACCAATGCTTTGTCAAGCGGAAATGGTGCTATACCCTTATGATGGGGGGGCAGCATCCGCACGATGAACTTGCTTCCCCTTTCCCAGTGGCCATTCTTATCATGCAACTCATCTTTATATGTTATCCCGTTTTGTCAAATGGCCTTTGCTTGTGCAGCGGCGTTAAAGCATACGTTTCTGAATACTCAGCCTAAGTGCAAGTTATTTTGCACGTTGCGTATGTTCAGCTTTTCTAGCATGTTCTCTTCGAGAATATACGAGCAACGAAATTCAGGCTGATAGTTCGATTGCAACTAGGTGATTCAGTTTAAAATTAGTCTAAAAATATATTGCTTTTCATCAATAGTAAGTTCTGGTTCTTTCCGTCCAGGCGACGGGGAGCCCCCTTGGCGACCAACAAACGATCGAAAAAGTAAAAGGCCTTTTCGTGGGAGAATGCAACCAACTTGTTTATCCAAGCTCCGCAATACCGTTTGTCGCTAAGGACGGAGGCTTAACGACCTGCAGGCGACCACCCGTTTAAACTGAGTGTGTAGATTCTTTGCTTATGTGTCACAGCCTAAGGGTGGAGCTGTATCCGTCAAAGCCAATTATTCATCTTCGATGTTGCAAAAGTGAGCAACCATCTGGCTTTTCGAAATGACGCTCTCATAAATTGTAGTTTAACAGAATTCGACTTATGAATAAGCTGCATATGTATGCTACCAAAGATGTTCAAAGTGCAACAGAGCTTGTGTTAGTAAAAGCTCGTTTCGACGGACCGATGCGAAGCAGTTGTATGCTTCACTATTGGTACCGTCGTCCCAGTTGACTCGAACGACGTGGATCAAATTAAGTGAAGACCGCCATTTCCATCGATCGTTTACAAATATGTCTTGGCAAGAAAGTAGGCGAACGGTCGCGCGTAAATCGCGAGAGCTCAACAAATGATCGCCTCGACGTCTACTTGCTTTGCCTCCGTGTAAGGTAATCGAATAAGGCGATTAAAGAAGCCACATCAGTAAAAAGCTTAAATTGGTTTGCAGATTAATCCTCTTGGCCGCCTGGCTCGTTTCTGTGTGGCATCGAAAAGTGTACCCTCGGTTTGGCCACACCACACTATGGGTAGGTCCATACGAAGTGGACAGCAGCGCCGAATATCTACCGACAAGACGGGCGTATGAATAGGAGTTATGTCAGGCGAGACCAGCATGGCCATTCATCTGTTGTCGACAATGGTCACAGCTGTTTTGGACTCTATGCGTCAAGTTGATTCCGAAGAGGGCGCTAGTCTATCATTAAATGTTTATAAAGCGTTGTCTTGCCGCATGGACGTTTGCCTTCAGTTTCTCATCGAAGGGTGATGGATTTTAATCGAAGTATCAATTTTGATAGCAGCAATACAACTGCAGCTCATGTCATCTACTTGCTCGAAACTATACTGATGGCATGCGGTGGAATGGTCGGCATGTTAACCAACCTCGCTCTTTTCCGCTCGGTGCGCTGTTCGCGATTATTTCACGCCAATGTGAGGCTACTTTTGCTGCACAGCATTGTAGCCTGCGAAATCTTATGCGCCCATCAGGTTATACATGGCATTGTTGGCGGAATGTCCATCGCTAATCATGTTTTCAATGTGGGCGTCACAAAGAAGACATGTATTCTTGTGCAGGCGCCCAGCGTGGCCAGCTTCCTCGTCTTTAGCATATGCATAGCGGCTATAGGAGCAGAAAGACTGTTGGCTACATTGAAGAATCGCTATGACGACAAAGAACGGAGCAGCACTGCCGTAAGAGTATTCGTGACCGTCACTTGGGCCGGTGGCATTTTGAATGCTCTTCTTTTCCTCTTGGTCCGTAACCAAGAGACGGTGGTCCAATACTGTTCGCTTTTTTTGTTGAGCTTCTCTCCCCTGTTGTACGTTACTTGTGGATTCTATTGCATGATCGCCACGAGCACCGTAATCGTCTACTGGGTAACCTACAAGTTGAACAGCACGCGCGTGCTGGCATTTTCCATCAACACTGCGACGCACAGTTTGCAGGAACGTTTTCAGTTACGCAACAACATTTCAATTACGTATTCCCTGCTGCCCTGCGTACTGTGCAGTTCGATTACCGTCTTTCTGGCCTTTGGGACTCTGACCACAGTAAGCGCGTTTTTCGTCCAGGACAGACAGTTGAACATTTGGCTTGTCAACTGCTACTTGTTGATTTTGAACCTGCTCTGCACGAACATCATTGTTCAACCGATCGTGCTGCTCAGGAGATGCCAAAAGTTGAGACTGCTGAAGTTCGACTGGCGATACAGTCTTTTCCCATGGGTCCGTCTGAAAGATTCCAACCGGTATCCGTGCGATCACAAGACTTCCGTTGTGCAGTTTCACGTCAATCCTGATTCTCACGAGGCTCTGCTGCAAACGTTCTGGTCGAGCAAGTCTCGGGTGCATCAGTGCCATAATTCTACGTCAAGATCCCTTTGTTGTGGCCTAATATCTTCTAATGAGCGCGACTGGCAGTCGTAGAAAGGAATCAACCAGCATACCCAGTTTGTACATGGCTGCCACCTTTGGCCATTCGTTCGCAGACTCACAATGAAGCACCGAAGCACAGGTCTGAGCTGATTCAGTTTCCGAAAATGCTCGACAGCAAGACGCTACGATTTTCTGAATGCTTCACCTCGTCAATGCGCCCCATCAGAATGGTTCAACAGTGAAGTATTGTTTCCCCAAAGTAAGGTCATCCATCCGTTGCACTTTTTAAAATTATTATTGTTAACAACTTTTTGACTAATTTATTATTTTCAAGGATTTATTAGTGTGATAAACATCAATATCAGCGCTTCCATCCATACTTGTTCATCAGGAAATATGCCATCAGTCCAGACACTAAAGTTGCTCAAACATTTCCATGGAAGAAGAGCGAAGTTGGAGGCCAAGACTTGTGAACAGAACCTTAAAAGGCGTAATCGCCCTTATTAGTTTACTAATGCGCCAAGAAATTAAGTCAATTCACATGTGTACCTCGTTACAATGTTTTGGCGGTCGATTGCCTAGGAAGCGCGAAGCACGGAAGCCCACCCCTACGAATATGTACACTGGAAGCCAACAGCTTGCCTAGTTAGCATAACAAAAGTGCGCTCTAAAAGAATGGTATCTTGGCAATAACATGCTATCTTTATAAGCACATCTATTGCTAAGTTACGAAAGAATATCCGATGTCGTTACTCTGTAAAATGCTTAGTCGTACACGAGATGAATTGTCTTTGTTCAAACATTTCAATGTTGCATGCAAATTGCTAACACGAAAAAGTGCATTCTCATTATTCAAGGTGAGTGAGCCTTGGTATCAGAATTGCCAAGTGGCACCAACTACGTTGGGCGTACTTGGCGTGTGTAAAATGTTGGAGGTCCTACGCTCAAGTGACTCTTCAACAAAAATATTGTCACTTTGCAAGACGACGAATGCGCCGAACGGATCACACGACATAGTGAAGAACCAGTATGAGAAATAAGTAAGATGCAGTGTCAGCTTGAGTATTCTAAGATTGACGTCTTTTAGGAAACGATTTTAAAGATCGTAATCAGAAAAAATGCCCTTCGTTAAACGTACAGTTCATTTATTTTTACGATTTGAGATTAATTCATTCAAAATGATCAGCAGTATTAAGTTCCGCTGGAAGCACAATTTGGTACATGTTTGGCAAATTCATCGTAATCTCTTTATTGCATAAGTATTTTTTAAAAATAAACATTAACGCTTGTGGAGCATAGCTTGAGGATTATTGAATGATTCAAGGTGCAAATAATATGCTAGAAAATTCTGGTTTGGTAAAATGAGTACCTACTAGTGGCTTATAACGCTTGTGACTAGCCGTGACAGCAAACGAACCACAGATTTGCATATGACCATAATTACGATTACGTAATTCGTGCTAAACGCGTCACATAAATGCTTGTCATGCGACGTTTTCCTTCAGGAACATCTCGAGATCAGCCGAGTGCCAGAATCGATCCATCTAATCGGAATTTTATCTCTTCCTAACGCTGCTGCGGAAAATCAGTGCAAAGACACCCTGAAATACCAAATTTTAAATCAGTTTAGCAGGAAATGATAATTGTTTTGTAACTAGAATCGGTTAAATAAGTAAATATTAATTATTTGAACGAATCTTTTGGGCGAACCGCCGATTTGTGCGAAGATGGGGTTCGTAACAGGATGACGGTAATTTTCTTGCCTAGTTTATTAGGATCCAGTTAAGTATTTAGAAATAAATTTGCAAGGCGAAACTTTCGGAGCAAAACCGTTCCTTAGTCAGCGTAAAGATTCACGGATTGCCTGTACCGCACTGACAAGTCGTGATGTTCGCATTGATTGTGACTAGTGCTTTGCCCATTTGGGTTTTTTGTTATTGCTTAAAATTTGAAGAATGAGCAAGCACCAAGTCGAGATCCAAACACATGATGCAGAGGCTGGTCGGTGGTCAGTATGTCTGTTCAGTGCAGTCCAGTCATCGATGCTAGGCTGCCACACTGATGGATATAATACGGATACCTTCTTAGTTGCACCTAATAAATTATAAACCATTCAATCAATAATTACTATTCTCATTGGCCACGAGATACGCAAGCAGGGCCATTCATATGCGAAGTTAACCATTCACAAGACAAGCTACTCGTCGGGAACTAAATGGGCTCAAAACTTCAATCATTGCAGTGTTATCCGTTAACATCTTGCTTTCATATGCGCTGCCATTGTTAAAATGGTTTTCCCTAAAGTTTATCCATTTTCTTGAGGCACGGTGTTGGGTAAATCAAATCAGTTTTGAGAAACACGTCTTTGCCTATCAGCCTTCGTCGTTCATCTTCAATTGAAAGCAAATTATGGATTCCCTTTTTTGTTCTTGAAGGATAGTCAAGCCTAGTCACGTCGCGGTATTCCATTGCCCTTGTACACTTTTTGGCGGTGGTAACGAACTGCGACGGAAACTGGTGCCTATGCATTTGTACTGCACAGTGGATAATGCTGAAGGTTAGCACAATATTTGGGCTCTAATAGGCGTGCAAAATTATTTGCCAGCCTGCTAAAGTTAAACGCTCCAAAAATTAGGCAAATTGAATCTGAACAGGAACTCGTTCAAAAGTTGGGGTCAGAGATCCGATCTGCCCCACAACATTACTGTAGCGCACGACGAAGTAAGAAAATGCAGGTTATTTCATCCGACGCCATGACGTCATTAACGTAAACACAATTTCGATAGCATCGTTTCGTAACTGGAAGCCTCGCGGGCAGCGGGAAAGCCTGTACACTGAAAGGAGCCTCATAAACGGAAGCAGTTGCTTACATATGACGCGCGATACGTTTTCCAGTGGTCAAATGCAGTTTAGTGCAGCGGAATATAAGCCGCATGCTTACGTTGACTTGTTGCGTAGCGTAATTTGAAGGGTTAGCGCAGCCAGAAGGGCAATTGGGGGCAGATCGGATCCCTGGCCCAAACGTTGAAGTTAAGATACGGAAGAGCAGAGCAGCTGGCGAAAGCGCGTGTCAGCATTTCTATTTAACCTTCATTTATTTAGCACTTTACAGTTAGTACCTACATTCTTTTACGGATTACTGTTGCTACGTAACTTGAATGAATAATCGTCGGTTCGTTCGGTGTCCGTCCTTGCGCTTTGAATGAGCTGCCTTATGGCACGGCCTATATTTTTCTTCTGAATTGTTCCATCACTAATTTTGCATCTATTTTGCGTGTAAAAGGAAATCCTTTATAAACTGTTTTCGCCCTAGCAACTATTATTCTCATTAACCTAAGGCAGAAGGTGAAATGTGTAATGTTTACTCGCCTGTTGTATTGGACAGTTTAGGGAGACGTTAATTGTCCGTTATATTTAGTCGCGTGGGTGGCTGAAGATCCATAGTTGGCCCGTGATTATTCTCTCATCTCCAGAACCAACAGTGACATGCTGGTGCGTTAGTCTGCTATGTCGATGTGCGCTAAAAGTCCGTTATTTTAGTCCGATTTGGCCAGGTTTCACCATTCGCCGCCGCCACCACCGTTCGATACGGATTTTCGTTGCTATTCAGTTGCATTATATGGTTCCTTGCATTCGAATGATCGCTTACAGGACATCAATTTCGGCGGAAAAAGTAAGCAAGCATTTGGCAGATGCTGTGGGTCAGCAATGTTCAATTTTAGTCCTGCTGCCTCAGAGTGCTCTCGATTGGCTTAGTGAGTAGTCGTACTGGATTTATTCGGACTTACCAATTGTTTACTTGGTATACAGCGAACCTGAACGTCACGTATCCGATGATGTTCAAAATTACGAATTTGGACCCGTCGTCTGATAGCAGATTTACCCACTGCGGTGTACTGGAGTTCCACCAGGTTGAAGGGCTATGCTACTTACCACATTGGGTATCTCTTCGCCCATTGTTGATTAATCAAACAAAGAGGTAACTTTTTCGCAGTTGATGAACAATCTATTGCTCTGCGAGGGCGGTTTGATAAACGTTAAATTGGTCCAACTGCCCATTGGAAGCTACGTGAAGTTGAAGCCCGAAAACTGCTTGCTAAGTAGACTCAGCGATCCGAGCGCCGTGTACGTTACTGCACAGCCTACACGAGCTGTGTCGCGTTTTATTAGTTCCGTTGCAGGCTCGAATTGAAGCTTCGCAACTTCTCCTGCCTTACCAAGGGCGATATGTTTGCCATTGAGCACAACGGCTCCGTAAGTTTCCGTTTGCAACGTTTTCGCCGTTCGGATAGGATCTGCTGTTGACTGTTTAATAGTCAATTTCATTTTTATAGGTGTTAGAATTTCTTGTTCAAGAACTGCGCCCGGCGGATGCGGTCTGCATAATCGATTGTGATCTTAGCGTACGTATTTGCGATGTTTGACACATTTCTAGTCTTCATTTTTGCCTGCCTCGTATCCTTGCGTGGCTCAGTAATTGATTGTGCAGTCTGAATGCATATACTGGATTTTCAGGTTGAATTCGATACACCGTTTGAGGAGAACACGGAGGCGCTGAAACATGAGACATCCAAAGTGATTCGTATTAACAAAGGTTAGAGAACGTAGTTGTCTTTTATTTTTTACCTAATGCATATAAAAGTGTACTATTAATAGAGTTGCCTGATGAAGCTACGAAAGAAGAAATGGACTTGGCCTTTCGGGTAGGCGTTGAAGTTCTATTGTTTAAACTTCTTCCATAACTAGTCTTCCTGCTGAATTCGCCCAGTTCCCTGGCGTCGGGAGGCGTCTGGATGGCAAAGATGCAGTGGAACAGAGTGGCAGTGCTCCTGGGTGTTCTACATCAATGGGTAGTTCGTACAAAGCTCAGCAGACGGGCTTGGCCAGGAACGGTCATCAAGGAAAAAGATATCCCTGCGACGAGTATCCTGGATAGTGAGAGAAAGAAAAAGGGCGCCTTCTTTAACCAGTAGTTTTAATCGATCTCTTTTCAGCTACGTTCCTGATTGGAATTACGACGAGAACATTTTGACGTTTCATCCACCATCATGGTTCAAGGAAGGCGAAATGGTAATGTTGGGAAAAAGAAATCGGCATTGCTATTGAGTATTTTGGGATTTGCCTTTTAAAGGACGCACGCGGTCGACCGTTAAAAGATCGAGAACCGTTGGTTGGAAATTCCTCGGCCAACCCAGAGATTAAGGAGCGCGAGCAACAGCACAGCGATCAACTGCAGTAGATACCGCTCGGCAAGTTTATTCACCATTTGCCAGTAATGTTAGTCTGAATGCTTCTTTCGTTTTGTTATTTTGTTTAACCTCCTTAGGTTTCAACCGTTGTGTACTGCGGACTACATTATTTCAACAGGTCGCCTGTTTTTGAGAGTTTGACTTAAAATGGTTGTAGAATTGAAATTTATCATTGCTCAGCAACGCAACGCCGTGCCATACTTGCGCCGTTTACTATTAGATAGCTTTTGCAGACTATGCCATCAAACGTTGGTCAGTCTTTGTTTATTTGGGTTAACTGAAAAATTTGATTTGCATGGTATCAAGAAAAGCAGATTATATTGGTTAGGAAACAGCTAGTAATACTTCTGAAGATTGAATTGCTAATTCACAGTCCAGTTTTTGGTTTCTTACTGTTGAAACTCAACTGCTGAAATAATGTTTGTAGTCTTATTAATACCATAAGCGTGCCTGGAGTTTTTATTAAGAAGCCTGTTTTATTAATACCATACGTATATTGAAGATACTGTTTCCATGAACGGGCGTGTTAGTTCTCATAACTACAAATTACTTACGGAGTATTTCAACCCGTTGTTGAAAGAAGCAACTTTTTATTGCGTAGCTTTCGGGAAGCAACTTTTCCCGTCCTCAGCGCATACACGTAATGGCGGCATAAAGGTGAATCGCACTGGCCGAGTAAAGTAAATAGGGTTGTGTTTTTGAAAAAGTCCAATCAGGAGGGGGACCTTGTGTAAATAAGAATGGGAAATAATTTAGGGCGTTAAACCTCGTTTGAATCGTACAACGAAGGTTAGCGTAGGTATATCCGGTTCATCCTTAATTCAGGGAGCAACATTTTGTAGATTGGACAAGTGGACCCCATAACTCGTCTACTTCCACTCCTTTGTCCCTGTTGATAGTTGTGTTGCAACGGATGTAAAGGGCTTCCTTTACTTTTCTTGTCCTTAATTGGTTTTCCACGCAAAGGACTTCAGGTTGCAAACTACTAGAGCAGGTGGCTGCATGCTCAGCCACGGCTGAAGCCATGGCTGAGCATGCAGAGGGACAAAGGAGTGGAAGTAGACGAGTTATGGTGCCCACTTGTCCAATCTACAAAATGTTGCTCCCTGAATTAAGGATGAACCGGATATACCTACGCTAACCTTCGTTGTACGATTCAAACGAGGTTTAACGCCCTAAATTATTTCCCATTCTTATTTACACAAGGCCCCCTCCTGATTGGACTTTTTCAAAAACACAACCCTATTTACTTTACTCGGCCAGTGCGATTCACCTTTATGCCGCCATTACGTGTATGCGCTGAGGACGGGAAAAGTTGCTTCCCGAAAGCTACGCAATAAAAAGTTGCTTCTTTCAACAACGGGTTGAAATACTCCGTAAGTAATTTAGTGAAAATCGGATTTCTAACAGGGGACATATCAATGTGCAATCATAAGTAATTTGTAGTTATGAGTACCATATGTATAAAAACTGGATGCATCGTAACGGGTCGTTGAGATGGCACTTGTGTGTTAGACACGGTTTTCCCGTTGGTATTGTTTCAGTGTATCTGCAATTAACCAAAGAACCTCACCAGTCAACGATGGGTTAGTTTATTGGTAAAAGTTGCGAGAACACTGTAACTAACGAATCGGAGCTTTCGGGACGCTCTACTCCCGTCGTCAGCGAAAAGGAGCTTTCTCCTTTTCGCTGACGACGGGACTAGAGAGTCCCGAGAGCTCCGATTCGTACGTTGCAGTGTTCTCGCAACTTTTACCAATAAACTAACCCATCGTTGACTGGTGAGGTTCTTTGGTTAATTGCAGATACACTGAAACAATACCAACGGGAAAACCGTGTCTAACACACAAATGTTACCATATGTATATGTTTATTCCAGAACACGGCTTTAATCTCGTTAAAGGTGAAGCAACTACACACGGAGCTTTGCGTGTAAAGCTGTGCAAAGCATGTAGTTGCTTCGCCTTTAACGAGATTAAAGCCACGTTCTGGAATAAACAAATGAGAGCACGTCTTGTGATTAGAAATTTTATTTTTAATATATATATATATATATATATATATTTAGTGTAGCGAGAGAGTCCGTTCTTAGTAGTTACTAAAATGGGTAAACGATTGGTGCAGCATGTTATTAAATAGGAAAGGGTTTATCAGTAGTTATGAGGTACAAT
Organism: Trichuris muris; assembly: GCA_000612645.2. NCBI lineage: Eukaryota > Metazoa > Nematoda > Enoplea > Trichinellida > Trichuridae > Trichuris > Trichuris muris. The sequence goes on along the minus strand of CBXJ02000282.1, from coordinate 25,540,380 downwards.
AGATAGGGCATTTTACATTGAAAACACGCGAGTTGCTCTATAATTGTGATCATTGTTGCATCTTTCCATTTTGACGAGCTGACATCAAGTCTATCGCATTATATTAGGTTGTTCGGTATGAAATGTCGGAATTTCAACTGAAATTTCAAATGATCATAACTTTTCCCAGAGTTAACTTTATTAGTCAGAATAAGCACCATCAGAATCAGCACATTTTCGCCAACGTGTTATAAGTTTGTTTATGCCAGAAATGTAGAAACCTGAACTTCTGGAGTTGATGAAATCGTGAAAGGCCTGTTTTGCAGCCTCTCCATTAGGGAACGTTTTCCCGCGTAGGAAGAGCTCCAAATGCTTGAAGAGGTGGTAATCCGTAGGGGGCAAGTCGGATGAATAGGGTGGCTGACTCAAGGTTTCGGACCTCAGCTCTGCCAGTTTCCGGGCCACCATCCTTGAAACATGTGGTATGGCGTTACCGTGCAGCAGTATTGGGCCCTTCCGGTTGAGCAGTCCTGGCCGTAATTCTTTGAGTTTCTCGTGCATAGTTTCCAATTCAGAGCAGTACTTCTCCCCTGTCATGGTTTCGCTGGGATTCAGGAAACTATAGTGGATTATACCGCCCATTGACCACCATACAGTGACCATGATCTTCTTTTGTTGGATATTCGGCCTTGCCACTTGATTGGGGCGTGCATCTGCGTCCAACCACTGTCCGGAGCGCTTGCGATTATCATAAAAGATCCATTTTTCGTCGCATGTGACGATTCTGTCCAAGAACGGTTCCACTTCATTTCGGACAAGAAGCGAACTGGCCATTTGTTGGCGCGTAAGTTTCTGCTTCTCAGTGAGTTCGTGTGGAACCCATGTTTCCAGCTTCTTCACTTTACCCATTCTACGTAGGTGACTGTGTCCCGTTGAACGAGCAAGATCCAGGTCTGCTGCTAGTTCTCGTACAGTTAGGCTTGGATCCGCTTCAACCAGCTCCTTCAGTGTGTCAGTATCGATCCGAGTCTCCGGCCTCCCACGCGGCTCACTTTCCAGGGATTCGTCTCCCTGCTCAAACTTTCGACACCACCTACGAACGGTCCGTTCGCTTACTGAGTGCGCTCCAAATGCAGTATTTATCTGCTGTGCAGTAACTGCAGCACTAGTGCCATTTTTCCACTCATAAAGATAAAATTCACGAAAACACCTATAACTCATGTCTGCAAGAATACGGTATAAAATGTGAAGAACCTGAAAATAAGTAGCACCAAGGGTACGACGAGAAAGAGCAGGAAACAAGCTTTCATTCGATATACAACAAATTGTCAAACAACATTAGCTTCAATTGCAGACATCGAAAGAAATCAGAGTGCTGTTGAAACGGACATTTCATACCGAACAACCTAATATATTGTATGGTTTCTCACGTTGCTCAGATCGCGTTGCAGATTTCTTGCATGTCCTTTCACGTGACCGGACGCAGAATCTCGTTATGGGGAGGCAGACTATTGTAAATAGTGTGATGGAATGTTGCAATCGGCTCCGACAGAAAGGAGACCCCAATGTTTATCCAACGCCTCCAAGTCGTACTCGCTCTCCGGCCGTCAGTAGTTCAGCATCGCTCCAGACTGACCGCCGCCGAATAGCAGTTCTTGCTCTGGCTTTGCTAAGTAATAGCCACAGAAAGCAGCATGACCGATGCCACCAATGCAGATATAGCGGCATGAATCAGTGTGAATGGAAGGGGTTTCTCGTTAGCAAAGAATACTGTCTGCGATGATGCAACAACTGCGACGCGTCACTTCATTTGATCGCAACGGAATGTGCAGATCATTGCAAGAAACCTCTAGTCAGTTTTTTAATTACATGCTATTATTTGCGTGTTCTCTTGCTGTCCACCTTAATAGGTTTGTAAATGAACCTTTATCGTCGGCATGTACCTGTGATAAAATTGAACATGTCTGTCGCGTTCGCTGCTATTGGCAATTTTTATGCGCTGGAAGGCTGCGAATGTATTCCCGCATATGTGACTGTCTCCCTGGATGCACGTATAGATATAGATAAGTAGCATGCGGTATATGGCTGTAAATAAACTTGGAAGCAGCTAGTGTAGCGGAGTATTAATTTTTATAGGCAGCCACGCCATGTAACTCTGTGTATAAGTTCGTACGAGTTTATTCGATGGCTACCAGTGATATTATGTGCAAACATTTCGCGCCAGCAATGTTTAAGCCTCTGTTGCATTGTGTTCTCAGCATTTTCATAAGGCGTAACTGCAATGAGCCATAGCGTTGTTCGTTTTATCGTTATCCTCAGTCTTGCCTCAGTCGCATTGTTGGAGCACAGTTGACGTTGTTTATATTGTAGTGCAGGGCACGGGGCATGACGATCGGGACTTGGACAGGTAAGTAGCAGGCAAACTATAAGTGCACTTGAGAAGAATTGAATAGTCGCAACGAATCTTGCACATTACCTAATGCCTGTTCGCTTGGGTGACTGGTCATTGTCCATAGTTGGCTTCTGAACAAAGGGCAGCCCGAAGTACAGGTTCTTGGATACCCACCGCCTACCGGCAGACTTGCCGGTAGGCGGTGAACGAGACAGACTGACTAATAGACAACAAACACAGTAAGGCGTTTACTTTAACAACGTCTGCTTTAAACACTGCAGGTTCCTGCGCATTGTATTAATATTAATATCGACTGTTTAAAGTCGATTATGCGGAAAGGGAAGTTTGTTCAGCCTTGCTCACAGCGGTCGAATGTGCAGCGATTTCTTCGTGTCACGCCACTTTGGGCAACTGAAAGCGAAAGCCCGTTGTACTCCTCGCTTGGCCCTTAGTCTTCTTTCAAACGAAAGTTCTTATTGATCTCAACTTAGCATTCCCTATTTATTTCTTCTGCAACTCATTCCGTCGCTGGAATGCAACGTGCGGCTTTACATGCGCGCGCCATTTTCCCTGTCCGGTACGAAACTTTTGTTTCTTTGCCCGTCGTATTCTTAAGGCAGAGTCGAATTTTTACCTCAATCGAGCGGCCGTCTTCGAACACCCTCAAGCTTGGTTATCAGAGTTGCATTTTTAGTAATTCTTCATTGACGATTTCGTCCGTGACCGCTCGTCGTTCGCAGTATGGACGAGCGATGATTGAAAATCGGATTCCGGCATCAGAGATGAGCCTTCGTGTTTGCCTATGAATCTTTGCTTATTACTTTTTCGCGTCTCAAATGAAAAGGAATTAAGTTTGAGCAAAGGTTGCATGCACTCTTCGTTACTTAGCTCCGAGATCCCTTGTTCCTCATACGTATTAATATATCAATGGATGCTCTTAACAGGGCGCATTCCTTTGCAACGTGGTTTTCTGTGCCTCTTCTCTCGGCAATGATACAAGTGCTTATGACACGTTCCTGGAAATATGTCCACTTCGTCTGGGCGCCTCCCACGGTTTATCGATTTATTTTCCAGACGAATATTAATATCAATACTCTGGGCATGGCATTCCGCTTGAACGATTTTCGCATATTGCATTCAATGGAAGAAGGCGTTGTGCCTCGCGTCCAACGAACGAACAGTTGCTGCGGAGTCCTCAACGTTTCAGTTTCGTTGTTCCACTTGGTAGGCGGTTGTGTTTGCCCAGCATTGACTAACCGTTCAGACAAGAAGTTGCGCTTACTGTATGTTCACACAACTTGTCCGCAGTTTCGACTTTGGTGTTTGAAAGGTTTGATAACGGGTTAATCACTGTTTATCACGTTGGAGCAGTCGTTTCTATACCGCTTTCTCCTACTCGTCTGCGTCAGTCGGCTAAGGTAGAAGAGCCGAAATGTTTTTGCGGCGCCATTTGGCCCTTCTCCCTTCTTGGCTGTTCTCTGGTCGGGATGTTCAATGGAAGGCTTGTTTCCTGACGCAGCTAAGGCGCCGTTTGATCTTGTGGCCGGTGAGCATTTGCGCTTCGTAGTTTGCAATTATCTTAGCCATTCGCAAGCAGCTACCTGCCAAAGTGGCTGTGTAAATGACAGGTTCGTCAGGGAGCCTCCGGTTTGATGATTGTCTCCATGTGATGTTTGCTTTCGTCATTGTAGCGCACTTCGACGTTTTGCTTGTGCAAGCTTCAGTCTTGAAATATCTCTTGATTTCATATCTGATGCCTACGGCGAAGAACACTGTGCACTTTTAAATTCCGACGGTAGGGTAACGGCCAACAAGCGCAAGTGCGAGTTTCGAAGTTTTCTGGCGCCTTCAGCTTGCATTTCTCCAGGATTGAGTGGATTTCATCAAGCATACTTCAATTAACCAACTACCACTTTCCCTAATGGAATCTTAAACATGGCATAGGCTGCTTTGTGTTAATGCATAGTTTGTTGGCCGTGCAAACAGCACTGTTTCCCACAAACTCCAACAGCCTGACGCTTCCGTCAGGTTGTCCAATGTGACGTAGAGAATCGAATGTTCACTGTTGCAGTGTAGAACAAGCTCTTCATCATCTCCTCAACGATGATCAACGTCTAATCAATCAAGGGGGTACTTAAATCATCCAGTATCTATTTGTCTTCGTCCGTTCTGCTGCAACCATTATCCAGGCGTGTATACGTGCATCTCCTATTCGGAGTGTTAGGTAATTCGGTATTTAAATCTTCCACGGTGGATTACAGGTGGGTAATCGCGAAGGGGCGAAAATGTAAGCCAGCTGGACGTGTCCTGGGAGCCAGTAGTCAAGCGCCAAGCACTTGCACTGCGTTGCGACAGCTGCTACTTTGTTTTAACTCTGTGTCATGTTCACCCTACGAAGATGATACACATATTTGAAAGTTCAATACGAGCGGCCTTAGCTGATTCCTCAGTTGAACTGCTGTTGGCTGGTCACCCCTGCTGAGGAAACTTTTACGTGTTCAAATGATAGTATCCTCGTGTCATTTAGAATATGCATTTTTTGTTTTATGCGAACTTGTCTGCTTCCGCGCAACATCCTGATCGACCGTTCTGTTTTGTTGTCAACGTGGTAGTAGTTTTTGAATGAATTTGTTTGGTCGATTTGGCGGGGGCGCAATGGCATCAATCACTTCGTTTCCTTTGTTTACGTTTAGCTACGCAGATGGTTTACCATGGCATTCGTAGCTACTCGGGAGATTCCTTCTTTGGCTGCGCCAATCTTCTCTCCTAACACAGAAATATGAATAGGCAGTTTTAGTACAAGTGTGCGCTCGGACTTTTGCGTGATGGATTTATAGGTCATCGACTGTCAAAAGCACAGTGTGGCTTTTGCGAAAGGTCGCGTTTACTTCCCTGTGCAATTTATTTTCAACTTTCCTTTCAAGGAGCGCGTCCTTATTCATCACCTGCGATGGACGATTGATTGGTTATAGTGGAAGTGCACATTGCGAAAAGGGAGCACCGACAGTTTAACCGTTTTATTGCATGCTTGATGATGGCTTTTCCTCTGTTACTTCTGCTTTGCTAATTCTTTGTTTCCAACCGTCAGACCGAATGCGTCGGATATGCTAGTTTCTACGCGTCGCTCTAATGAAGATATTTTAAAATTGTGCAGTCACGCTTAGAAATATTGCACGCACAAACTTGGCCCCCTTACTTGTGTCTCCTTAATCCTTCATTTCATTGAATTAGGACTGCGGTTTCCAGTTTCATTCTTAAAGACGCACGCGATGAATTCCTACGAGGAATACGCTTAAATTTCATTTCAACGAGCCCTTGCCACAATCTGGACGCTTTACTTTATCTTCTGCACCTCGCTTTGCGATACGACACAACGGGCTGCGTGTTGACATGAGAGAAAGGAAGGTCACGAAAACATGACCAACCCCCAGTGATGGTCATATGTCAACACGACGGGCCTTGTGTCCATTATTACATGGCGTCGTTGTTGACGTACTGATCACGGTGTTTGGTAGTGCAAAGTTGCCGTGCCTTGTGCGGTTTGTCGGATACTTTATTCCGTGAAGGATTATTGTCAGAGCTTGCTGTCGTTACGATCATCCGAATTCGAATCTTCAGAATGCGGTTGCCATTTGCGTCCATCAGTCGGCGAATTCGAGGCCAATTGTACGCACTGCAGCATTGGAGGAGCTGCTCCGTCGACCGTCACGGATATGATCACCTGTTGAGCGTAAATGAGGTGAGCATAGATTTCACGTGATCCCAATCAGTGCTTTGACGTGTCGTTGTTTTTCCGTATTTCCTAATGGGCTCACCTTGTGACGCCGATAAGCAAAGTGTGCACGTTGCCTACGTTTTCGCGGGAAGATCCTTCCCTGAAGGAGCGACCATTCGTTTTGAGAGTGCATAACAAAGTGGAACAATGCTTGGTGTTTAGAGAAAAGAATGAGCGGCGGCTGTTTACGTTTACGTAATACTTATTTTTGCCGCCTCACATCAGTTTTCCTCACTTTTCACCAAACTTGCCTTTCTTTTCACGGTTCATCTTGCAGTTTCGGCTGACCGACTACCTAATTGATTACATATTTTGCTGACGCATCTTTTCCGCACTTTAATTAACCTGAATGAAATTTAGGTAAAGGACTTTATGACAGCCTGCGTTGTCAGTGCCGGAGCGGAAGAGGAGCATGCAAGCATGTTGGCAGACGTTCTCATTGCGGCAGACTATAGGGGTCACTATAGTCATGGACTTAACCGATTGGGTAAGTAGGCAGGCAGTTTGCATCGCGTTATTCGAATAGCTTAGATGTTTGCTCGATTTCCCAGTCAAGTTGACCTGTCTGACCACGTTAGCATTAATGTAAACGTATAATTAATGGAAATAGTGAATTGTATCAAGAGACGGCAATAATACCCGTTGAAAAATGATTTATTCAAAGCGGGAATTGTGAATGGTAATACCTTTTCTTGCGTTACTGCAGTCTCAACGCCATTTGAGTGATTCGATGCGGGCACTAGGAATTCTCAGAGCAACTATCAACTGCTTAAAATGCAACGTTATTGAAGTCCAAAACGTAACACAGGTGCTTTTGCTTGTAACTTGCAATGGGCTTTTGTCTGCTAGCTAATGGTTATTGCGATTACGGCGAAAGTATATTTTTAACAGAAACATTTACTCGAAAAGGGCGGCAGCGGAACTTTCGGAACCGTTCGTTCGCGGAGTGATATTTAGCTAGTTTGTTGGAAAGGCATGGCATCCATGTCTCAGAAAAGGATGTACTAGTTGAGAGAAAATATTTCATTCGGCGATATAAGTCGGAAGTACTTCATTCGGTCGTTCGTGTCAGGAACTAAGGGCTGATGTAATGACATCAGGAATTGTCGATTTTAGATTTTTAATAATGATATATATTTATTTGTTGTTAGTTTAACGGCTGAGGTTCCCGTTGTTGCAATGCACTGAATCTGAAATCACTTCAAAAAGACACCTTAACCAGTGGCTGGTTAGCCTTTACATCGCTGAAGACGGAACAAGGCTGTTCCGAAAGCTTCGAATTCTCTACGTTCACTGTATCTGTCTTTCACCAATAAATACCACCTAACCAGCCACTGGTTAAGGTGTCTTTTTGAAGTGATTTCAGACTCAGTGCATTGCGACAACGGGAACCTCAGCCGTTAAACTAACAACATGAATACGTTTGAGCCCGTTACAAGAAACCCGATTTTCAACATATATATATATATATATATTTGATTTCAGATTCAGTGCATTGCAACAACGGGAAGTATATATATATATATATATATATATATATATATATATATATATATACCTCGAAAGATGGGATGTCTTTTAACCGGAGCATAGATCTTCGTGATGTTGAATTTTTACGGATTTTCTTCCCGTTGTCTTTTTGTACGCTGATGGATCTATAAGTCAACTGACACGGTCTCCCTACCAACGGATGGATGAGAGTGGTTATAAGAGGACACTGTTAGAAAACGACGCACAGGTTTTGTCTTGAATATTTCGGAACGCTCGTGTTTCGTCTTCAGCGAGCAAGAGTTGCTTGAGACGGTGCTCCTCTTGCTTGCTTCCTCTTGCTCGATGAAGACGGAACTCGAACGTTCCGAAATATTCGAGTCAAAACCTTTACGTCGTTTTCTAACAGTGTCCTCTTATAACCACTCTCATCCATCCGTTGATAGGGAGACCGTGTCAGTTGACTTATAGATCCATCAGCGTACAAAAAGACAACGGTAAGAAAATCCGTGAAAATGCAACACCATATACATGTACATCAGCGATTATCAAAAACACGGAATTTTCCCCGTCTTTTTATAAACCTTTTTATTCCAAAAAAAGGTAAACCTCAGAGCTTTCGGGCGCGTACCATGCGCCCGTCATCAGTGAAAACAACTTCATCGACTGCCCAGTCAGTCAACGGTTCATACATATATGTATACATGTATATATATATGCATATATGGTGTTGTATTTTTTAAATAAATGTTCCTTTTTAAACACTGGGTTTCTTTTAACGGGTCTTGTTTTCTTGATGGTGCTTCGTCAAGCACGGCTTGTACCCGTTTGTTCGTAATGTCTGAAATTAACCAAAACAAGGTTAAATATTGTTCTGATATTTGTTAATAACTTTCCCATCCATCCGCTGGTAGGGAGTTGTTTTGGTTAATTTCAGACATTACGAACAAACGGGTACAAGCCGTGCTTGACGAAGAACCATCATAAATGTTCCTTTTATTATATATATATATATATATATATATATATATATATATATATATATAACAAAGTATGATCGTAACGGGCTGAATGTATTTCTTTGATGTTTTCACGGAAAGAACCCGTTCAGTTTGCATCTTTTTATTGATGGTCACAAAAATTGCGAGATACAAATGCGGAGCTTTCGTATCTCCTCTGGATCCGTCTTCAGCGCTTCGTTCCGTGTGCCGGCTGCCCAGTTAGTCGGTGGGTCCGCAAGTTCCTCCGTTCGACTAATCTAGCAGACAACGTCAGCTATCAGGTCAAGTCTGGACCCGTCAAGCGTTGGTCGTTCGCCTAGTCGGTCTTGCAGTGGACCTGTAATCCCTCCGACCGACCCTGGCAGAGGCACTACGTGTAATCTACACGTAATGCCTCTCTGCCAGGGTCGGTCGGAGGGATTACAGGTCCACTGCAAGACCGACTAGGCGAACGACCAACGCTTGACGGGTCCAGACTTGACCTGATAGCTGACGTTGTCTGCTAGGTTGGTCGAACGGAGGAACTTGCGGACCCACCGACTAACTGGGCAGCCGGCACACGGAACGAAGCGCTGAAGACGGATCCAGAGGAGATCCGAAAGCTCCGCATTTGTGTCTCGCATTTTTTGTGACCATCTATAAAAAGATGCGAACTGAACGGGTTCTTTCCGTGAAAACATCAAATATATATATATATATATATATATATATATATATATGAGGTCTTTTTTACGGATTTTGTCCCGTTGGTTGATGTACGTTAGCAGATCTATAAGTAATCTGACACTTTCTCCCTACCACCGGATGGATGAGAGTAGTTATGAGAGAAACGCGTTCAGAAAACAACGTACAATTTTCCTCGAATATTTCGGAACGCTCGAGTTCCGTCTTCAGCGAGCGAGAGGAGGTGTTTATTCCGTAGTCAGGTTAAATAGTAGGCACAGACAATGGGGAAGGAAATACAGGTCAGTTTGGTAAGGAGCAGCACCTGGTTTTATTGACAATAGCACTCGAAACCTCGCTGACCTGTACACCCCTGTCACGGTTGATCGTAGTATTATGTCTTATATAGAGGGCTTCTTTAATCCGCCGTAGATCAAAACGTTCTTCGCGGCAGACTATGCGCGGTGCCAGGTCGAGTGGGCATGTGGAACCATGTTCCACGACCGCTGAAGCCTTTATTGCCTCATCCATGATGTTTTTCGGATCGCGGGTCTGTGGTCGTCCACGGCGTTGCGCTGGTAGTCCATTCAACCTTCGTTCCGCGACCTTGAGTCAGGCCAGCGCCTCTATATATATATATATATATATATATATATATATATATATATATATATATATATATATATATATATATATATATATATATATATATATATATATATAATCTTGAAGCAAGAGATATTAGTAACAAGGCGTTTCATAACTAAGAATGATACGGTATCCTTGTTCAATGAGCTTTAATTGGCGAAGCTTTCGGAACTAACGTGTTCCGTCGTCAGCGCAAATCGAGAAGCACCGTTGTTCCCTATCAACTTCTCGATTTGCGCTGACGACGGAACACGTTAGTTCCGAAAGCTTCGCCAATTAAAGCTCATTGAACAAGGATACCGTATCATTCTTAGTAATATATATATATATATATATATATATATATATATATGGGAAGAAAATCATTGAAATATATATATATATATGGTGTGTAGCGTCTTGTCGTTAGAAATCTGGAACCTTTATCCATAATTGTTAGGTGGCCAATATTCCTTCAATGTTACCATTGAGCAATGCTATTCAAAGATACGTTTCTACGGAGTCGCTATCGTAAGTCCAGCTTGGCCGTGAGTCGTATGCAACCTTTGTAATCGATCGAGTAAATATGCGTGACTGGATTGTAAGCCTTTATTACTTTTCAGCAATTTTACGCTTTTAGATATGTATATCAACGATCTGAATGGTTCGTTCTGTAGAGGCTCTGGCGTTCCAACCGTGCTGAGCGAAAAGGCAGCTTCTGCTTGGGTAGATGGTAAAAATCTGATGGGACCAGTTGTGGGCAATTTTTGCATGGACTTAGCCATTCAAAAAGCTCTCACTGCTGGCGTTGGATGGGTCGTAGCCAAGGGTAAAACCCCTCATCAGTTTCTTCACTCTGATTAATACAAGACATTATCAGGTTCAAACCATTATGGAATTGCTGGACATTATGCCATGAAGGCGTCAACAAAGGGTCTGCTGGTAAGCAAATGTTCCCAATTAAAAAGCAATCCACTCATATGTATTCTATGAAAGTTGGACTGTGTTCAACGATGAGGCCGAGTGTCCCACGAAAACTAGTTGCGCTTGAACTATTGCGACGTGCTAGTTTTGTATAACGTTTGTGTTTACAGGAAAACAAAGCAGACATGGATTAATTTAGAAAGTTAACATTTCATGAACGAAAGTATACATTTGTTCGTTACTAATAACACTACCTTTTTCGTAAAATAAGTCTTTCTAAAGGAGTTTATGAACTATTTTTCGACGGTCTAGAAGTTACCTAGAAGTATCCCTTTTCAGGGAATGTCATTCACCAACACGTCTCCGCTTTCGTTCCCAACCCGTTCTCGTCAGGTAAGGAATTAATAATAGACCTTGTCGCAGATGGTCCCTCAAAGGTAATACCTAGGTCATGTTGGGGACAAATCCTTTGTGCGTTGCTGCTCCGGGACTTGACGGAGACAGCTTCGTTTTGGACATGGCCACGACGGCCGTTGCGGTAGGAAAGATTGAATTGGCCGACCGGAAAAATGAGAAAATCCCAAATTCCTGGGCTGCTGACAGTACTGGAAGGGTAAGCACGCCGTTAGCATCGTTTTCCCGCTCCATCGCGTTTTCGTTCAATAGGAAACGAATGATCCAAAGAAGGCGCTTCTAGGCGGTGGCCTATTGCCTTTAGGAGGAACAGAAGTAACAGGTAAGCTTATCGTTAAACAAGCGATTAGCCTAGCGTTGGTATTTTGCCTAGGTTGTGCATTTTCAAAACATCCCTACAGAGTATTAATGCTTTTGTTGCTATTAATATATTTATTCAGATAATGAGCTCTAAAAAGTTTATGCCTTTAAACCAATCTCCAGTTTCTGCTTTCCTGGTTTCCCTTCGTGGAGACGTTTAAGCTGGACTGATAGTTAGCAACTGGTTTCTCATCCGTCGCAAATGCTTGCCATTTAGCTGGATACAAAGGTTACGGACTATCCACAATGGTTGAAGTGTTGTGCGGTATTTTGGCTGGCGCCTGCTATGGCAAAAACATCCGCCGATGGAAAGATTCAACGAAAGTTGCGAACTTGGTGAGCCTTTCATTCTAAACTGTTGCGATTGTACGTTGAATGCAAATTCTGGTAAGCTTCCAACGCAAATGAGTCAACATTGCGTAATAGTTAAGGGAAGCTTATTTGTGAAATTCGATTTTGTTCATTTGCTTGTTAGCCGCCACTGCCTTTTATGTATCGTGTTTGTTGCATTCCACAAGTGTGAGAATGCGTAACGTTGTTACTGTGCCAACCTATTACCCTTAAGTAGACAGTTCGTTTTGAAAGTAATCTTAAGAAAAGACATCCAATTTTCTACTAGTCTAAATTCGAGAAAGATGCACCATTGTGTACAACTTATTCAGCTGATTTAACTTTAGGGTCAGTGCTTTGTTGCTATTGATCCTGACGCTTTCGCACCAGGCTTTCCAGGACGAATGCAGGATTTGATGACTGAGTTGCGACAGTCTCCTTCAGTGAGCAGATGCTTTAACAGAAAAGGATTATTTCATAGAAAGTCTACTATTTCAGGTCGAGAAAGACAAGCCCGTACTTGTTGCAGGTGACCTTGAGAGGGAACACATGAAGTACTGCGACAGTCTCGGCGGTATTCCCTACCACGCAAATCAGATTGTTTTCATGGTATATTCTGTTACCTTTCGACTGTGCATAATCAAACGAAACTTTTTTTCAGAAGGAGCTCGGAAAGCGTCAGAACGTAGCTGTACCGGAGTGTAAGAAAATATGATAATTGCACTATCGATCCGCTGGAGAAGAAGTTACTAATTGAACATTGATGTTTTATCCTTTTTGTTCAGACCAATCCTGTCAGTGCGATTTGCTTTGATGGCTCCTATAGTATAACTAACATTTGTTTAAAGACTGATTGTTGCTGGCTTGATCCGTAGTAAAAAAGACGATGCAAGAGCAAGGATAGCAGACGCATTTCAACTGTTTAATCATCGATTCCAACTTACGAGTTTTAATGAATCCCGAAGAACGAGTGACAAGTAATGACAACGACTACTTTATTCACACGAAAAATAAACTCTGCTACTTCAGCTAGGGAACACTTCATTCATGATTATTGAATCCATTTTCGGCGTTATGCAATTGTGTACGTTCCCAAAGCTGAAGAAGCAGACAATTCACGGTAGCTCCATTAGCTAAAAGACTACACGTCATTTCATCTGTTGCATTCGTTCATCCAAATTATGCCAACGAATCAGGTGAATCATCAAGAATTAACTTTTCCAGAGCCTTTATGAAAGCCTTTTGATGGTGGGAATTGAACTTGGTCAATCCTTTACCTGGTGGCGAGTATGCGTAATGGGCTTTTATGGTCGGAAAGACAGTAGAGTACACATCGTCCTTGTAGTATGGCAGTTCATTCACAAAAACCATGCGGCGTTCACCTTCCAAGTATTCCCATTCGCCTGATATAGGGTTGCTGGAAGACGTATCTCCGCTTGCCTCTGAAGTCTTCTCCGTTCCATCCTCTCTAACCGTTGGCGAATCAATGTTGGTTGCGTTACACTTTTCCATTGTACACAGTGACGAGCAACCGACCGACTTCGACCAAGGATATACGTAAACTGAACAATGTTACAGTGCGAAGCCTTGCAGTTTAAAGTCCCATGGAAACGAGTTTAAACTGTTCGCATGCTTTAAACTTTCCTTTGCACTTTATAATCTTTTTGTTGACGTTCCATTACAACTGGCAAAACTGCAATTTCTGCCAATACATGATAGCAAACGACGACGCCGACTATTTATTTGATTACGTTGACTATGAGCATGTTTTAAACAGTGCATTACAACGAACAGTTTGAGGTGAACGTTAACTTGCACCTTTCGTCAGCTGCTCACTACCAACTATTGGTAGTTGTTCAGCACTTCGTATTAATATTAACAGTTACCTCGTCTTTGTTAAGCAACCAACCAATAACCATACAGAATATATGGAACATGAGTATCCGTGCACGTATGCAGCAACAGCTAGTTCAGTGTTATTGTCTGTAAAGTTGGAGATATCTGACATGGCGACACTGTCCAAGATGTCTTCCTCAGTGAAAAATCCTTGGTTAACTGCAAATCCGTAAACCTGGAAAGAATAAATGAACAAGGCGCTCAAAACGTCTTCCGCCACGAAAGGTCAATATCGACTTTCCACGATGGTTACCTTGTACGAACCGAACAGCGCTTTTACGGACGCCGGATAAAGTGCCGATTCGACGTGACCTTCTTCCAATCTAAAGGGCAGCTATTTGTTGCAGAAACTTTTCAAAGCACAAATTACAGCACGAACTTTGTCAGCACTTCCCTGAAACACTGACCAGCAAAACGATTGAATCTGGTCAACGATTCCAGGCGCCACTTCATCAGATGTTCCGTAACAATTTTCCTTAAGCGAGTTTCCAATTTCAACGACGTTTCAGCGTTTGATAACGGATAGGTTATACTTTCAGGCTGTAATGGAAGAACAAAGTTACAGTGTGAAGGTCGTTCTTTCACTGTTAAACTCATAAGTTTCGAAAGTCACATGGGAAAAGCACTGCTAGTTCGAATAGGAAAGGTCAGATGTGTTGGAAATGTTAGTGCATTGTTAAGATATTGCAGCAACTACCGTATTTTACCTGCACATATTTACCTGCGCATAGATAAATTTTCTTTTACGTCATGCTTATCTTCTTCGTTAGTAAATGTGTTGGCTAGCGCTAAGAGTGGTAGTTCGCTTCTCCTGGCTCTGATTAGTTATTTGCCATCTGCAACTCCCTCACACAGTTCAACAAGATGGACCTGCCATAAATATTAGTAATTTCGAAAATAGGAGCAATCATTCGAAACTGAGAATTGAAACACTCCAGGAATCCGCAATCAAATGCATCTGTTGAACACTTCCACTTCATGGTGAGTGTAAGTAGCCACGTTTTGAGCAGAAAAAAGTACAATTCTACGAAACCGTGAAACTGTCTTTAAATACTGCAAAGTTCACAGCTTGATGCAGTCGAGCAGATCACTATGAAAGCTTTGAAATTTCTAAATATCTCGTTCTAAAGAAGGCAAAATTAAGAGTTGCATTTTTCTTCTTGGCGTTGTTGACATAAATTCACTTCTGGGATGTTTAAGTATTAATAAAAATATTTGAGCAGCGTGTCCAGAAACATAACGAACAATGATTCCTCTTAGGCCACCTGAGCATGATGTTTTTGGCTTCAGCAGAATAATTTTACCACCTGAATGTCATACTTTTTGAGTAATGAAAAAAATCAATGCGTTAAATAAGTTTTATTTAACATTTTAAATGCTCACCTGCACCGGAGCTAATCGGCGCTGTTCGAACTGCTTGTTCCAGAATGGAACCCAGAATACCGAATTCGTAAAGTTGAAAGACAGAGATGATGGATGCCCGGACTTTTGCACGTTTGCCCATATCTGAATGCAAGAACATGCACTACCGAACGTTATACATTAACTGCTGCCGCTTCGAAATGATGAGTCTTCGCAGCGAACGGGCAACTTACGTTTTCTGGCGTAACCGCACAGGCAACGTCCCACAGCGGACACAGCGGATCATTTCGCTCGTACACATTTCCAGTCGTAGGATTGCATATAAGAATTTGGGAGAGCTTTACCAAAACGTAAGCTGCGTAAGGTCCGCTGCACGTGTCCATCCCAAGCAAGAGATGGCATGGTATCTCCAGGCCCAAGAGCCAACAGCAAAGCAATGTGGCGTGTTCAGCTTCTTGAGCCCTCATGGTTTGCAAAGTTTCCTGGAATAAGACCACAGGTTCACAGCGAGCAAGTGTGAACATCGAAGCGCACAGAAAACCTACTGTAGTCGAAATCTTAAATCGCTAAGAGACCGACAATGCCACCTAACGGAAAAAGTGAAGAATGCAACGAGAGCGAGAAGCAGCAGCAGTTCGCATACGTAAATTGACTTTTGAAAATGAGACATTACCTCTATTGTACTCCATATTTGAACTACTTCCGGTTTCACAACTATGTCGCTATCCTTTGGAATCAGCGACACCAGACGACACGCAAAAAGCTAAATGATATCTATGACAATGTTTAATAAATAAATTGGCCTCCCACCACGGCGGCTCTTTTGTTGGACTTCAGCGAAGCAACTTCAGGCGGTGGTTGAATCCTGCGCAAGTAGCGAGGTATAAACACGCTCCGACCGTGCATGTCGAAAACGAAAGCCGCATAATTTCTATATCTGTGCCCTTTGGATAAGCTTTTAATCCACGATTGACCATAGCTTATTAGCTGGTCATCCTCGCTGTGGAAAATCTGTAAACGAAACATAAACTGTACACGCTCTACGGTAAGGAGAATAGTTGACCAGGAGAAAGCAAACAAACCTTAAGAGACATGTTCAATTTGGCATTAACGGAAATGCACTTTTTTGAAACCAGTGCTTACCTTCGTCGCCAGCCGGCCAATATGAGGGAGAGGGTCTACGCAAACGGACAAATGGGCGTAGCATCGACTGAATGGATACATTCCTTGCTTCTCCTTTTGGGTTTGATAGTTAAGCAGCCACTTTGGCGTCATCAATTCAAATGAACCGTAAAGCTGCAGAAGGAAGTACGTGCGCATACACCTTCTGTGCGCTCTTACCCTCTTTTGCGCAATAATGGAACTCAGGGATATTTTGATATGGCCGAGCCATCGCCGCTCGATGTTGTGGCATATTGTGTGATGATCCTTCCTGACGTCCTGAAACAAGATGATCATAAGGTCCGTAGTGTGAGGCAGTGAACTTGAAAATATTAAGCAAAACTTAAGCAAAGTGCGCTACGTCTATCTTAACCCAACATTTATCCACGTGAAATTCAGCAAACGCGTAACCCCTATTTTCAGCTGTCCTAGGCGCACCAAATAGACCATTTGTACGGCGAAAGTAGTTTTACCTTTGGAATTTCCGTTGATTCTTGCTCGAAAAGATCCAACCGGAGACTGTCGGAAGCTTTAAATCCCATTTGAGAACCCGACGAGCTGCTGAACAACCTTAAAAGCAATCATTTGTACTTAGAAGGAATAACCGGTTTAGCGACTTTCAACAAGCTTGTATTATTGACCTGCTAATACAACTGATCGTTCAAAAGGAACTGCAATCTGCTGTATTTTGATGAACAGCATTAATAAATGTAAATGTAAATAGTAACATAATCGCTGACTGAACTGAAAGTGTAAAAACAGCATAGATACATTTTAAGATAAACAATTTGTAATAATAACAGCCTAATTTCGTGCTGTGGTCACACTATAGGCTGTTTCTGTCATTGAAACAGGCATAAAGGAATGAATGGAAGAAAGGATGTTTCGCAAAGTCATATCGCTACTAGACGTCCTCTTATTATGCCACCGGCGAGAAAAGCATCTCAGCTTTGCGTAGCATCGTCTTCATATTCATCAAAGCGTTTCTCCTAGCTTAACGAATGTTTCGCAGCGTCAAATGTAAAACTGATAAACTTCCTACCTGATCAGCATAGTAATCGTTTGATTCCAAATAGGGTTCGGCCCGTCAGCAAGTGTCGACTGAGTCCATTTGCCTCGGAAACGCACAACAAACACATACTTGATCTGCTTCGACTGCTGAAGCAGTATGCGATGCTTAGGAATGGGGAAACAACAATAGCATTACTTTTGAGCCTGATGAAATCTTCGCACCGACGACATTCCTAAACAAATTACCGTCCATTTCCACAACGCAATTGCGTACCCGTTGAGTCCATTGGCTAGAAACTTGGCTCAATGACAACATCCCGAATGACGAAATCCTGACCTGCCGAAACCCCAAAAATGAAGTCATTTATAAACGCATGGGAACAGTAGTTGAAAGGTGCGCTATTTGCTTTTCGAACAGAAATACCCTTTAGAAAGATTTAAAACAAAGCCGGGCCATTTCGCGCAATGAAGTCAATGATAGTTTGGCTGCGAGATGGCCACGGCCAAATGGACAAACGGCTTGTTCACCTTCTTTGCATTTGCTCCTCCGCTTGTTTACAGCTAGCATTGAACTGCTGTATCTCGGCGCAGAATAAATTCTACCATTCGAATCCTTAAGACTGAGCCTCTACCAATATACTAGCACCATAAGTGAAGTACAGCAGGCTGATCATTCAAATATTCTAACTTTCAACGCCCAGCCTGCTGCGCTCCACTTAACGGAACAGCAGCCCGTTAGAACGTTGACATTGAATTGTATATTATTGCCAACTTCGTTTCGAAGAATCTTCAGTCATCGCTACGCACACTGCTTAGGAATGTTTGTTTCTCAAAATGCAAATAACACTTTAAAATAATTTCATTTTCTGGCTTTCCACCGTTCAGAATTTCGATATTCGGGATGTCAACGGCACCATAGAAAATTACAAGAGAAAACAATGTGTACCTGTCGCTTCTAATGGGAACGTTGTAGCACCGATTTATGGTTACAAGCAAGCGGAACTGCCCATCAATGGACGTTCCTCCCTTAAGCGGAAGAGGCGGATGAATAAAACTTTTTCTATGCGATCTGAACGGCTGCTCGCACGTTACGCTAGAAAAGGTGAATCAAAGTATAAGAAAAGCTCTCCGCGAAAATCAAAGCACTTCTCACCCAAAGATGTCTCTGCTTTCCCTGGAAACAATGCTGTCGTACGTTTGCTGCTTGTGATGAGTCAACCAATGGAGAAGGCAAAAGCGTACCTGCAAAATCATGATTATCCGTTCTGCCAAATGGGGCAGATCCAGCGAGAGTTCCAAGCGTCTTGTCAAAATTTAATTGATGCAATGCTTAATGGCAAGACTCCATCCTGCTTTACGAGCACAGTATGCCGCCAGTATTACCGTCTGCGCCTTTTCCGCCAGGCAACGACTGACTTCAAGTTCCTTGGAATCGCTCAGTTCGTTGGACACCTCAATGTCGTACGCTCTTGTCTAAAATTCTAGCAATTGGCGCGAACAAGCCAAAAGACTTGAACGAACAAACATCTTCGTCCATCTTTGCCGACGACGTAAATTGATTTTCGCCAAAACTTTTGCCCGAATGAAGGGACATGATTCTGTAGGTTGCGTTGCGGTCCATCTCCTCCTTCGTTGCAAGTTCGCAAACCAACGGTTGGAGAGACAAACGCACCGATGCAGTTGATAACGCGTTTGCTTGTTGCTGCGCAAAAATGTCTACACGTCGAACAAGCGACAAGGTAGAAAGAATGGCTATGCGTACCAACAACGGTTGGACAGCTTCTCCGTTCGCGTCATGCTTCATCTCCGCTTCAGCCGATCTGAACAGCATACAGTGCACCCGAATACTAGCAATGACGCTGCGCTATGTTTGAAAAATTAAAAAACAAGTTACTTCGAATTAACACTTAATTATAACCTTGTGCTCTTTCGACTAGGCGCTATCGGATTACCATCCTTTCCTTTAGCCCAATGTACGGAGAGCCTGAGTACGCCAGATATGTGAGGAATAAAGGCTGGCATGGCGAACTCTTCCAGGTGGACGAGTTCACCTTAAAAGCAATTTCCATGCAAGCAAGATTTTTGATTTGGCTAGTCAACCTGCCCCTACAGCACCGTTTGCGTACGTGGCTCGCAATTCGCTGGAGAATTCAATCTCCGAAACGTCTGACGTATCATTGCTGTCAGAAGGCAAGGGAACACCTATTGTCGCCAAGTAATTCCAATCGAGTCCGGCAGATTCGTACAACTACAAAAAAGGAAACTGGCATTAACAAAGATCAAATAAGCCAAGGAAAGAAATTGCACCCAACAAAAGTGGTATCTTTCAAAGTAACGAAACAGGGAGCCATTGCGAGTGACTAACCTTCAAGGTGATACTTTCCGGCCATTCCCTAACCAACAGACTGTATGTGTTGCCAAGCGCTGCGCAGAAATCGAGATTCAATGGTCTCGAAGCTGTTGAGCAAACTTCCTTCCCATTGTAGAATAGTTTGAGCATCAGTTTGTGCTTGGTAATTTCATGCCTCCGAGCCTTCTCCTCCCTGAAAGCATTGGCGAGAACATTCCTTTGCGCAAAAACCTTTAACTTTATTGTTTTACGTAGGACACTGGTCAATGGGCGTTATGCTCGCCGAACTTCCCAGCACCGGCAGCAACAGCGGCTCTCCTTTGGTTTTTCAACAATTGCAATTGCACGAGTTGGAAAAGTAGGCAAACCTGGATTTCTTCTATTCCGCAGGGCGTCGTTGTAAATTTCCGCCCAAACTGCAGTGCTGTCAAAGGTGCCTTCCTCCTTGGAGACGTGACCGCTCTTCGCCTGCGCAAGCAACGTTTACCGCACAGTAATAAACAAGGAAGCAGTAAATACAAAGAAATGAAAATCCATACGCCATGTTTCATTATGCTATTTATTTATACTTTATTATGTACACTTATGTTTCATTAAATAATAGTCTCCTAATGGGTTGAACTTTCATTAGCTGCAAAACGGCAAGCGATCAGTTCAAGTTTTATTTCATTTCAAATATGTAGCTTTCACGAACTGGCTTTGTCCCTTCTTCAGAGTTGTTAATGCGCAAACAAAACGATGTGGGCGTCAACAATGGTATTAACAATAATAACAAGTAGACGGAGACGACATTACAAACAAGAATTTACGCTGGGTTTGAACGCAGTTCAATATAATTAGTCCTCACAAATACAGCACAACGGCTATCCGGTACCTCATAGATCCCAAGGATGACAAATTTCGGAAAACTAACTGTATTTGCCGGTCTCGGCCGGTAACTCGGATATTACGAATTCAAGGATGAAACTATCAAAACACTATTAAGATCAATAGCAAAATTATATGTTTAAAAGCGAGTTAATTGCGTTTCGAAGAAGAAACGTGCTTAAGGAACATGTGTAGCAACGTCAGAAGATCCCTTGGCATAAAAACCGGCAACAGTACGGTTTGTATATGCTTAGACTTTCGAGTAATAAAGTTTATTATGTACCGACATATTAGTATCAATAATTCAAGGACAATTGTAAATAAACTAGAGAGCAAATGCAGGAATATGATGAGCATAAAGAAGTTGAGCAAATCATAGGCTCAATTAGCCATGGCAAGCAAATTTTTGTACATTTCGTTGTGGATAATGTCATGACTTTGTCATTAATCTTTGATAAGTACTCTTTTCTAGAACAAAACTTCTACACTTTATCCCTTTGGTATCATTCATTTTTACATGAAACTATTTTTGACATTTCAACAATTTGGGATTCTGACTTTCCGAACTTATTCATTCGCGCTGTTGATATGGGGTCAATATTTGCAAACACGCCATGTTTTGTTCGCGCGAGTAGTGCTAAAATTTAAAAATGAACATGCCTGATGAGACCCCTGAAGAACGACTTGACGAACACAACCCCACTACACGATTCACGTGGGCACTTACAGAGAAGAGAACACTTACCTGTGCATCCCTGCTTTCGTATTCCCGTTCTTCCAACTCGTCCAGCAAGTCCATTTTCCAAGCGTCCATATCTTTCTGCACGTCAACCTCGTACCTGACAAGGACTTGTGCAAAAGTAGCAATGCAAGTTAAGCATACTTTTGAAGGGTTAGTTTAAATGATGTTGTAGTGTATCCTTGAATTTTTCGTAGCTGCTTGATGCTGTTCCAGGTGGAAATGACTTTTTGCAGAAGCGAGTGGTCCTTTGCCTCTTCACTGTTTCGAAGTCGTCTCAGTTCCCTCAATAAGTAAAATGCACATTACGCACTCGTTCGCCAAAACCTTCGTGGCGAAAAACAGATACTCAGGGATGTCCAATCAGGATGTCCATGGAAACGCGCCAACCAACTTACCTACACTCGTTCCGCAACATCCCGATTTTGTTCCTTTCTTCTATAGCCTTCTCGTCATCGTTCGTCTCCGAAACCATTTTGCAGTCCTGCAAGCGACTCTTCGCTGCGACAAGCTGCAAAATGATTCATGAATTCCAATCCATTAAGAGTGCGCATCACTGACTAACCCTTTGTGCATAATGATATGACAAGTTCTCCCTTAGCCGACTTTGGAATACATTGTAATGTTCGAGCAATCGCCGGCACAGAACGTCCTCTTTCGAGAACAACGAGTGGTGAGTGAACATCAGCTTCGACAATGTGATTTCCAGTTCGAACATACTGACTGCAGCTTTTGACGACTCACTTTTCTTCGCAGGCTGCAAATTAGGCGAAAGAAGATCAACGAATTTGCATGAGCGCAAAATGAGATACAGTTAAATAAGCACGCTGACGTTCATCCCCTTTGTTGAACTGAGAAATACAAAAATTTTCTCATTCTTTGGATAGAAACTGTTTTCCAAGTGAAGATACGTAATCGTCAACTCATTCGAGTAGCAACAGCAAAATATTTGCACACAAAAATTAACATACAGTAGAAAACGCTGAAGAACTTGAATGGTCTCTGAATTGGAATTCAAATGAAAAATGAACATCCCAAAAGAATTCGACCAAAGCCAATAAACTACATGAAGCTGCCCAGTTGCACTTGTGGAACTTGACTCAGAGTGCACTGGTAATTTAACCATTTGATTATGCAAAGGCAAAATGCAAAGATTCAAAACCACTTAGTTGGCTAGGGTTGGCAGCTCACCTCGCAGTTCACCCATACCATCTCGGGTGCTCCTTTGTCAAGGCAAGCTCTCATTGGTGTTATGGACAAAATTTTAGCCGGCTTCTCTTCATCCAATTCGTGCGCTAACTGCACATTTCATTACTAAAGCAAAAACGACTAAAAGAGGGGCAACTCACCTTTTTGCCTTCATGAATTAGGCGCTTTTCCAGGGTACTTAGGTTGCGCTTCGACGAGACGGCGGCACGGTGACCATTGTCCACCGTTGAAGTCAATGCGCTTTCGTTGACTGAAGCAGCACGAAAAGTATTTCGAAATCATGTAAAGCCAAAGAGTATAGAATCCTCAGTTACCGTCCAATTCCGCGCAATAGTATAAGCGGTTTTCCGTTTCCAGCTGCTCTTCGTAGGGTTTCAGAACAGGAAATGAGGGTACAACCGTCTGGACGTCGGGTGTTTGGTTGCAGCTTTCATCTGCAGAACACTCGTCTTAATGATAGGAAAGTACATATTTATATATTAATATTAATGATATAACCCACCCATATGCGGTTGAAATAAACTTTAAAAAATTGCTTTACTCCTAGCATGCTGAAATGCGAAAGTGAAGACCTTCTTGCCCATCGTGATTACAGTAAGGGTGGAAGAACAGAGGTGCCACTGCCGGAAGGGTTAGCAAAGCTGAAAGGTGACAAATTAAGCAACAAACGAAAACTCCACAACCACTACTGCGATTAGTTGAACGAAAGGACTGTAAGTTAGGCACTGGAAACGTAAAATGTTGCATGTTCTTTGTTGGAAGCAAGCTACGCTGCGTTCCATACTGTAAATGACGTATAGAATGAATGTCGGTAACCTGACATCTTCGGAAGACTTGCATTGCTGTCCTGTATGCCAAAGCCAGTTGCAAATTCCCACTGTGCTTCCTTTGAAGGCAGTTCAATCTGAAGGGAACATGCATAAGGAACGGAAAAAGAAAACCGCCGGCCCACTTGATTTTGCTCGGACAACGCTGTTCTCGCGCTCTTCCAACGTTCATACTTCTCCTTAAGAATTTCAAGATTTCTCGAGCCGCCAAGTTCGTCTACCGTAGGCTTAAGCGGAACAAACGCTTATGACATGGCTACAATTCTCCTCAAAAACCAAAGCTGAATACCAACTTCGATGCTCCCTCTCCGATGGAATGCTGCAATCGTACGGTTTTCAGAAGCTCCTCTCGAGCCTTGGCCGCCGCCTGAAGTCAACAATGGGAACAAGTGTACGTTGCGTGAGAGGTCCAACCTGGAAATCCTTTATGCTGGCCCTGCTGATCACCGGATTGCCATCGGCGGATCCTCCTTGCTCGTCAGAGTCCGCGTTTTGAAACGTACGACTTCCCGAAATGGCTACCAAACAAAAACATCCACTTTTACACCTGGCTGGAAAGGTAAATACCGGGCGTTGTTGCTGGCCTGCTGCCATCGCTCTTTTTCAAAACGCTTATTCGTTTCTTCGGCACGGGTACATTGGAATCACCATCGGTCGACAAGTTTGCAACTGTATTTTCGCTGAAACTATTATCATGCCAATCCGTCTAATAAACAAGAAACCTCAAAGGGAAAATTCTATTATAGGAAAATTGGACAATTTCATTCAAATAAGTTCAGAACGGCAAACCAGTTTGCAAAAAAATAAAAATACCCATTTTGGCAGCTTCACACCAATTTTGAAAGTCGAAATTACTAATATGCCGCAATACCACTGACCGGCGTACTGCACTATTTCTATAGGATCTTTGAATTGAAAATTGGATGTCTTGTAACGGGTCTTCTATGTGTCATGATGGCACGTACGGCTTGATCCCGTTGGAAGTCGAGAGTATGTCTGAATGTACTTTCAGACATACTCTCGACTTCCAACGGGATCAAGCCGTACGTGCCATCATGGATCTTTGAATTCCCGGAATGGCTCTGAACAACGATGCTTTTACCTGAACTGCACAACTTCCTACTTGTAAGTGGACATAATTTAGGGAAAGGCAGACTGGCAAAAGTCTCTACGCTAAGAGCAGCTGAAATTAAGAAGAAAATGACATTGCTCGCTACTGTAAAACAAAAGGATACACTTATGAATGGATACAGTTCATCAGAAACGCCGTACCTCAATATTAAATGGATGAATGCAATGACGAAATCCCGAACAAAAGCGAGTTAGTCTATTACGTAAATTTTACTTGAAATTCCGTTGCGATTGGGTTAAAGAATGAAATGACACTTAGAATGTGTATAGCTACCCAAATCTACTAGCTCACCTGGACTTTGAGCTCATTTGTTGCTGAACTGGAAGAAGCTTCGTAGGCTCACCGACTGTCCGTGAGTAGGCAAACTCCAGACGTGTTTTGATGTTAACCTAACCGGCGTTCAGTAGCTGCGTTTCCATGGCAACATCTATAAAGGGGAAACACATGCCGAATCATTTACGTTTAACGACCTCCTACGCTATTAACATTAGATAATACAGCTTGCATTCGAATTTGGATTACAGAAGTCGACGATTGACCTCATTCCTCCATATAGGAATTTACACTAATAAGGGATTTAATTCTAGTTCAGTAGCGTGGTAGATCTGTAATTCACGATACGTAGAACTGCATGTTCATAACGGAGGGGTCGCTAATAAGATTTGTCATAAGCGTATTCCATCGCTAATGGAAGTGTTTATGAAAACGTTGATGACAAACACATGCAGATAACTTCTTCATAAAATTCGTAAGGAATAAACGGAAACTTCCCTCTAGCTTTTCACTTGCCCGCCTCACTTCAAAAGATAGGCAAGGAATTAGTCCAATGACGAAACTTACCGTTTCGAGTCGAAGCACTTTTAACGGAGCGTACAAACGTTAAACGTCCGTCCCGTTTCCTCTTTCATATACTCTTTATGACAATTTTGCCTTGATTGTAGCTCATAAAATGCTTTATGCGCACAGCCTTTACCGGCCGCAGAGTCGGCAGGTCCCTAAGCTTCGCGCAAATATGGTTGCAGTTTCAGGCATCTATGAAATAATAAAACCCGCGACTTTTTGCTTCGACCCAATAGTTAGCAGCTCATAAGCGATTATATTAAAAGAGAAACCTTCCCAACAAAACATCGCATTGTACATTTTCCTTTTAAACGAAGACTGGAAAGCCAGCTACCGTCTTGATGCACTGTTTTACTACGACAGGACATGCAGAAAAAGGACAGGACAGGACAGGACAGGACATGCAAAACGTGTACTTCCATTACTCGGTTTTCCGTAATCCATTACTCCAACTAATGCTTCCTTCTTAAGCCTTTCTGGCTGCCGTGAGAGCTGGATAATTCCAAAGGTACGTAAAATTTACAATCCAGGGTATAACTAACTTTTCCAACACTCGAGGCGGTGGTCCGGAAAAAATCCTTTCGCCATGAACCACCGGAAAGCTTAGCATGTATGTATGTTGTACATGTATTGTATGTTGCACCGAAGCCGAAAACCTCCGGCGCTTCAATTTACCGCAGCAACTTCTTCCCGACGTTTAGCAGCGAAATCATCAACGCTGAAGGGACATCCCAAAAATTGCACGTTGGTGGAAAATTCGGCCCATTCACCATAAAGGATCCCGAAATTTGCCGAACAGTTCTGTGATTCGCAGGTGCAAAAACCAGTATCGCTTCCGAGACTGTGGCATCAATCAGGAGCGCCATCGATTCTCGAA
Source organism: Trichuris muris (assembly GCA_000612645.2). Lineage (NCBI taxonomy): Eukaryota > Metazoa > Nematoda > Enoplea > Trichinellida > Trichuridae > Trichuris > Trichuris muris. Next base: position 25,514,156 of record CBXJ02000282.1, on the reverse strand, counting down.
TCCTTACATTTCGAAGAGCCATTCCACGTTTTCTCAAATTTTGACTTGCGTTGGCAAATGCTTGGCTTGCCTTCCCGCCAGATGGTTCGAAGAGTTTTTGAAAATGTTTAAAAATTGTTGTCTACGAAGCCCATACAGGAATGTCGAATGCATCTTCACCACCTGTGCTCGGGCATCGCGATCCGACTTGCCTGCATGAACGGTTTGCACATGCAAACTAGCAATGTCCATTTTAGTATTCACGGATTGTACCCGTTCCTGTGTATTCTGAAATTAACGGAAACAACGCCCTACAAACGGATGGATGGCAGCAGTTATTAGGAAAGGATGTTGCAAAGCATGAAAGCGTTCCTGTGTATTTGCAATTATCAATAAAAGCAAATGTTGCACCATACAAACTGATCACCCGACCCAGCCTATACATACCCATCGAGATCAGGATTCCCTTACACAACCGATAAATCGCAGACGACGGAATAAGATCGTTCCGAAAGGTTTCTACAGTGCTCTGATATTTTCCTAATAACTGCCCATCCATCCGTTGGTATGGCATTGCTTCCGTCAATTTCAGGCACTACGAATACGCAAGAACGGGTACAAGCCGTGAATACTTCAAACATGCCAAGACCCGTTACGAGACACCCGATCTTCAATGTCCATTTTGAATACATTTATTGAATAAATAATACGAAGTCGATTTTGCCAGTGCCAGCTGGAAGGCTTTAGGAAGCTAAACGTTTGTTATACTCTTCTGCTGTAAATTATGCATGTGCTTTAAAACGTACATGAGAATCGCAATCTTTTGTAGCCTTCATTGTTTGTTGCTTTTTTGGATCAGCAGTGCTGCGATGAGTTCTCTGGAGTCTGAAAAGTTGATCGGAGAAGGCGGGGCGAAGGATTTGAATGGGGAAAATCTTGTGGTAAATAGCGTCAGTGGAAGCAGCTCGATTGGGAACTGTGACGTCGATGCGGAAGTAGAAACAGCAGGGTCCGTTCAGCATAGGGACGATGACAAAGAGAGAAGTTCCGACGATTCCAGCTTTGAAATTTTGTCCAGCAGATTCAGCGTCGTAAGTGCGGTATTCATTCAGTTTTGACCAGCGCTATTCGCCATAGCTTTCGCTCCTCTTCACCGGTGCAGCGTTGCCGTATCGTTTTTTTAACCTTGGCGCCGGCTGAGCGTTTGCAGTAATGTAGCGATGCTTTTTCAGCTGTTCCAGCCGGAAACAGACGAGGAGGAGCAGACATTTGCAGAGGTGGCTTCGAAGCGCCCTGACTCCAAGGCTCCCATCGTGAAATGTCCAAAGAAGTCCAACGCAAAAGCGAAAGTTACAAAAGGCGACACCGATCGAAATACGGAGCCAGAAGAGATAATGCCGAATTTACCCATCGGAGTTGTCAGTAAAAAACCGGCTGTTAGAAATGTTGTGGTGGACGACATTTACCGCGTCATGTGTCGTTACTTAAGACCTCAGTGGGAGATGGAGTCTCTGTTCTCGTCCAGTCACCGTAAAAAGCATTTGACTCGTAAAAGACCTGTCAGTACTTTTGGCATCGTGGTGAAGAAGCCCGGTTGGCCTCCATACCGATCCACCGGTTTGTGTTATTTTAAAATTTCTGCTCGTTAAAGGTTGGACTCCTGATGTAATGGCTTGAGATCATGGAGTACGGCTAGCTGTCCCGTCTGAATTATTTTATCAGCCCAATTGTAAAGGGATGCTCTGCCGTACTCCGCCTGCGCTTTTGCTTTTTCATTCGTAATGCCGAAGGATGGTTTCCCGCGTTTCCGCCTTTTTTACATTACCCATTTGAGCAACATGTCTCATCGCTCTTAGGCTTGTACATGGAGCCAAGTCCGTCATCCAGGCACCCGAAGGAGTTTGTCTTCAAGTACAACAAAACGTATGGGGAAAAGGAGAGCCAGTTTTTAACATGCTTTGCCTTGCCAGATAGCCAGTTGCTCATGGTGAGCGCCTGTTTGAACATAGTGGACATTTTTAACCTTCTTTTATTTTCAGCGTCATATGCAAGAGAACCCATATCACGTGAACACCTTAATCCAATGCAGCGACCTATTCTTTCAGAGCGAGCAGTACGACGTTGCTCAGGATTTAAACGGTAAGTCTACAAATTCGTTTCGTAATTTCAATGCATGTTTCTCCTGTTGATGGTTTGTATATCATCGTAATCTAATCTGAATATACAAACGAGTTGCCGTTGCATGTCAGAGGAGTAGACGCACTATTTCCTTGTGGTTGTCTGTTTAAGCGTCACAGCCTCGACTTGCTGCCAAATATTAGAGTCACCCTATGAACCGTATGGCTGTCGTTTATCGCTCTCTGTTTAATATTTATAATCCCTGAGCTAGTGTGTATGTATGTGCACAATAGGTTATTCTTTCCTTTGACCAGAAAGAGCGATTTATTCGTTGGAGTGCAGCTTCCACCCGTCCTTTGTGATCACAGGCGGCGATTGCCGCTTGAACTACAACATATATGAGAACAGGTGGGAAGCACGGATTATAGTAAACAGCCTAGAAGAATGCTTCACCTTGCAGGGCTATTTTCATTGTCCTTTTTACCGAGGTGGTCCACTGCTTGCGTCACTCGTGCTGGCGATCCGCTCTGGAATACTCCAAACTATTATTATGGTAGGTGGAATCGCAGTGTAGTCGTGTTGCCTGGTCGAGTAGAATACGTGGTCCATTACAGCCTCGACAAAATTGGGGACCCATTGGCAGTGGTCCTTCTGATCGATTACCTGTACATTCTGAACAGAGACTACGATACCGTTATTTCCCTTGAGGAACAGTTTGGCCCGGTAGGTGGGCAAAAACAGTCTGCGTTCAATTGCTACTTAGCTAACCTTGTTTAAGTGTCGCAGCCTCGACTTGCTGCCAAATATTAAGTATTCAGTTGCGGTGGCACGCTTTTTAAAAGCGGGCATCACAGGCGAGAAGGAAGATTCGGAGAGAGCGGACCAAGCGGTAAGTACACAAATTTTGAAACTTCATTATCCATTGTTCCTTAAAAATCGCAACTGTAGCTTTACGATGCGCTTGTTCAATTCCCGACGGTTATTCCTGCATTGTTGGACAAGCTGCAGGTGATAGCGGAAGGTAGCATACTGGAGTGCCCGTATTTTGGCGAAGTGGAGCGCCTTAGGTACGTGCCAACTTCACCATGGCAAGATTAATTTGAACATGCTTACTCGTTGGCCAAACTAAAGTAAACGCCGTCGATCAGCTCGACAGTCTTCAATCTCATGCGAATGATTGTCCTAATTGGACAAGAAGCCTTGAGTCCAGCGTATAATCTTCACTTGAGCCGTTTGGCTTTGTTGCTCCTTATTCACTACTTGGCTTTGTTTAGTGACAGCAAAGGATTGCAAATTCTGACAGAGATTTACGTACAACGCTGCTGGCGTATCTGGAAGACGAACAACGTGTTGAATTGGCTCAAAGCTGGAGTGGACCGCTTCGTGAAGAAGTACAAAGAAGGTTCCTCTGAAATGCTGTTTAACCTAAAATTGCACGGAAAGATGTAAGCTGGAAAACACGATCCTCTGTCTGCCGACGGGGCTGATGTCGCCTTCGTTTTCAGCCGCAGGACGCAGTATTCTCGCTGCCCACGCTCAATATACCGACACATCTATCTGTCGAAAATCTTTGACATTCCATCGCCTGCCGAATCGCCATTCTGTTTCAATCCGTTCCCGCCGAACGATGAGGAGCGACGCTTGAACGACCTGAACGGTGGTCAAAGTTTGGCTCCACAGTCTTCCGTGATCATAACGGTAATGTGTGACTATAATTCTGCTTTGGTCTTAAACTAACTTTTCTGCAGTTGCAAGCTAGCGTAAGGGCGCTGCTGGAAAAGGCCCAGCAGGCTGGACGTCGGGTGTACGACCTTATCGGCCCCACTGGTTCCCGTGACGAAAATCGTAATAACAACAACTAACGATTAACGAGTTTTGTTGTTGTTGTTGTGTTGCTTTATTGCATAAAACATTGGTTTGTACGGCGTTCGCGTAACGCATGAGAAAATAAGGATGAATGGTATGGAGTTGCAGCTCGACCGCGCGTTTTCCAATCTCCACCAGCCGCTGGTGACCCAAATGGGGTCCAAAAGTTGTGGCCCGTTGGTCAGGCAGCGCGATGGGCACGCTGCTCAGAAGCGCAAATTGGTCGTTGCGCACAATCTTTTTTAATAATAAAGTCTGCTTTGCGTACATATATAGGAGCCCACGCGGCATGGCAGCCAACGTCCATTCTATTGGTAAGCCAAGTGACACTGCTTTGCATCGTTGCCTTGCATTGAGAGGCCAAGCTGGTAGTGTACTTTTCTTTACAGATAATCTCTTGTCGCCTTAACGAATTGCTTAAGAGTAAACTATCCGCGTCAGGTAGTGCTCACCGTCCAGGAAGAATGGTCGTGGTTCAAATGAGCGTATATCAGCAAACCGATATCCTTGTAGCCATTCTCGACGGCAATTGCCAGCGCCGTGCTTCCCTCCTGAAATGTCGCTACCCTTTTCAGACCGTTTTCCGTACGTGAATACTTTTTCGAAAGCCGTTGCTCAACGGCTTTCGGAACAATCTCGCTTTGTAGCTTCACAATGCGTAAATGTTTTCATAGCCTACCTTGTCAACCATGCTGGCTTCGATTTGAGGCAGATCAAGCAGTAGACGCACGATTTCCTTGTGGCCGTGCTCGGCGGCGCACATTAGAGCGGTGGAACCATCTTCGTCCTGCATGTTCACGTCGGCTCCGTTCTCGATTAGCATTGTCACGGCGTCGATTTTTCCGTGGCTGGCTGCTAGCATGATTGCCGTTTGGCCGTGCTGGAATGTGTACAACAATCAACGAAGCCAAACTATACGTCGGTGGATAGCTGAACAGCAAAGCCGACAAAGAAACAAATAGCAGTATGCCGAATACAATTTTTCAGTCTTGTCTAATGTTGCCCCTTGGGCTACTTGCTCCTTCAGTTAATGTTATATTACCTTATGGTTCATAAATAAATCAATAAATAAATATGTATATATGTATATTTGAAGTATTCATGGCTTGTACCCGTTCTTGCGTATTCGTAGTGCCTGAAATTAACGGGAACAACGCCCTACCAACGGATGGATGGGCAATTATTAGGAAAATTCCTAATAACTGCCCATCCATCCGTTGGCAGGGCGTTGTTTCCGTTAATTTCAGGCACTAAGAATACGCAAGAATGGGAACAAGCCGTGAATACCTCAAACATGCCAAGACCCGTTACAAGACATCCGATCTTCAATATATATATATATATATATATATATATATATATATATATATATATATTGAAGATCGGATGTCTTGTAACGTGTCCGACTGTCCGAATCCTGGATTCGTGACGCTGTCCCGATCGGTCGGGGGATGCTCGCTCCGCTGCTTGACTGACTGGACGGGCGACTGACGCTTGACGGGTCAAGGGTTTAGACCTGATAGTGGATGTCGTCAGCCCGGACGGTCGACCGGAGGGGCTTACTGAACCGTTGACCGGCTGGGCAGTCGATGAAGTAGTTTTTCCACTGATGATGGGCGAAGGTACGCGCCCGAAAGCTCTGAAGTTGCCTTTTTGGAATAAAAAAGGTTTCAATAAACGGGGACAATTCCGTGTTACTAATGATGGCCTATAGGACAAGTCTATAATGCGAAAAGATGGATAGCAAAAGTAGGGGTCGACTTATACGCCGTCACAACAGTGCTCGACTTTTTGGGTACTGTAGTTAGTTGTATTATTTTGGGCGATTACTATGCGGCTGCTAGGAACCTATAAATATTTTTTCAGTCGTAATGTTTCGTTTGCGGCTTATGTTTCTCAGAAACGCGGGCTGTAGTTCCTTGTTAATGTATTAATGCTGGTTGCTAGCGCTGATATAGGTTGCTATTCTTTTGCGCTGTACAGTTTATTACTTTAACTTAGCCTTCACTAGGTGTTTGTGTGCACAGATGACGGACCGCGAGTAAGGTCCGAAAGCTTTGCATACGCCTTTAGTTGGATGAATAAAAGGCTTTAACCAACGGGGAGAATCCGTGAAGAAACTTGTTTACGTTTATACTTAGCCTTCAGCTATAATATAACTTCGTATGATTAGCTGGATTATTAACGATTAAAAGTTGCTCAAATTTGAAGCTTTTCATTCTTGCGTACATGGCAAAGCTAGTTCGTGCATTGTATATTACTTAATATGAATCATAGCTACAGTAAACAAATCAAAAGGTCGACTTATACGCCCGACATTGGCAAATGACGAAAATTAGACTGCAAAATTAGGGGCCAACTTATACGCTGGTACTTACGGTATATATATATATATATATATATATATATATATATATATATATATATATATATATATATATATATATATATATATATATATATAACCGAATAGTTTTCGTACGCTTCCTTGTTCATATCCAACTGATATTTACCTGTTTAGTTCGAATATTGACATCGGCCATTTGAAACAATCGTTGCATGACCACCCTGCTGGTATCCGTCAGATCGGCAGACAGAGCCGCCAGCATAGCGGGCGTGTATCCCGCCTTGTTCGACTTGTCCAATTGGCACTGGGCGCAGTCGAGCAGCAAGCTGACCACGTCAAAGTTGCCGTGCGAAACAGCATAATGCAAAGCCGAGTTGTCCTTCAATGGTAAATGGCGGTCGTGCGCCATCGCCAGACGGTAGTGGCGTGTACTTACGTTTTCGTCACATATGTTGACCACCAGTTCGAGGAGCTGCTGGCCGCGAGCCTCGACAAGCCTAAGGAACTTGTCCACCTGGGCGGCGTCGGCGGTTCGACGGGCCGCCGCCTTAAGCCACGTGTGCTGCACGTAGTGCCGGGCCCATTCCTGCTTGGACAAAATATGCATGCGTATAGTCGATCGAACAGGGCTATGATCGCGCCGTATGCGCTCCCTTACGTAAAGTTCCGAATCAGCCGGCATTTTCGAACTGTCCGCAAGCAGCCGAAGCGCCTCCTCCAAAGTTTCTCGTTGGCTGCTTCTGCGTATTAGGTCATTGGCCGCCTTGGGGCGTTTGGTGCTCTGGTCACCCGTGCCGGCCACGACGCAGGAACCCATCTCCGTTGGATTGTTGCGACATTCGTTTTCCGACGTTTCGCTGTCCGACATTGCTACGGTGGCCTGACGATTTATCAAATGGAACGTTCTTTTGCCCGCCCGTTTGGACAGCGATTGTGCAGTCACTTGTTCCGTTGGGTCATCCTCCAAATCAGAAGCCGCTGCCGTTGCTGGACGTTGGTCATTTCGTTCACTGTCCCAACGGTCAGTCGGTGTTGCTTTGCCTTTGCCAACGGTCAACGATCGGTCCTCGCTTTTCAACTTTTTCCCTCGGACACTGGGCACGGGTGGACGGTCGCTCTGTTGCCTATTCTTGCTGCGGCATTTCGATTCAATGAACGCCAAATGGTCGCCCTTGTTTTTGGCAACACGAACACTGGATGAGGCGGCGGACGACCGTCGGAAGCGCCCATCGATGGGTGCATTGTTCATTCGATTGCTTTTGTCTATGGTGAGCAGCTTTTTAACAGCAGCCGCTTTGGACAGATGAAAAGCCCTGGTCGGTCTCGGTTTGGTTATGTCGAACTTGTGCGTTGGTGACCGGGCACCCGGCGAACCCGAAGGCTCAGCGTCGTCGTCCTCCAACGTGAAGTCGTCCGACAGTGGCGATTCGTCCAGGTTGAACAATCGGTCGTCAATCGCTTCCGGGCGACAAGTGGCTTTCTCTTCCTGCAAAGGATTTGTCTCCAGAGGTACCAATTCAACGTCCAGCTCCAGCGGCATCGCATTGTTGTCCGCATGTTCGACTCTGCTTTCCGAATGCTCGTCCTCGCTAATGAAAACGAGGGACGTCGTTGGAGTGGAAGGGTCGAAGCTTCTTGCGACAGGCGACTTCTAAACAAGCTCCCAGCGTCGTTTGAAGGTGCCGAGGTTAGTGGTACCTACCTCGCCGCCGGTAGGCGTACTCCTGCGCTTCCAGGACAGTGGAGAAGCTAATGCGCTCAGGCGAGACTTCTTCCGTTCCGTGTCTAACATGGAGTCGGCCACTTCCGATTGAACGCTCCCGGTAAACGGATCTCCGTGGGTCGAAGTGCCGACGGAGCTTGTCACAGTTTTGGTCAAAATCCCGCATTCCCGCGTTTGGAGACTGGTTGTCACTGCCCTGTTAAATGTGATGGTCAGTTCGGTCATGCTGGACGTGTCAACCAGCTTTGGACGATCGGTGTTGGTTTCCGCCGAGCGCCTCGGACAAGTGACGGCTGCATCTTCCCGACAGGTTCCCAAGCAGATGGATCGCGTTGCTACATTGGACACTGTATTCGTGCCGATGGATAATTTCGCTGTCCTTTCCTCTTCAGTGTTCGTATTAGCGTTCGCCGTTGCAACTAGGTCTTTCGTGTCTGTACCATTGCAGCTGCGCGTAACGACAGCGGTGGAGCATCCCTTGTCCGCAACCGTTGTGCAAACTTGAATTCCCGTCGAGTGGCGTGAAAGCCCACTAAGGTCTCTCTGCAATTCGTCGTCAGTTGTTGTGGAACAGTCCACCATTTTGACCATGTCGACCCTTCTGGTCGGTTCCGTGTTGAATCCGATGCTGACCTGTGGAGGCGTGTCCGTGGAGCAGTACACATTTTTCCAGTAGCCGGATGCCAAAAGAAACGACTTTTCTACTTCTGACGTTGCATCAGCTACCCGTAGAGTGTCCGTGGACACTCCAACGGAACAGTGGCCGGGATTTTCAGTATTCACTTCTGCGCATTGGAATTTGCGTCGCTCAGTCTCCACTGCGCGGTCCACGGATGGATTGGCAATCAGCGGTTCCGTCTCGACGACTTTGTCATGCCTTTCTACTACTGCGTGGTGCAGCAAAGAAGTTTTAGTGGACGCATCAACCATAACCACTGCATCCGTATTGGATGCCCGGCTGACCAGGCATTTTGCTCTCAGCTTTACGCATACAAGGCACAGACAGTTTTCAGTTTCCGTCGCGTGGTCCGTCGTTGGCACTTCGGCACCAGCATTGCTCCCAGCGTATGCGAGCTCTGACATTTTTCCGTAAGGAGTGTTGCGACGGGGCAACAATGACAACGCACCTTTTAGACAGACGTGGCAAGTACGCTCTTTTCCACTTCCGAGGGGACTGTTCGCGCTTTTACCGCAAAGCAAAGGTTCAGCTTTGAACTCAACGAGCTCGGAGTTCGAGCAAACGTCCAAACGCAAGGAATGGACGGTAAGCTCGCTTGGCGCTTCCAATTCTTCTTCGCGGTATTTCTGAACATTCGCGCAAGATTATCCCACTACTGCAACTAAGTACGTTTGCTGAACTTCCCACCGTTCGTCCTGATGGGTGTTGCGTCTGTTGATCTGACGTATTTCGGTTGGTGATTGATTGCGCCACCGTGCTGGAAATGGCGGGCTGGAGGGGCGGCGATGGAATACATCGCCCGGATTGTTTCTCAGGGACAGCCGCCCACTGTCGGGCGACTTCGGGTTTCGGTGGAGTTGAAGAAGATTCAGGCTTGACGCTGCTACAAGTGAACTGTTAGACATCCATAATGACTGATGCTGCATAAAGATAAAGGGGGAAGGACAATCCGCGTCTTAACATTAGTATTTTACGACGGTGAGAAACTATGCCTCCTTCCTAGTTTTATCAGAAAACTAAGCGACATTTTCTTGAAGCCAAAATATTTCGCGGAACACGTGGCGTATCCTGGACTTGACGGATGCCTGCACTACGACTTAGAGAAATTAAATGAGTTGTCTTCGTTCCCTCTAAATCAGGTTAACTAAAGTAGTCATTGCCAAGGAGGAGCCTTCAACCAAACATCAACCCTTACGCACAGGCTAAATGCAGCAAATATTATTATATCTTAAGGAATCTACGCAGCACTGTCATTCATATACACTATGCAAATGCTACAGCAAACACTGTTTGCCAATCGAAAATGGGAAGCGATGATCGCTTCCTGCCTTACCATGGTTGTAACGTCATCCTGGACATAAATCCCCTGCGTTGTCTAAATCCAAGCAGAGGCGAGCCCAAAATGCTTACGCGTGTTCAGGAATCACTCTCACAGTCCGAAATCGCGATCAAAATGGAAAACATGATCAAACTGTTGTTATCATCTTTCAAGTTACATGGTAACGTGCGACCTCGTAACGCTTAATCCAGACTAACAAGAGCCACAAAGGCGCAGGCCCTGTCAATATTCAGACATGGCCTGAAAAGGAGTTGCGATAGTCAACGTGATCCTGGAACGGGGGATATTATTATTCCTTGCGTTTTAAGGTTTAGCCTTTGGACAAAGTCGTGAATTGGACAAGCACCATGAGTAAGTCGGTTCGAGAAGAAACTGTCGCTATAAGGAGATGAACAACGCTTACTTGAGATTAGCCCATGCTTGTGAATCGAATTTAGTAGCCGGCACGCTTCCTTCGCATTGTCCTAACGCGTCGCTTGAGAAGTTGCCGAAGTCGTTATGAGGGTACCGCAAGAGGTGCTTCGATCTGCGGAGAGAGGCGGCACAGTCAGCGGATCGGTTGGCAATTTCAGAATCCGAAGTATAGTTGACCAGTTTGCCAAATCGCCGACGTCGACTGGAGGAAACCGTCGTCGTGGAGGTGCCTGACGAAAGCCTACGAATGGACGGGAAGCTGTTCAGGTTCAGCGATTGAGTGACACCGTTAGATTTGTTAGCATATCCAGGGTTGGATCCTGAGCTCAGGCAACGACCCGAACGACCATGTTCTCGAACTGGATGCGCGCTGCTTAAGGATATATGAGCGCTGCTCTGCATTCTGCCTTCGCAATCGTTTGCTCTCAACGACTGCGTGCCGAGTGCCTTGGTACTCGTTCCATTCATTAAAGAATTGCTTGAACGCGTTTTGACATGACCTCTGTGAAGACTGTCACTTGAAGCAGCGTCGGTTTGCCTGCTTTCGGCAAGGCTTGTCTTTGAAGGAAAGCCCCTGTCTTTGAAGGAAAGCTTTCCGGCGAAATCCTTTGACGCTGCAGCGCTCCACTGCTTTGCCAAACTTTCCTTTTCGTTTTTTATTCTGCACACTTCGGATGTCATTCGTGGGGACAACCGGACACGGCTTTCCAGATGCTCTATGTGGTTTAGCGAATGCTTCATATGGCGATGAACAGCCTTAAACGGCAAAGCAGCTACAGACGTGTGCGCCTGTCGATACTCTCGTTGCGAGTGAATCTCCTATGGGGAATAAGCGTTGCCGTGCATGCTGCTTACCTCTAATAGTTCAGATACGGACTTGGAAACCTCGTGACCAACGTCCTGATCGTCACTGGTCGCCGGACAACTATCGGACAACAACGAAGTGGGCGATTCGGACGAGCGCATCGACTTCGACAAGTTGTGAAGGTCCGTCGCCACTTCACCGGACAAATTGAAAAATACCGGCATTGTCACGTCCGCTGTCGACTGCCTGATCATCTCCTTGCCAGACCGACCGTTTTCTCGGACTGCTTTCAAGACAGGCGCGGAACTTAAGCTTGGTCGGTTCCGACAGCCGACTGTCCTCGACGTTTCGGCGTGTACCTTGGGCACAACTGGCGAAGCGTCATCCGGGCTTCTGGGTGTCCTGCCGCTGTTGCGATATCTGTTCAAGTATGTTGGGCCGTGCGTCGTCTTCGGCAGGTAAGCACAGTCAGACGTGTATCCTTCCGTTCTGCTTGAGCTTGCCTTGATCGCTGGAGTGCGGAAGGAGCCCTGTCGCTGGAATGCTCCGAGCTCGTTGTCACTACAATAGTCCTTGTCGTTACGCGACGCCACATCGCGCGGAAACGTGCTGCTGCTACGGCTGAGCGTCTCTTCAAAGTCGCTGACCAAGTTTTCCAAAGAGTCCGAAAATATGCATGACGAAATGGAGGAGTCAACGGTCAGTTCGTTTGGAGAAGTAAGGCGACGTTCAAAGTCTGCAGCTTTGGGCCAGCCGCCTTTGTCAACTTCCTGAACTTGGCTATAGCCCTCCTGCGAACCGGGCTTTCTCCAAGTGGTCTGTTTGCTACTGTGGTGATACTTGGAAAAGTTTCTAGAGCGTCTTCGATTGTGCTGTCCGCTCAGGTTATGGCGTAAGGTCGTTGGGTACTGACGACATGGCGAATTACTATTTTCAGCATACTTCACAAAGTCCAGATCTATGTGATAACCATACGGGCAGCAGTAACACTTGGTTGCCCTCCGCGGCTGCTCCATGGGCAACGTCTTGGATCCAAAGGTGCTGGCAAGCTTCGACGCTGGTGGCCTGTCAGCAAGGCGATTCGGCTCCCTGCCCCGCTGGTAGCTGTTGCTGAACCAGTGCATCCCGACCGATGAGCAACCGCCGCTTATCTCTGAATCACGGTAATCCTTAAAATTCAACCGATCACCTGTTTAGCGCATATTCAAGGGCACAATAGGGTCTTTCATTTGAACACGCCCAGCGGTCTGCGCTCACAAGGATATATCCAGCTTTAGCAACGAAACATGCAAATCTTTAACCCGCTCTGCTCGTGATGGATTGTGTTTGCTTTAGGTAAATGAACAATGGGGAGATTTACCCCAAAATATCATTAGTAACAGTACCTTCGTTGGTCAGCTTCGTTGCTGATTGCTTACAGCGCTGCAGTGGACGGAATATCGAATATACGTACGCTACGGAGTCTCCCTCTCCTTTAATGGCAAGGGAAGGTCGCCCAACTTCCTGATTCTCCAATAGTTGCGCTGCACGCACTGTGACGCAATTGAAAACCGATTCATCCGTAAACGACGTTCATTCAAAAGTACATCACTGCCTGAGGTACTTTGCGTAGTGCGCAAGGTGTGCATGCAAGCGAGGACCTTCCGCTCGAGACCTTCTCAGAAGAGTGAAACGAAAGTGGCGCAGCACCATTGTAACCCCTTTTCAGCTTAAGCGTTGGCGAACCGGTTGGCAATTCGATTTCATCGTGACTGGGTGGGCTCACTGGCGCAACATTCTTTCAAGTGCGCAAGGTGAAACGACCTATGTCAACACTGGGAAACCAAAAGACACGAAGGGACGCGGAGATTATTCAAAACGTGAGCCACAGCCTCCTCGGGGCTAATACTGCGATGACCTTCTCGATATATGCAAGCATTATGGGTCATCGTGACAATTAAATGCATTGTTACTTCAAAGACGAAGGGCCAACCGGCCGTACACTGGTCAACGGCTTCCTATAAAGTGTATTTGCCCAGGTCATCTTCCCACCCAACTTGGTCGTTCAACATGCGCGCCAACGAGCGCATGCCAGACCAGTTAAGTAATCCGCATCCTATTGCCTCATGATCAACTGGTGTAAACTTCCAACGAACGCCATCGAAGAACACAAGAAACCTGAGGAGGTTTTACTTTCCATGCACAGACAGCATGCGCGGCTACGAATGTTACAGCGGACAATTGATCCCGTGGATTAATAGTCATTCTGGTAGAGATGAATATACGATGTTGAGTTTTCACGGATTTTTCCGTTGCTTTGTACGTAGATGGATCTGTAAGTAAACTGACACGGTCTCCCTACCAACGGATGGATGAGAGTAGTTATTAGAAGACACGGTCAGAGAACAACGTACGGTTTTCTCTCGGATATTTCGGAACACTCGAGTTCCGTCCTCAGCGAGCGTACGTTGTTCTCTGACCGTGTCTTCTGATAACTACTCTCATCCATCCGTTGGTAGGGAGACCGTGTCAGTTTACTTACAGGTCCACCTACGTACAAAGCAACGGAAAAATCCATGAAAACTCAACATCATGAAGATCCATGCTCCCGTTAAAAGACATCCCGTCTTCCGATATATATATATATATATATATATATATATATATATATATATTCCCTGTGCCAGCCGAGCTGGCTAAACGTTTAGTAAAGAAGAACTACTGGTTCGCAGTTAAGGTCAGAGGCGAGCGCAAACGGATGGGCGAGGAACAATTGCGTAAGCTTATTTGTTAAATAACATATTTATTCCTCTTTCCTAGATCCCACTACGATATGGGCAAGAAGTTGGTGTACGCTGACGATGTTTGCACTGAGAGAAAACGATACCCCATCCGCAGCCATGTTCCAAAAGGGAAGGCATGACGGTCCTGACGGGAAGCAACTTTCAAAACGCGGTCCAGTGTTTACCTACCGCCCATGGGACCAACGAAACAGGCCAAGACGCCCTGAACACTCGCCGAGGACTGACGAGCAGAGGAATGGGCGTCCGCATCCGTGGCCCCGTTGACTGACGTTGCGCTCAGACGCGAGCACGTTCGAGTGCAAAGCAACCGCATGACAACGGCAGCGAGCGTAAGTATGGGAATAATGAAAGTTTTAAAAGAACGGTATACTACTACGGCAAATGTTTACAAAAGCACTAAAAATAACGCCTAAACAGCGCGAGCAGAGTTGTCAGCTTTCATGACAAAGCACAAGCGGATTTCATTACTAAAGCGTGGCTACCACAACTCGTGGCAGTTCTAGCAACGTCAACATTCAATTGCATGCAGGCTGGAAGTATTGCGTGCGAAGCGGTTCGCACTAACTACATCATGATGTAGTGGCAAGTGTGCTCAGGGAATGCATGTAGGAACGCTGAAATACTAAAATTATAAATAGCTTCGCTATAAAACTGAACGTCTAGCCTGTTTCCTAAAGAATCCTGAATGGGCTTCCGGAAGATGAAATTCACGGGGATTAGAAATTTGAAAATGCTTCGTGTTGTAGGTTACTTGCCAGAATTGGGTGAACGCGCTTTCAAGTGCTGGAAGCGCAAGCATACCTACGCTGATCGCGGGAAAGCTTGAGTCAAATGGGATCATCCAACATTGCAACCATCACACCGGCAGCTGCATTCAGCACAAGAACTCTCTTCTTAATAATAGTACTGCCTGAAGGCTGCTGAAGCCATAGGCTCAGACTAATCTTCGGCCCAAAGAAAAGTTTTTTTAATCTGCTAAAAAGTGTAATACTTTTATTTCACTCAAAGGACTTCCCCACTGCTGGAACCTGATGTGCATTCTTTCACGTCGTCCAACCTTGTGCTCAACTGGATTCTCTCCAGTGCAACGCTTGCTCAACGGTAAAACATGTCAGCGCAGTCCTGAAGGCAAATGCCGATGGATTGAAAATTGCACGAACGGGAAATGTACGGTGATTTTTTAATTTCAAATAACTTTAGGCCAATTGAACCGTTTCGGTTGCCCAAGCGGAGATAGCGGAGTGAAGGAGAACCTTTCTGCCAAAAGATGTAGGCGCCTTTCTGAAGTGGAAAACCTGAAAATTGAAGGCGACACCCACGTCAACCACTGCTCAATAGTCGTCCAAAAAATGACAGCTCATGCCTGCGCCCACCTAACCACTGCATTTCGACCACGCCCTTGCGCCTACATTTGCATTGGCTAAGTATCGAAAGAAGTATGCATTGGCCACTCTGTAGCCGAACACAGGGAGCTGCAACGTGGAGACGAGACGAGCTGCAAGCCAGGTAAAATAATGCGAGCGAACTTTTCCCTCAAATATACGGCCTTGACCGTTTGTCGGCTACGCAGCGGGATCCAATGGAACTCCATCAGCCCGTCGTGGATGACCCGACTGGACTCTACCTCCGGGAAAAACGTTACGTAACCTCAATTTACTTCACGCCATCAGCCGTGAAATTCATCCAGGAACAGCTGATAGTAGTGGAATTCCAAGCGGCATGGAAATGTGCATGTTTACGAACAGAAGTGGGCGCATTCGCTGACTGCGCAGAAGGGTGAGAGTTAATATGCAAACATCTAGACTTTCTCTGAGTTGCAACTGCTCTGATTCTTATGGCGCCGCTCTAGAGGCTTACTCATTGTAGCAACAACTGCCAAAAACAGGCGGCAATAAGTTGGCGTATAAACTGACATCAATAAAATGTCAGTCACCGCTAAGGAGATATCAAAACAAGGTCACAGGAGAATGGAATACAAGGATATTGTGTGAATGCTAGGAATCGACGGCGGATGTTTACAGCGCTTGCGTCGCCATCTGCTGTGGCAAGCGAAAATAAGCGCCTTGCTGCTCGTTGGCCCAACACGGAAATAACAGGCAAACCCAAAAGGTTTCCGTACGATGACCGCCCACACAAGCCGAAGTGACCTAGGTGAGAAAGCGAAGCCTGCGAAAACGCTCCGGTAGCTAATGGGATATGGGACTGTAACTTAGACAAACCGTTTCGAAACTGGCGGGGCTGCAGAAGGCCGCAAATGCAGGCACAGCTCGCCGAGCTGCATGGATCCCGATGGCATGAAATTAAATTGACCAAACAGAGAGCAAAGGGATCGTCTGAATAGGTCCCTTGAGGACTGCACGATGACATATCAGCATTTGTTTACACATAAAACGCATGCTATTTATGAATCACTGAAGTGTCCGCCACGAGCCTACAATCAAGCTACATTCAAAGTAAGCAAAGCAAACAGTAACTTCCTTTAACTTGCTAATAAGCGGCTTCCTTCGTTAAGCGCAAAGTGAAACTGCGAAGCCCTCTCAAGGCAGTAGTATCAAGGCCAACCGTGAAGGGATGCGCCTTGAAGTCAAATGGTTAGCAAGATTCGGAACGTCGTTTCCAATATCCATTGATAGCAGCCGAAGGATCGTAACGACCACAAAAGGCAGCAACATTTTGCGAAATGGAAAATGACCACGGCAAGTGCAACAAACGCTCGATCAAGTGGTATTATACGCAGAAGTAATCCTTTCTCTTCACCTCGAAGGCACGCCGACTGCACTGCCTTCCGACAAGGAGCCCGGTGTCCGAGATAACCCATTTAACTTTTGCTATTATAGGCACCTCTGCGGTAGTGGACTAACACGGCCGACCAGCTTTGAACAGGACAGTCCGGATGCCATTACGTACTTTCACTTTCGCCTCAATTCGTCAAGATGGCAAAGTGACGGAACTTTCCCCATAACAGTCATCCTAACTAAAGGAACTTACGTTTAGCTACCCTAAAAAGATGACGTTGCATTTTGGCAAAAAGCATATTGCGAATCGACGCGATTCCAAAGTCAGATTCAACGTCCGAAAGGCGGTACTTGAAGTTGCTTAACGCTCGCTTAAAGACAAGTCAAACAATGCTCACAAGGGGCATCAGTAAGGCTTATTCGTAAATCAATCGACTGGTAAACAGATTCACGCCTTAAGGGTCGACGACGAGCACAAAAGCGACTGAAGAAGGTTCAACAAAATGCGGATGTAATTTGGAAGAAGAGGGTAAGCACGACAATGATACTTAGGCGCGCTCATTGCTACCATCAGTTGCGCACCCACTGCTCATATGGGCAGTGACTGCTCAACTGTGCGAAACGGCGATCTGTCACCAGTTGACCTAATGGTTGCACTGTAGTATTGTGATTCAAACGACAGAATAAGAATGAGGACATTGGCCCACTTCCCGGCTAAGTGGCTGCAGTGAACTTTTCTTCACCTCCACTAGTCTAATAGTTCTGATTAGAAGCAAACTGTCACGCCGTGACGAGCCTGTTTATCCATGCTGTTTAGGGAAACCGAGTCCTGCCACCCACTGGCGCTAAAAGGCGAACTTGACTGCCGCCTGCAAAGCTGCATTCTAAAAGGGGCGCAACTACTCAGGCCGCTCTCCATTGCTTGCGTGGTTGAGCTTCTTCTTCACCCTGCTTGAGCAATTGAAATGTTTTATCCCTTTGTAAACTACGCTTTGCCCTTTCGTCGACTCTCAGAGAAAAACCAGACTACTGAAGCCTACGCATCCACTAAGCTCTGCCTGGGAACCATACAACGGCGCAAAGCTAGCAGACTGCTCATTCGCGGTTTAACTGAAGGAAAGGACCGGTTGTACGTTGGCGCCTTCGTTTCGCCTTTCTTCGGAACCGCAGCCTGAATGAACATCACGCGCAAGCATGCACATAGTAAGGTCTAAATAATCGTAAAGGAAAGCCAAATTCCGCAAGATGAAGAAATTGGACCGGAATTATTGAATAGTTGGACAGGAGCAAGTTTCCTCTTGGGCATGGATTTGTTCCTTGGCCAAACGAACGATACCAAAAGCGTAACCTATGAATGAGCTTGCCAAGCGCATGTTTGCTGCCCACTCTTAAGGGGCAATGGAAAACAGCCGCCCGCCTATCGTCTGTCGTTCCACCGTCCTGCATACGTATGGGGAGTACCAAAGTCCATTTGGAACGGGCAAAACAGCAGGCGGGACTTTTTCCATCCGCAAATTAAACTGAGTATACTGGACAAAAGGACCTTCCTCCAAGGTGAACAATGCTTGCTATGCAACCGACCATGAATCGCAATCTTGTTATTTTAACAGCAAGTTGCCTGATGCCAGGAAGGCAGTTTACTAATGCATCCCATATGTTCGCGCACCATACACGGCGACTTTTAAGAGAAAGCATATTTGCAAACTGCCAGCGAGATGAACCTACTGCTCACCACCAGTGAGGTGCACTTTGCGAACAATGGGTATCACCTGCGGCAGGCGGGCGGCTGAAACATTATAAGGAACCAGGAAAGTTAGAAGCACTTTAAGGAATGGATTTTCGCTCCGCTAGGTTTGCGCCCCTAAGTGCAGCCACTTTTGTAAAACAAGCAAGCGCGAATGTTCATAGAGAACCGTACACGTTGAAGGAAAGTCATTCAAATTTTCGACGTTTGCGGAGAAAATCGTATGTATGCAGCATGACTTCTTACCTTGCGGAGCACGAGCAATTCTGAACACCTTGTTCGGCAATGAATTTCAACGTCACATATGCTCGAAAAGAACCGGTATGGCAATGGGCCACGTGCATTCGTTACTACATTATACACTTGCGCAACTAATATTAGTATATAATATGATGCTAAAATTTCAAAAAGCGAAAAGCCCAGCAACATTCGCAAACGGAAAAATGGAAGTCAAGGAGAAATCCATTTAAAGCTGGACGAATCTGCCTCCGCGTGGGAGCGCAAGCAACGTTTTCTTGGCACGTAGCATTGGAGAGGGCGAAAGGCAGGTTGCCACATTGCTCTTATGGTGTTCGTTAAAGTGAAACTCACTCTGCTTTTGAATTAGGCAAATTTGTCCCAATGGAAAAGGAGGCACTCACCTGTTTAAGGCATCGCGGCTACTCGGTGCTAATCGAAAACCACGTTCCACCATTCAATCATTCTCCAGAAATCGCTGAACAGGAAAAACCGGATTCGATCGGGTCATGAATCAACAGAGTCGGTCGCACCTAAATGCTTGAGCAAATCAACAGGCGTCGATGGATCGTTGAGACGTTCAAATTAAGATTAACAAGTTCACGAGACAGAAAAAATGATAATTGCTCAGGCGACGACAAACAATCTGATGAATTCATTGGCAGGCAAATCGACTGGATGATTTGGTGTCGTCGGATCAACCAGTTTCCTGGCCGGGCAGAATGCGGCCCAACCTCCGCGGCGCCGCTTCCACGGCGTATGGGCTTCCGTGAAGGAGATGAACCGTCCATTCAGCCAGCCGTTCAAGGGCTAAGCTGCGAAGTGGCCAAAAACGTCTTCCTTCCCCATCGTACTCCGATTCATTGAAGAAAGGCACCCAAGCGATTCGAAAATCCTGTTTTCCAATTCCTCGCGCAATGCTCGTTGCCTTAAGATGCGAAGACACCTGGGTTCACAGTTGCGGAAAGTTTCGTCTTCAGTTGTAAAGTAACGTAGTTTCAAAGTTTGGTTACTAACTGCGTATGCAGCGAACGTATGCTAACAATTGCCGGAGCGTCGTCTACAAGGTGAAAATCATTCGCCAGTAACGTTTAACCAGCACGGCAATATTCACATTCAATAATTAACAAACAGCCTATGGAGTCCATATCGTCTACTGATTTTTTCTAATGGGCGGTAGTCATTTGTGATAGGTAGACGGAAGGGAGTTTCAAACGCACTTCATCCAACTTTCCGCTGCGAAAGAAGGAGAGGATTTATCATTCCATTGAATTCAATCGTGGGCCATCTGATAAAATTTGGCCATCCCGAAGGAGGCAGGCATCTAACCTCGTTGCCAACCATATTATTCAATGGAGTTCCTGTCAAAACTCAGCTATGAACACTTTGTAATTTCATTAATTCTTTTTCATTTTAGTAAAAGCAACGGATCAACCCATTTCTTGCCGCATTTGGCCTTTGGCAAACGGTAGGCAAAGTTGCGCAGACGCGTTTAATCAGATTCACTCCGCGAATTTGGATACGGATGTGGAAAGCAGAATATTCCATGGAACTTCGGAGCTCTAGTTCCAAATTTGAACCTACAGCTGCAAAGAATATGTGTCGGATGTTATGTCAGCAGTTTGGCGGAAAATTAAATGGGAATGATGACACGGCGTGCAGCAATTGCAAACGCAGAAGGTTTCAGGGTAAAGCCCTGCTTGCGGGAAATAAATGCCAATTTCTTTATAGCTGAAGTATTAATTTTCCATTTTTTAGAATTTTTCGCTCGTCAGTGCTGCCGCAATGGTCGCTGGCGCTGTCAGCGCCTGTTGGCAGATAAGCTTGTTGGCAATTGCGCTCTTCAACTTGAACCTGACAATTCGGCTGCTCTGAGGCAAAGGCAGGTTTAATGGGCCCTTCGAGCACAGGACAACCATGTCCAGCCAGGCTGAATGTGCTCAAAGCAAAGCACTTGGGCAGTATTCACCTGAAGAAGTTAACCTTTTAATTGTTCATCAAGATGGGTACGGTAAGGTTACTGAAAACTGAACATCCAATTCCCTTCAGAGTGGGTAAGGAAGCCGCATTTGTTTTGTACTTTCACAGTAACGGTTGAGTTTCGAGTCTTCGCTGCTGGATAGCCAAGGAACAAAGTGAAAATTACCTAGGAGGGCCAGTTGAAATTCTTGGGGGCGTTGAAATGGCGCATTCCCGCCCTGCCGATCGTATGAGTGTACTGAACTGGACATTTGTCCATTTGCAGCCAGGCAACTTCAAGAATTGTAGATGGAATTCTGTCAATCCAGCAGTAGCAAATATTTTCCCCTGTGAAGCGGAAAGTGTTTGCGTTATATTCTTCGTTAAATGCTCAGCTTCTCTTCGAACACATGTGCTCGTTTTGAAAAAAATATCTTAAGAATTCACCAGGATTTATAATGCAAATTTGTGAATCCATCAGGGCCATTTAACCTATGCCAGATGCTTCAGATATGGAAAGCAGAATGCTTTAACAATTATGAACCATTGTTAATTCTTTGTAAGCAATTTTAGGTAACGTTCAGGCTATCGTACTTCAATACACAGAAGGTGTCTCTCCCGACAAGTCACAAAACCGAGAGGTCGCTTTATCAGCTGCTCACTCTGATGATTAAAATATTTTCCGAATTAGACCTAGGCTAGTTTTTCTCGGGGTTGACATTGGGATTGGCCTTGGTATTAGGTTTAAGAGAGAAAGAAGGCATATTAGTCATTCGTTATGAATAAATGAAGGACCTGTGAAGATCATCAATGATCGCGAAAGTTGCTCAACACTTGTGGACTATCTGCACGCAATAGCTCTCAATCTTCCCGCATACCATTGTTGTAGCACATTTTTATTACGCAACAATTGGGTATATTGTTTCTGCATGTTCTGAGGCAATTTAACGTGTTCCACAAGTAAATGGCATAATAAAAATGCACTCTCATATTGTCAAGTAATTCTGAAGGCAACTGTTTGCATAATTACGCTTTCCTGGATAATGTCTGCTCAATGAAGCAACACTCAGTAAAGTTAAACTTCGGTAGTACGACCAACCAGAGAAATGCTCTTGAGGAAATTAACCATTGTGGAGATGAAGTTCTGGCGAGTTAGCCCAGAATCAACAGTTTTGCGCTTTAGTAGGTCGACGGCAAGTCTTCAGAGTGTTCATTTTTTAAGAATATTCTTTCGAATGTCAGTCAAGAATTTTACTTTCATCCCTACGGTCAGAATATACAGAAACTCTGGATCGTTATTTTGCAATATGGACACAGAACTGGGATTTTACAGTGTTGCAAGAACAGGGGGAGAATACATGGATAAGCTATACAAGGATTAGTTGCACACCGTAACGCTTTGGTATTAGCGACAGCATTTTTACTAAGAAGAGTGTCTTCCCAAAAGATGGCAATAATCTTCGTTTAGCTTAGTTTCATCCAGGCTCACGTAGAAGTCCACATACATGCGGTTTCCTTGCGTTATCTCTTTCATCATTTCTTGCATACGAAGGAAGGAAGGTCGATCTTCAGGCAGTTCGGACCAGCACTGCATCATGAGCTGGTAGCTGTAAGAACGAAGTTCAGATGGAGCTAATCTTGAACTCCCGCGGCCAAATGCTTACATGGCGTCTGAACAGCAGACTGGCTTTTCCAGCCGTTTTCCCGACTCCAAGTAAAGCAGAATTTCCTTGTCCGGTACATTGGAGTATGGGAAGCCACCTTAGCAAAATTACTGTAATAGAGAATTTTGGAAAAGCTCAAATTAATATTTTACCAAGGGTGCATATTTCCCAGAGCACCACTCCGTATGCCCACATATCGCTCTTCGTGCTGTACGTATGGTCACGCATGGCTTCTATGGACAGCCAGCGTAAGGGTACCCGTCCGGAAGTAGTTTTCACGTAAATGCCCGACCTGGACAAACCAAAGTCTGAAATTTTCAGGCACTTTCCGCGGCCAACGAGCACGTTGCGTGCCGCAAGGTCTCTGTGCGTTATGCAGAGAGACTCTAGATGCGCCTTAAGCAGGAAGACATAACTTTTGTACTTCATGGCACACATGACAAGGTACCATTCCATTGGCAATTTGCAAGGCAAAGTTCTGCAGCTCGGCTGCATCCAAACTGTAGGATAGTTGCGGATGGGAGCTTTCGCTATCTTTTGACAGCGGGTCGTCGAGGAAGACTTTTCGCTCGAAAGAAGTTTCAGCTCCGTTGATTGGCAGGTCAAAACTCCTGTCATTTACATACTGCTTCAGGGAGGTGTTCAATCTTCTTTCGTACTTAAACAGGTAAGACGTTCATAATGCAACGGCGCGGCAAATGCGCTTATGTCGAACCTCTTTCCTTACTGTCTTCAAATATTGCAGCAAATCGCCATATGGTATGTATTCCATTACCATACAGTTAGGATCCTGCAGCGTCACACATCCGTACATTCTAAGCAAAGTTGGATAAAGCCTATGCTGCAAGATGCATTATGGCAGTACTGGATTATGTTTGGATGGTTGCCAGCCAACTTCATAGTATCAATTTCCAGACGAAACGCTGACTTCTCTTCTTCGCTGGCATTTGCTGAAAGTTAGCCCACGTCGAAGACGGCGGCGAAACCGGAAAAGCGCTTGCCTTTAATTTGCTTGATTGCCACCGTAAGCTGCCCTGGATGGCTGCGAATGGAATTAGCAAACCCTATATATACTAGACCAAATGCACCTTGACCGATAACTCTTCCTAAAACATTTTACACGGATTACCAATGACTGATAGGGAGTGAGCTTACCAAATGTAAGCCTGTCGTAGCTTATCTCAAACTGATCTGTTAATCCCAATCGTTGCGCTTCAGATATCTCCTTTTCCGTGTACAATATGTTAGTTTCCATAATTGAGTCTGTTGCTCTGCAGCACGCATTGGCTTAAGAAATTACGGCAGATGTGGTTACCTACCTTTCCACGTCAAAGGTTGGCACATTGGGTACCCGTAATAATTTTTCCTTAGCCACCAAAGGCTTTAAACCCTTGCGCCTGTATAAGTGGCAGCTTAAGCCGGCTATTACAATTAGCAGGACGCTGAATGTCGGTAGGATAGCGATTAAGTAGTGCTCATGGGTGGTCCTTGCTGGCACAGGAATTGCCGAAGCGGAAGGTACGGTGCTCTCAGTTGTATTCGGTTGGTCAGTGTGTGAAGCAATTGTACTCTTCGGCTCAGACACTGGAGTGGACAAGTTGGGAATGATATCGCGGAATCTTACTTCAACTTCCGCTGTGTAGTTCTTATCTTCCGCAGGCACTAAAGACGTACAATGCTGTTCGAAGTTAGACTAATCATTTCGCTAACCGTCAACAAAGAAGTCTCGCGACACCTCCTTGCTTCTGCACAAATGCTGGCTCAGGGCGAATATCTGAAGGTGGGACTACGCATATTGCAAAAGTTTCGTCTGTCATTGTCTACCTGCACTTGGTGGTCCGATTGATTCTTCAAGTCAACCAACAATGCTTCGTACGTCTGCTGATCCTAGAATTGAACTGGTGAAATTTGCAAATGATAAATTCCTGTGCCCACCTGGCGCGCCTGTATAATCAAGTGACTGCGGCGAAGTCGAAAGATATTACGCCATGGGGGCACATGTGCTTTACGTATCAAGTCGGCTGTTCGGACGTGAAATTCAAAGCTTACGTTCTGCTGGTCCTTGGGCCACCGAAAATTCCAAGTCAGCAGTGCCTTGAATGTCTCATCTTGAACATCCCAGAAGGGGACTAGCGACTTGATCTCCGGACGAGGAACCCTCGGCTGGGCTGAAATTACACCGTTTATTCCTCTTCTTAAAGGAGGAATAAGGAAATGAAGCCCAACCTGCACAGCTGCAATACGAGTCCACGCATGTGGGGATTTTCACGGTAACAATGACAGCATAGTTTGGGTCACCGTACACATAGGGATCGGATCGCAGTTCCACGCGATACCTGCATCCGAAGTTTAAAGTCAAAGGGAGCAGTTCCAACGTGTGGCTTGGTATTTCCCACGATCGAGCGCTCTTCAAATGAACGATTGTTACGACGCTGGATTTCATCTAATCAGCGCCAATGGATAGACTCAGAAAATCTCATTCACTTAGCTAATTTAAAACTTTTCACAATGCTCAGGTACAGAAGAAATGAAAATGACGTTGGACCAATAGATCATAATAAACCAGCGTTTGAGCGAGCGCTTCTAGCAACTTCGGTATCCCAAGAAATGGAGCACTAATCCCTGGGAAATTGGAAATCGTACTGAACAGGAAATACCGTATTAGGTCGTTACGTGGAATTCGTCGACTTTTAAAATGTAACTTCGAAAAGTCTTAAGTCGAGTGGAATTTGATCCATTTACTTCAACGTATCATCCCTTAAGAGCTGCGACGTTGGGCCAACAGTTGAAGCAGCAATGCATTCCGTCACGGAGGAATTTTCGAATACTCGAATCATATTGTGAGCAAACAGCAGAATACCCGTTCACGAGTCTGACTCGTGACTGTGATACTCGCACGATAGGTTGCGTATGAAAATTTGCGCTGAAGACGGGACCAAGAGAGGTCCCGAAAGCTACGCTACTTGAAGTAAAGCATTGATGAACGGGTATTCTGCCATTTTCTCACAATATGAAACTGAAACCCGTGAGAAATCCAATATTCAACTACAATACTCGAATCAATCAAATTCCGAAAGGCAATTTTGCCATCCTTCTATTTTTCAAACCGTTTCCTCAGAAAAGCTCAAAAATGAACCCAAACTGGAAATTCCATCACGTACGCAAGGCAATGTTTTGCTTCGCATACGTGATGCAATTTCTAGTTCGCAAGCGATCTTTTGAAGGAAACAGAAACGCATAATTAGGCAAGCTGTGAGTTGGCCATTATTTTGTCTTCGTAAGTTGGTTGTAAGTTCTAATTGATGAGTTGTTAGCCGCCTTAAGTTACCACCTACGTGAATGTGCAATAAGTGACTTAATGATTCGTTACGTCTGTTCGATTAAACTTTGTTGGTTCATTTCATGATCTTCCCGTTCCTGATTTGGATTCCAATCTCACGAATATGCGTAAAGTCAATGCTACATAGCGCTAAGAATTATCAGTTGCTTTGTGAAAGTCACTTAATTAATACGCGAAAAATCTATACATTATCACCTGTCACATGTAACGAATGCTATCATGTCTGTCGATCTGTGACATATCTTCCCTATGAAGCTGTCGTGAGCATTTCAGACTAACCACGCTGCTTCCTTCTCCGAACGTGCAAAATTTCGGGTAAACTGTAGATAGGCGTCAGGTTGGATAAATTATCAGCTTTTGAAGGGACGTCAAATCACGGGGGAATCCAGCGAGTAAGCGTGATGAGCACTTACCGCTGGAATCTTCAGCGCGTAATAGCCGGGAAACAGAAGCTCGCAAGCTTCACTCTTGGCAGTAAAAATCAGGTAGAATGCCTCGCGATTGCTATCTAAAATACACTTCCTCAGGACAATCACAACAAACTGACTGGCTGAAATCAGTCAAACGTGCTACCTGCTTCCGCATCCCAGTGGACGATAGCCTTCAAGTGTTTGCTGGCATATTGCTTGCGTATGCTGAAGACGACCGTAACATTTGCCGGTGGCTTTGCGTAAGCTGAAAAGCAAGAATAAGTGCAAGTTAACCGACTGAACTTTATGTATTCATTACTATTTCTAAAACATGTTAGATCAAAAAGTTACAAAAACTAATGAAAGCATTCGAGTCTTTTCCATAGTAACTGCCAGTGAGCATCCGTACTGCTACTTTTCACAGGCAGAGCCTGTCCTATGACGGCTGCGTTCAGATTTAGGCACGTTTTGCGACTGGGATTGCATAATTGCTGAAAACATGTCATATTTCTTGATGAACTGATCGCTACCCATTTCGCTTAAGCAGCTGACCAAGAAAAATGGTTTCTTCAGTTTCTGAACTTCGCATTCCTTGGCATGAGATGGCAATTTTGTTGTGTGTGATAGGCGAATAGACGAAAGCCGATGAAAGAACAATCCATCAGAGAGCTCCTAGGCTCTCCAAAGAGTTCCAATCGAAACTTCTCTCTCCCGATGATTATCAGTAGGAGTCTTAGTTGGAAGAGTACGGTTGAGCACCCGTTGAGTTCTTTCCACCGTTTCCTGTAAGAACACCGAAGCAACCTAACCAATGGCTAGTTGGTTGGTTGTGTTAGTGAAAAAACAGGCAAACAGTGAACGTACGATCGTTTATTTCGTAACTTTCGGAATCGACTGATTCCGTCGTCAGCGAGATGGTGAAAAGATGGTGATTGGTTAGGTTGCTTCGGTGTTCAAACAGGGAATGGTAGATAGAACTCAACGGGTGCTCAACCGTATTCTTCCAACATGATCCACCGCCCCGTTACAAGAAAACCAGTCTTCATAGGAGTCTTAGTTTAATATTAATCGAGAAGTTGCCCTGCAAGCATACTTAATGAAATGCCTAATGCAGTAGGATTGAAGTTATCTTAGCTTACAATAAGGCTTCGTCATTAACCCCATGGGGTCCATATCTGTACACATCTGAGCCATCAGCATTTTTTCACAAGTCAGTCCCTTCGTGATTATTCTTGCATACTCATTAGGAGTATCTATTGTTATTCAAGACCTGAAGTCAACTTAAAAGCGTGATTGTTCAACTGGCACAAAAAGGACTTCCAGCTGAGCAATGCCATGTGCGCATAAGACATAGTGTTTGTCAATCAAGTCTTGAACCAGTACAGTTTGCACTATTTAGTTTGTTTTGGAATTGCGACCAACGTTATCCATTGAATCGCCCATCCTCAGACAGTTTTGCGCATAACATAGCAGATTACTTGAATGTTCAACTGCGTGAATTTATCAGGCTAATCTTTCAATAATTGACCATGCAAGTCAATCTGCTGTGGTGTCAACTGGTTTCTAACCTTTTCTTTAAAGTGTTCATGCCCTTCGCCAAATGCAACATCGTTGAAACAGTTTGCCTATTACGACCGCTTTTAAAGCGATTTAACGACCAGCTGCGCCATTCCCGGCACAGCGAAATCGTTCTGACAAACGGATGAAATCATTTCTTCAAGACAGGTTGCTGCTCCAATGTACATTACTGCCAACGCCGACTGGTCTGGCTAAATTCAAACGTGAAAGTTTAAGGCGCCAAACCAACAACCCATCTCAAAGATACAACAATTAATATAAATATCCGTAAGGCTTTGTACCAGCAAACATCCACGAAAATAAATGAAGGCTCAAGGGCATGTCGACAGGCGTTTTATCCGCGATCATTGCCGATCTGACGACTAGCATGGCGAGTGTTTGAAATCAGTTGGACATAAATTAATCAAGAACGCTGCTCAGCGATCCTTTCAGAGATTGTGGAACGAAGTTGTCCGACAGCGAACAAAGGATGCAGGCAAAAGCAAAGGCTAACGTCGGCTTTTCGTCGCTCCGTTCAACTTGGTTCATCAGTCATTCGACGACCAGCATTTACGCAGCCGCAGCCAGTTGTCACTAGTCCCTATGTCTTGTTCCAACCCATCCCCATTGCATGCTCGCTAACGTTTGCAGGATATACTTTTCCAGCCAAAGCATATCGGAAATCGCGAATGTGCAAAGCCCCCGTTTTGGCATGTCCATTTCCAGCGGTTGTTAATGATTGGTGCTTTCCTGATTCGCATGCTGACGGACGACAACAAATTGTCTGCGCAGTCACCACCCAACTCTTTCGCAACAAAATGGGTATCGCAAATTATAATTTGCAGCATGGAAAGAGCAGTCGCGCATTATTTATTTAAACCTGCTGCAAAGTTCAGGTATCTTACGATGCACTGAAGCCTTTGTGGAAAAGAGACGATACTGTACGATACTGCTTGACCTCGTAATCTCCAACTCGGTCAAGCAGCAACTTTTTCCAATATGTGGCAATGAAATTATTAACAAAGCGCGAAACACGGATTGGGTATGCTTAATATGCAACAGGTAGAGCAATTCTCCTTAATAGAAAGGAGCACAGCTCCTTTCTATTTAGACCGTCCCAGAATTTTCATCTCAGGCAAATTAGGTTTCCTTGCATCGCTGCCAACAAAGCACCTCTGATCTTGGCAGACTCCCTCTGCTGGCGCCAGACGCGATGGCAGAGGTGCACCGGCCCAAGCGTTTTCACCAAACGAATTATTTTCCCCTGGTAGCCTGACCAAGCTATAACCCTGCTTACTTAAAAACCAACAGCAAGATACCGTCATCGGAGGATGAGGACGAAATTAGGCTTTAATGTGAATGACCAGGATGTTACGCAAACTAGGTGCAAGTTGTGAACTGAATTTTCAGACTGCATCCATGCCATGCGCAACGCATGCTTAGAGGTTAGGAAAGGAAAAAATCAGAAATTCTTCTAACACGCGTTGACTGTGCTTTATTCATTCCGCTCACAGTCGGCCAGTACGCAACATGACTCATGCTCCATCCATAGGAATGTTCCTTTCATGTCTTGGAATTTATCAATGTCTGTGCATTATAAAATGTAGCCCAGCGTCTAACATGTGAGGTGCATGTGCACTTCCTGCCAACCAGTGCTGCACGCTTTGACTTTGTCACTGCAGCAGGCAACAACAGTTTGTGAAGAAGTCCTGTGGTTTTGCTAGGGAATGTACATCAGCATCTATGCCGGAAACCGCACTGTGACCATCCAGTGAGCAGACAGCCGTTCCGACAAGGATTTTACAGCAGGACACAGTAAGCTAATGCCATTTCGATCAGTAATGCATCAAACTTAGCGCGCGGCAAACCATGGGAAGCGCCGTCTGGCGTTGAACAAAGAGCGGCAAGTTGTGCCAAAGGTGGTAGAATTATTTGTTCTGAAGGACAGCCGGTTGGAGAAATCAGTTTACAAGTGCAATTCAATAAATTTAAATCAGCATGCCGAACCGCTCAAGGGCGCCTGTTTGAAAATGACAAATTGATCATTGGGACGCGATTGAACCGTCATTGGTTAACACACATAGCGCCTTTCGTCAGACTAACTGGGGCGATAGACTTTTGCATACGGATCGAGCAGAGTCAAGAGAGCACAAGACATTGTCCTTCTTTTCGCTGTATCAAGCTGAAACGCGGAAGGAGGCAAAGCGGCTGCTCTTCCTAAAGGCGGAACTGCCACCAAGAGAACAGGGTCCAACAAACGGCAAACAAGTGACGCTCGAAGACTTAGCGCAAAGATCCGACGAAACGGTGGGAACACACGGAGGAGCTTTAGGGAAGACCGGTTTCTTGCCTTTGAACAACAGCAGCGGCTTCGGCATGTCTCCTTCTGCTGCCGATACGGATTATCATTCCCCCGTCAAGTGGCAGCTTCTGCTTAGTCCTATTCTCACTGACGTGAGAGCAATTGGAAGCGCGCAAATCGTCCGCAATTTGGGCGGGCGCGCCACCCGACTGTCTCTGAGCACAACGTGGAAAGCGTTGGCAAACTTCCAACTATTCTATTGCATTTGGCATGTTCCATTCGTCACGGCGAACGCGCAAGAAGCAAGTCCAATGGGACACCTTGCCTCACGACGAAACCTTGATTGAAGAATGCTTTAAGCTCATCGCTGCAAATGCACTCACGTTCATCATTGGCGTTGCAATAGTTTTTGCATTTGCATTAGCATGGGCAAATTTGGTTGCACTGTCTGTCAATATGGAATAGTCAAACAACGATCGTGGAAACTGCTACTTAACTACGCATGGACCGGTCTTTTACTGGGATAAAGAAGAACTTGATTGCTTGAGAGGAGAATCCAACAAAG
Source organism: Trichuris muris (assembly GCA_000612645.2). Classification (NCBI taxonomy): domain Eukaryota; kingdom Metazoa; phylum Nematoda; class Enoplea; order Trichinellida; family Trichuridae; genus Trichuris; species Trichuris muris. The sequence continues at coordinate 25,483,590 of CBXJ02000282.1, read as the reverse complement.
CGGTAGACTTCAGCAAATGTGCCTTGTTAGACGTGGAGTCATTTACATAAGGTTAATTGACAAAAGGTCGAATTTTGGAACTCCTTGAAGCATGCATGCTTGCGCGTGAATATCTATTGCCTAGTTAATCGTGAACTTACAAGGCCAAGCCGCACAGTGAAACAAAAGTCCAGTCAGTAAGTTTGGACACCCGCATGGCTTCGATAAGTTTCCGGAGCCGTACATTTGTTGCAATCGTTTGGGATGATTACTTTGTGAACTGATTCCTTAACCATTACGACTACGGGGGAATTGCTTTTTATGTATACTCCATAGATTGTTTTCCTGTAAACATTGCACGCGTGTAGTTATGGAAACTTTTCGAAACTCCACTACATAACTCATACGCTTGTATGGGGAAGACCAACGTCTTAATGGTCAGGTATGTTGGCGGAAAAACAATCTGAAGACTTTCTGCTGCTATACGCAGTGACAGCGGTGCAGGTCCAAACGCCAGCACAGCCACTGACTACGGAGGTCACGGCGGTTATGGCTATACGCTGCTACAGCTTTGGTGCCGAACAACTGCATTTCACAGCCGGGTCATTCGAGTGGGCGCCGAACCAACTGGTCATCAAACGACGCAGCTGCTCGGCTGGTAAAGGCGACAGGCACCGGCCAGGACTTACGGCTTTTCGAATAGTTTGGAAGGCGCTGATAGGTGACCAGGCTTGACTTGCCACGGAAAGCGTTATCAACTTTTGGTATGCTACGGAAGTGGCAACTTAGAGCGAATGCTGAGCAAAGTTGCTTCCGCTAACGTTGGGTGAGGAAACATCGATGGCACTCCCTACGGGAATCATAAATTTTTAACGTGCTCATAAACCCACAACTCTGGAACACCGAACGCTGGGGAGAAGGTTAAGGAAAATCGTGAGGCGTACATGCTGCATCTCAAATGTAGGGCAGAAAGGAACGGCTGATATATTATAATAATAAGCGACGTTGCATTGCTTTAAGGCCAGCTGAAACGTGGGGATGGGTCCTTGTGATAGCATTCAGCATAGGGTTGGGGAAGTTCTGAACAAGCAATTACACTTGCGATGGTGGTACTTACTTTTGTTGGCGGAGGTGGCAGGCGATGAGTTCAAGACATTTGCATAATCCACATAGTTGTAACATCTCCTTAGGCAATTCTCGTAAGCTTTCTGCGGAAACAACGTTGTTGCGGACTTATCGCATGAGCATGGGGAACTTACCATCGTGTCGTGGATTTCGCAGTTTCGCTCGCAGGCCACCTGGGCGTCCTCTCCATCTTGGCACAGTACGCACCGTATAAGGACAGAGAACGTGCTGATGCAGCAGCCAAGGATGATGCATAGCTGTTTCATTGCATTCGGGAAGGAGCCGCCGTCGTCTGCCAGTTGCAGGCGAGCAATGGTTTCGACCATGCAGCGCGGGGCTCTACGGATTTGACGGCTGCAACAGCTGCTTGGCTGTCGGCGGTGGTGGCACGGCAACGGTAGGCAACAGACGTATGCACTGGCCGGCCAACCGTCCCCTTTAGGGCCAATGATGACAAAGAAGAAAGAGAACATCAACGGCAGTCGTCGATCCTCATTTCCAGCAGGCTGACCACTTGGTCAAACTAGACATGCCCGAAGTTCCTTCTGCGCACTTTCTATTCCATAGCTCAGAAGATCATTCAGCTTTGCCCTCGCCATCTCTAATCCAACTTCGCTGATTGCTACTCGCCTCATGGCTTCATGATGCAAGCAGAATCATGGTCTTAGCGTTATTAACACATGACTCATTATTATTATTTAGTTTGTTATTTTATAGCGTATTTATACCGTTCACAGCCTTCAGCAGCTGGCGCAGCCACTAAAGGGTAGATATTAGCTTTCGAAGCGGCTGATCTGTAGGATCCAAAGTTGGTAAAGCGTAAATTGATGCGAGGATGATCAGACTATTACGGGAAAAACAGACAGACTACTGCCCTGGACTGCAGCGCTCTGGCTAAGATTACCAGACATATTTTCAGGCTAGGAAAACAAGCGTTCCGTACTTTCCGTTTCCGTGTTTCATCACTGTTGCTTGAGTAATACATACGGCCGGGCGGAGCGACAGTTTCTTTTGCTCCGCGCACATAACAAATTATAAATTAGACACGTACTGTCGAACCTGGACAAAGCGAAGTTGATCACCGTTCGAGTTGAGTATACCGCAATTTATCAATGCCCTCCAAGAAGCCTACATTTGAGGTCTGGCATTCGTTGAACGGTACAGCTTTAAACGGGAAGACAAACTTCTACGGAATTTAGCGAATATGCTGACCCGCTCTTCTTTTAAACGACGAGAATAAAATTGTCGTGCCGTACGGAAATGTGAAGCTTCAGTTTCGCCCAGTTAAAAGAGCTCATAAAGTTAGCGTAAGAATTCAAGTTAAGAGTTTTACGAGAAGATTAATTTGCGAATGCAACTTTTTCCTTGGTAATGGTGGTTGGCCTTTGTGCCGCCTCATCTTGCCCCTGCGCCCGCCGCTTCAGACGAGCAAGATCGATGCGAGCAGCATAGCAAAAGGCAATTTTCGCAATAAGGAATTCTGTGCCATCAACTTCGCTCGCCCAACAGGAGAACGTCGGAAAAAGAAACATGAAGATTAATTGGCTATTTGCTCACGCATTTTCGGCCCTTGTACAACAGCCAGGCGGACGAGCGATTGCCGAAGATTGACTCTCTGACCTCATCTGTACTCTATATACGTTCCAAGTTTCATCATTCATTAGCTTGCTGAGCCGTGGATAAATTATCGCGTGTCACCAACCTTTCATGGAGGCTGCAGCTGAGCAAAGTGGCTTCAACCGGTTAACACCGATGGCGGCATTATTGCGATTTGTCATTTTTCAGAAAACAACTCACAAGCGCTGCCCATTGGAAACAAGGGCGTACGAGTAACTTCAATCCAGGAAGTACACATTGTTTTCATATGAAAGCATAATAGGCTGCTCAGAAGATGCATGCAATGGCCAATTGGTCAGTAGCAATGAGATGAAACTTAGAATGCAAACTGTAATCTCCTAAAGATACTAAATATTGAAACAGGTTGCGTATATTTTTGCTTGTCACGGTTTCGTCGAACTGCGTGAATTTTCACCCCGCTATTCCGGAAGGGGAGTGTTTATGGATAAACCATTCACATTTGCCAGGCTTTAGAGACGGGCATGATTTTTGTGAGAGATGCTAAACCATTTTCGAAATAAGAATAAATGAAACGTGAAGCAAGTACAGCGTATGTTGGCGTAGGTGGTGAGTTCTGCCACGAATACTTAAAGCTTAGGCCATTTCAGCAATGAGAACTAAAATTTAAGCATTCAGGGTTGCTTCTGTACGTTGTGGATGCCGTGGGAACCGTATGCGCAATTTTGCCAATGAGATACCACGAAGCTTTCAGAGCCCCAGTATTTTGACTGCTTGCATATTAGCGGGAAGTTAATTTGACTTTAGGGAGTGGCATTGAAAGCACAACTTTGCCGTAACGGGTTGCCCATTCGTAAGCAAGAAAGGAAGATGCAAATTCCACAGAAGGGTAAAAATGAGCATATTCTTACAAAAATCGCACAGACTCGCTGCGTAATGTGTTTGGCAACTACTGTTTGAACGTGATCCCAATTTCTCTGAAAAGTTGGTCTGCCGCAAAGTTTTCAACCATTTTCTTCAATTAGGTACTCCCTGCCGATTCTCTATAGCTGGCAGTCTTAGATATTCTACGGTCTGTACACATGATCAACAATATTATCAGGCAACGTGTTTCTTCGCGGTTAGAGAAGCGTGGTTATTCACGTGGACGCGCCCATTCCTGTCAGTGTCATTTTCTCGTTGCTTAAGCAGGCGCTAATCAGCAAATGGAGATTTGCCAGCTTCGAGTGGTTGCACGTTGCCTATTTCACTTCTTTTACCAGGATGGGATAAATAAAGCGCAGCTTTAATTCATTACTTGTATTCCAGGTCGTTCTTCATTACGGGTCGTTTCCAGGTCGTTACGCATTTCGACTCTCATGTAGTGAGGTCGTGCCTGCTCTCCCGCTGAAGATGGGACATGATCAATCCCAAAGGTTCGCAATTAACAGAAAATAAAAGTCTTCATAATAACGGTTTCCAGGAGCTACAAACAAGTAAAACTTTTTTCTTGCTAGTGCAGTGGAAACGGAATTAACGCCGTAGGCGAAGTGGCATTCTCACCCCACGTAATACGACTGCGTCGACTTGCCGCTTAGAAAGACATGGCTTCATCGACGAAGCGTAATCCGAAGTGCCACTAATCCACCGGCGTCTAGAAATGTCCATCCCATTGACGACGAAGAAGCTATTCAATGTTCCCGCAATTGCACGCAAATTAATGATAATGAATGAACGCTTTGTGAGAAGAGTTGCCGAATTAATGGCTGAACTTTCTTTGCATTGCCGAACTGTGGCGTTGACGACCATTTCTCGCAAAAAAGCTTGCGATTTAAAACCATCGTTCATGCAAAACGCTAAATTTCACACGTTGACATATTGAAGGCTACATAAAGCGCGCCACTCGGTTTGCAATCACAAAATTATTTTTCATCCGGAAAAACACAATTTCGAAAAGTCGCCCTAACCCAAGCTCACAGATACGGGACGTGCTGTAGCACTGGAAAAAATAACAGGTTTTTGCATTTCTTAATGATTGTACAGTAGGAAAAGTTCAGGTTCTCTATCAACGAGTACAGTTCGGTTTCCAGTGAAGATCGTATCTTAAATGGTAAAAGAAGTCCATTTTATTGGACGAGGCTCTGAAGGGGAAGCTGATATGAAGGCTCATAGGTACCCTTAATAAAGAGACACAACCCAATTTATAATTAAGTGGATTGACGTTCAGGCATTGCTTTGCCAGTAAAGTTTTCAACAGCAAAAGCCACGTATCAAAAAATATTCAGCTCAGGTCCAAACGTTGGACGCATCTGGTAGAAGAATAAAGGGTGTGAGAAGATTTTTTGATGAAGACCAGATGATCTAGATGCGCGGCGGATGGATTGTACTCGCATGGGGTTCAATCCACGCGGTACATTTCTACAGTGTTCTTTGGTTTCTAACCATTTTGAGCAACAAAGAACTTAGCTCTCTCTCTCTCTCTCTCCCTGGCGTGGCCGTTGCTTACAAAGAAGTACGCGGTTGTTTCCCTTGCTATTGGTTATGTTTTGGAACGTCGCAATTGTGGGGGCCAATGGAAATGTCGCTGCTTTATTTCTTCAGTGCGACCGACCGCGGCTGCGGTCCTGCTATTGTCCGTGCCGATATGCCGCGACGTGACCAATATGGCAGACCCGTTGGCAGCTATACCTCAAATTTCCTCTGCGATGGAAACCAGGATATCGCGTGACCAGCAGATGATTCCCCACTACAAAAGGCCTTTCTACGCTGCCTATCCGCAAGTACAGATGTGAACTCCAAGTTCATGAATCTTTGAAGATGATGTTCATCCCAGTTGTTGCACTTCATATATTAACCTGCATAACGTTTCGACTGCCACTTAATTAGGAGACCGCTGATGTACTAAACTGCGTATCCAGAATTTCAGAATGGTTTGTCCAAGAGTAAATGCAATAGTAGTAGTACCTGTTTCCGCAGAGATAAACCTGTCGCACTTAATTGAGTTGGCTCGGAATTTAGCAGAGCATTTCATAGCAGTATGACAACCACGTGGGCATTCAATTTACTATGCACATGAGAGGGGCAGTCTTGGGGAGATGGCCAACGCCATTCCCGGGGCTACTCGACCTGTTGTATTATTTTCATGGCCAGAAAGCATGTTGCACTCTGAAGAGTAAACTAAGGCTAAGTTCTAACTAAAAGTAGTAAGTAAACTAAGGGTCATGCAAATTTTCGATGGCTCGGAAAAACTAAGTTGTCGCTGCGCGTGGCAACTTTTCCATTTACAAAGGTCAGCGAAAGCGCAACATCGTCGTAATGACGACGCAATACAGGAAAGTTGAAATGCGCATGGATGGTCAGGTTAAAGTTATTACTTAGCCGAACTTGCCCGACTTTTCTTGGCGAAGCCGCCTGTTACCGAATTAGATAGCGATGTTAGCGCGTGAAGTAGGCATCAAATGACATTTGCGAAGGAAGGTTGCTAATTCCAGCTTCCCTTGGACACATGAGGCTAATTTAGGACTTAACTAAGCCTCTCCCGTAAGCTGCTCGCCAACCTTGTCTTCGGAATTCATTACCGCCTTACGCTGGGTCACTGGTAATGACGGAAATGGACGATTTGGTTATTTGACGATGCATTCGCCCATGTCACCTTATTTGAGCAGCTAGGAAAATGCCTGCTGCCAATTTACACGCCAATAAGCGCGCGTAGAGCGACAGGGACAGACTTAATATGAAATCAACCCAAAGCGATCCACCCTTGGCGTTCAACGTTCCCAGTGACCTGCTTTATCGAGAGAGATTCCACAGATGGTTGCCAATACGCGACGCGCCGCCTCGTGCGCACGCTCCATGTAACAGGGGGCGATAATAATAATAATTATTATTATTATTAGTAATCATATGATAATGCGAAGCGTTCATGGATATTGCTATGACGCTGAGAGAAACAACCTAAACGGGCGAAAGGACAAGCTGAAAAGTGTATCTTACCAATAATCTGCTCCGACGAATAGTGATACATCGCGTTAGACGTTGACCTGGCTGTTGCCCTTCGACCAGTGGTTTTCCGCGTACTCCAGTGAATTCCTTGCGCTAGATTTCCAGGAAAATCAAGCATTAACAAAAATAAGGTCAATCGTTGCGTGAAAGGAGTTGTGACCACTAAGGCAGCTACTTAGAGCACCCACTGCTTTGATGCGCACTGAACGTACGGCAGACACGGACGATTTGTAGGCCTACGGTCAGAGAAGACAAATTTCTACTCCATTAATATGCGATAAATGTTCGATAAGCTGGTAAATAGGTTACTACTCTTTTGTTGACCGCAAGACCGGGTGCAGATCAGTCGCGTTTCCGTAGCCAACGCGGGCGTTTAGTCAATGGAGTTGAGCAGGGCGTCACTTCTGATGCACGCATCCGTATGCATACATTCAGGCTGAACAAATCCCTATTCCATTTAGCTGCCCGATGAGATTTCCCTGTATCTTTGAACAGTTGAACTTAACTATTTAATCGAGTGTGCCTAATTTGCGTTCTTTGATGTCAGTTGGGTTTGATTAAGATAAACGCCGGATTAAAGGATGCGCGAACAGTCAACTGTCAGCAAAGTGCAGGATAGCAAGCTCATGGGTATTTGGTGATTTGGAAACTTTTCTGATCCAACTTGCTGCGTGCTCGACGCATAAGGATATGGTCAATAAACCTTGCAAGCGACGTGGACTGTCTGCTCAGTCTTCGAACTGTAGCGACGATCACAGATTGCTTTTGAGAGCTTCGCACTGACATAAAGAACGTAGAGGGGTTTTCTCAAGCTTCAATCGTCCTTCAAAAATTTCCATAATACGTAGTGCTCATAGTTCGTATGCGAAAGCAAACATCGACGCTCATTCACCTTCCTTGGGCGTCCCCGAACACCTATGGAACCATTGTTTGCTCTGCGGGCCGTACGAGGGGCGTCGCGAGCAGGGCTTGCGCTACCCTCGGGTCGTCCAACGCTCCTTGAGCACAAAGGCCGCGCACCGTTTGCACAGCGTTGAGGCGAACGATTTGCAGCCTCCCACGGTCCGCGCTGGGCGACCCGCGTCCCGGCGCGCCCATTGCAAGCTCAGCTGTAAGTTGGCCAAAATAAAGTTTACTTTGCAACAGCCATTTTCAATCCCTGGATGCACTCCTTGCCATGCGGGAGTGCAAGGCGAATGGACCGTCACGAAAACATTTGCCGTTGAACGGCAAGAAACCTTGAACTTTCCTACGTGCCGGACAAAACTTCATAAAAGGTTGCGCAAAATATGGAGCGCCTCCATTGGGCGCAGTTCGAACCCTGAGCTTCACACTTTCCGCAAGCCTTTAAGGGCGGGGCTTTCCGAAGCTGACTGATGGAGCTTCATCAGGTGTAGTCCATCGCGAAAGGACAAAACCGACCTTTTGCCATTATTACTAGGCTAACTATAGCACTAAATTAATAGATCTGGAAGTTCTGCCAAACTGTACGTTCAGTATTCTTCATGTTCTTCCCAATGAACTGCTCTTCCTCAAGTGGACAGAGCACGTAGTCCGATTATAGGTCGATTGGAACTAGACCGGACACCGGACCGGAGAAATGAAAAGACCGTATAATAAACATTCTGCAAGTTTCGCATCCAACTCCAAATGACTAAAAGACAACTGCGGAGTGGGAGATGACCACCTCGCGCGGCATCAATTCTGTTCCCGCATTTCGCTAAGGAAACCAGCTCACGAAAACTGAGTTGTACTACGAGTGTGTCCATAGAAAGGCAATGAAGGCTGTTTACACTTTACTGCGCGAAATGCCAACAGTTCAGCGTGGATGGGTGTGGCCTAAAATGGATTCATAAATTAAATCCCGAATATACTGACGTTTGAGAAGTCATTAAATCTTTTTTGCGTATCTACTTGGGACGAACAGAGGTGTATTAGAGCAGCTGATCAGTTTAGTTGCTACCGTACGCCCTTAGGGGGCCCTTTACTCGCAAATTCCAGTGTGTGGTTCCACGAGATGATGAATTATCCGACGAATGCATGGCTTTTGGCTGCAGGGAAAGTTCGCCGAACGGCTACCATGCTTTTTGGACCTTTGAAACAACCAGATAACGTTTGTTGGTCAAAGTTTTCGCCTCGATTGCCGCCGGCCAACTCGGCTGCCGACCTGACAATTCGCGTGAGCAAAGTGCTTGCCATATTTGCCGATCAAGTTTCGAATGAACGATTGCCCAGTGGTCGCACCGTTCAATGACCACACCTTGCCGCGCGCATACACAGGTCACCTATTAGCGCCGCTGGACGCGAATGCGGATTATAAGCAAAGATACATTTGCCTGTAACCGTACGCCCTATATCATTTAGGCTTAAGCACGTTGTCCAGCTTTGATTACAACTTTCGTCAGTCACAACTGCGGCGCCGCGTGTTGTAATAAACAGGGTTAAAGCAACTGTCTGAGTGCCTGTGATACTTAGCGTCCATTGGGACGAATCGGCATTTTCCATAAGTGATCTGCACTAAGCGTTGATCTAGCTTGACAGGCCCAATAGTTACGGCTGTTCCCTGGCTAGAAAGGGTAGTCGACATTGGACGCATCACCAAAACACCCTATATTCAAAGTCGACATTGGCGCAAATACGGGATTGTTCAGGTTGACCGGCAGGTGACGCTGCGTACGCGCAACCGGGCAGGGCATAACCTGTTGAAAGATCAATGGCGTTCGGTCAACTGAACGGCCATGGCCAATCAGGTAAGGAGAGCATCCGCCTTTCCCAACTTCCTTTAGGGACTCCCTTCCTGCGCATGTTGGCACTGATTGGACTGCGCATTGGTGTGGCGGTCGGCTAATCGATGCCTCTCCTTGGTGGAGCAAGTTGGCTGTCCAGAGAGTAGTGCTGATCAAAGTTGTGCCTTGTGGTTCACCACACAGCCGCTGACCGCACGACCCGCCTTGGTTGCGTGATCAGCGAACCTTTTCATCAAGAGGACAGCTTTGTTTGGTAGTTAAACAAGTGCTGACTGTGTGGATCCAGTTGCCGGCAACCGACCGTGAGTCTGCGCTCCGCCAGCGTCTGCATCACGACGCTCGAACCCGCTGGAACCAACATCCGATGCCTGCTGGACTGCCTTGAACAACTGCAGTGTACAATCCGTCGGCTGTCCATCGCCCAAGTATACGCATGAGCCGTTCTGGCAAGCGACCATTCGCCTCCGTTTCGGGCCTCTCCGATGACAGCAGCTCGAATTATTCCTCTACCAAGAGAGGCCGTACATTTTGGGATTGCTTGCCGGATCATGACGATGCACCTTTACGTGTTAACGGAGCCACCTCCCTGCTGGATTTGGCGGCCAAAGTGGTGGCCGGCCATTATCCCTTCCACGCCATCGAGGGCCGTTACGAGCGCGTTCCCGAACCAGTGCTCTATCGGGTTCTGTTTTGGGCATTTCCCAGGGAGGAGCTGTTCATCAAACTTTACTCTTGCCCTTCAAGCTCAGCGAGTTCGTGCGACTTTGATGGAGCTTCGGATCAGAGTAGACGTGCCTCGTCAAGCTGCGATTCTACCATTGGCAGTGGAAGCTCCTCGTGCTCCTATTCGTCGGACAGTGACTTATCGGCATTTGCGGACGGATTATGGCTTTTGGAAAACAACTGCGTCGACGAGGCTCTGCAGATAGGTAAGGCTTTGAGCGAGTTAAGTAGCAGCACCCTTATTTGCAATTGAGGGACGGCTCTCTCTCACGCTTTCGCCGTCAGACACACAACGACTCCTTGGGATAAGGGCAAACACCGGGGGCTCCATTGGTAATGGCGATAAAGAACTCACGGTCACTATGGGTTAAATAGCGCGCTTTTTTGTCCTTGGACTGGATGGTCCGTTTATGGCATTGGCTGCCCCTCTATTCAGCCGGGATGAAGGGGGCGAGGGGACCGCGACGGAATTCGGCCGCCTTTCCCGTTGTGTGCTCAGGTGGACACCCATTCCGTGACCGCAATTTTTTCGCTTGACCTAGGGCTAATCTTCGTCGGTGACCTGTAGATTTCTTTAGCCGGCCAGCATTCGACTCGCCTGGCGTATAATGCCGCCACCAGTCTGGTCAGTTGTCCATCGCCACTTACGACGGCGACCGAACGAAACCCTGTGACCTTTCTTTTATGGCCTTCACTGTTGGCTTTTACTGCTGACGGTGCACCCTGGTGGGTCATCCCCGTAGGCTCTCATTCCAGCATGTTTATCATGGTGAGCAGAAGCCGGGAGTCATAGATTATGTCTGGTCATGACAGTAGTTTCCTTTCCGTTATCAGTCGGTCAGCAGGCCGGCCTGCCCTGTCAAGCGGCCGATCGGTGACCAATCGTGCCAGGCACTCTTAGTCATGCCTACTCTGTTCACCCAGCTGACGCTATACACACATACACATACGTTCGCGTATATCCATTATAAGACGCAAAGTTTTCGTGCTCTCAACTAACGTCCCTCCGCTCATCCGTTTGTCACCTGAGAAAGTAGGTCATTGCCATTCCATGGCTTCACTACTTTTGTATCCGCTTGTTATAAGCCGAATTGAAAATAGGATTCATCGTAACGAGTTGTGGTGACGTCATTCGGATTTGATCTGTGGAGATGATGATTAGTTCATTATTCGCGTTGCCAGTAGCAATTTAGGAAGCAATCTAACCAGGGAATGGTTGGGTGGTCTAGCACAGACGGTGAAAATGCGCTGATGGCGGGACAAAACTGCTCTGGATGCTCAGAATAAATAATTTTTTACGTATGCTAATTTGCTATCTTCCGTTTTGTTAGCCATTCGCTAGCTGTATGAAAAAAACGGACTGTCATCTCATGCGTTCAAAGCTGAAGTCTCTTTATTGTTTTAAGTACACAGTGAAATCAATAAAACGATGTACAGAGAACACCTTTAATGTAAGGCGCCCATGCCGTTGGAGGTGCTTTGTGGCCTTTATGCTATTTCTATGCTAAATGTCCGTTTACCGCAAATCGATTAGATTTTTCATGCTGCAAATATACTGGCAATACGCAACTGTGAGAGCCTACCTGCTTTTTCATCAGCCTAAAGCGCGTCACAGTATACGCTCTTCGGCGTTTTTGGCTGATGACAAAGCTTTGTTCTGGCCGTCAAACTTTGCTCTGAATGCCTTGGGTCGTCAATATAGTTGCAACAGAACTACTTGATTCTTAACAGGCAGCGTAGGCGGAGCGAATAATGGGGAAATGGCATAAAAAGTAGAAATCACCTTCGTATTAAGGGAGCTGAAGATACTTTGTGCGGGATGAACGTCGTATCTGTGTGGATTACCGTCCAAGGCTTTAAGCGGATAATGAATGGCGCTGATAGTAGCGAAAGCAATGTACAGTATGAAATTTCGTGCGCGCACAAGCTTACAATGAAGTTTCATTTATAAATTTGGCATAATGATAGGTAGCAGCAATGCTAACTAATATTCTTAATAATAGAACTCACAAATCATTAATATGAACATGTGTATTAATAATGAATGTTTGAACAGAAAACCCTTTGAAAACGGAAGTTTGAGCTCTTGAATACCCGTATGAAACTTACTTAAAACCGCGTGTATTAATAATAAAACGTTAGGCGAATACCAACTACTAATGACGAAATGTCGTCTATGTAATCAGATTAAGTGAAATAAAAATGCCGTAGCGACGTAGTTTTCTTACTCATGAACTGTTGGGCGATTGTAACTTAAGTGCAGATATCATTCGCCATAATGGGAAGTCTGTCCATACGTACAATGATTACTTTGGAAATAGTCGATTTGCTATGATAAGTGTTGCTGCTTTGTAAGCCTGTTACTAGTATTAAACAAAATAACGGCTAGCATGTAATGGAATATTTGGGATACAGCGGCTGTCCGATTTTAGTGGCCGCTAACTGACTAATTGGTAGATGGCAACGAACCATATGTCCTTCTTTACTGAGCTGGACATACCGCAGGCTGGAACAGCTGTGCACGACGGGAACGCAGTTGAAGTGTTGAAGGTTGTTTGTTTTTCGACATTCAGTTAACATTTTTCGCACTGCACTGAAGCGCAGATAGCTGAACCCTCGAACCTGGTTTGTTGGCGTTGTACGTACTAGCAGTTTCGCTGATTGCAGTGAGCATTTTCAAAGCAGTGAATGAACAGAACATGGCGTTGCTTAATTTGTGAAACAGTGGGTATAGTTTTTTTTAATTCACGCATTGTTGCGTTGACAGTGAGCCCTTAGTTTCCGTACAGATTCCACTAGCCTAATCCAGTTAATGTTAAAGGCGTTATACTCAACACGAAAACATGATATGTCCAATATATAGCCAAGCTGCCTATACCGAACATTCCCCATCTTCGATTTCGTGGGCTAGCAGTATTCAATCGAAAGTTGATCTGCCAAATTGGTGGCAAAACGTTTGTTCAATCTGAGACGTTCACCCAACGCAGCTCTCATGAAATATGACTAGGGTGTGGCAGGAAAGAGTATCTACGTGATGCGTTCACTTTAGGAGTCGAAAAGTGAGCCAACTGAAATGGCCTAATACGCGAATGCAGATTGTAGACACTGCCTTTTGACAGCGTCGCTTCGCGTTCTGTCCCCAGATTAATAGACCTGTCAACCAGTAGGCCATGCAGTTTTTAACGTTTATGCCTTTTGTGAACACTGTTGCTGTTAACTGAGGGGTTCTAAAGGTCCACGATTGGAATAGCACTACTTTGTGGATGCGGAAAATACTGCTGTCAGAGAACGCTGATTTGCTATTAATAATTGAAATGGAAACTTCCCGGTGAGGAGGTTCACCGCATGACTGGAAAAAATTTTACGCAACGTTTCGCTTCAGACAGAGTATATGTACTAGCAACCTACAACAATTAAAGGGAATAATAAAATCTGAACAATATTCAAATCTTCTCCACATCTCAATTAATCCGTACTAGAAAAGGATGTCCATTGCACGACGAATCGCTTTTGCTTTGCTCTCGAACATGTAGGAAATTTTTCTCTCTGACAGTCATGCTAGTTTTCTATTCGCCGTTCAGGCAATCCATGGACTCATCGTTAGCGCGATCCCTTCGAACTTGTTCTATTGTAAGAAGTATAGAGGAAAACCGCATGACGATGTCCGCACAAATTTGTCTGAGACGCAAGACCACAGTGGATAAATATACAATTGCATTTGCCAAATGTGCTCAACATTTTCAGGTTTCCATCTAAGCGGTAAAGTTCGGTCCTTCGCCGCAGTTGAGGAAGAGGGTCTCAGCTTTCAAGTATCAATGTCCTTCGACAGGTTGCAGCCGTCGTTGATGCTTAACCACTTTTGAAGTTCAGTCCTATTTGCAGATGTAAGATTACCTCAATTAGCTGCAGCTGCGACAGTCGTGATATTTATTGGTGCAAGCACGCGGTCGCCTTGGCCCTCCTACGAATCAGGCACCCAAAACGGGTATCAATTCGCTTGCCAATATCCGGTAAGCCGTATGCATTTGCATACGCAATCGTTACGTCGCTGCTGTTCAATTTGTGCTCCTTTTTCAGAAAGTTTGTACCAGATGAATCGGGAGCAATTGCAAAAGTTCGTCCAGTACTTGATTACTGAGCACCACTCGACCGTGCTGCCCACTGCTCAACACCTTGCGGATGAAATATTTGCTCAAAGTTCAAGCATCAACTCCGTGGCCGGGGCTCCAGACCCGACGGCCGGCCCGAATCCTGGCGAGGACCATCGTTGGTTCCTTGATGAAGACCACATATGCACCACCGTGCGCAACTACATGACGCTAACTGTTTGCTCGGATCAGTTGCAAGTGCTCTTCTTCAAGGTTAGCAGTGCTGCTGTTTAAACAGACCATCGTTGAGTGGGCGCATGGTTGCAGGTTCGTCAGATGCTCTGTGAGCATGACGAAAACGGCCCAAGACTGCTGCGCCTAATAACCGATCAATTCATGTCAAACCTTTGCGCCGTTGGTTCCCTGCGCTCATCGTCCGCCTACCAAACGCCCCTGATGTCGGAAAAATGCCAGCAGCTTTGGGACCAACTTGGTTCGCTGTTTCGCCTTGCCCAGGTCACCATGCTAACCCGTTATATGCTTTTCAGGCGCTCTATGGGTTTGTATAGTGTTGAATCCTTATGGTAAGATTAATCAAAAGAAAGAGTGGCAGGATATGCTCAAAAAGTGGGTATCCGTCCTTACGTGTCCGCCAGAGAACGTTATATGCTTGACCAATCAGTTGTACTGCGATGAACACGGTAGACGTTAGTAAACTTGGAAAAATGCTGACTGACCGAAAATTTCAGGGTATGGTTCCATTTCTCGTACAGTTTTTCATAGGGCACTGGATGCCTGCCTTGTTAAATGGTCTGACGATCTGTTGAAACGAATTCTTGAGGATGAGAGCTTTTGCTGCCAGAACACTCCAGTCTGGTCTGGTATTTTGTCGATCAGTCAGGTGGCTGAGCCCTCCTGGAGCGTCCTATTTTTTCTAGAACACGTCCCAACTGCCTGCGCTCGCGTGGACAGCCTGAGAACCCACGGGTACACCAAGCAAGCGCTTCGTCTGGCCATGGCCATCGTGCGCCATATGAAAAACGAGCAAATCAAAATGAGCGCACTAAGCGAAAGCGGCTTTTGCAATCGGCTCAGAGCTAGCAGTTCGCAGTATCAAATTTTGGATGGATGGATTGGACATCCGCTTGATCCCATCAATTGCTTGTTCGACTGCCTGATCGGCACGTACTCCGCCAGTGGAACTTCCTACGCAACTCGTGCGGTCGAGGCAGCTCTGATTGGTCTTAGCCAATTGCGAAGAACGCCACCTTGCCTATACGCCCAGCAGAAGGCTATAAAACAGGAGGAGAGCTTACTGCAAAAATTGAAAGCCCTTAAGTACGACGAAACATTGTTTGGCACTCTGAAATCTCAAGCCAAAATCATACTGCGCGGTAACGCCTAATGTTCATCCATATGTACATATAATAATCTTATTTTGTAGGTCCTTTGCCATCGGCTAACAATTGCAAATTGGCGTCATCTGATTCTCAGCATGAAAGCGCATCGCTAATTTATTCCTCTGTCCACAGTCTGGCGTCATTTCTGTTTCAAGTATTTCTGCCTCAGGAAACGGAGCTTGCATACAGCATTGGTTTAAAGGCACTTCAGTAAGTTCATCGGGAAAACATATATATATATATATATATATATATATATATATAGTGGGCCATTCGTTTTGTTTTGCACTGATGACGGGCACAAGGTCGTGCCCGAAAGCTATGCAATAAAAGAATTTTTACCATGAACGGGGGATCACCGTGTAAAGCTCTCAACAATTGAAACTACCCCGTATAAAGAAGAAACAAGTATATATATATATATATATATATATATATATATATATATATATATGTATGCCTGTGTGTGTTTGCATTGACAGAAGCCGTTATCCAAATAATTTACTTTTGCCTTCAGGTGGAACGCCTTCTGCGAATCCAAAGACGAAAATGTCCTACTAAACAGACCCTTGGGCGCCATCCCAGTGACCAACCACAGCAGACATCAGCAGTCCTACTTGGCATCCAAGCTGCTTATTGCGGCCAAGGGTTAGCGAGAATCATATGAGGCCGTTCGCTGTCACTCTTTAGCTGTTTGAAGATGACGTCAATTGCATGAGGAGCATACTGGACACTGTCCAATCGAGCGTGCACAGCCCGTCATTCCTGTATCGCCTGGCGCATGACGTTCACAGAGAAGGCTTGAATTACGAAGAAACTTGCCCATCCAGAATGAATCTACTGAAGGCGGCCTACGAGATTGGTTTGCAGGTAAGCGTTGACTCATTGCCATTCAGTAAAAAGATAAATGATTCCCAATAAACAATTCAGGTGCTGCACATTGCCGTAGCGAGCCCAACGTGGTGCCGTCAAGAGGTGATCCAGTGGGTAGTTACCTGCGCCAGTTCCCTCAGCTTCAGTGCCATAATTTCCCTGGTGAA
This sequence comes from Trichuris muris, assembly GCA_000612645.2. NCBI lineage: Eukaryota > Metazoa > Nematoda > Enoplea > Trichinellida > Trichuridae > Trichuris > Trichuris muris. The sequence goes on along the minus strand of CBXJ02000282.1, from coordinate 25,466,932 downwards.
CAATTGGTCTCAGTTCTTCACCCCCTTGGAAGCGACAAGTATGAACGTTGGACTGTTCCATTGCCACTTCATGCAATGTACTCTTTTTCGAAGGGATTGTATCGCCCAGCGTTCTTCGTAAAGCTGCCTTGCAGGCAAAGCTGAATTTCAGCCAACGAGAGGAAATCAGACGAGCCGTCCATCGCCTTGCTTTGGAATGCGCAGCCAGATGCCCTTCTACCTGTGCCTTCCACGCACTCACCTTATGTATATATGCAGTATTGTGTCTAAGTGCTGAAGACTTCACCCGTACGTTTAGGCGAATCTGATCCCATAGCATTCGAAGCTGTTTACGAAGTTGTGGTCGAAGTTGGAGAAAACAATGTTATGATTGAAGCCGAAGAGCTGTTTAGCATTGGCTGTAGAATGGAACAGCTCGGACTTACCGGGAAAGCCTACAAAATGGCTCTACTGGGCCTTCGCCATTTGCATATTGGACATGCAGACGACGCTTCACCGTTAATCAACAGCGTTTACTGGGCATGCGCATTGGGCCATCAATTGGGTACCGTTGAGCTGGCAACGGTAATCAGTTTGGTGGTGCAGCATGTTCAATGCGCCACGGTTTTGTCGGATATTCTCAGGAGGTGCGCCTTCTCATCCAGTCATGCAATTCTGCCTGTTTCAAAATCGATGGTCAATGCGGAAGCCAAACTGATGCTGTTGAACCATACATCGTTAAAGCAGCTGCTTACGGCGGCGATGAACGCGTACGCACAGACCGTTCATACTCGATTAGTTCATATAAGTCCTAGACATTATAACGAATTTCTCGACTTTCTCACTAAAGCCAGAGAAACGTTTCTGCTTTCTGAAGACGGCCACATTCAGTTCGCTCATCTTATTGAGCACATGAAATTTCTATACAAAGGCAAGAAGAAGCTGGTCAGTTTGATAACGGAACGTTTCGGCTTATGACAAGCCACTTATGCCTTGCTGTTATGCTCCCCATATCCGCTGTTTGCGAAGGAGATAACTTACCTAGTCTTTGTGCCATATTTATCTAAGTAGACGTTACGTCACTATCATCTGTCAGGTTCTGTGTGTATTTTTTGCGAAACTCCTCACGTTTGAGGCACCTTTATATTTGGAAGGAAACCGTGAACACAACTTGCTCTCACTTGGGTCAACAATGATCCGGATCCATCCGACCCTTGCCAAGACTTGTTCGACAAGCCTGCCTACTCCTCTGCCATATGTGCACGCTGGACTCTAGTTAGCGCTGGAAGTTTCAAGAAGCTTTAAGGGCGGACGCTTTACCCTTAGGAACATTTCTTCGACTTTCCGCACTGCAACGAGTTGCGCTGCTTTTCTTTTACCTTTCGCTCCACAATGCCTTAGTAAAATTGTTTTCTCGTCAGACTTGAGAAGCATTTCTGTTGCGAAACTTGCTGCACTCCATAGGAGCGCGGTCCCCTTGCAATGACTTGACGGCTCCTTTATTCGGGTGAAAAACTCTTCCTTAATTGTAAAGCAATTTGCGATGAAACTTAAAACGTTGAACTGCCGCAAGCGCGTTCTCCTGGGTTTAAAGACTGCTTTTTCGGTTCGCAACGAATGTTCGCTTCGGTAAAATCGCAAGACGTACACTTGTCATATGCATTTGTAATAATGCAAGGCAATTTAAGTTCATAGAATTCAAAGTACGCCAGTCTGCTGCAATAACGCGAGCACCAACTCAGAGCAGCAGACCGAACGAATGCTTTCGCAATAGTACTTGATTTCCTTTCTTGCACTGACGTATCACTTTCAACTTTTCCGAGATACGCGTTGCCTAGTTGATGACGGACAGGTGGTCAAGTGGTTCGAAAGAGCGCGGCGAAAAGACAATGCTTCCTAGTTCGCTTAGTAAGTACGATTAACATTGGTTCGCTTTTCCCGTCTTCTCACGAAATGTGTATTTTGCAGACGATCCAAATGATCTATCTTTACGTCACGTTGAGCGCGACGTGGTTATTCCAAGTCGGGTTGTCGAGCGTGTAAAGAAGGAAAAATGTACAGCAGAATACGAGCAATTGGACAAGTGCATGAGTCAATTTGGTTTTTCACGGATTTGGCGTTGCTACAAAGCGAGGGACACGTTGAATAATTGTTTGTTGCGTTGGTATGTGCAATGGACGTTCTCTTCAGTTTTCCCGTAATGCAGATTTCTTGTGCCAATGCATAACTGTCTTTTCCCACATATGACTTATTTCAAAATATCAGATCCCGATATCCCCCGTTTATGATGAAAGCCATTTAGTGGAACCAACAGCATGGCTTACCGCGTGTTTGAAATCTGATATTTTGAAAAAAGAACCCCGTATGCTTGAAGAATGAGAAATGTGACTTAATTTTCTAAAATTATTTCAACGTCTGTTTGAGATATATTTAACTATATACTTAACGTTTGAATTTCAGTTGCATGTTGTTCAGCGTATGTGAGCGAATTTATTGAAGGTACATTTGTGGTTTCAAATTGTCAACTTTTAAGCAGTCGCTGCTTACATTCATTCTTAACCGTGGTTGTTTAATGTTTCCTTTTCTTAACTTTTCCACTATTATCGTTTCAACATTGCCTAGCCGCTGAAAATACCAAGGTTACATTTTTAGGTATTATGATCCAGATTTCGTGCAAGAATGTACTGTCGAGTATTTGAATGATCGCTCCGAGTACCGCCGTACAGGCCGAATGTCGGAGCGTCTTCGCCAACAGAAGGGCGCCGAAGCCATTGCAAGTATGGAAAATGCTAGGGCACGTTCAAGATATAAGTAATTTTGCCGTATGAGCTTCCTGTTGACAAAACGGGAAATGATGTGATATCCTTGAAACTGACGCCATCTACGAAAGTGTAACTATTTTACTCACAGAACTTACGATTTTCATTGCGTTGACGAAAGATGCTTAGGTCATTTTCGTTTGCGGAAGAGAAAGAAAGGCAAATTGGATCGTACAGAACTTTACTAATGCTTTAAGCAAAGCTATCCCTTAACTTGCGATAACAGGTTATTTTCTTCTTTTTCAAACAAGTGTATTGGTTTTCGGTTGTTGCGGTGTCACATTGACATTAAGCAAACGAGAAACAACTTTCTAGTTTTAGAATACTTAGGTACTTCTAATTTCCTATTTAGTGGCCACAGTACTGCAACGGGAGCAAGGTATTGTCCGCGGCGAACGCTATGCGTTGCTTATGTCTTGGTCATTCATTTTCAACGTACACTTAAAAAGTCATTCATTCATTGTTCATGCAGCTTGACTATGCTCTAAAAAGTGATTTGTACCAAGTAAAAGATGGATTTATTTTGGAAAAAAGCTGTTGCGCGGCGATGCGCGTAAGGAATCGATTAAGCGGCACAAAGATTCTAAACTAATGCAAATGGTAAAACAAAGAAACCATTTTGAAGTAAACCATGAGCAAAGCTTCAAGATGGATTTTTATAGGTACAGGTCCATTTGTCGCGGAACCAGCTACGTGCCAATGATGCGCGAATGTTCGCTACTGTTTGTGAACCTATGACACACAGGCTTCACTTACTTAAAACATAAGCAAAAGGGCAAAAACTGTTCACGGTAAGCTGTCCGCTCTCACGTCCCTGTGCAAATCTCTATATGAGTCAAATTGTCTCGGTTTCTATTTTTATTCACAGCCTACGCTATAAGAAAGGGGAGTTAAATCAACTCCATTTTAAGCATCAACCAAAGGAAATAGCGGTTATTTATCCCATACACTCGTACGCAAAACAATAACACATAACAATAATCAAGTCATTTGCTACAGCAACCCCTCCCTTCGTACGCACCGTGTTAAGAACCAATGGTATTCGAACGCCCGCTTTCTTTTTCCACCACAAAGTACAGGACTAAGTTCTTTCGCGCTTCATCTTACGTATAGGCGTTAGTGGCATCACCGTACTCTTGTTCCTATTAACTTGATTAGTGTTTCGGATTACTGTATTGTTGACTGGCGCGATAGGAAACTCCGGATGTTATCATAAAATGCATATTGTTATTGAGCCACTTTGAGATTTAATTTTAATGAAGCAGAATTACTGAACTTTATGTCCTTCTATAGCCTATTTATGCAAAAGCTGAGGCCTTAATGGGCGCGTTGATTCACGCATTTGATCGCGCAGTAGTCTGTGCGTAACAGTTTGACAAAACTGCATACATAACCCAGGAATGTTTTGCAATAGTATAATACAGTAATTATTATATTTGCAGGTACGTCTTCATCTACAGTTTGGAAATTGCCCGTATGCAAAGTCTGTTGCAGCTTGAAGGATGTCTTCCGGACGTGTTGTCAAGTCTTTAGCCGAAAGAGCTACTGAAATGTTAAAAAAGTCACCACGAATCAGCCTAAAGAACCTGAAAGATAATCCCGGCGCCAGAACAAGGGTTAGTGCGAGCACGTTAGGCGATTTAAAGCAACCTTTTGGTTGGCATTTGCACTTTTGTTGTACACTGCGTTGAAGTTTAGGGCCGACAGGTTCGATCCAAGCACAACAAGGCCGGTCAGAGTCACAAGGAACTTCAGGTTGGTGCCAAGCCGCCCCTTGGATGGATCTACGGCGACTTCTATCGTCCCTGGACTCGCATTTGGCCAGGCGAACCGTACAACAAGAACGCCCAGTAGATATCAACAAAGTCCTTCGATCGGCGCATTGCTTGAAGCTTTATTACATTTAGCGTTCGCCGCGAGTACCCTCCGCTCAGTCTGTTGGAGCTTCAGCGCTTCATTGATCTCGGCTGGATCGACGTATCCGAGCCGATAGACTTGACAACCCTTTGCAATACTATGCAGTACAGATGCGACCCATTCCGACGACAGTTCGGCGTTCGGCTCACCGAGGAGGTACGTCCGAAGTTGGCAAACGTTGTCGATAAAACAATTCGAATGCTTAAGCCGTATTTACCTGCGGGCACGTTTAGGGAGCGGACTGCTTCGTCGCCAAGGTTAACATTGAAGTTCAATGGACGAATGAAGTAACCATTGCGGCCATCGAGCGAAACGGCGGCGTGATCACTACAGCCTACTACGACCCAATATCGCTGATTGCGCTGACTAACCCGTTGAAATTCTTCGAAAAAGGCGAACCCATTCCCAAAAGAGGATTTCCGCCTGTTGGACTCATGAAATACTACCTAAGTGCGTATCTCTTTCGAGCAGCCCAGCAGTTATTTTTTTATCTTCTCCATGCGCGGCATTTCGACCCGCGGATCCTGCAGAATAACGTTTACCATTATATTCAATTTTAAATATTTCTTCAAAAAATTCTACTCTGGGGAGTATCCTGATTTCACTTTTACAGTATGAACTATATGCAAGTAGCTGGGCTTTCAATGCGCAAGCGGTTAGCTGTTTAATCTGTTTAGGCGCGAAAAATCGCGGATACCTGGCCGATCCAAAGCAAGTTCGCTTGGAGCGCGTGGAGAGTGGTCAAAAGTTTGGCTTTGAACCGCCCGACGCAGATTCAATTGACAATGATCCGCTATTGTCCATGCGCAAAGATCCTTTGCAAATTTTCTTCGGCCTGGAGCCCGGCTGGGTGGTCAATCTGCGCGACGAGGTGGTATTGAAACCGACCGATCCAACGCTGATTAGCTACTACAATTCTTGAGGCAAGTAAATCCTTTGTCGTGCCTTCAACGTGGGTTCACCGTCGACCGTTTGTTTGCGAAGCGTCTTTAGTTGATGCGCTTGGGTTTTGTTTTGCTTTCACCAATCGTTATAGTACGCGCATTGCCATTCACGCAAGTGATTTATTTTGTAGGCCATCGGGTCAGGTTCGTACTATGCGACAAATCGCCTTGGCCGACAATGGCCGGCTTCATTCAAACAGTTCCGGCCGTTTGTCAGTACTTCAGCTTGTCTCCGAAAAGGTCATTGAAACCACTTTCCCAATTGTAAAAGGGCGCACACTTCGTTGAACGTTCAATTCCTTGTTGCGCAGCGGTTCTTCTCAGCTTTACGTCAACTTTAAAAGTAAAAGTTCGTCACAGTATGGAAAAGCCTTTCGTCTTCTCCGTACGTCAAACGCCATTTTAGTGTTTTCCAGGCATTACAAAAAGATGTCAGACGTGAGACTTACGCAATTTTCGACACTGCGTGATTTTCAATTGTATGCGGTTAAAGAGCCGGTTAGTTTCTTCGTTCACCTTGTCCGTACTAACGTGAAAACAGCCTAGTCAATGGATGATTGGCCAGTTTATTAGCAAGAAATGGGCGGTAACAAATCAACGTACGAATTCAGAGCTTTTGGAACTAGATTGTTCCGAAAGCAGCAAAAGAAAGAAAATTCCCAAGCTCATTTGTTACCGCCCATTGATTGGACTATTTCTACGCTACTAAGTGGACAAATAAACAAATGGGCACTTCAGCCCCATGAAGTAGGAACTTACGGCATCGTAGCAAGGTATCATTATGTAAATCCCCAAGGGAGGACCCATTCGCTGTACCTAAGCTCAAGTTGGTTTGTCTTTTCAATCTCTCGCCCTTACTAGGCGAAAAGATCCACTGTGACAATTGCGCAAAGTAAATTGCACTTGTCTGTCACATGTTTGAAATTATGATGGCGGAATTTGGCTGCCCATACGAGCTTGCTGCATAGCTGCACTTTCTATTACTGTTTGTACTTGCGCTAAAGGAGCGAAACGGTGGCGCCACTTTGCTTTAATTGCACAGGCTTGTCATGGCGCGGTCAGTTTTTACTTTGGAACCGTGGCCGTACGGAGAAGCAGAAGCGAAAGGTCACTTGACTGACCGGGGGATGCACTTCACTGACACTCATAAGTGGACCAAGTACGTTGTCAACACAGTCGAATCGTTTTCTTTGAGGAGAAGGTCTTCACTAGGAAAATGGCTTCGGCGGGAAACCGATAATACCGCCTCAACCGAAGAGGAAGAGAGGGAGAGAGTAGTATGCTGTTGGTCCTGAGTCTCTGCACCGACCTTACCCGGCTTCGCAATCGTATGGCACCATTCAACCATTGCGTCCATCGGTGGACGTTGGCTGTACCGAGTCGCCGGCTGACGGTGAAATTTGAGGTGTAGCGTGTATTGTCGTTGCGGTCGTTGTATAACTGGAAGGTCCCTATCAAATGGCAAAAGGTGGCTTAAATTGAGTGGAGTATTTTTAAAAGAAAAACGCGTTTAATTGGGGCAGCGGTTTTCCGAGCGCGCGAAATGTTTATCGTGCGCCCCTCTTAGTTAAGTTGACGCCAGCTTAGGTCGCCCAGAGCGCAGTGAGGTCGGTACCACTTTGATGCGGTTGTCGAACGCGTTATCTTGCCAATTTTGGCTAAGGATTAGGACCACCGATTAGAACCTTGTCGCATCTACGCAGTGTGGCCACTTGTTTGAACAGTAGCGGCCGGACGAGTTTAATCTGTCGCTTTTTACGATAAAAAGCACAAAGGACCCACGGGCCGTGGTGGGTGCGCTGTTCGGCGATAAAAACGGTAAAGCCGGCCGGACGCGTGCAGCAGCAGTATTGGGTCCCGATGATCGGGCCGTGATTTACGGTGCGCGCTGATCAAACATCCTCCTCCTCCTATGTTTGGACATAGTGGTGATAAAGCCAAGCTAAAATAAAGAGTCGCCCCTCGGCTGCCAAAAAAAATTGACTTCTTCCGCGGTCCAACTAATCAAGCAATACGTCACAGAGATCGTAGCTGAAGAAAAAATAATAGATTCCGAACACTTTAAATAAATTCGAACGCTGCAAAAAGGCTGCAGTGCATATTGTCAAAGAACGGAATGCTTCTTTATTGCCCACTTTCGGTGCATTCATTTCCCATTTAAGATTTGTGGTTAAAACGGTGACAAAGTCGCAGCATTCTGCTGTCGTTGCCGGAAGATTGGTTGCCGCTGTGCAATAAGAATTAGTGGCCAACGATACCATTCGACACTTATACGGCGCTGCGTTTAAGCTATAAATTAAGGCTCGCTGGAGCACCCTTGGTCTGTTTTTGGTTACGTCGACACGTTTCGGCTACGTCAAAAGAGACTTCATACTTTTCTGAACTATACGCCAACATACCGGCGCTCTAAGGGATTGCCCAACTGCATGAGAGATTTGCCTAAAGTAGTTCCCAATCAGTTGAAGGGATGCCCCTTTTCGTGTCGCCGCGAACTAAGAAAGGGTAAGACGGGTTGGCTAACTTTGGAAGAATGCGTTTTCCCTTATTGAAACGCTAAACGAAAAGTCCGCTTGCTAGCCAACGACGCTAATCTTTGGCGCTCGGTTTACCGCCGGCTCGTTTCCCAGCGCTTACTGGTAGCGATTGAGAAAACTTGACGGCACCCCAGAATGCGTCCGGCAATACGTTGGAATTGACGTTCGAGCTTTTGCCGCCGACGACGGGTGTGATGGAGGAATCGCCATTAATATTTGTAATAATAGGAAAGGAATCCTTTTGAGCGCACATGCGCTCAACGCCGGGCGGCGTTGTTCAGTTGGCCTTGCGTTCAGTGCAAATCAGCTGCTGCCTTTTGACGGACGTAAGGTGGGTGGCGCTTTTATAGCTGAAACTCTGACACATCCACTTTCAGCGCCTTGTTCACGGGCAACGTGTTGGTATTAATTTTTACCATTTGATACGAACGAATCTAAGCGCAATGCCCAACTGTCCTCCTGTCGCGAATGACGAATCGCCATCTTGACTAATCGGCAAGCGCCAGCCCCTACGCAAGTTGGAGAGACCTGGTCTGGTGCCTACTGTTAACATCGAACGGGACCACCGGGTGCACATTGAATCATTCGAGCAAAATGGCAATGCAGGCAGCAGTTGAGAGGAAAGTTGGGATCATGTAAATCTAGCGTAGCAAGGACCTTGGACCAAGCCACTACATATTCAATTCTGTAAACTTTATACCATTACACACAAAAGCTGCTACTAATTTTGTCCCGACTGTATATATATATATATATATATATATATATATATATATATATATATATATACGTAGGACATGTTCCTGCATTTAGGTCAGTGAGCCGTAGCTAAGCGATCCTTGTCACCAGAGACGCTAGCCGTCCGAGTGGGTGGTTCCGCCGTTGCATCGTGTCCGAATGACGAACGACCGACAGGCGAACGTGCGCCCTGAGACGACCAGTCCGGTTTGTCGTTGGTGACCGGAGCCGCGGTGACACAAGTTGCCCGGGAAGCGGCCTGGCGTTAAGGACGCGACCTGCGCGTTTGTCATTCCGCGCCGCACTGGCAGGCACAAGTACGCAAGACATGACCGACTGACTGACTGTGATACTCTTTCCGCCCGTTTGGTTGCTCATCCTTCAACAGCTTGACTTTTCGACGTTCGGCTAACAACAAAGTCCCGCGGTCGCTTCAAATTGCTAACGCTTTAGGGGCCGCGGGGTTGTACCAATTTTCATTTTCAGACAGTACTCGCACTGTGTGAGCAGCTGGCCGGATAGTCGGCGAAGCGAGGAACTACCGCAGCGCCCTGATCCATCAGTTATCCTTCCATTTTACTAAGGGTGTTTCGCTTGCTTACCGGAAGAACGGCACCATCGCCGCTGCCGCCACCGCCGGGCTGTTCGTAGCCCAAGGATGTGGTGGATGCCGTGGTCGCTGTACAGTGGACGCCGGCTTCCAGGTCCAACCGCTGACGTTCCAGCTCGGCGTGTATGGAGTCGAACTCGAGCACGCCGGTGCCGCGAAGCGTTATCCGGTCGATCCAGCCGCGCAGTCGAACGCACACTCCGTTGAGGATCATGTGGGCGCAGACGAACACCTTTTAAAACGAAAGCTAATCTGCTGTGTTCATTTCGAAAAGCCCATTCGGCCGGCATGTTTCCGGCTTAACGGGATGTACCTTCACCGGATCAGACTCGGTGTTCAGCGAGTCGGCTGCCAGCGCCGGGTCGTCGCCTCCGCTGATGTCCAGTTCGAGATTAAGGCCGGCCGGCAGGAACGCCTGGAAATGAACAAACGGAGAGAAACACGCTGGGTGTACGCCTGGGCTCCCGAAACGGGGGCCGCCCACTGCTGACCACGTTCAAATGGCGGTCGAAGCAGTCTCGCAAAAATTGTCTTCGCCGCTCCTCCTCGTTTCCGCATAGCAGACCAGTGTATACGATCTGCAATGAAAGACAAAATAGATTGGGATTGGAGTCAGAGAGAGGCGAACTAACCTCTGTGGGACGACTAACGGAGACGAACAGCTCGTCCGTTTCGAATTTACTCTTTTGGTCTGCAACAACTCTGGGCATTCCCCGTATGTCGGTAGAACGCTGGCGACGGTCACTCTCTGTCCGTGTTTTCAGCCTAGAAATGGACGACTGGCTAGGTGCTGGCGGCGACAGGACGCAAAGCAGCGTCTTTCCACCGGCGTTTCGCTCCGGCTGTCGTGCAAGCGCCTCGTCATGACGGTATGTTCCGATTCGGTTGGTCAATTCGCCAGGTTGCAGCGCCGTCTACTTGCAGATAAATGGACACGCAGCAGCGGCGACCCAAGAGGAGCCGAGCTTGGAACCTACCGCCTAGGGACCACTACCACCCAGGCGACCTTCCGACAAGGCGAAGGGGAGAAGGAAAACCAACAAAATAACCTTTCGTTGGGTCGCAGGCAACAACGTAAAACATACCGTGTCAGAAATATGCCACTGGATGAATTAGTGTTGCTCCAAATTTGTCACACCAATGACATGCCTATGTCCGGCGTATATCATCAAAACAAGCCGCCCGAAATGTCGCCGCTCTCGCACTTCTGGGCGACCATAGATTGTGACGGCGGCGGCGGCGGCGGAAGAGAGGGATGAGGCGGTGCTGAACAACTTTGTTCGGTCAACAACAACAAACATGGCCAAACGTGCTGTCCGTCGGCTGACCGACTGTTTGACAGAGGCGCTACGCGGGGAGTCCCTTCTTCGTTCAAGGAGAACGGCCTGCCGTGAATTGTGGTCGTCGCAAAGCGTTGCTTATTTTCGCCGTGGCAATGGTTCAGCGTGTTGTCGTTTGGTTGACAAAGTGTGGCAGCCGTGTGGCTCCTGCCAACGATTGCGGACGTGCTGGCAGTTTCGTTGTCCGCCTCCTTTGGGACCACCGCGGGAACCAGCAGTGCAACGACGTGTGACTTGCGGCCAAAGGCGGGCGGGGCGACAAAATCGGTCGGCAGTTTCGCGCTGTCGCAAAGTGGGGAATTCGAAATATGCCTTGAAAAAACGTTATCTCTCGAGTCGACGTAGCCTGACGGCGGAAAAGCGAAAAAAGAGCTGACGACCCGAGCAGCCGATGGACCCACTTTGCCAAAGCGGCTACGATGGTGAGACGACCTGTTTGGACAAGAACGTTTGACCCAACGACGACGGCCCACGCAGCACCACCGAGTGTGCGCACCATGCACGGAGATGACCCAAGGCGGCAACCGGTTTGCCTTTTTTAGTATTTCCTTAAAAAAATTGTCAGCCCATTATTTGCTGTTCCGCAGTGTCACCAGCGGCGACGGCCCCCTCGTCGTCGTCGACGCGCCTGAAGGTCGCCCTTCTTATATGCATCGGTAAACCTTTTGCCACATGGTCGATGGAATTTCGCCGCCTTTTAAAGAGGAGTAACGAGCAAAACTGGTCAACGCTGGCCGCCCGCTCGGTCTGCATTCACCCACCCTTATCCCAACGGGAGGAGCGCCCAAACTTTGCCTTGGCTCCCCACTTTGCCTGTCAACTTTTGAAGTATGGCAATTTGCCGACGATCAAAGCGCCCGGTCGTCGTCGCAAGCAAAAGCGGGTCGAGGAAAAGCGGCGCAACGCATTGCGCAAAGTGCGTGTCCGCCAATTGAGTCAACGGTGCTCGAGGTCACCGTCCACCGTTTTCACCCCAAAGGTGTTGACTGTTGCAATGATAGGAGGTTGCCATTTTGAAATTAGCCTCCGCAATGCAAGAATTCAGGTCGGCATGATTTCGGCCTGAGACGCGTCCCGGACCTTCGCCCAGCGCCTGTTAAAGGGTCGAAAAGTATAAACTGTAGTCCAAAATGGACAGTTCAAATCATCCCCCTGTGTGCCTAATGACTAAGGCAGTACGAGGCTGTTGGAGAACGCTTGGACAAGTGATCCTCATATATACTTAATCTCTAAGACATTGCGAACGTGTTCACTGTCGAAAGTTTAAGAAGGACATTTCCTACCTTCCATTCTGTACCCGTATGATGCAAGAGTCCATTACTGGAAAGCCTTGCGTTATAAGTAGCACCCAAAGCATGAGGAAACGGTGGTTTGTGGCAAATCTTTCGAAGTGCTTTCTAATGGTATGCTCCATGTGAAGACAGACTCTGTACGTACTGTTTTACGTGCATGATCAATTCTCGCATAGAGCGGTCTCACTCGTACTTTATTAATATAAATCTGGGAGAGCACTCCTGCAATGCGACACCTGGGCGCCTCGTATCCAATTTGGCCACCGGAAGCATGCCAAATGTGCACGAAATGTTCAATGCTGATACACAAACATTAGCAACGGGACACTGGGCGTGATTAGTTTTAGGGACCATCAGCTTGTATACCGATCAAAATGTATAGGGACTGAATTTGTAAAGAACAGAGTTGCATATTACATGAGGAGAGAGGGGCGTAAACACGAATAGTCTTTCCTCTTGCAATGTGAGCCATTAGGGCGTTCGGGCCCGAACTTTCGTTTTCCTTATGTCTTACGTGTATTGTGCAATGTGCACTCGTGTAATGGGAGGTTTTCCAGTAGCCACACCTCCCGTCGTACGAGAACGTACCATGCGTATGTAATCACAATAGATGAATTACTCACGCAGACATACACATTATAGGTTGCCGTTAAAATTGTTACGAATAGCAGTAAGGTGCTTGTGGGTGCTCCGCAATGAAGTAGCTGACGCGTCCGTTGGATTCGTTGCATTCAACTTTGCTCGGCGGTGAAACTTTAAGAAAGTGCGTCGAATATTGTGGTAGCCTTTTGCCGTGGCAATTTGCAAAGCCGTCGAATGTTGGCCGTCCGTGCAAGTTGCGAAATTGAGCGATCGAAGGTTCTCATCCAAGCGGTGAAGAGCAAATAGACCTTTGCCGCTTAGTCCGCTCGTCTCCACTGCGAAATGCTGGAAGTGGGCCCGCCGCCCCGCCTATCCATGACGAGCACCGGGGCGTCGGAGATGCAGGGATCGTTTGGACGTCGTTGCACGGATTTCGTGACTTGTTTTTAAAACTGTCGTACAACCTCCTGTGCCTGACAAGCCTTGCAGTACTTCTTTCCTTCTCACCTACAGCGGGAGTTAGTGGATTGCCGACAAGTAGCGAAATGCAACGCTCGAAGTGTCCCGACAAGCTAACGACAGTTTGGATTAAGCGAATGGAGCGCACCCAACGCGCCCCCGGCCTGACTGGGACCCTTGTAAAAGTTGTAGATAGGCGCAGCCAAGTTTATGCCTATGTCGATGACAAATGTAGTTGTTGTCAACTTTGGACATAGTTTGCACGGCCTTGAAACATTGATCAGAAGGGTATCAGGCATTGTCGGCGCGTTTGCACTCCTAGGCAGCTCCTCGTCCGGATGCGTCGTCGTCCAACCGGGCTGTGTACGCCCGTTAGGCAGCCCAAAATGGATAACAAGCGGCTTGAGAATGGAAAAAGTTTCTTGGACCGCTTGATCGCCAAAAATCCGGTTGCAAGAAAGCGTGCCTCAAATAACCTTGATTTCGTTTGGCCATCAAATTTCAAAATTGCTGCAGTTGTAAAGCTGCCAGTAAGAGGACCATTTTTTACCGATGCGGATACGCACGCCGCGACCAGAACGTGACGGTCGATTTTGGTTACGTGCCGGAACGAAAATGGGATGTCGTTCTGTCCGTTGAGCGCATTGCTCAATTGTCAATTCGCCAATGCGAAGGGACGTGGCAAAGCAGAAGCGCATTGTTTGACCATTGCTTCAATTCTTAAATGTACGATTTTCATGGTCTTTGCAGCTAACTATGCTAATTTCTACAAGCTGGAAAATTAGGTTTGTAGGGATAGTGAGCCCATTGATAACTTCGAATGTATCCATTAAGGTTATTCAATGAAATTAGCGCTCCTAGTGCATTTGTCGCAGGCTCTAAGGCGGTCTTGAGAATTTGTTCTCGACGCCATCAGGTGCTTCCACCTTTCGCTGTAAGGACTGCCCTGAAGAAGAACCTGTTGGCAGCGCGCTTTGTCGGAAGCTTTTGTTTACCTCTGACTAACAATGAAAAGAATAATCCAACTTTCCCGATGCCGTTAATTGTCAACTTCGGCGCAGACGACTGGTTTGCCACGACAATGGGAGCTCGTTAAAAAGTGTATGCACGCGCGGGATTGTAACGGCCCGAATAAAAAATTGTTTCCCTAATTTGCACAATCATATGACCGAATGACCTAGTGGCGCGCACGCACAAACGTCGGCCCGCTTCGTGTCAATGGACTTGAAAACAACAATCATGGATTGCCGTCGACAAAGGCAGACGTTATTGTGTATCATTCACTACGCTGATCAGAGTCAAGCGGAGTATAAATCAATCATCAACCGAGGGGAACACTCCAAACTGGTATATTTTACGGCATTGCGCATGCAGTAAGCGTTGGCCATACCGGAAGCGTGCGTTCCAATGGAAAAGTGCTGCGAACAATAGGAATCTAATTTGTTGTAGCCCATCGAAACAACTGCGCAGCAAGTATTGCGCAAATCAGCCCTGACCGGGCTTCAAGCTTCCGTCAGAAACGTAGAACTCCAGTTCTGTCTACGCAAAGGTACGAAAGCAGTGGTATCTATATTTCGAAGGAACTTGCGCGCACGGGCTGATGTAGCGACAAAATATAGGCAATAGTTGAACTTAGCCGCAAGCCTCACTTAGCACAGAAACTCAGGGAACAGACGCACGCATTCGATAGTTCCATTCGACCGTATTCAACGCCACGTAAACCCATCTGACCTAATTGATAACATTCTAATGTCTTGGAGGTTAAGGCGTGTCGTATTTCTTAGCCATGAGCGCTGAAAGCCATGGGATATGCTGTTTAGCGCATATAAATTTACTTTGATTAGTATTCATATGCGAACAATTGCTTCACGGTTTTCCCCCGTTGACTAAATATCCAAAGGCTATGGCTGACGTCACCAGCCCGGATGGTCGAATGGAGGAGCTTGCAGGACCGTCGGCTGATTGGACTGTTGACAAAAATTATTGCACTGATGACGGACCAAAGGGGATGGTCCGAAAGCTTTGCGTTTTGATAATAAAACGTTTTTACTCAACGGGGGAAAACCGTGAAGAAATTGTTCGCATATGTGCACCAACCCCGTAAAACAGAAGAAAATTTGCTATTTGATTAGTATTATTAATATTATCTGGCCACCACGAATAGAGTGTCAGACCTTTCACTGTTGCAGTTTCTTTTTTATTTATCAGCGTATACACTGTTATGCGTGGCATCGCATATGTTCTGTCAGTCTATATTGTGCGCGGCCTTACGATTTCGGTGCTAGCGTTTTCTCGCCAAGTCAAACACTTTCTCTTCTACTTTTCTCACCTACAAGTAATGTTAATGATTTACATGTTTTTCCATTAAAAAAGAGCTAGTAGCTGCCGTACAACGATGCACTTGAGGCGCAATCAATCTCTGACCGAGATTTATCGTTGGTAGGACAAGTTCAGGTATAGAGATGAGCGGCTTGAAAGTGAACGAACTGGACGCATGTATTCTGCTTGTACTCAGTGACGCGTACAGACCGCAGCGAAATCGAGTCGTGAAAGGTAAATTGTGTACTGAGTTATGAAATTCTGCCCGATCTACTCACCAGACCCGTCACCTATAGCTGAACACTTTTTCAATAATCTCCAATTCTTCGTTCGTTATGAAATTTTTCGTAACTTCGTTGATGCCGAAATAGTCTTCTATAATTTTCCCGTCTCTAGAAACGCTTGTTTTTACATCGCCTGAACATCAATGCATCTGTTCCGTTGGCAAAAACGTGCTATTTTGGATGGATGTTTAATTCAAGTGACAAAGTTGAGTCTGAGCAGAGCTACGAACTTTCAAAGTTAGAACTTGAAGTCGGACTTTCCGTTCGAGACTGGCTGGCATCATTACAATATTATAATATTAGTTGTAGTAAATGAAGTCAGCTTTTTAACGGGTGCTTATGTTTTCATATGAATTTGTATGGCGATGCCCGTTCGAAAGGTTTAATGTTGGATCGGAGCTTTCGGAACTGTCGTGCTCCGATCCAACATTAAACCTTTTGAACGGGCATCGTCTTACAAGTACATATGAAAATATTAGTTGTATTCTTTTATTCTTGTTCGGAATGATTTGATGCTCTGTAACAGATCGACGTAAGCTTCTGGTGAATTAACACTATTGGTACATCACTTGAATGAAGCGACGTTCGCCAACGTCAGAAGCAGGACGTCTTGAACGCTCTGATGAAGTACGTTAATGTTATCCGTTTTTACCAACCAACCTCCTACCCCTGACTGATTGACGTGAATATTTGTTGTGTCGTTATAAAGATACTGTCAAAACTACTTAGGGATTTTATAAAGCGTCTCAGAAAAAGGCCCATTAATTTGTCAATCCGTTAAAAATTCAGTCATTAACAACATGGACCATTACTATTCGCTGAAGAAGGAACAAGATCGTTCTGAAAGTTACGAAGGTTACAGTGTTCTGAGATATTTCCCTAATAACTCCCCATCCATTCGCTGGTAGGGCGTTGTTTTCGGTATACTTTCAGACACGTTTTTGACTTCTAACGGGATCAAGCCGTGCATTCCATCATGACACATAGAAGACCCGTTACAAGACACCCAATTTTCAACTGCCCGTCATTTGCAATTTTGAAATGCTGTTGCGCCTCATTACGCAGGCATGATTCATAGCATTCATAGAGTCATTGCTCCACTGTTGAAAGGTGCTATTTATTGGGTAAAAATGATCAATTTACATTTTAAGGACAACGTGACGAACACAAATTTAATTTAAGAAAATTTTATGAGTAGGTTCACCTGGAACTTGAAAAAGATCATTAAGCTGTTTGACCTGCTTTCTTTAAGCAGAATTGCTATTGTCGTTGAACACAGCCATGCACAGAACCAAGATAATTATGAGCAACGAAAATTGCATGATTTGAAGTCATGCTTCTAGGAATGTTTCATTTCTTGGTTAATCGCTTTCGCTTTCAATCGTGTCCTCGTCTTCTATATCCTCGATCGTCATCCGATCCAATAAGCTGCTCCCTCGGCTGTAGTTTACGTAAGAGAAGTAAAGTCGAAGGCCGTGCTCCGTGCTGATCTCTTTCAATGGTCTCCTTATAAATGTCATCTCATTTATGGCAGGTGCTCCCACCTCTTCAAGTATGTTGATTGGAACGTCTTTCACCACCAACCAGTTGATTTGGAAGCGAAAGTAGAGATCCCTGTCCTCCTCATTCACTTCTCCGGTAATCATGAAACCTTGACATAAAAGTTCCAGCACACCGCACATGTAATCCGTGCTTTCAATGTAGAAAAAGATCATAACCGATCCTCCGGGCGTGAGACTACCAAAGGCTTCGTTCAACTGCATTGCGGTAGTCTGCTCGATATCCAGATAGCCCTCAACAACTGATGCGTACAGTTTAGCTTCCTCACTGCTTTGCATTATGTAGAACTTGTAAAGCGGTACTAAGTGGTCAGCTTTCGACGTGACCAACTGCTCATTCGCTGGAGCATTTTCTCTTTTCCCACCTCTGATCAAGGAATTCAGATTTTTCCAAGGTCGCACAGATGTCATTTTATAAGAACTTGCCTGAAGCGGTGGCTTACAGTGCTGATGTACTTTATAACCACCGAACAGGCTGAAAGAATTCACCTTGGTTGGCAATTCTTCAGAGCAATTGCACCCCACTGGATTCCGCTGGCGTCAATGCAATATCCGCTCAGAGCTCAGGGGAGCAGCTTTGATAGTTAAGCAGAAGGGTGTGTCAAACTGCAAGTTCGTAGAGAACAACTAACCACGACACTAGGCACAACGAAAGCACGCGACTGCTTCCTTGACAGAAGCTGACATTAAGCATTATCCATTTTAAAGTCACCATGCAAATGTGATGCTCAGATTCAAGCATGAGCAGGTATTAAGCTATTATTATTTTGTCCTTTAAACACCAGCCTAGTTACCATACGGATGATTCACCAGAGTATCACTGCTTTCACCAGAGTATCACTGCTAGTTTACCCAATTTAATGCGTGGATACTACTCTTTACTTGAGACCATTAAGTTCAAGAAAGCAACAGCATGTGACTCAACAAGTATAGCTTAAAATCGTAGTGCTAATTTGCATGTTCCACAGCTTTTGAATTTTTTCAGCGCTCTTTTGAACGTGCCAATTAATGTATTAATATATGTTTCCATTTTCCTATATCCTAACAAATGATAGCGCTTGCGCAATACTTTAAGCAGCTGTATGTAGAGGGAATATGCGGCTGAAGCTGATCGATCATCATAAACTTTTAATGTATCCTAGCTGAGAAGAGGGCAGCGTACAATAACAGAATAAAGCTTGTCCAGAGAGGCAAACATTACGCAATTCACAAAAATGTTCGAAAATTGTGTTTTAAGCCATGAACTTCAAAATCAATAGTACACGTTCTTACAGTGACTCAGGCGGTCGCTGACAGTGCTGCCATCGAATCATCAGTCCACCCAGTTGATTCGTATAGGTTAGAGCGGAGAAAAGCAACACTGAAAATGTTTTCTATCGCTTTCACAAAATTGACAGGCGTTAAGAAATTGTAGAAATTGACAGTAAGACCTAACCTAATTACGCAACCCTTTGTTTACGTTATGCAAGCCCTCCGACGGACAAGCGTCGCAACGTAACCAAATTATCAACTATTGAGCCTTGTTGCCTGGCTGAGTGAATAATCTACGTGATTTGTACAAATATCTTGATCTTTTTACTGTATATTCATTTATTACTCTTCTGAATACTCAACAAAATCAATACCACGTTTGTACGACTTGTAAACGTCAAACAGGTACAAAACTAGAACATTGTGCGTAGGTAATCCCGGTAACGTTCCGCGAAACGTTAATGGTACAGAGTACACCACCGCTGTCAGTACGCTCCTCACGGGTGAAATCTGAGTGCTCCATTCAAGATGTGCAAAGTCTCAGCCAAATTACGCAAGCTTATTCTAACACTTGGCAGGACATGCAAGAATTAGCGCAAATTCAATTCTAAAGGTGCGAAGTGTCGGCCAACCTTTTACGCATCACGTAACACGTTCAATGTCACGACGGAATTTATCGGACAGTAGATGACGAAAGTGTGGCATTGTTCTTACTGATGCTCAAATAATTGTCCAACCATTTTAAATGATCCCTAAGTTCCCCTATGGTTGCTCTTGCGCTAAGTACGGAGCACGTCAGTTCACTGCGCGCGTTTCAAGGCAGGGTCAGCTCATCAGGGAGTCAGTTCACCTCAACGACACAGACGTGCGTTGGTAACCGACTACCGCTTTCGAGGCCAATCTCCCTAATTGATGGCTCATTTCTTATCTACAAGTCTTGCTCCAACTTTCTGGTCTCTGCTCCATGTTTTCTGATGGCGCAGCATGCGACTTCCGCAGCTTACCCCCAACACATAGGCTATCTTATTCAATGCGACGCCTCTTTCAATGTTGTGCGCATGTGTGCTCCTTCTCACAACTTAACGACTCATCTCCGTGTATATGACTTTGTTCCTACCGGAAATCCGCAGAAATTGCAGGCGGTTCCATGAGGAAACATAGAGCACAGGCAAACAAGGACATGTACACGAAGAGGAGCTGTTAAGTTGGGAGAAAGACCAGACAACATGGAAAGATCCATGGGGATCGAGTAAGGTAGTCTGAATGTTGGTGATAAGGTGCGACAATTTCCCGCGGCGCAATCAGGGAACATGGACCAGATACTAGAAAGTTGAAGCAAGACATGTACACGGGAAATGAGCCGTCAGGTAGGGTGATTGGCTGCGAAAGCGATAGTCGGTTACCAAGGCTTATTAAGCTTATTAAGCCCCTGATTTGTGGTGTTTCCCACCTCGACAATGTACGATTCTGACCTTCCACACTTTATATTGTAAACCACTCCTTGTTTATCCTGATGGGAAATTTTAACTTTATCATTTCTTAAAGAGGAAGCGAAAATTTGGAGAGCTCTTGAAAACCACTCTGAAATATAATCTTCTGCCCATGGATTTTTCACCTAAGCCTGAATAATATGGAATAATGAGAGAGGGTAGATGGGGATGTGTGAAAATTATTCAAAGGGTGGGGTTGCTATTTACTACAGAAGAAATCAGCTTCATTGGGTACTCATTTTCTTGGATGGTTTTCTTGATGTAACTTATTTCCAATTGATGGAATTTAGGATCGCAGATATTTATGACCCTGCCTGTCAAACTTTTAGTGACTCCGGTGAAAACACCGTGTTAAAGCTCCCAGTTACATATTATGAAGACATCCATAGTAGCACGAAAAGTTGGTTCTCCAGCGGAAATTCAATCTTTGCAGAGTTTTCAGGAACAGGAGTTCAGACGATTGCCTAGAACAGCATCTATCCAAACTGCAGACCGTGATAAGATCGTGATGAACTTAAGCTCAAGTACTTCGAATATTACACTGAAAACGGCACAAATTTCGTACCAACACCGCAATGTCATCCCCTGATACAGAGATGAAAAGTCCGGAATATACAATAAAGCGAAATAACTTGAAGACAATGGCATTGGTCATAAGCCATTCTTCTGTGATCTTGAAAAAACAATGATACGGAGTCCTTGTTCAAAGATCTTTATTCGGCGGAGCTTTCGGAACAATCGTGTTCCGTCGTCAGCGCAAGTAGAAAGAAGTAGAAAGATCTTGGAACAAGGACTCCGTATCATTGTTTTCTCATAATCATGAGACGCCTTGTTACTAATTTCTCTTGCTTCAAGAATCTTCTGTGATCTATGAGAATAGTCAAGACATTAGTTACGCAAAAGAATACAAGTTGTTAAATTTGACTATATTCTTACTCGATGAAGAAGGGACTACATGAGCCCTGAAACCTTCGGAATAAAAAAATTTGACTAGAGGACGGTGTTGTGATCGTAAAAACTTACATTGACAAATCGCGCTGTGAACAGAAAACATTCGATTTCCAACTTAATACTGATGAAGCAGTGATTATGTCGCATGAAAGGGCCCCTTTGATCATATTGGCAAGACAGAAGCTTCTACGTTTTGCGAACGTTGGAGCAATGTTGGGTTACCCACAAGCCTTTCACCACATACTCTGTGATCTTCTCTAGGCCAACTAAGCTCACAATAAATGACGTGAGAGTAGAAAGAAAGCAAATCTTCATTTTCCTGGATTATCAATAACCTCACGTAGTCTCGATAATCGAGGCTCTACAATGATTACGTTTTTCATTTTCTATACTTGAGGAATATCGCTTTCGCCATCTCAGCCTTTCAGTATTTCATCATTGGCCATTTTGGCGTAAAAATCTAAATCGCTAACACTTATGGCATTGGTTAGGTGCTGCTGTGTGTTCAGCGAGGAGAGGTCGCCGCGCACCATGCATTGCTGAAGCATGGTCTGAGAATTTGTAACCTACATGACATCTATAGTAAAACATTAAGGGAGACTTTACTGGATAAACGGGGAGTACACGCGAAAAACCAACGGCATGTCACTTTCTTTGCACGACCACACAATGAGTGCAGCGACAAGGAACACCTTTACGGAGCTGAACAGGTAAGTCATACTGTATGCGCAATGGACCAGTCCTTCAGCCGTTGCACAATCCATTGTTAAGATCAATGTATCACGGTCTGACTGGTCAGCGTTTCATGACATTGGATGACTTCCAAAGGTCTATGACTCAGGTTTTTGAATGGCAGCTACCAGCAATTGTTAATGCGGCATAGATTCTCTCTCTCAAAACGTAGTGGAAACCAATAGGTATTATTAATATTTGCAATAAGCAGGCATGGAATAAACATTGTGGCCAGTTGTTTGTTTGAGCATTGGAAGCAGCACGAGCTTAAGCGTAGACCAAACAATTTTGTCTATCAAGAGCTTTAAAAAATTGTAAGTTTGATGGGAAATCTTAAAGCCCCTTAATAACAAAACCACCTCAAGTATTTTGCCAATCAAAATATATCATGAACGATTATCATTGCCTCACTAATTGAGAAGCTTATCATTAGAAAACATAATGAAAAAATAAAAAATTTAGATAACCAACCTAGAATCAACACAATTCGCCACGACGGAAGCGGAGAACAACATGTGCCAACAACTGGAAGCCGCAGAAGTTGCTGGGCGAAGACAACAAACATTTGCGGGAGGAGATTCTAACCTTTGAAAAACTAACAGAAGAACATAAGACAACTGTGAGCGCGCAATCGACTTTCACCAACTCATAGTCCACTATAGACGGTGTTTATGCAGATTGCAGCCAAATAAGCGACCATGAAAGCGATGAAGGGTCAGCTGGTAAACGCAAAGCGTCAAATCATGATCCTGGAAGCCAAAATCGACAAAAGCCAAGCAGCAGCAGCGAGACAAGTTGCGCATGGGTCTCCAGGGGGCATAGCGGACAAGAGGTGGGTATGTTCCAGGTCCACCCAACTTGACAGCATCAGCTTGGAGCTCAAAGACCAAACGAGAAGTTTGTCTGATCCAAAAGAAGTTTGAAACCCTGTGCGCTTTATTTCTTCTTCCGCACGGGCTGGTAAGTGGCATCGCATTTCAACTTTGACCCGCAGCGGTTAAGACGACGATGATAATGGCGATAATATTCTATTGCTTATGAAGTACAGTATAAAATGATTATAAATAAATGATCAAACCAAAATAATAGCATTTTCCGCGAACATTATTGCATTTTCATCTTCCATTTTCCCCAATCCGGCCCTTATTTGTCCTTTGGTAAAACTGAGTGCAGCAGCTCCTTCCTGTAGAGCCCAAAAAATCTTCAATAGGCAGCGAAGAGACGCTTTTGGGGTTAAATACGTTGCACACTTGTCGCCTGAAAATTGTAAGCCGAATTGCTAAACTACCATTAACAGTTCATGGCGGTAGACTAAGAAGTGTATACCTGCCGTATGATACGGCTGGTGAAGCAGTGTCGTCCGCTTCTGCCAATGAGTCGTCTATGCTACCCGTGGTTGTCCATTGCTTCATCCTACGAAGTGAAGATCGCAGGCTTGGCATATCTGCGGATCAATATCCGCTGTAATAATACAAAGCAGCCAAAGCGAACGCCTACATTCGTCGTCTGAAGATTCGAAGTTGAACACGCTTCTTGGTTCACCAGCTTTAAGGTTTCCTACATTAAAATTTGCTAAAGTGCGAAAAGGTTGCACGCACTCCTCTGCGAAAGTCCCTCCCGCCGGCTTCGCCATTAACAGAATGCCCAGTGAACTAATGCAAATAAATACAGTAAGTTTTCTGTATACGTGATTTTTTATACGCGGTTTCGACTCAACGCAGTACTTCTGAGATGGAAATGACCCCATTCCCGACTGACTGTCCAATCACTGTCGAGTACGACTGCTTTCCAAGTTCTTATATACGAACATCTATACTTCTATCGCGCAACTTGACAAGCAACTTTCTCTTCGCACAGCTTGTTGACTTACTTTGCACTCTTCATGGATCTTTGCCACTTTAATTTTAATTAATTTTGCCTGCCAGAGATATAGTCACAATGAGTTCATACTGGCGAATGGAAGAGGAGATTTTAGTAAACTGACCAGACAAAAGAGCACGTACTTCTCACGTTGCTCACTGCAGGAGTAGGTGCTCTTAGGGAAAGGAGCCCTTTTCTCATTTGGTTTCCTAGCAAACAACATCGAACCAAATTGGATGGACAGAAATTCACGTAGAGGCAATATGTGAAGACTCATTTGCATGTTACATACAAAGAATCCCCCTTCACAGGTGCGATGTAACGTGAAATCCATGGTGCATATTCGTATGACCAGATATGATTACTTCGCTTGGCGCATATTACATTATTAAACGGAAAAACGTTTGTCGTTTGGGGAAACATTGTGCTACGGTGCCGAAGCGCTCCCTCACGCAATGATGTCCACATTTGAACCAGCATTAAACACGTACAGGTTTTTGTGTCTAAGCTATTTGTTATGCATGGAAAGTTGAAGACCTTCTGACGCTACGTTTCGAACTACCTAATGTTAAAACACTGTACATGCTATTTTTGCTATCAATGACGGAGCAAATTTCATGATCATAATCCGAAAAGTGCACCTTATATCTTGGCGCTGAAAATGACAACACGCTTTTCACGAAAGGCGCCGCATAATTGAACTCCCTCAGTATCATGATAATTTTGTTGTTTGATAATTCGCTGCGCTAAGTAGCAGCTATTAGCTTAGGATTTGCATAGCAGTAGACATTATAACAAAATTTGGCTCTGCTTGAAGTCCGTAGAAGGGAGGATGTGGTGCACTGTCGGCGTAGTTTTGAATCCTTTGTAAGGAAAACTTGATTGAACGCGGTATGTTCCTGAACCAATTACCGCGCATAAGAAGAACTGGTTGCACAACATTTTACTGAAAACATTTTTCAACGCTTTAGATGCCGATAAACTGAAGCGATATTGACCCGTTCTGAGAAATGCCCATTTGGGAAAAATATATAAGTATAATACTTGAACCAAACACATGATTATGCACGGAAAAACAGGAGTTCAAAGCCTGCACTATGGGAACAGAAACTGCAAAGGTTTCTGCCCTCAGGCAAGGCAAAGTTTACGAAATGTAAAAGATGTAAAATCAAATTGGTGGTATTCCGGCTTTCCCGTTTTTGATGATACCTGTAATAAAACCGCAAATGCCCTACCAGCGGATGGATGGGCGATTGTCAGAGATACCACAGGTCAAGAACTCTTATCGAAGCTTTCGGAACACTCTGGTTCCGTCGTCAGCGATGTTGAAAAGGAATTGTTTTATTCCGCTAAGGGATCTTATAGGAACAGAACGGGGTCAAGGTGGGGATCGGCTCGGTATAGTGCAAAATCTGTTCTGTGCCTATAAGATCCCTTAGCGGAATAAAACAATTCCCTTTCAACATCGCTGACGACGGAACCAGGGCGTTCCGAAAGCTTCGAGAAGTGTATCTTTGACCTGTGATATCTCTAACAATCGCCCATCCACCCGCTGGTAGGGCATTTGCGGTTTTATTACAGGTACCATCAAAAACGGGAAAGCCGGAATACCACCAATTTGAAAACATGAGACCCGTTACAAAGCATCCAATATTCAAAGATGTAAAATTTAAATATCCAACTTACTTCTCTTCCTCGTAGGTGCAGCAACGTGTCCACCTTGGGATGGCTACACATTATGTCGCTTCCGCTTTCCAACGTCCATGCGGTCGGCCAGTTTCTGTGCAATCGAAATAAGCGGACCGGTACAACACTGAAACTCTGCTATCTTTTAGAAAATAGCGTAAATGAGCATTGAATAGGCCTTCTCCGCGTCTGATGCGGTAACTCGCTTGGCAAAGCGGATCTTCGCAAATGCCGTCGACAGACGGGTAAGAGTCTCCAGCATTCGCGCGGTCATGGGCATAGTCTGTAAGAAAGCTTAAAATTGAAATGAAAAACGAATAAATAACATTTTAAGCCAAACAAACCCATTCCTTGTCCAACTGCGTTTCTTCAAACGCGCGCAAGCCAGCATACTTCTCGGAGATGTACTCGCACGCCTGACTGGTAAGTATTGAATTCATTTTCTTCGCATAAGAAATGAACTTGCGCAAAAATTTCACCGTATCTTTCTGCTAAAAAAGTTTCACTCAAGAATAGAAATGCCAAGTAAATACGTACTCTTCAGCTTCAGGTAACCAACCAGTGTTCTTCTCGTAGATCGAGTATTCTTCTGTTTCTTCGTTCTTCTCAGTTTCTATATCTTCAGTTGCGTCAAAGGGTTCAGACAATGACAACGTGCCACCGGCCGGTTCGCAGGGGCACGGCAGCAGTGAAGATTAATAACATGGGATGCTATTCGGCTGTCGCGTTCGCTTTCGTGGTGCAGACATGGCGGCTAATTTTACAAGATGTGCAAACGGCAAACCATTACCTCATCCCTTAGTATAGAAATAAAGTCGAAACCGCTCAGAAGGAAATCCTGCATGCCCATCTTTTCCATGGAACTTTTGTCATCGTAGTACTACAAGTTTCCAATCGTAATACTATTAGTAGTCGTAGGAGGAATTGTACCCTTCCGACAATGGGATTAGCAGATGCGAGAACTGCGCAGCAAGCGTTCAGCGCAGCTTGAATACCAGCCTCAGTTATCGTAGCGCACCATTACTCCATCACTTCGTGAACAGCGCTGCGGTCAATGCCGGACATCTTAAGATAGAGGTACTATTTTGAAAGCGCTCTTTAATCGCTGTCAACCTACCTTACCAAACTTGCCTATGCACACGACACCGCGATCAGGCAAAATCATGACACCAGCTTCGACCTGGCGTTCTTCTGATTCGTCATTCGTTGTTATGACAATAGTGAGTCCCACGCCTGTGAAACCATGGCCAGTGGTCGCCACAGTCCTTGGTGCAATGTTCAATACCTACCTGAAAGGGGAAACTGAATGCTGTCTGCAAATTGCGAAACGAAATGAATACCTGAGAATGCGTGATGTTGCAACCAAAGGATCACCAACGAGAAGCACGTTTATGTCGAAACGTAAACGTGGGCAATTTGGCAACTTCTCTTCCGTTCCGCCGGCGAGCAGGCACAAAATGGACTTCTTCATTTCCTCGTGACCATGGATGAATGAAGCTAAAGAACGGGTCAACATGAGAAGAAAATTCCAGGGAAGTAACTCAAACTTCAAAGTTGTCAAACGAAGGATATCATCTTTCATCCCGATGGAACTGCGAATAGACTGAAGATGTTCAGCGCCTATTTTCACGCCAGACAGAAGTTGCACATTGTTAGATTTAAGCATGGAGCTTAAGTGAACGTCGAAATGCATTGAAGTGATTGAAGGAAAGAATTACCGAAACAGGCCTGATGTATAGCCAGACTGCTTATTAGGCAAGCAGAAACGCCGATTGCTCAGATGAGGTCTCCAGATGAGCATCTGAAGAAGATATATCTTGTGGAACCACTGCACCCAATGCAGGTGAATGCCGCTGGTACGATATGCAAGAGGAGTATACGTTTACTGATACTGAATGCCGCTGAGCACAAGACAACGATAGAACGATCAGACAGAGACTGATAGAGAGGCACATCCCCCGAACCCCAACTCCTGCGGCCTTATATAGACTAATTTTGGGCCATTCTGGGGTGAACGACTTTTCGGTCGGTAACCTGAAGCGGGGTCGCGTATAAACGAGGAGGTGAACTCACCCGCTAGATGCGGCCTCGAAAAGGTCACATCCGGGGCGCCACGGGGAGGAAAACATCTACGCCAGACAATGCGGGGCATCATACCGCTGCGCCCTCAGGGGGTCCAGATCACTGGTCAGCATTGCCACACTCCCCCTGATCTTACTGATCACAGCACTGAGGGAGGCGCGGCCTGCGAGTTCGCGCCGAACGCCTGGGTTCACGTGTCGTGGACCCTGTTGCATGAGTCGTTCCTACTTGATCTTCTCCCGGGAAGATGATGATTAAATCATCGTCCTGGTCGTCCGCTTGGAGTTCTTTATTTTCCGCTTCTTGAGAATGCCGGCGGCTTCGAAGATCGCGGACGTGACGGGGCGTCCCGTTGACGATAGCAGTCTGGCGGGACAAGGTGCCGGTGACCGTACCTGGCCGGTAACGAGTGTCACACCGAGCTCCAGGTGGTTTGACCCATACTTTTTAGCCCACAGCGTAAGGGCCGTCCTTGGGCTGCTCTTCCTTCCGCGGTTTGTCGATTTCTCGGGGCCGGACGTCGTCCCTGTATATACCACTAGCCGGAGCTGACTGAGCCCTGCAGTTGTCACGGGGCGTCAGATTATACAGATACACGGCTTCGGCAATTGAGCAGCCTTTTCTTGCGGCTATGACCTTCACCGTGCGGTGGCATCGTTCTGCGATGCCATTTCCAGACGGTACGTAGGCGCATCGGAACCGAAGGTTCACACCCCATCGCGCCATCAACTGCACGAATGTCTTGCTTTTGAAGGCGGTGTCGTTGTCCGCTAGGAGCTCTTCCGGCGCACCGCGTTCCCAGAATACGGCTTCCAGTTCCTGCACGACATCCGCGCTGGCCTGAAGCCTTAGCGATCGCCAGATGGCAAACCTCGAGGGGCCGCAGTCTATCAGGGTGAGATAAGGCCTCCGTGGTAATGCGTTATGTCTATGCCGATCCTCCTCCACGTTTGTTGTACTGCTAAAGTGCTACGTTTCCATTTTGCTGGTGCAGGGTCAATCGTTCGACAGACCTCGCAGTCAGTCACAATCTGACGCACCAGCCATTTGGAGACTGTCGGTTGGACCCTTCTGGCGAAGTAGACTGTCCTTCTGACACCTGGGTGGCCAGCAGCGTGATGGACTCTGCTTATCCATTGTTCGGCGCTTCCGTCTCCGGTTGCCGCGCAGACAGGCTTATTAGACGCAGAGGCGATCGCCAACCATCGGTGAGGAACACGTGTTAGAATATCGACCTTGTTGTCCGCCGACTTGACGAGCTTGACGGTGAGTTTCAAGCCGTATTCCCTCTCCAGTTAGAGGACCGTGCCGACACGTCTCCGTATCAGCATTTCGTTCGCTGCTTTCGTTTTCAAGCGGGTCCTGCCTGAGAGGTCGTTCGATATCCATCGGAAGACCGTTGAAGAATCCGTCATTAGTTCGACAGTCTTCATTTTCCATGACAGGGCGAAATTCAGGCCTCTGATGGCGGCGTCAACCTCTGCCATATTGATGTGGCATGCGTCGTTGGGGCGCAGCCAGGCAGCGTCCTCCACGATGGACCCATCGACTTCAAGCGCTGCGCCGATGGCTAGCGCGCTGGCGTCCACCCAGAGTCTGGCCTGCTCACCTGAGATATTCCATTCCCCTCTTACTGGATCTTCTTTCCTTATTTTGACAGCGATCTCGTCAACGAATGTCTTCAACCAGCTGTTTTCGACTGCTTCGCCCCAGCTCAATGTGGCTGCTGTGACTGCTCTCTTGAGAAACGCAGTAGCGACTCTCAGCCAGCCAAATACTGGGAAATGGCCAATCAGGCTGCCACAGTAGGAAAATACTGATCTCCGGGACAATCGCTGTGGTACATCAACCATCTCGGCGTCCCTTCGCCACACCAGTCGGTCGCGCCCCCCCAGACTCTTAACCCCAGAACGCGCGTACCGTTGCGGACGCGCTCAGGGGCTTGCACAACAGCCCGTACTGCGCGAGGTGATCTTCGACACGGCTGGTTTTAACTATGTCCTCGTTGACCAGTATGTCGTCGAGGTATGTTGAAGTTCCTCGTTTTATGTCCTCATCTCTCGCGAGCACACAGTTCAGGACAGCTTTCATAACCAAAGGGGCAACGTTGAGGCCGAATCCTAGGCGAGTGAGGCAGTATCTGCGGCCATTGAACATCACTGTTTGGAACGGCCATAAGGATTTCTCCATGTGGATTTGCAGATAGGCCGCCTTTAAGTCGATTACAGACACGTTGGGACCCTGTTTTCGCCATGCGCGCAGCCTTTGGGCACACACGTCCGCATCAGCTGTAAAAGTTTCGATGAAGGCGTTTAATTCTCTGTAACATCAGGGCAGGTCGCAGGTCGCACCTTGTCCTTATTGCGTTGCACCACGGCCATTAGAGGTATCAGCTCTTTCGCTGGTCCGTACTTCCTTTCATCGTACGGCACTAACCAGCCGTTTTTAATCCAATTCCGCAACTCTTCTCTGTATGCGGTCTTGGCCCGGGCCGATGGCGCATATTCTTCCACCTTGTTCTGGAGGACGTCCTGTCCTCTGCCGTCGGACCATCTCCAGGCAGTGGTCCAACAACGGGCGACGGAGTCAAATGTCAGCGCGAAATCCTTTTCCTCCAACTTTATGCCGGCAACGCCTGCGGCACTGATCTCCTCGCCTTCCGTTCCAAATCGCACGTGACATCGAGGACTGATGGACACTCCGCCTAGGGCCATCACTGCATTCATTCCAAGAATGAGATCGAATCCCAGCGGTTTCCTCGCAGTCACTACCACATCGACTTTATCCCGGTCTCCTTCAGCCGACTGCAGCTGGACTGTTCCCAGGCCTTGGCATTGTATCTCACTACCGTCTACTGCAATTATGCTAGCCGAGCTTTTCCGCCAGCTCGCGCAGCACGAAACGTGAGCGACACAATTTGAGCACCCAGTGTCCACCAAGACGCTTCGTCCCACGCCATCGACCTCCATTTGGATGGTCGGTAGCGCCCTTATCATAGTCTGCGAGGGGAGGATGCCGGCGCCGGCGGCTCCTCCCCGCACTCGTTTCCCTGACGCTTGGGATTCGTTGCACTAGACCTTTCGCGATAGCGGTTTCACACCTGAGGTTCATAATCAGGTCTCTTACCTTTGTAGTTGTGTCTTTGTCCTTGAGTTAGAGTTGGACAATTCCTCACGAAATGGTCTAAACCACCGCATGCGAAACATCGCCGTGCCGAGCCTTCCGTTTGCGATCGCACCTTGGAGTCTCTGGCGCCGAGACATACTTCCTGAACGCCTATCGGGCGCTCGTCCTTGATGATCGCCCGAACGCGTCCCACGATTTGGTCTAAGCTTAGGTTATTCATACGCGCTCCAGCTTTTAGCAGTCTTCGGAGATTTTCTGGCAGGCCACTCAGGAAGGCACACGCCAGTGCTTTCTCAGAGACACCGCCGAAACATGACGCTAACCTTCGCAATACAGTCAGAAAGACGTCTGGCGCTTCATCTGCGCTGAGCTTTCTTGTAATGAACTCCTCGTAGGCATCATAGGGGTCGGCCGCGAAGGCGGTTAGTAACGCTTTCGTCAGGCGAACGGAACTCCTCTTTTCTTCATCTGGTAACTGGAGGAACACGGCGAGGGCACCGCCCCTGAGGCGCAGGGGTATGACGCTTGCAGTATCGACGATCCCGCGCAGTTTGCACAGTAGTTCTACTTGCTTGATCCATCCTGTGATCGCCTGTTTTCCTGATCCATCGTATTCAGGAATAAGTCGCAAGTCGAGGGACTTATCTGCCTGGCTTCCGTCCATTAATGCCTCGATAGCTTGTAGGTGAATGCCGCTGGCACGATATGCAAGAGGAGTATACGTTTACTGACACTGAATGCCGCTGAACACAAGACAACGATAGTACGATCAGAGAGAGACTGATAGAGAGACACATCCTCGGACCCCAACTCCTGCAGCCTTATATAGAATAATTTAGGGCCATTCTGGGGTGAACGACTCCTCGGTCGGTAACCTGAAGCGGGGTCGCGTATCAACGAGGAGGTGAACTCACCCGCTAGATGCGGCCTCGAAAAGATCACATCCGGGGCGCCACGGGGAGGAAAACATCTACGCCAGGCAGTGCGGGGCATCATACCGCTGCGCCCTCAGGGGGTCCAGATCACTGGTCAGCATTGCCACACCCACTGTCCAGAAAATATAAGGAAACCGTGGGCAATGCACGTGGACAGCCAAAATATACAACGATATTAAGCACTCCATCGTTAGAAAGTATAATCAGAAACAAAAGGTAACGAAATGAAAATAAGTATGTAATTTTGAACTCCTTGTTTTACCATTTACAACCACATCACGTTTACTAGCCTCTGCTTAGACCTCATGACTATGAATTACTTACGGAATCTTGTCAACACATTCACGAGAAAAGGCTATTTGAATCGCGAAGCTTTAGGGAATGACCTTTTCCCGTCATCAACGCAAAGCGAATGGCAACGGAACGGTAAAATGAGGCAATGAAAAAGGCAAATAAGGCGTGTTTTTGTGAAATCAGCCAATCAGGTAGGGGCGTTGTGTGAATAGGGATTCAAAGATACGTTCACAGGTCAAATTTGTTTCGCCTGCGGCGTCCAACGAGCTGGGCCAGGGTAGGCGTAACCATCGTTGGGCCTCGCAGGCGAAACGAGTTTGACCTAACCACGTATTTCTGAACCCATATTTACACAACACCACTACTCGATTGCCCAACTTCACAAAAACAACATGCCTTATGTACCTTTTCATTGTCCCATCTTACTGTTTGGTAGACCTGACAGCTAACAAGGTCACAGGAGAACTAGAGCCATTGCCTTTTGCCTTACCTTCGTAAGGCGTGGAGGTAACGAGGCCTTGCTAAACGGATTCAGCAGGCGTACAATCATGTGAATCGAATAAAATACTCACTGCACTAAATGCAACAAAAATGGGTCTTGTGGCGAATTGGCCCGCAATTTCTCTGAGCCCGCAGAAATTACAGTAACCCATAAAGGTAAACAACAAAATGAGGAAGAGGACAAATGACAAATGGCGTAAATTACGCCAGAAGAGGACAACAACACGTCGATGACGTAGTTAACGCGTTGCAACGCGGCCGATCCCGGTTACGCGATAATATATAAAGACCGTCTACGCAACACTAAAAACATTGTTCGCATTGTCAATAATTCAACATGCGTATATTTATGTCCATACTGTAATTTTCACTGAGAAGTCAGTGCTGTTGTTCAGTCGCACTTCGTGCGCACCGTTGTATCAACAGCGGTGCGGAAGTTCTACCTGATCAATACTGCACGTTTGGCATCATGAAAGCAGCCACATTTGCGGTTTTGTTCGCGGCGGCCCACAAAACTTTACAGTAGCTGTTGACCACGCATTTCGCCCGCCCAGGGGGACGTGGAGCCGAAGTGAAACGACCCTGCATAAAGTGGATCCGCGTCTGACGGGCTTTCGATCTACAGAATCTGCGTACAACAGTTTCGTTGTATGCCATATCTGATCTACGTGGTTTGTTCATCGAGATATCGGTCTACCAGCGTTCATGAGAAAGAAAAATTATGGTCACCGTATCTCATTGCAGTGGAGAGAGCACGGCCAGCCAGCAACGACCCTACCTTATTGACTCTTCAGCAATTGTCCCGTTGTCCTACTTGTTTAACTTTCGCCTGTTACTGTTCCTCATCGGTCGTGCCTTTTGAATAAAAAGCACTTTATTGGTTCGGTGTCTTCAACAAACGCATTGCATTACGAAAACAGTTGAACGAAGCAAGAAAAGTGTTCAACGCAATCTTACGATACAGTGCAAGCGGGGTAAACCGTCGAATGCTTCCAAAGTGTTCTGCTGCTCAATGCTGCCTTTAAAAGAGCGTTGGCTGGTTCCGCCTTACTTGATAATAGCGGCAAATATTTTCTCTGCTGCGCGACACCCTTATCGTAACCACAAAGAATGATGAAGTTCGTCGCCACGGAGACCGAGTAGGTCCGCCAGCGCCTGAGCCGAAATATAAGGGTATCGTGTCCTATACGTTGAGGTGGTAAAGGAACGAGAATGTGCGACCATCAGCGGGAGACTGGCGCAGCGCGAGAACCTGGACTGAGAAGCAGTGTCGTAAACAAGTTCAAGGTTACGGTTGTGGCGTCAAGCTGAGAGGAAAATAGATTCCCGTTGTCCAGATTAGTGCTTTACTTGCCCCAACCTCCTCAACACACTTGAGAGTGCCACGAAGTCCGTAGCATTTGATTCTCAGGTGCTGTGAAAATGTAATACGGATAAAATGGCTCAAAGGTCCGTTCCGGCGACCACCATGTAACTAAGACACGAGCCTTCGGGTGAGAGTCGACGCCGGCGGCTGTCGAATTTCGCTAGCTGTGCCAGAAGTTTCGGAAGTTCTCAAAATGTTAGCGAAATAGCAATAGTTTGCGCATACATTTTCTTCTGCTACTGGCATCCATCGCTTGGCTGTCTTCATTGCAACATTGCTTACGTGAATGAGATCTTCGTTACATTTCATTTCGAAATGCTGCAAGTGTTAAAAATAAATACAAACTTCCTCAAGGCAATTAAAATGATCTTTGAATATTTTTGAGAAAACGGCAGAATACCCGTTCGTCCATGTTTTACTTCTTAGCGTAGCTTTCGGGATCTCTCCTGGTCCCATCTTCAGCGCAAATTCGGACGCAACCTTTCACGCGAGTATAACAGTCACGAGTCTTCCAAGATTGGTCCTAAAAGCTCCTTATGCTGTCTTATACTTTCCTTATGACACGCCATCTGTTTCCGCCTTTGCCTGATTGTATTCCTCAGTAGGGAGAAACCAGCATCCCTTAAAAAGTTTTCTGTTCTCCAATTTCTCCTTTGAGCAGTTTTTAGTCGGAACGATCTGGGGAGGATGTTCAAATCTGGACAGTCAAACAGAAAGCGAAGCTTCTTTGTCGTAAATTCGAGCTCAAGTACCACAATCTCTATTCTCGTGACCACTGCAGGGCTTGTGCGCCGTGTACACTTTGTATGTAGTTGAATAATGGATTTCTAACGGGTTTCATTTCTATATTGCGAGAAAAACGGCAGAATACCCGTTCATCAATGTTTACCTCAATAGCGTAGCTTTTGGGACCTCTGTTGGTCCCGTCTTCAGCGCAAATTCTGGACGCAACCTATCGTGCGAGTATAACAGTCAAGTGACTGTTATACGCTATTGTCCCAAAAGCTACGCTATTGAAGTAAAACATTGATGAACAGGTATTCTGCCGTTTTTCTCACAATATAAAAATGAAACCCGTTACAAATCTATTATTCAATTACATACAAAGCGTACACGGCGCACAAGCCCTGCAGTGGTCACAAGAATTAAAGATTGTGGTACTTGAGCTCGAATTTACGACAAAGAAGCTTCGCTTTCTGTTAGACTGTCGAGATTGAACATCCTCCCCAGATCGTTCCGACTAAAATCTGCTCAACGGAGAAACTGGAGAACAGAAAAAATGTTAAGGGATGCTGGTTTCTCCCTACTGAGGAATACAATCAGGCAAAGGCGGAAACAGATGGCGTGTCATAAGGAAAGTATAAGACAGCATAAGGAGCTTTTAGGACCAATCTTGGAAGACTCGTGACTGTTATACTCGCGTGAAAGGTTGCGTCCGAATTTGCGCTGAAGACAGGACCAGGTGAGGTCCCGTAAGCTACGAGAAGTAAAACATGGACGAACGGGTATTCTGCCGTTTTCTCAAAAAATATTCAAAGATCATTTTAATTTCCTTGGGGAAGTTTGTATTTATTTTTAACACTTGCAGCATTTCGAAATGAAATGTAACGAAGATCTCATTCACGTAAGCAATGTTGCAATGAAGACAGCCAAGCGATGGATGCCAGTAGCAGAAGAAAATGTATGCGCAAACTATTGCTATTTCGCTAACATTTTGAAAACTTCTGAGACTTCTCGCACAGCTAGCGAAATTCGACAGCCGCCGGCGTCGACTCTCACCCGAAGGCTCGTGTCTTAGTTACATGGTGGTCGCCGGAACGGGCCTCTGAGCCATTTTATCCGTATTACATTTTCACAGCACCTGAGAATCAAATGTTACGGACTTCGTGGCACTCTCAAGTGTGTTGAGGCGGTTGGGGCAAGTAAAGTACTAATCTGGACAACGGGAATCTTTTTTCCTCTCAGCTTGACACCACAAACGTAACCTTGAACTTGTTTACGACACTGCTTCTCAGTCCAGGTTCTCGCGCTGCGCCAGTCTACCGCTGATGGTCGCACATTCTCATTCCTTTACCACCTCAACGTATAGGACACAGTACCCTTATATTTCGGCTCAGGCGCTGGCGGATCTACTCGGTCTCCGTGGGGACGAACTTCATCATTCTTTGTGGTTACGATAAGGGTGTCGCGCAGCAGAGAAAATATTTGCCGCTATTATCAAGTAAGGCGGAACCAGCCAACGCTCTTTTAAAGGCAGCATTGAGCAGCAGAACACTTTGGAAGCATTCGACGGTTTACCCAGCTTGCACTGTATCGTATGATTGTGTTGAACACTTTTCTTGCTTCGTTCAACTGTTTTCGTAATGCAATGCGTTTGTTGAAGACACCGAACCAATAAAGTGCTTTTTATTCAAAAGGCACGACCGATGAGGAACAGTAACAGGCGAAAGTTAAACAAGTAGGACAACGGGACAATTGCTGAAGAGTCAATAAGGTAGGGTCGTTGCTGGCTGGCCGTGCTCTCTCCACTGCAATGAGATACGGTGACCATAATTTTTCTTTCTCATGAACGCTGGTAGACCGATATCCCGATGAACAAACCGCGTAGATCAGATATGGCATACAATGAAATTGTTGTACGCAGGTTCTGTAGATCAAAGGCCCGTCAGACGCGGATCCACTTTATGCAGGGTCGTTTCACTTCGGCTCCACGTCCCCCTGGGCGGGCGAAATGCGTGCTCAACAGCTACTGTAAAGTTTTGTGGGCCGCCGCGAACAAAGCCGCAAATGTGGCTGCTTTCATGATGCCAAACGTGCAGCATTGATCAGGTAGAACTTCCGCACCGCTGTTGATACAACGGTGCGCACGAAGTGCGACTGAACAACAGCACTGACTTCTCAGTGAAAATTACAGTATGGACATAAATATACGCATGTTGAATTATTGACAATGCGAACAATGTTTTTAGTGTTGCGTAGACGGTCTTCATATATTATCGCGTAACCCACAGCAAGGTTTTTCTTACATTTATTGCAGTGGGTATTTAATTCGATTCACATGAATGCTGCTGACGGAGGGTCCTCGCAAAATGTACCCAGAAAAAAGTCGCTCCCTGCGTTTTTCTTCTTCCACACTCGCATGATTAGTGGGGGCGTAAGCGATATTCGCTGGGTGCTCATTCATCTGCTGCTCGTTCAAAGACTGCCTCTTACATTGATAGCGTCAGATGTTCCAATGTCATATCTCTTCAAGATTTCTTGCTATTCTTTCAACATCATGCAAGATGACGTGCCACATGGACGCTATTTTGGCTTTAGCATGCAAACAATCTTTATCGCTTGTTCAGTTGTGCATGTGCGTTTACCAGTTCATTTACCAACTGAATTAACTTACCTATGTGTATTTTTTCTCCTACATTTTATTCATTCGCATCGCATCGTGCTTCTTCAGTTCCTGCAATCCCTGTGGATTGGCTGTTTACCAACTTTGTCCAGATGAGCGGGTGCGTCTGAAATTTCAGCATGCCGGATTACAGACGACTAACTGCATGACTACCGCTTGCATACATGAACGAGCACCGAGGAATGTATTACACACAAATTTAAACGTGAAATGACCTGTCCACAAGCGCAAACAGCAAGTCCATTGAATCCACATAGTTTAATTGGGAAAAATTATTCAAAGTTGAATAATGGATTTATCGCGGGTTTGAGTTTCATATTGTGAGAAAATTTCAGAATATCCGTTCATCAATGCTTTACTTCTTAGCGTGGCTTTCGGGACCTCTCTTGGTCCCGTCTTCAGCCCAAATTCGGGACGCAACCTTTTACGCGAGTATAACAATCACGAGTCTCGCGTGCAAGGTTGCGTCCCGAATTTCCGCTGAAGACGGGACCAAGAGAGGTCCTGAAAGCCACGCTAAGAAGTAAAGCATTTACGAATGGGTATTCTGCAGTTTTTTCACAATATGAAACTGATACCCGCGATAAATCCATTATTCAACTTTGAATAATTTTTCCCAATTAAACTATGTGGATTCAATGGACTTGCTGTTTGCGCTTGTGGACAGGTCATTTCACGTTTAAATTTGTGTGTAATACATTCCTCGGTGCTCGTTCATGTATGCAAGCGGTAGTCATGCAGTTAGTCGTCGGTAATCCGGCATGCTGAAGTTTCTGACGTACCCGCTCATCTGGACAAAGTTGGTAAACAGCCAATCCACAGGGATTGCAGGAACTGAAGAAGCACGATGCGATGCGAATGAATAAAGTGTAGAAGAAAAAATACACATAGGTAAGTTAATTCAGTTGGTAAATGAACTGGTAAACGCACATGCACAACTGAACAAGCGATAAAGATCGTTTGCATGCTAAAGGCCAAAATATCGTCCATGTGGCAGGTTATCTTGCATGATAATGAAAAAATAGCTAGAAATCTTGAAGAGATACGACATTTGAACATCTGATGCTATCAATGTAAGAGGCAGTGCTTGAATGAGCAGCAGATGAATGAGCACCCAGCGAATATCGCTTACGCCACAGTAATCATGCGAGTATGTAAGTAGGAAAACGCATGCCGCGGGGACTCGCAAACACCAGCGTAGGTGTCAACAATTTATGCGCAACGTCGAATGTGGGCGAAGTTGCATGCGCAAATCTGCGAGCGGCATCGTTGCTCCGTGTATATGGTCTGAGTTCCTCGTTGGCGGTTTTGACTGTCTTATGGCGGTGATATTTGAATAAACGGTTGCTCTCCCGGTGTTGTCGCTACAAACAATTACCGATCATTAATATGCTCCCACACTATCATCACCAGTGCATTAGTTCCTATAGAATTTTTGCATGATGGTGTATCCTGGCTACTTCTAATTGCTGATGTCAAACCCAGCTTCATTCTATACTTCGGTTCTTCACTTTGGACATGATTGCTACATGAAGCTTCTCATCTTCATTACCAAAATTGCTGCCCGTCTTTAACTTTCCCTCACT
The DNA here is from genome assembly GCA_000612645.2 of Trichuris muris. Lineage (NCBI taxonomy): Eukaryota > Metazoa > Nematoda > Enoplea > Trichinellida > Trichuridae > Trichuris > Trichuris muris. The sequence continues at coordinate 25,428,293 of CBXJ02000282.1, read as the reverse complement.
AAGATTCACTATCCTCATTGAACGCTTCTACTACCTTTACGAATTAACTTTTAGTGATCTGCAGGATATTTCAAAAGATCAGGCAGTCAGCTGTTTCTTCAACTATACATGTAAAGTACCAACAGTTTTGCACCACACGTGTTCCAACGATGCTGGATTAATAAGTAGGGAAATTGATGAACGAATAATTTCTACAACATGTTGTAGCGACCCTGAGGACGTAATGATTTACACATTTTTTACTTATTTGACAAATCGTGCATGGCCGCGCATATGGATAAAAGTTGAACAATTGCACCCGACCATTTTGTGTGCGTGTGGATGTAATGCCAACGCCAAAGCCGCCGGCAAAAGCGCACTGAAACAAGCGGAGCCCGCCGCCAATCGGTGCCCAGAGCTAGCGGACATGCGGAAGGCGATGGGACTGCGAAAAGCTGATTAAGCTGGTGAACAACAGAAAAATATGAACAAAAAGCATAGGAAGCAAGCCGACTGGATTAAGCGCTGTGCCGAGCATCATCACCATCACAGGTCGAGACTAGAGAACGGCCACTTTTGTAGGGGCAAAAAAGTTGTTTGAACATTTCATACGTTGCCATTGATTTGATCTTCGACCAATTTTAGGGTTCTGGTGCGACGAAGCGATTTGCGATTGAATTGCCTGGCGCGACGACGTTCCCGTGGATGTTCGCCCGTGGTTGCCGTTGCAGCCTTAACTAGGCCATCCAAAATTTCGTCGTCCGGCGATTCGGCAGGCTCCGTAAGATTCATTCGTAGTTCTGCAATATATACAATGATGAAATTCAGGCGAACTTCCGAATTGAAAGTGCACAAACCAGCGGCACTCGGCTGGGAAACCTTTTGACGTGTCTTAGCTCCCGGAAAGGAGAAGTTCCAACTATCCTCCGCCTTGCCATTCGCTTTCAAAACTTTGCTCAGCTCCTCGTGCTTCTTTTCGGCTTTTGCTTTTTCCGACCATTGCACAACATCGTTGGCATGCGTCCAATTCTTCGCATCCGTGATCAACTTGCCTCTGGTTTTGTTGCGTTCGCGCTTGTCCTGCTGTCGCTTCCTTTGCTGAAGGATCTTCTCCCTGCACGTTCGATACTCCAAGGCGAATTCGCTGATCGTCTTGCAAATGGCGTTTATCTTCGTGTCTTTTACGGCGTGCTGGGGCATTCCCATGTACAAAAGGAACTTACGGAACCTGAATGCAAACGCGCTATTTTAAAAAGGAGGGAGAATAAACGATTCTCAAAATAATAAACAGAATGCGGAAGGACTCACTCGAGCGTTGAAATGGGGATATGCAGTTTGGACGCAAGAAGGGGACACTGACCGGTTGACATTTAAAAATGGCATATTGCAATCATGCAACATTTTGAGCACAAGTGCCTGAGCATCAAACATGCTAAGCTATGAAACAGGTTTCTTCACCTCTCAATACTGACCTGTATTTTGCTATCGCAGCTTCGCTGCAAAACCGAGATGCACACATTCGAAGTTAAGAATCAAAAAAGAACGAACAATCTTTGCCCAATTTAACAACCGATTCACGTGGCAAAATGACCGCTTTGAATGACTTATATTTCTGGGAAAGTGAATAAGCCCCTCGTTGCGCGCTACCGGGGAGTCCCAACGCGCCTGTGCACGCGAGCGCAAAGAATGGCAAGATCCTACTTCGTACCTATTGATAATGCGCTTGTGGATAATCTTCAATGTCAGTATACGTTGGGCGCAGTCGGACAGGAACAACGATATTTTATCCTTCAGCCCGTGCGACTCGTGCTTGGAAATTTGACGGAGATAGTCCCAGGAGGCCTTACAGTCCTTTTCCATGCGCTCCAAGTTGGTTTTCACCTCGTCAAAGTCTACTTTGGCAGATCGCGCCACGGCACCCATTTCCGAGTACAGGTCGGTGGAGTCGGGAAAATTTTCCAACATAATCGACGCCAAATGATAGACCAACGAGTGCTTGTGGACGGTGTCCTTAACTTCGGGCACCTTAGCCAGATAATCGATCTGGAATCCTCGTATCTCGGCACCGTTCAGGAAGTTGCCCACCGACAGCAGTGTAGCCATCACCTGTTGGAAGGTGCGACTTTTGTCCAGTTCTTCCATGGCCAACTTGAGATCCATAAGAGGTTCAGCCACCTCGTACTCCATGTTCGCGTAGTCGAGCATGAACAACCAGAGGCGAAGCCGCGCGTGCAACTGCGGTATCTCGGAAAGCATCAGTAGAAATTGCTCGGCCGGACCCAACGGCACGTCGGGATGTTCCGCCTGGGCGGCAATTATTGCCTCTCGCTCCTCCATGGTGGGGAGCATTGTTGACAGCACCTTCTCAATGCAATCCTTATTCATTATTGACGAATCGAACTTAACTATGGCAGTCTTGATCGCCCTAGGCGGAGGCAGCTTGGTCAAACCGATGTTAATGGCGTTAGACCTCTTCGTGTCCAGCACGCGGATCTCGACCTTTTTGTCCTCCTTCTTCTTCGGCGCGATTTCTTTGGTTTTCGTCACGAACAGACTACCCAACTTTTCCGTGTCGATGCTCACTGGCCGCAGCTTCTGCCAAAAGACGCCCTTGGAGTCCAGCAAACCTGGGATCACTTGACACTGGGCTTCCTTCCAGAAAAGACGCACCGTTTTGGAATCCTTGTTGACCGGCGGATTCGGCGACGGCGACCGACCAGGCGAAACCGCGGCTAACAGACCGCGACCTGCTGCCGAGCCAATGGACGACGGAGGAGGAGGAGGCGGAGTGCCGGCCAACAACGGAGGAGGAGGACCAGGAACCCCTCCGGGTGGGGGCGGCGGGGGCATTCCGCCACTTAAAACCGGCTGGTTTTGCTGCGACTGATTCATCTCGTGAAGACGAGCCAAAGAAAGAGGGTCTTTGTCGTCCGCGTCGTTCAGTTCGGTAAAATCGAGATCATTAACTATTAAAGGCCTGTTCAGGCTTTCCACTGCCTTTTCCCACTGGATGTCGCTTTCCTTTCGAGTATCCACCGGCTCGCGAGCAGCTATCTTCTTGTCCATACCGCGTTTAGCCTTGCTGAGAGCGCTGGCGAACGTACCTGCTGGGGCTTCCTCCTCGTCGGGAGTGGGTGCCGAAGGTTCGGTCTCAGCAGACTTCTGCTGATACTTAACAGCCAAAGAATGAACGGCACCAAGACGCTTCGCCTGGCCGCTGTTCGGCGAGCCGGCGCCCGCGGTTGGTGGCAAGGTCGACGGTTCAGGTTCGCCCAAATTGGACAAGTCTGGCAACTTTGGCGGAGGAGCCAAAATCTGCTTCTTTGGTTTCGACTGTTCACCATTGTTCAAGCAGTTGACCGGGCGAGATGCGATGGTAGCGGCCGCTTGGCTCGAGTCCTGAAGCGAACTTTGGCGTTCTTGAGAATCGTTTCGGAAAAGCCTGCCGCTCGATTGTCTCTTCTTATCCGGAACAACAGGAGCGGGACCCTTTGCCCAAGAACCTTTGCGGGCCATTGGCTTCTGATCACTGTCAAGCGGTTGCTCGTCTCGAGGAAAAACAGCTACAATATTACATGTTGAGACAACTTGGAAAGATGTGAGCGCAAATAACCTGTCTGCTCTGGCGATGAAAATAATTTTAAGCGTTCCTCGAATACGGAAGATTTCGGAGTTGGAGTCTTCTCGTCAGCGGTGAATCTGCTGTTACTTCCAGCTGAACCGTACGAAGGTTTTCTTGAGGTAGTCTCCTGCTCGCTCAACCGTTGCCTTTGGGTTCTTCTCTCATCCGAACCTATCCGTCCTCGGGACGTAAACCTGAAGATAAATGGACTGCTTTATTGACACTTTGTCTTCACTGCTGATGCTACGAAACATCTGCTGCTGTTGCTGACATATATAATCAGAACTTGGGATTATGTTCATTGTAAGAGATCTAATGTAGTCAATAGTACGGGAAGCAAACAAATCAAAGATAATTAATAGTACAAAGAAGCGAAGCTTTGAAAACAAGGATAAAGTCGTTCTGAAAGCTTCGATTCTTGACGCTAAATTATCTATTAACCGGTTGCTTGTCGCACTTTTAACTGTACACATACACATGCACACATACACACACACACACACGATATACATTAAACTGCAGGGATACACACTCTGTGAGACAACAAGAGGAATGACTTCAACATACGTTATAGTTCCTTAAAACTTAACGACCTTTCACTTTAAACTGGAAACACCTGCAATGCCGTATGGACACTACGCTTTCAGAGTGACACACTTAAGACGAGACAAGGAGTCTCGAAAGCTCCGTGTAGCTGATCAGTGTTTTCACGGGATTCAAGCCGTTGGTTTCTTGATATTAAATACATGAGATCATATCCTGTATTTCGAAATCCTATTTTCAATACGATATATATATATATATATATATAACGCTTGGGAAGCCAATTTGTTACGTAGAAGGTATATCGATCGTGAACGTACTATACCGACAGTAAATCACGCAAATTGTTCCGCATGAACTCCTTTTACTATCGACGCGCACATGTATCAACAAGACAACTGCCGTAATCAATTTCAGGAATGTTTATTAGCGTTCTGTGCTACACACTTTAAATAGTGCAGGCGGACGCTTCCATTGATCAACAATTTATCGGTAGCATTTCACCGTCGCAACATCGAGAATAGAATAGTTGTTAATGGGCAACCAATCTCGCCAAACTGCCAAGGTGCGCATTTAAAAAATTCAATGTTTAGAAAGCCTACAATACAGGCTTCTGGTTCACGGATTGCACTGGTAACTGGCAACGTCTAATGGACGTACGCATACGTAATTACTGCTGATCAATAAACGAACAATTCCGCATGCTACTTATTCTGCATTCATACAAAATTTTACATGTGGGAATACGTTCTTCTGGGATCATACACCCGCCGCAGGTACAATCACATAAGTATTGGCAATAACAACCCCCCTTTTCTCTGACAGTAACTTACTAAAGCAATCTCCTACACAAGTAAGCACACAAGACGATAAGAATTTGGGAACTTACTAGTGTTCTGTATTTATGCAAATGTTCTATAAGCGAAACTTAAAGTCAATGAGATGCACCAACCTCACCCTTCCTCCTTATGTTCTTTTTACATATTCAAGCATTGTTCGAAGACTTCACGCAGCTATTATGATTATTCACTTACGTGCTAACACAATGCAAAACTTTCGGGAATGTAACATGTGACATTCAGTGGCGAAACGACCAAAATTCAATGGACACCTACACATCCTGCTCATGGCCCTGAAGTCGACTAAAAATCGCTCTCCAATTCTCTATAATGCAAAGGGGGCATGTACGTATAGCCTTAAATATTGGCAGCCTAAGCATTGGGAGGCATGTTGTACAAGTGCAGAGATTAAACGCCTGGTCCGCAATGTCCCTTGAACCAAGCGATTGTGGTCGCTCTCCATGGATTACACGTGAACCACTCAACCAGTACTCAAAATTTTACATGTCAAATTGGATTCGCGTTCTTTGAATCTCCGAATCAACGTTTTTCCAGCTTCATCCACGTACGAACCAAAGCAGTCGCATCTAATTTTACTACTGGTTTCGCTGTCGAAGATGGAACGTGAGAACTTCCAAAACCAACAGACTGTAACTAAATAATCATAACAACTGCGTGAAGCTGCTAAATAAGATAATACTCAATCACACAGCTACTACGCATTCCATGTTCACACTAAAGCCCACCTAGCCATATATATATATATATATATGTTGAAAATGGGATGTCTTGTAACGGGTCTTCTATTTGTCATGATGGAACGTACGGCTTGATCCCGTTGGAAGTCGAGAATGTGTCTGAAAGTACTCCGTAAACAACGCCCTACCAGCGAATGGATGGGCAATTATTAGGAAAACGTTCCAGAACAATAACCTTTCGTAGCTTTCGGAACTCTCTTGTTCCGTCTTCAGAACATTCGCTGAAGACGGAACAAGAGAGTTCCGAAAGCTACGAAAGGTTATTGTTCTGAAACGTTTCCCTAATAATTGCCCATCCATTCGCTGGTAGGGCGTTGTTTACGGAGTACTTTCAGACACATTCTCGACTTCCAACGGGATCTAACCATACGTTCCATCATGAATATATATATATATATATATTTCATCAACTATTTCATCTGCAAGAGAACATCAACGCTGCTGCGTGCGACAGTCTCCTGCATTTACAGTAGGCAGTTTGCGTTTGTCGTTGACTTGCCAGCGTCGACAAAAAGGAAATGCATTATCAGCGTTGCGCCTTAACGGTTGCGCAACAACTGTCAGGTGCACGTCGAAGGGCGGAAGAGCAAAAGTTGCCATAGCTTCCCGGAGACAGCAGCTTTGCGAATCAAATACTACTCAAGTACTCGACGGCGGGAGCGAAAGGGGAAAAAATCGAACTAACGCTTCTGCAATGCTTTTCGAACAGCCAAACCTGTCAAGCGAAACTGGAAAGCCTTCCAAGAGCGGATGGGACTTCGCGAAGAGTGGGAGCAAGGAAGACACATTGCAAAAGAAAAAACAATGGCAACTGCCCAGTTGAACAACAAAACGGTCCAACCGACTTGCGCTTAAAGTTCTTGGAATAGTTTCTCCAATAGCGGGCGCAGTAGTAGTTAAGGCCAACTTGGACTATTAGCAAACCCCCCAGCGGAAAGATTTATAAAATTAAACAACCCATCATCGTTAGCCGAAACCGATTGACGCGTCGCCTACAGTCAGCCGCGTTGGGAGTTCGACTTTCGTTTTTCAAAAATTAAAAAAAACATCACGCTCCCATTTGACAGCTCGTAGGCGAGGTTAATAACTCGCATTCCCAAAAAAGGCAAAAATCAAATGAACCCTTTCGAGGTCGGTCGACCAACCAAGCCAGGCATCTCTACCTTGTTACAACGATGCCCAGTCTTTTCAAATCAATCGGTGTCGAAACGTTGCTGTTGAAAAAGTTGAGTGACGCAGCCCTGGAGGAACGAAGGTGCCTTTCTCAATTGCGGGTAACCAAAAGTTGTGGGACAACGACATATCGGAAAATTGCGCTTTTTGCGTCAAGGCGCCTCGAGCAGAGACGACAAGTCTCTACTTGACCTCTTTAGGCGCACCAACTTATTAATATTATTATAAGGCAGAGTTCAAGTTAACCGGTTGTTCTAAATTAGAATGACAGACAGAGAGAACGGCGTACCTTTTGGCAGCAATGCTCATGTTAGCGTTCTCCTCGCTGTCCTCCTTGGCCAGCACCACCTCGTAGAGCCGACACTGTTCGGTCAATTCGGGTGCTCGAAGCTTTGAAAGGCGCCTGACCGCCTCCTCCATTCCCTGCTCCTCCAACGAGTCCACAATGTCATAATAAGTGTCCTGGTCAGGCACGCCGTTCAACGTTTTGTTCAGCAACGTCAAAGCGTAGACCAGCAATTCCGTGTCACTGCATTCCTCGTTCAGCAGGTTCATCAAATGATTCCACGGACTGAATCCTGCAAGAACGAGTCTGCCGAGGTTCGGGGGGAGGGCACATAAAGGAATAGTCGTACCACGTTCGCGGTCGGCAATATAAACGGCCGCCAGCAGCATTAGCGAGTTCGACTCCGTATACTCGACGAAGACGAGCAACAACTTTAGCGCCGTTTTGACCACCAGACGAAACTTTAAAAAAATCGTAAAACAGCATTACGCAAATTGGCCGTCGATTGCGCTCCTCACCTGGGAACCGAGCAAAGAGTAAAGCCACTGGATTGTCTCATTGTGCGCGATCACACCGTTCATTCCATCGACGTAAAGCATCACTTGGCCGAGCGCTGAAATCGAAAGGAGCCCTCAAAAAAATATATACATATAAACAAAGCAGGGCACCTCTCAGTATGTAATTCTGGTAGTTCTGATCTGCCTGCGCGCCCACCTTGATCAAGCAAGCCAAACCGTCGTTCTGGACAAACTCGTGCACAAGGTCCTTGTCGTCCTGAAAAGTTTGGGAGATGAATATTCGCTTCTGAACGTTTCATAACACTACCGTTGCTACGCGATTCTTTGCGACTCTTGCTCGTCCGATTATTGTTTTGTAAAGTACTATTGGCGGAACGCAATCAGGGAGACTTACCCAATGCGCCCTTAATGTGAGGGAGTTTCCCAAGGTGGTAGAGGTGATATTATTAAACCTTGAATACATGACGCTCTACCATGGTACGATTATAATTGACGGCTGACTTTTCGCGGCACTATGCACCCATTTATTGGTATGAAAAGCACAACGCAAACAGCGACGTATTGTACAACGTGTACCTTTCAAAGATAGTGTACCTTTGAATCCGTCCCGTTACTTAGTCACCAAATACAAATGGATTACCTCATTCGCTGCTCTTGTACAACTTCTCGCTGTTCGCATAGTATTTTCGTTCAAAATCCCGACAGGCCAAATCCCGCAGTAAAGGTATTCGGGGTTTCGAGCCGCACTTGACCGTCACCTAAGGAGCGATGCTCACTGAACCAGAAATTCAAGGTTACCAGCAGGTTCGGGCTTAGGCTTTGAAAGTTTTGTTACTTCGACCTGTCGGAATTTCGAGCCCTACCCACCGCATTCCCCGTATCACCAAAATGGTGCAAGATGCCGTGAAATATAGCGCAAATCGACGCTACCGACATAATTAATGGCATTATTAACAATACTGGTACGTTAACACTCGAAAATTGAACTTCTGTTGACAGCGAGAACTTTCAGTGGTCTAAAATGGAGCTTTCAAAATTGAGTTCCACAACAATCGCGGTATTGGCATATTTCCTAAATCGCGCTCACGGAGTTCCACTTTTGCAAACAATAACGCGGTGGGAGAATAGCCGCGAAGAATCGCATGGCAACAATGCAAATGGGGAAAGTCGCCGTCGATCCGAGGCGGACGCCCACCTGGAATATCTGCTTCAAGGAGAACAAGATGCGACGCAGATCGCGTCCCGTCGAATTGAGCAGCTTCTCTGCGGGAAAGAAAAGGCAGCGGTCAAATTGGCATACGGTTGTGGGTGCGGGGCGTCCTTACCGATGATCGTGTGAACCCTGCAGGAAAGCTGCGTCCGTACGACGACATTCCTCGAATTTCTGCAAAAAAAGTTGGACAAAGGGGCGTGATCCGAAGCGCCACGCCGCAGGACAACGCCAACGGTGACCCATTTCGACTATTGTACTACATGTTAACATTGACGAAACGCTTGGCGTTTTTGGGTGCTGGCAAATGAGCGATCGCCTGTCGCCAATGGCCGGTAAGGACACCTAAGTGACCGCCGGCTGGTCGTACCAGTCGGCCAGCCTGACAAAACACTTTTCTCTCGCGATATGCACACCTGCCGCATTTGGGACAACAACGAACGTACAACGATGCTGTGTTTTACGGTGGCCCAAGGGGGAAGGGTTGGGGGCAGACACACGGGCACCAGCCATTGCCATTTAATCAGCGACAGGTCCAATTGTAAATCCAACGGTAAGTGTCCACGAGTATGCATTCCATTTCCGGTGTCCAAACCCCTTTGTCACAACTCCATTCATTGTACCAACGAACAATGAGCGGTCTGGAGATGCACTCGACCCATGTTTGGAAGGGGCAAACCGGCCGAAAGAGCCAACGAGGGTCCACTTGAAAGCGAAAAGGACAGGAAGTGGTTGACCAACGGAACGTGCAGCATCAAGATGGCGAAAAGAAAAGGAGCGACAAGGTCGACTAACGACCACAATGGTGAGCAGCCGACAGCAACAACGGACAGGCGGATTGGGATTTTCGAAATTTTTGAATAAGGCAAGCGAATCTCGCGAAGAAGAGCGGACAAAAGGTTGACAGCTTACTGGTGGGGTTCACTGGGCGCCTTTGGGCGGGCTCGCGTCGCCGGCAACGACCGAATATGGCGCAGGGCTGAACAGGGCGACCAGCCAGGAGACGCCAGCAGACGACACAACGACTGGCGCACCTCCTGATGGTTCGTAGAGGACGCCCTAACGTCGGCGACCTCCTGAAGGAGCATGGCCGGCGAACCATGGGATCCTCAGGCTAAGACGTCGTCGTCGGCTGGCTATGCGGCGGCATGCTGCGCGAACTATAAGGCAGAATAGGCCCAAACGCGGCGAATGTGCCCTTCGATATGTGTTGGCGCGCGCATACTTTCGAGGTCAACTCTATTCTGTCTCGCGACAAGTCGCGATGACCAGTGCCATTGCACGGCCATTGCATAAGCGCAGCCACGCGTCATGAACCAAATATGCCAAAGGAAAGCGTACGGAGCGAAATGGGTACACGTTAGGGCGCGCCCCGGCTCGGTCGCGCAACTTACTTCTCCCGAAGAAGGGCCAACTCGTCCGGCTGTTCCGCCAATGACATATCCATGTCCAAATAGTTGCCATAGTCGGCCGGTGCCCCAGGGCGACAGGTGACCACCTGCAGCGACACATTGTCCAACTGAAATTACACGCCAACAACGGTTAGACACAGCAATGGATGGTGCATAAGTTTCAAGACAAAAAAAGCCCATATTACGCAATGAGTTGAGAAAAAGTTTCCTAAGGTGCTTTTACCTTGTGCGGCGCCTTCAAAGCGACCAAAAGCGAAGGCATTTGATCGAGCAGCGTCGTTTGAATGCTCAAAGAGAAGGAAATGCCGACCGACGGTTCCAGATTGGAACTGGCGGTCGCGAAGGGATCCTTATCGTTCAGATAATAAGCGCGAACGGTAAAGCAGTCGTCGTCTTCGCCGGCCATTTCGCCGTAGCGAACGTTAACTTTTAAAAGTGCAAAGCGACCGTCGTCCACCGGCCAAAAAGGGCGTTGGGACCTGAATGGTACACCGCTGCCGACGCTAACGCAAGGCGAAAGGGGAAACCAGCGAATTGATGAAGTAAACGAAGGCGCAACTGGAGGCAACGTCAGCTGGCGTCAACGAGTCCTATGTCGATTGGCAACAACAACAACAACAGCTGCCGACGCAAAGCCAGTTGTCAAGACCGAAACGACGTTAAAGAATAGCCAACCTAATCCCGGCGCAAAGGACGGCCGATAACACGTTGGCGAAGCGACGTCTACGCAAGTTTCTTCTTCTGCAACTTTTGTGCGAATTCAATGGCTAGTCGTTTCCCATTGGCCAACCGCGTCTGACGCAAACAGGTGGATAAGGGAAAGGGCGACCAAAAAAACTGGATGCTATTCCGGAACGCCGCGCAGCGCAACCAAACAATGGCAACATTTTGCGGTGGCCAGCCGCCCCCTACGGTAACTACCGCCGGTCAGGTAGCAGTCCACCAATACGATGCGTTTCGTCCAACCTGCGGTCAACCCAGCCGGACTGGTAGCGCCGCTTTTTTCTCCTTTTCCCTTTCGCTCGTGCACTGCTTTCCCTTTCGCGCCAGCCTGCAGGGCACGAAAATAGCGAGACGTTCCTAGGCGGCTGGACGGAGATGCGCCTCGTGACCGACGAACGACAACGTCACTGACGAAGCAGTCGGCTATTCGCCTCCGCGTTGCGCAGTTTGGCAACGGCTGGCAAATCAGTCGCTTGACGCGTTCGAGCAGGCGCGAAAAGCCGGCATACCTCGCATTGCCTATCGGGGTTCGCCCGATCGTATATTTGCCCAGTATAGATAGGTTACGCTAGCATGTGTAATGGTATTCCTCCAACGAAGTTCGCCCTTACTCAAAGCAAGGCTAATTGACGCACAGACAGAATGCCAGTTGAGTGAACAAGTCTTTCAAAAGTTCGCAGCTAGTCGCCGCCCGCGCAGCGGAGCGCTTTGGCTACAAAAAAAGTCCTACGCAGACGGCTGGCGTGGACCACGAACGCGCAAGGCAAGCGAAAGGTCCGTTGGCAATGCTGCAAGCGATCGGAAGTCGCCCAGGCGGACGGCGCAACGGCGGACTGCCGTGCAAGACCCTTGCGCTCAGCGAAAGGAAACGTATAGTTCAGCTCTGCGCAACTTTTGAGCGCTTGTGCACTGTGCCTACGACAAGCTTAGGTCTCGTGCCAAGACTTCACGTGAGAATGAAGCGCTAGTGCTTTTTTCTTCGTCGGAGCGCGCCCGCTCCTTCACTAAGCTCAAGGCGGAAACAGCCCACTCGAGCTACAGTGAATATGAAATGCAGGATCGTAGAAACATTTGACATTATTAAAGCGGTAAATGCGGTCACTGCGCAACCAGAAGCAGCTGGCCATGTCGCCGCGTTGGCCGAACGCTCCGACGGTAAACCTAGGCACTGTCTAACGGCTTGCTAAAATGCGCGCTTACGGTTTGCCCAAATTAATTGCAACAAAATGCCAATGTCAAAGTCATCTGCCTTAGCCTTTTAGCAAACTGAGGGCGCAACTAGATGCCAAATGCTGTAGGTGTACATACAGTCGTGACATGAACTAACGTTCTCGTTTTACAAAAAACTTGGTGCACGCGAGCACAGGATTCTCGGAAGCTCCCTTCCATCTTACAATTCCAAATGCGGGAGACGTAAATGAACACTGCGCCGTTATGTTTCACTGTTTCCCCTATTACAACTAGCTTCCTCAGAATTAAACTGACTGCTGTAGCGGGGCATGGTAAAACATCCGTTCCAAAATATTCCAATTTTTAACATACTTCAAGACGGATCCGTTTTGCGGCGGCATGAAACCTCAGTTCGAGAACAGAAGTCCAACTTGCAGTCAAACCTAAACGGGCTGCAACAATCTGCGTCGTCGACGTAAAATGCGTTGATCACATATTAATATTAGTGGCTAATGAGCTGACGTGCGTTTGTGAGTTTGTATCAACTCTTTTCCTCAGACCAAACTTGTCCAGATGTAGCTTACAGCCGTTCCATAATCCGTCTTGAAACAATTCTTATACTGAACGTACGGCAGCGTCTTATATCTTCCTGCTCCTATGATCGCTTTCGCTGAACAGACTATTAATATTGATAAGTGCAGTGAGGAGTTGGTTACATTGAACTACATTTTCCAATATCGAGGAAGCTAAAATTAACTTGTTTGTAATAATCATTCGGTCCCACATTTCGTGTTTCCCTATCATAATCATTACCTTGTACTCTTCCATCTGCATTATGCATATATATTTTTTTTCAAAGATAGATCTAGTAACGGGGTTCAGCAATTTGATGGAAAAAATTCACGGATTTTTTCTTCCCGTTGAGATAATCATTTTCATGAACAGATGGTAACGCTTTTATTTCATGAAAATGAAAATGGAAAAGCACGGCGTAGCTTTCGAGCCCAATCTTGGCTCGTCATCAGCGCAGGTATTTCGTTGGCCGCCTACTAGGTCTGGTCTTACGGAGAAGCTCCTCCACCTAGCCAAACGTCAGTGGGAGCCCGTCGGATCAAACTTGATCCCTCAGGGCTGTTTCCCTCCGAGTTCGGCCAGGCGTCGGAGCAACTACCTTGTCGACCGTCCCCGGTTGGCAACTCAACTCACTGCACGTTTTTCCATTTTCATTTTCATGAAATAAAAGCGTTACCATCTGTTCATGAAAATGATTATCTCAACGGGAAGAAAAAATCCGTGAATTTTTTCCATCAAATATATATATATATATATATTCTTCCATCTGCATTATGCATATATATATATATATAGGATGCAAGTTGGAATGTAGAGGCTATTTCACAGTTTACGCTAATTTGTTGCTTCCACCTTTTCCAAATCTAAAATTTCAATTGTAACGTCATAAATGACAATGAAACGAACTGAAGATAACAAAACTGGAACAGAACAACGAAAGAACATGCACCGTTCATGCAGGGGTACAGGAATGATGGAAATACCCCATTGCAAGTTGGAACAATTAGGGTTTTGAGCCCATCGGAATTTGGCGCTTTGGGATTTCGACCTGCCCATCATTTCACCCAGTGTGCACTTCTATTCGATTGGGCAAATGACCAGCCACGTAAACGCACTCTCGAGTAAATGACTAATCGGGCAGGCGAAATATCACTTGCCTGATTTGTCATTTACTAGAGAGGACACACATAACACATTTTTCGATTTTCCACTGCTTTAACAAATTACGTCTACGCCATTATTATGGTCCACTGAGTCTGCATCGACAGTACATCTAACAAACAGTGCATATAATATTCTGAACATTCTTATTGCTCAAAAATGCAAATCATCATTTGAGCTCCCAGTTCGTTACACTTTTGTTGACGAACGGTCAATGTCTCCCTGTATTAAAACAATATAACCAATACCGCCCAGGAAACGCTCAATGCTGTGAATTTAGCTTCATATCCAGTAAAATGTGAATATGAAGCATGAAAAGAAAGTAGTGAAATAACAATGCGGAAAGGGCTAATGAAGAAAATAGCGAAGGAATGCAGAAAAAATTCCAAAACAACTGAATCAATCTTGAAAACGGTTGGCTATACTCATTAATCTTAGTGTAATGACCATGACATCAATTATCACTACTTCAGTATGGTCAAACTTTTACCGCTGCTATGAGAAGCCCAAAAACTTACGGATTGTACGAAAACTTTGACATACATTAACAACCACAATAGTGGTGTTAAATCGTTAAAAACTACGAGGTTTTTATCTTATCCACACTGCCCAGTATTCGTATTTGTATAAATAAAGACGAGCGTTGAAGTAAGCACCCTATGGACGAACATAATATGGCAACCAAATTAATTCCCACCAATGCTTGGGTGCATTGAATCGCTCCTTTCTGCTTCTGTTCCGACAACGGGGCAACTCAAATCTTAAATGCTTTGTCCTTGATATCAGATTAAATTATTTTTTCAAGAACCACCTTGTCGTATCCTATCTACTCGACGAACAAACTGCTGAAAACTCACAAGCCATCGTCAACACACCAATCGCTAAAATCGTTCACACACTGATAGGCTGACGACGAAGCGAGTTTGCGCCGAAAAACGTCCTGTCAATGTAGTTAATACATTGACAATAATGACTTTAACAAACAGATCCGAAATGAATGATCATTTGTTAGCTTTAGTGTGAAGGAAGATAACCTTTTTTCTAAAATGCAAAGCACTACAAACGCAACTCTTACTGCGTGCCGAGCTGACGGCCAATCATTGTCACCCTCTTAACGAAAATCACCTTTTGCACGCACCACAGTATTTACGTACAAAGTTCAAAGCAGACTGTATTGTAAGGAATGTACAGAGAGAGAGAGAGAGAGAGGGAGAGAGAGAGAGAGAGAGAAAGCAGCGGTAATCGATCAATCACCAGAAGGACAACAAACAGTATTTCCCGCGATATGCCGACGACGCAGGAAAGTGCAGTAAGAAGAATACGGGCATACTAAGAATACCATTCCTTAACGACGCGCGGCTGCGCAAAATAACGATAGAGGTCGAACAAGGGAGCTATAACACTACCAAAAGACGAAAGTTCCTTCGCTGCGAAAGTTCTGCATTACAAGTAAGAAACAACTGCAACACGCAGCATGTGCCATTCTCTCTGTCCGCATAATGGAAACGCACCTTACGCTATATTCTTTACGCTATGTCAAGGTCAAGCAATGTTGCACCCAATGCCCTATAGGTGGCCTTTTAGTAGCGGGAAGAGCATTCACGCGCCAAATAGCAAGTTCGAGCACGATGGCGAAGACTCACGCAACGTCGCCTCTGCATTGGACCCTTACTCACTTCGAAATGGCCAAATGGACGACTTAATGATACAATGATCCCGGCGCTGGACGGCTTATGGAACCTCTCAATTTCTTTATATCTTAAGGTACTACGTCGTATATCATAAAAGACGTGCGCATCGAGATTATAGATTAAGGGGACGTTCTAAGCAGGCAGAAGGATATTTGAATGGAAGTTTACCTGCTTTCGTGCTCCACTTGCCTTTTCAACTAAGGACGGCTTCGCCGGCGCTGATCGCCCGCCGGCATAGTCAAACTTGAATGGCGCCTTACTGGTGGGACTCAGGAGTCCAAAGAGCCGTTGAAGATCCGCCCGACTGTAGAAGGCGGTATCCGCGTCGCGTAGGCCAGCAAAAGCGTAGATCTTTTTGGTGGTCCACGAGGTCGCCTTGCGACTTGGCCCTTCTGCTATTCTTGTATCCTTCGAGCAGTTGTTAAAGAACATCTCGAACTGTTCGAAGGTGCGCAATCGACTTTTGACGTTCAACAGCTGGTCAACATCACCGATGGGGCAAATTTGTCGATTGAAGCGGTGCTTCGCCTTGGCCTTGGTCTTTCGCCATTTGATGGCAGGTTCGCGCGGGGTCGCTTGAGCCCTCTTCGACTCAACGCGCGCCGTTAGGCATTCGGGAGCCTTTTTAACGCCCACCAGCTGGGCGTAGTTGGCCTGCTTGGCCAGGGAGCGGGTCGGTTCGTCGCGAACTTTGGCACCCTTCACCTGGGCGCTCGAAGCGACTCCCTGCTCGACCACTTCGACCCTTTTCACCGGTTTGCTCTCCAGCTTGGCCACCTGAGCGGTCGGCTGCTCCTTGATTTTGCACAGCGCCCTAGTGGGCACCTTTGACACCTCCTTGGAGCCCAACGCTTCGGCATTTTCGTGGTCCGATTCCCCCTCTGGCTCGGGACGCTTGCTAATGGACTTTGCTTGTGCTGGCCGGCCGGCTAGCGAAACTCTCCTAACGCTCGACGGAGGAGGAACCACCTCGCTTGGTTGACTTTGCTTTTCTCTTACAAAGAATGGCGACTCCACCTTTTGCGGCTGGCGTCCTCTACTTGGAATCGACTTCCTCCTGGCGTCCTGCGCAGTTATCTGTTCAGCCGGCTGGGATACGGACGCAGGAGGGACAGTCGTCCTTTTAACTTGGCCTGCGAGGGTCTGTCGCTCGGCCTCCTTCTTTTCTTTGTTTGCTTTCCACTGTTGCCACTGGTCGGAAGCCTGCTGAGCCAGCTGGGTGGCCTCCTGACGCATCGACTTGGCCGCTTCTGTCTGAACCGCCTGCTTTTGGCTGGTAGTTGCCTGGGCAATTCCGCGACTCAGATCCTTCACCTGTTCTGAGAAGGCGCTTGTTCCCTTTTTGATTTTGCGCCTTAGCTCCTCCAGTTGAGCCTCGAAAGACAACTCGTTTTGGGAGTTGCTTCGGTCGTCGCCGGAAGGTTCCGCGGCTTTGGGAGTCGGTTCGGCCTGGGCTTTCTCGCCCTTACTTGCCTCGGTCAGCGCAGATGTTCTGCGCGCTTTCGATTCTTTTCCAGCGCCGGTTGACTCAGTGGGTCCGTCATTCTTGCTCGGCTTCAATGCCTGTCGAACGACTGGCGCCCTGGCAACCGATATCCTGGCTAAGGGAGCTGCCGGCACTGTTGTTTGCCTGGCCAGCGCCAACGGTGGTCGCTTCCTGAGGAACGTTTCCGGAAATCCAAATTTCACATCATGCACCGACACGGACGCTCGCTTGAGATTCATAGTGATGTCGGCGAATTGGAACGCAACCTTGGGCATTATCTTCGCCGTTTCAGATACGCCTTTGACCACTCGCCGCAGCGCACAGTCCATCTTTGGTCTTGGCCATTCGTAACGATTTGCCCAAAGTGTTGGCCAACTTTCCTTCTCCTGCTTGGCGTAGACGAGCTTCTGTTCAATTCGCAAAAGGTCGGGCATAAATTTCGTTTGCACGCGGACGACGGTTGCCTTATTGCGCCCACTTTGCTGTTTTGCATTGTCCAACTTCTCCAAAACTCCCACTTGGCACTGAGGTTGTTCAGTGAGCAGGGCGCAGTCGGCTTGCACCTCTCCAACGCTCGCTAGGTGCAACGGAAGGCGCTTGTCCGAGGGTAGATCTTTGGCAAGGCTTTGTGGCGGATCGGTTTGCTCCATCTGCGTTGCATATTGAGTATCGACCGTTGGCTTCACGTCAGCAATGTCCGCCTTGCTGATTTCGGTAGCCTCATCCATGGTTCGCCAGTAGCCCTCGTCCGAATAGTCGCTGTGTACAGAGGACCCAGCAGCATCGTCGGTCAGGCATTCGAGCGGCCCCGCCGGCGGATGGTCGCTATGCGTAGTCCAAAACTGTTCACTAGTGTCCGAAGGGCTCAACGAGCTTTGCATGGTAGCCAACCCTTGCTGACCGACAAAGCGGTCGCTCAAATCCTCGTAGTCCGACAACGAGTCCACATCTTCCTCCTCCTCCTCCTCCTCTTCTTCTTCAGAAAGGTCGCTGTACTCCAAAGTTACGCTGAAGACGGGCGCCGGTTGGGCCAAGTGCGGTTGCACCCTCCCGCGCTCTTCCGACAGCTGCTTTTGCACCATAAACATGGGCAGACGGCTGTCGCGACTTACAGTGCTCGTGTCGTAGTCGGAGTCGTATTCGGATGAAGAAAAACCGCCGTAACTCGATCCGGACGGAGATACGGACAATATTTGCACGGCTGAAGCGCGTCGACTTAGGGTTGGTACGTCATCATCGCTTGTCTCCTCGCTTTCGCTTGAATTGTACAGCGAGTCGACCGCCAACTTTTTGGGCTCCGGCACCCTGGCTGAGCTCTTGGCTTCTCCTTCGGAACCCTCCTGATCATTAGCCAACTGGATATCAATTTTTGGTATCACTAACGGCTCTTCCTGTTCTTGATGCTCGTCGGACGAGTAGTCGCAGAATTGTTGCCACGTATTTGTTGATTGGTTTAGTGCTCCCGTCGCGGGCTCGTCTTCCGCCTCCTCCTCTGTCTCGTCCGTACCCGTATACCCGTAATCGCAAAACTGTTCCCATGGCTCGGCTTTGCGCTCCTGCTCAGGAGTACCTACGGAAGACTCGTCCGGTTCGACCATGCAAAGGTGGTAGAACTGATTATTGGAGCCATCCTCAACGTTCGAGCCGTCTTCCTGATCTACGTCGAGCTGCTCCTCTTTCTCAGCCTCAACTTCCTCTGGCTCACCAGCCGAAGATTCATCGTTGTAGTCGCAGAACTGCTGCCACGCCGGCGCCTGGTCCGTCTCCTGATCGACCAACGAACCTGCTAACGACGGGCTCGGCTCAAAGTTCAACTCATCGGCCGAATCTTCTTTCGAATTGACCGAAACGAGCTGAATGCCGATGTTTCTATCGAAGTGATATTCTTCTTCCTCGTCCTCCTCGTTCTCCTTCTCTGAAGCGGATTCAGAGTTCGCAGATTGCTTGGTCAAGCACTGAGACTCGGTATCCTGGTCGGCAGCCGCCGTTTCTTTCTTCGGTAGTGAAGTTATGTGCAAATCGGAGGATGACCACGATTCATCAGCAGACTGAGAAGCCGAGTCCACCTCCTTAGGCTGAGCAGCCGCCAATGTCGTCGACTTTGAGTCTTCAGCTTTTTCTGTTTGCTCATCTACCGCTTTGTCGTCTGTTCTGGCACTCTGTCCCGGGGCTATTGCTGATGCCGAGTTCGCGCTGCTTGTCGGAGACGCATGCCGGCTGCCCGAAGTTTGGCTGTTCGTCAGCGAGTCGCCGGTCGAGGTCAGCTCGGTTGAAGAGCTCATTCGACCGCTTGAATTCGTCCTTTGGCCCGTTGGTCCGCCATACGACGAGCTCATTGTTGGCACAACCCTTGCGGGCGTCAGCCAGCTCTGGCTGTTGCTCAAACCGGAGTATCCCAAGCCCATTCTGCCTGTTGATGGCGTATACGACGAATAGCTGCTCTTTCTGAACGGCGAGTCACCGCCGTAAGTTAACGACGAGTATCTGGTGGGCGTTTCGCGAAACGAGTCAAAGCTGCTATTCAGATGGCGCCTATAGGTGCTGGGCGAGCTGGATGGTGTGGACAAGCTGCCCATCGAGTAGTGCGTGCGGATGGGCCGAGTCCATTCGCTATCCGAAGTGGCATAGCTGTTCGACAAGCGGCGAGCCGGAGAGCTTCTCCCGTAATCAGCGTGCGAATAATCTCTGTACCAATCTGCACCCTAATCCACGCCAACAAATAATAAGGAACAATACAGTGCAATTGGTCAATAACTCACCGCTAGCCGTGACGAATCGCCAACGCCATAGTAGGGTCTCTTCAGCCCGTAGCCGAAGTTCTATAATAAAGAACTGCTCAGCCAAGCAACAACAACAACGCAGCAATGCTAAATCCATGTCAGCTGTCCTGTTTCAACTTGTAGCACCGGAAACGCCATGACGGAACAACACTATACACGCTGTTTATGTTTTTCTTCGCGCAGAAATATTAATAGCGTCGCGCAGGTTAATTCGCAATGTCGAAATGCAGCCTTGAAGCGTCAGTTCGCTTAGGTAAATTATTCAGCCGATGTTTCAAGCTGACAGCTTAGCTTAGCTTAGCTTCTCGAAGCGTCCGTTCTAAAAGTGGAGACCCGCCTTACGCTTCGCGGCACTTTCTCAAATTACTAAAAACTGAACTTCTCCTGACGACGGGTAAGCCGTTGAAAAATATTAATAATAGCTCAATTCTGAGGAACGGATTCTTCGAAACGACCTACGGATGGTTAACCGTTAGCTGGCCATCCGTTCGTTCTGCAGCAGTGCTTTAGCGACGAAGACGAAAGCAGATCGTTCTGGAAGCTTCGCTCGCTGCAATTATTCATGAATTATTTTTGAACAGCTTACCTGCTGTACTTTCGAATAAGGGTCCCCCAAGAAGTCAAAAGTGGCAAATCGCCGCTGGATGGTCGTGCAAAATTAGCATAAACATATGCATGTACACGATGCGTGGGATAAGGGTGGCCAACGTCCTCCTGAAACGCTGAAATGCTTCTTTGCCGCAGACGCGAATGAACAAGCAATGTTCAGGTTTATAAATTGAATTATAAAGCGAAGGCCGCTCGGCACGGTACATTCATGACAATTGAATGACTCTCGACTAGCCAAGGAAACGACGCGACTTTTCTTTGACGATTTAACGCCACCCTAAGTGCTCAACGAACAACCGTTGAGTGGCTGTCACGATTACTGTAAAGCGACAGGCATTTTCCTAATGCTGCTAATATTAACACTACCAGTACAACTAATACTATTATATTACACAATCGCTGACAGCTTTCGCGTAGGAGCAATGACGTCATACGGAGGAGGCCATTGGTCAGGCCCCATTCTCGCAGTTTCGACAAGTCGAAAGGCCGAAGAGACGACAACTCGAGGAGACAGGTGCCAAAACCTCAATGGGTTGGCAACTGAGCGCATTTCTTTGCTGCGGCTGACAACCACGCTTAGCCTGACTTTATTGATTCACCAATTTCCCTCTTAATGGAAGCCCCAAAATCCGGGATATACGAAAATGCTTGTCGCGATCAATCGCCCATCACTCTGGCAGGCCGGAGCAGCCGTCCCGACGGACGAGTTGTCCGTCTCGCACGTTGGTAGACGGTGATACGAAGTTGCAAGGGGCAAAGCGAGAGAAAATTCCCAAATTGAATCGAGAAGCGGAACGAGAGAAAATTGACCCGAAAAAACGGCTCTTTTTGCCGCCCCCTTAAGGGCTCGCGAAAAGGCGCGCAAAAATGAGTCGACCACAACCGTCGCCGCTCAGCTGGCGCTGACGAGCACCCAGCAGAGGAGGAGCACCGCTGCATTGGGAATGAGTCGCGCCAAGTTCGCACTGAGCAGTGAAGGATGGACCCTTAATTTGCAACATGCAAATGGATTTGACGCATTGAATGCTTTGTTCGAGTGGGAAAATGTCAATATATATATATATATATATATGAAAATAGGATTTCGAAATACGGGATATGATCTCATATTTATTAGCAAGAACCAACGGCATGAATCCCGTTAAAGCACTAATCATTCACACGTCTTTTTCAGAAACAGAAATATTCATTTGGGAACGGATTAAGGTGGTACCTAAATGTAGGTGCTTGCTAACGATTCAAAAGTGAAAACAATGCGAATACCAACAACCAGGACAGAATACACCCCAAGTCAATGCTAGAGCGGGCAACTGTCGTTCAAAAACTATTCAACGAGGAGAAGAGCGTTTGATTCACTGAGCATTCACGTAACTTTCTAACAGGACAAGGGCCAACAGTTCGAAGAACAACATTCCCTCAATCGCAAGAACCATGAGACATCCAACACTTTAAATGATGCTCAACTAATTCGTACTTCTACCCCTGAAAAAATGTGTGAATGATTAGTGCTTTAACGGGATTCATGCCATTGGTTCTTGTTAATTATATATATATATATATATATATATATATATATATATATATATATACACGGGACGGTGATCGTCGTACAATCATATATATATATATATATATATATATATATATATATATATATATATATATATCGTATTTGATCACTACCAAATTGCTATTCTTTTCAATAGCTCGCCCATACGTTGCTATTCGAGCCCAAGACTTACCTGGCCGTGCGGCTACGAAACGTTGCAAGCAAAATATCCCTAGGAAAAAGAGAAAGACAGAAGGAGTGAGCTCCGATCAATCATCGAGTCAACAAGAGACCAATACTAAGAGTAGCGAAGGGAACACCTGAGACCACCTGACCTACGTGGTTTACGACCAAAACTGGTCCGCATCAAGCGAAAGTAAAAAAAGCCATTAGGAGCACTGCTTTGGGTGTTCAATGTTTAGGCAGCGAAGCGCCATAATCGAATGCGCCTACCGGCTTTTGCACAATGGGTGCTGTCGACTTTTTTCCCTTTTTGCTCGGCCCAACAAAGGTGACGAGAAACTCGATTTGGGGGCGAAGCGATCGAAGAGACTTCCGGCCGAACGTCGCACCACAGGTGTTCGCGGGAAAAAGTTGGCGAACTCATCAACCTGTACCACCGGAGATGCCTCACGGCGAGACGAACAATCAATTGCACGTCAATAAACGGTGCTCTTCAGTACTGAGTTCATTGCAACAGGCGCGTGTATTTTCACTAAGATGCTTTAACATGGATATAAGCCGCTTACAGGATTCCATGTTCAGCAGGCAAATGATCATACAACAAACGCTTTGTCGGTCATTTGACAAACAGTTTACTATATTAACAGGAAAAGGAAGCATCTCGTTCATGCTGTATTGATGGTATGTTCCTGATCATTTTATTAATATCATTTGTATTGTGTGCACCCGTAAACTGACCTTAAAGTTCAGTTTTTCATAACAGTGAAATGGAGCACCGCCCACTTTGAGCACTTAACAAGGCTGTTACGCTTAGTCATGAATATCCATTCATAAAATGCTTTTCTACATGCGGATTAAGTCTGCCGTACTGTTGGATTTGAACTTTTGTTCGCTGACCGAAGACGGGACACGAGCGCTACCGAAAGTACGCACATTTTTTGCAAACAACCAACTATAACAACAGTGTTGAGTCGTCAAAAGGAGGCAGCTGAATTGGTTTTACAAAACCTTTGGAGCTATCCGCCACGTCGTCAGCGTATCAGTGCGTGAATGATATTAATCTCGCGAACTCTGTCTTCGCACACTAAAAGTATGATTTTTCATGGCCTTCAGAGCTTCCTCGCTTCGTCGCCAACCAGTGTTAGACTATACAACGCTCGATGACGACGGAACAAGCGAGTTCCAATAGCTTCGAAAAACCGTACGTTCATATCTTCGCTTCGTTTACCCAATAAACTGCTTATCCCACTGACCGGCAAAACGTGCTGCTAAGTTATTTCCAAACAACTGAACACGCAATCCTACAAATGAGTTACATCCGCAAAAGTGCATCCAAGCGAAATCGGCAGCAGTGCAAAAATGATCTTTTCCAAAGATCCTACGTTGCCGCTGTGGTATTTCATTCGAGCAATTTTCCCTCAGCTTCCGGGACTTCGCATGCTTCATCTTCAGCGGACATAAATGCATATTTGTCGAACTACTACCGGTTGGTCTGGGTTTTCCGTCCGCCGAAGGCAGCAAAGTCTCGAACGCATGGAAAACCCTATTAAACAGAAGTCCATGACAACGGCGCCAGATCTTTAAACAAAGACATGCCCAATTATTAGGCTAACATATAGTTGTGTCATGATGGAATGTACGACTTGATCCCGTTGGAAATCGAAAACGTGTCTGAAAGAATATGGAAAACAACGCCCCACCAGCGAATGGATGGGCAGTTTCATTAGGGAAATATTTCAGAACACTGTAACCATCGTAGCTTTCGGAACTATCTTGTTCCGTCTTCAGCGAACACGTCACGCATACAAGTGACCATGAACATTCGCTGAAGACGGAACAAGATAGTTCCGAAAGCTACGTAGGTTACAGTGTTCTCAGACATTTCGATATACTTTCAGACACGTTTTCGATTTCAAACTGGATCAAACCGTACATCTCATCATGACACATAGAAGGCCCGTTACAAGGCATCCAATTTTCAATACATCGTTGTAAACATAGGGTTTCTGAACACGGGGTAGGATCTCATGTCTTTATTGATAAAAGACGGCCGAGTAACCCGTGACTAACTAACTTTTAATGACGGAACTTTCGAAAACGACTCATGATGATGACGAAAACATGAGTGGTTTTCGAAAGCTCCGTCATTAAAAATTAGTTAGTCACGGGCTACTCAGCCGTGTTTTATCAATAAATACACCGTTGTGAAATATCCCGTAGTTCATATCAATAACGCAAGAAGTATAAATTAAAACAAAGGTAAGGATAAAGACAGGGACAGAAAGAGGAAAGGAGAGGGAGAAAGACAGAAAGCATATATCTACCAACAATCTTTCTGTATATCCAAAGGATGGCTGGAAAGATTGAAATAGCCCAACCTTAATGTGCGTCACCTCTTAGTGCTTACTTTTTCGTTGAAACGTAAACAAAGCCAACACAGGTACAGTCAAAGCGAAGAAAACAAGGGGAAGGCAATGGGCTGCTCAATAATGCAAAAGCATACTGCATCGTTGAAGGATCGAAAGTTTTGCCCGAGTTAACTCCTGTTGGACTTCACGGAAACGAGAGAATATGTTAACTAAGGCAACGCGTCACGACGGAGCGGTCATCTACGGCAACAAGCGAAAAAACAGAATTTCATAGTCAGTCAAAGGAGACCAAATGGCGCGCCGCCAGGACCGGTTTGCAGATCCGATGAAGCCGAGTCTCCATAGGAGTGGCCAATTTTTTGTTTTCATTCCTCAAAACTGGCAGCGGAAAAGTAACGTTATTTTCATGCTTCGATGTCGTTGGCTGAAGTTTATTTTTCCAGCTTTGCCGGCTCAACCTGGCGAAAGCGCCTTGCGTCGTCGGTCGAACGTAACCCCCAACAGTAAAAGGCAACTTGCGGCCTTTCCGACTCGTTGCGCACACATACGCACAAATGCACCTTCGTATTACGTACACTTAGTGTAGTGGAAAGCTGCAACTGCTGGCGCGAAAGGGAGAAGAAAAAGTTGCGGGGGCGACTTGGTCGGTACTCATAGTGTTCTAAAGGCGCGCACGCGCGGGTGCAAAGAATGGAAATTGAAAATGCCACCTCACGTGTACGCACGCAACGCTTTGCCAGCCGGTTTGCCTACCGTTGTTTCATCGCATAACTGTGTGCAAACGACTGGCAAAGCGTCCAAAGCGCAGTTGCACCCATCGCGATTCAACGTTGGCGCAAAAATGCTCGACGCCCACGGAGCGAAACCCCTCGACGGGAATAACAAGCATTATTAGCGCCGATTAAGGCTGCACTTGAAGAGTTCAACACCTCCGCGGAGGGCCGCAGGTTTGCCGGAAATTGGAAGATCCGCCAACGGCCTACTTTTCCTTTCCGTCTCAAAGGCAAAGGCAATGCGCTCCAAAACAATGAGTACGCGCCCCTGGCACTAGTCGAAAGGAGGCAACTCCGTGGGCCAATTCCGATAGGTCTCCCATAGACTGGGCGCCACCTAAGAAATAAACAACGGCTCAATCAAGCGGTCCCTAAGGGGGGCAGTGGAAACTCGCCACGGACGTTTGAACGCCTAAAACAGCGCAAGACAAAACAATGACCCGAAAGCCTGAACGGGAACCGCTGGAATGTCTGGCTGTCATCTTTGGAATGGACGGCTTTGATATGTATCGCAATGAGAGCCCAAAGAGCGCTTGGGTAGACGTAAATATGCAAAGCTTACCGTCGTTCCGTAATAAGACATTGTTCTTGGGTGCGCGGCGTTGTCCGGTTGGGCCCACAACTATCCGACGGTTTTGCGCTTCGACTGGTGCATGGAACCAGGGCGAGAGCTTCGCTACCCTTGGTAGGAGCCTACTGGGGCTTCCTCGGCGGCTGGCAATTGGCGGGACGAACGTAGGCAACGGAAATTGATCCGTTTACTCGTAAGTTGCTTTGATTGTTCCAAAGGAACAACTGCGGCAGTAGTGTCGCCCTGATTCGCTCGCCGCAGGTTCGTCGACGGCTCCCTCCTCTCTGTTCACAAGAAGCTACCCGGCTAACGCTTCTGCCGAACTTCCCTGCCGTTGTCATCTTTTTCTTTGTCTGCAATTTCTGTTCCCGGGCAGCCGCTTAGTCAAGGATAGGCGCTGCTCATTTGCCGCCCAGGCCGGCTGAAAATACTATGATGATGCTGATGATGATCGTATCACGTGATGAATTGGACAAATGGCCACCGCATTCAGCCATTCTTCGTAGGTACACTCCACGGTACCGCCCCACAGCGTGCTAAATATTTGGAACCAATAAGCAGCTGGCAGTTGCACATCTGAACGTTCGCACTCTCGTGAGCCACAACCGCTGCTCTTTAGGCTTTACGCTTACCAAATAAGGACGCAGACCAACAGAGGGGGACGGTGGAAAGACAGTCGAAAATGGAAAAACACTACTGCCCCAAGCAACCGCAAATGCATTGCGAAAAACGCCTTCAATGAGTCATGCTTACCTGGTGGAACGACAACGTTGCATCATCCGATACTCAACAGCCACTGAGTCTTCTTAATCACGTAGACCAAGCGGTATGCGAAAGGGCGCTGGCGGTTATCAGAAGCGATGGAAGAGCACAAGAGAAAGATATGCGTTCACCGGAAGCGGATCACTTTGCTGCGTAATCGGAAGTTTGCACGCGCGGCTATTTGGCCAAAGAGCGGCGAAGGAAAAACCAAAGCAACATTTATTCCTAAAAAACTGGCCAAAGTGACTCCTGAAAGATTCGTGGTTGGAGCAAATTAATTTTCGACCAGCTGCCTGCCGTATTTTCGGATAAACAAAACACTACCCCGTTGAACAAAGATACGAAATAATCAAACCAAATCAACTACTAATACCTCACCGACCGACTTATTTGAAGACCAACGTAATTATATTAATACGATAATAACTGCTCCTAAAGGAGGCAAAACAACACACGTATCCAATGCGTAGGCGTACCAAATGACAATTTGTCTACGAAACGACTCTTGGTCCCCATCAATGCCCCGCGCGCCACTGGAGGCGCCGGAGATGTAGCAGCTGCTGAGTCGGATGGACGCATTAGCAAGCATGTGAACGTTGCAACTTTCAAAAATGGAATTTCCCCACAACAAATCATACTCGCGAGGCCCATGGGATGTCTGCACCGCCGCTAGTCGCCTAGCTGGCAGTCTCCGTTCGAGCAAAGCCACTCCCACCTATCGTTGCATTGCGCAATAATTTTCAGCTGCACGCCGACTGCCGACAGGTCGCGTTGCTAAAGTTGAAAAGAAGAAGAAGAAGAAGAAACAATAATTCGAATACCGAACTGAATATTCGAAATTGCAGACCATTTCGTCAGACGCGTTGGCGTCAAAAGATTAATATTGGGCCCTGGGACAATTACGTTGTTTCTTCGTTCTCTTTTTTTATTTACTGATGGCGACTCAAGGAGGGCCAAGAAAGCCATAAAAGAAAAATAATTCACCACGAACTGAACGATGCGGAACAAGAAAAATTAGAACGTTGCATCTCAGCAACGAATTAATTTGCTTTCAGTGTATAATGATATATTATTATTATAAATCGCGAACACAGGGTTAGTCACAGGATGTATCTCATTTTCTTCTTGATATTAGTGGTACTGATCCTGTACAGGTTGACAAGCAGTTGCTCAGACAACTATATAGCGAAACTGGCCGCACATAGGGGCAGGTTTAACAAGCATCTCTCAGACATTATCAGGAATAAGAACGCAGAAGAAAAAGTGCAACGGAATGATAGTGTTCGGAGAACAGGCAGACCACCGAAATTGGATCCCCAGACAGCTATGGAAAAGTTATTTCAAACTTCGGCTGTTGTAGTGCATGTCGCCCAATGAGAACAAGATTTTACTTCCATCACGTTATGCAAAGAAAGCCATTATATACGCAGAAAAAACAAAGCATTACACACGCGGTACAACAGTTTAAACAGGGACAAAGGAATGTCAATAAGTGACGTAAAGGTGAGTTTAATTCGAAGGACAAAGTGCTACAAGCTCGAAAGCCCTGGACGGAACCGCAGTACTAACACCTCTCATACACTACAACGCCGACGACAGAGACGGTTAGCTCTAAAAGCTACGTTACATAATCACCCACATTGTTCGAATTAAAAAACAAACAGGACCAATAACGTTAACATCAAGAAGAAAAATAACGATTTTTTCCCACACGGTATACCCCTCCCCCTTTCGAGAAAACCTTTTATTCTTCCTCTTTAAAGGGAAACTTTCGGGTACTCCTCATGTACCCATCATCAGGCCAAGAATATAAACGTCGACTGCCCAGTCACCAACGGTTCAGCAAGCCCCGCTGCTAGACTCTCCGGGCTGGCGACTACCCTCGTACCCGTCAAGTGTCTGTCGCCCACCCAGTCAGTCATGCAGAGAGCGAGCATCCCCACCGACCGGCCGGGACAGTATTCATTTGTTGTTGAGTCACTGTCCCGGTCGGTCGGTGGGGATGCTCGCTCCTCTACATGACTGCTGACTGGGCGGGCGACAGACACTTGACGGGTATAAGGGCAGTACCTGATAGTTGATGTCGCCAGCCCGGACGGTCTAGCGGAGGGGCTTGCTGAACCGTTGGCTGACTGGGCGGTCGACGTTTATTTTTAGCCTGATGACGGGTACATGAGGAGTATCCGAAAGCTAGCCTTTAAAGAGGAAGAATATAAGGTTTTCTCGAACGGGGGTATACCATGTGAAAGAAAATCGTTTCGCAGAAATGCATTTTACCCCGTTATTAAAGAAACACAAGTTCTTCATGAAGTTGTCCTTTCACAGAAACACAAGTTTAAAGATGATAAATATTATTGCATATTATGGTTTATAAATACTTGCGTATTCGTAGTGCCTGAAATTAATGGAAACAACGCCCTACCAACGGATGGATGGGCAGTTATTAGGAAAATGTCAGAGCACTGTGCAAACCTTTCGAAGCTTTCGGAACGATCATGTTCCGTCGTCAGCGATTTATTGGTTGTGTTGTTGTGCGTTGTGACAACGTTAATTTGTTGTTGTCATTTTTGCCATTATCAAAGAGGGAAAAGAAGTAGCTCTCCTTGAGCACTTGAACGACCTTTTTCCGGGAAACGTCATATTCACAAAGGAAAGAGAAGATAATGGAACACTAGCGTTCCTGGACGCCTTAGTAGTACGAAAAAATGGACATATTAAGACCAAGGTTTTTCGGAAACAAACGAATTCTGACAGATATCTAAACTTCTCTTCAAACCACCCCATGAACGTAAAGAAGGGGATCATAACAGGAATGGTGGACAGGGCGTTCTGTCTTTGCGACAATGAATTCCTGGAGAATGATATCAACCATATAAGACGGTTTCTACTACAAAACTATTATCCAAAGAGCTTCATTGAGGCCTCTATTAGGGAAAGACTAATAAAACACAAGAACCATGAAATTAGAAAGAGACATGAAAGAGATCCCAGAGAGAAACCAATTTGCCGAATCTTCTCCCCACTACCCGGGTATTGGGGAGAAGATTCGGCAAATTGCGAGAAGCGTTGGTTACACAATTGCTATCAAAAGTCTACCGAACCATAGATCAACCTTACGATCTGACAAGGTCAATATCCAGCCAGACAAACGACCAGTGGTGGTTTACAGTATAAACTGTGGTTTCGGAACAAGGTATATTGGAGAAACAGGACACAATGCGCTACACAGACTGAAGGAACATAAGATGGCATTGACAAGGTATAAGAACGCAGAGAAGAGATTGAGAGGGGAAACGGTAGAGTCAAGAGGAAGACCACAAATGAGAGATCCAGTCGAGATCATGAAGGAGGCGGTCAATGCCTCAGCCCGGGTCGAGCACTCGGTAGACTGCTCCCTGGCGAACAACCAAATGAGCTGTTCGATACTGAAACATGAACAAGACTACAGAATTTGAAAAATCAAAGAAGCTTTTTACATCCGCCACGTTTGCATAAATAGGGATGAAGGGAAAGAGATTAGTAACATCTGGTCTACTGTAGCGATTAAGACGGGATGCGCCTTCGTAGAGCCCATCACGCATAGAGGAACAACAAGCATATGAAGCGCCGGTTCCTAGGGCGGCTCGTTATGAAAGAAGTGGAACCCAAACAGGAAAGAGAAGGTTGATAGAAAATTCAAGTTCATAGGAACTCAAGGAAAGATGATCACTTTAAAAGAGGAAGTAGCTAGTTTAAAGTATTCAATTCGCTTATGTAGGTTTAAAATATTGTCTAAGCATGGCATGCCTATCGGTTTTTATTCGTGACGGTTACTTGCGCTGACGACGGAACCAAGGTAGGTCCCGAAAGCTCCGCTATAAGATAAAGAATCTTTTATGAACGGGTTATTCTGCCGTCCTTTGACACAATGAAACCGAAACCCGTCAGAAATCCATTATTCATATATATATATAATGTAAATGTGAGACTTTTTGTAACGGGTATCAAGTATAATTGATTAAAGAATCACGGAGATTTCTTCCCGTTGATCACGGTCCAAAAACAAGTAGATGGAACACTTTATTTCTGAACACGTGGCGCTAAAAACACATTTAGCGAAGCTTTCGAGCCTCCTCTGGGCTCGTCATCAGCGCTGCGGTACGTGTCTTGTTGCTGAGGTCCAGCCAACCAGTTCTGGTCTTCGGGAGAGGTTCTTCCACCTCGGCCGAGACAACGGTGGGGGCCCGTCAGATCGAACCTTGATCCGTCAGGGCTGATCACCTCCGTGTTCAGGTCTGAACACGGAGGTGATCAGCCCTGACGGATCAAGGTTCGATCTGACGGGCCCCCACCGTTGTCTCGGCCGAGGTGGAAGAACCTCTCCCGAAGACCAGAACTGGTTGGCTGGACCTCAGCAACAAGACACGTACCGCAGCGCTGATGACGAGCCCAGAGGAGGCTCGAAAGCTTCGCTAAATGTGTTTTTAGCGCCACGTGTTCAGAAATAAAGTGTTCCATCTACTTGTTTTTGGACCGTGATCAACGGGAAGAAATCTCCGTGATTCTTTAATCAAATATATATATATATATATATATATATATATATATATATATATATACTTTCCAAAGACAGGGTGTCTTTTAACGGGAGCGTAGATCTTCATGAGGTCTTTTTCACGGATTTTGCCCCGTTGGTTGTTGTACGTTAGCAGATCTATAAGTAATCTGACACTTTCTCCCTACCACTGGATGGATGAGAGTAGTTCAACTACTACTCTCATCCATCCGGTGGTAGGGAGAAAGTGTTAGGTTACTTATAGATCTGCTAACGTACAACAACCAACGGGGCAAAATCCGTGAAAAAGACCTCATATATATATATATATATATGCGCGTGTGTGGGTACGTTAGTGTTTTAAAATGAAAATCCAAGCAAGAACTTCCAATTACAAGAGTGCGTCGCACTAGGCAAGAAATTGGCAAATATCAATTGTTGCAAAGAGCGAAAGGCCATTTATAGCCATTGACAACAACGTAGCAGTACAACCCTATTTGCACAGGCGGCTTACAATAAAAACGCACACGTTGTAGGAAGAAGAGTGTATTCCTGAAGAATACTTGCGCAGGTACAATACAAGGCATTTCAAAAGTTTTCCAATTCCGCGGGATTGGGCGAAACTGTTACTAGAAAAGGGACAACGACTAAGCGGCTATTAATAGAAGGTCTATGCTTCATTTAATCGCATCTTGAGCTAGTTAAAGTCGACATGCCGAATAATGACACCATGAGTCATTTCTTGCTGAGTCACAGGCAAGTTAGACAATTTCAATTTGGAAAGAGCATTGAAAATCGGGTGTTTCGTAACGGGTTTCATATTTTCAATGTGATGGTATTCCGGCTTTCCCGTTTTTTGGATGGTACCTGTAATAAAACTGCAAATGCCCTACCAGCGGATGGATGGGCGATTATTAGAAATAACACAGGTCAGAACTCTTATCGTATCGTAGCTTTCGGAACGCCCTGGTTCCGTCGTTAGCGACGTTGAAAGGGCTTGAAAGGTTTCCCTTTCAACATCGCTGACGACGGAACCAGGGCGTTCCGAAAGCTACGATACGATAAGTGTTCTGACCTGTGATATTTCTAATAATCGCTCATCCATCCGGTGGTAGGGCGTTTGCAGTTTTATTACAGGTACCATCCAAAAACGGGAAAGCTGGAATACTATCACATTGGAAAGAGCAATAACAACGGTCATAGTTTTGTGAATTTTGTCCCTGAAGTTTCCGATGTAACATTTTATTAGCCAATTTCAAGGTCCCATAGTGTGTACTTCGTCCTTAACAACCAGAATTCGAGATCCTCATGACTAACGGAACTCGCTTCAAATTTCTTCTTGAATATCTGCACGCCTGAGAGGTTCATTAATTTGAACTGCACGGATGAGATCAAGATTGCTGTAGGATTAACTAGAATTATTCGACTGCATCCACTGTTGTTCCTTTACTAACTTTTGACGATGCACAATGAAGCGTAACTGAATGTCAGCAAAGTTCTCCCACTGATTAAATTGCAGAGTAATACTACGAGTCATAGATGCATCAAATGTGACGACATTGAAAAGAAATGCGACAACACGCACAAACTAATGAATGAAAACCTTCAACGTTCCTGTTGGGCTATTCTCGCTTTTACTTAATTCCAAATGCACTATCTATTATTTGCCTAAAGAGTTCAAACGTAATTGGCTACGCGACAACGTGCTCCGAAATGTTGCTTTAACAACTACAAAGCGTGTTGGTGTGATCGGAGCAATTGAAAAATTTCAGATTGGTAAAAACGTAACTGCTCAAGTTAATCATAGGCTTCGCCATGTGCACCCACACTTATTCAACTGCGGCTGTATAGCGTCAATGCTTCACTTGCTTCGAATCTGCGAGATCGGTAACAAGCAAAACTGGGAAATGTCGAAAACGGTTGGGCAAAGAACATCGCAGCCTATACAGTCGCCGTGCCCAATGCTCAACAGACAACCGAAACGCTCCAACAAAAAATGTGATTATACCAACGGAGCCCTAACTATTGCTACACGAAACAACGCTTTGGAAAGGAGCAAAGAAAAATTCTTGACTACTTCTCACCTGCGTAAACTATAACAGACGAGAATGTTCACTTGTCCAACTGCAGGTTGAAATCTACTTAGTTTCAAGCATCACACTATTGATGCATGTCTTCATGCGACTGCAATCAATACAGAGCAATGAGGAAGAATGTAACCACTTCGCGTAGGACAATGCAACTACCATTTATTATTGATAATTCGCCTCGATTCCATTGTGCCAAAGTAGGAAAATTTAGCGCATTCAAATAGGTGCGCAGAATGTATCCATCCTTAAAACAGCCAAGTTTAGAGACAAGAAAGCGAGCAAAAAATGATAGTTACTTACGGCGGGAATCTTTCGGAAACCGACGGACATAGTTAGCTTCATACGAGCAGATACGGTCGCACTTCACACGGTAACCGAATTCTGCGTTAACGATTGACTTGCCCATTCTTGTGCGAAGTATATTGGGAGGCGGACCAATGCAAACCTGGTAGCAACATCCGTTAATCTGCCTTGAACGCCGTGGCAGTTTCTTGTAAGGTGTACCTAATTTCGGTGAATCTTACGATACTTGAAAGCTGGTCGGCAAATCAGCTGAATAACCGCCTTTGCAACTTTAACGGCAACCCACGCGCGGTTAGGTACGGTGCAGGAGTGGTTTAGAATATTGCAAGTGTTTGGCACTTGCAGCGAGCACTAATTTTGCATGGTGGCAGTTAAAATCGCCGGCATATTGCGCTCGCATTGACAATATGCAAGTAACAAGGAAAATATATAGTTTTAAGCTAAGATAATTATCCAAAGTTTAGAAAGGGAGCTGGCAAATTATTAGCCCGAATAAGATCGAATTATTCACACAGTTAAAGAGAGAATCGCACGCATAGGAACTTTTGTGGAACTTTCAAACTCTTAATTGGTCTTTTCAACGGGGACTTGTATTTATTTGCTTTTCATTTACCGTTGTAGGGAAAGTTTTCTGATCCCCAGGAGCTGATCTTTCTGATCCTTTATGTCGTTTGACGTACAAGCATGGATGCAGGATTGACGCATAGAAGATGCTTATTAGAGAAAGATGGGAGCTTTCAACACCCGAACTTCTGAGGTTGCATGCGATTCGAAAATGCCGACAAGGGATCAGGTTGCTGTGGGAATTTCAACCTTTGTCAGTTTTGCACATTTTAACTACTCATCCAGATCACCACAGTTGTCGCAACCATTCCCACCACAGCTTCACTGCCCTCCTTCTTACGATTATATGATCGTGGCAATAAATGCGTCCTTTCCAAACGAAGTACACCTTCGGAAGGGGTTTGCTGCAAGAGGCGCATCTAATGCATGATGGGTGATATCGCGATCCCAATGCATTGACCAACCAGTCTCCCAGCGGTTCATCGCATACAGCGCAGGTGACATCGTAGCTGCCAGTGTAGCACTTCGCGCATGCTGGAAAGCCATCCCTGTCGTAGCAGTCGTCTCCTTCCAGAATCTGTGCATTGCACATGCAACAAAAGATGTGGTCAATATGATAGAATTTCCAGCAAACGAATGCTGACAGGTTGCCTTGTACGCTTTGTTTGCAATGGGGACACACTGGTAGACCATGTTTCGTTGCCGACAGTGCTTCGTAAATTACCCGTTCTGATATGTCACTTCGAGGCGGCGAATAGTCCGAACTGCTACGTCTTACGTATGAAGAATCGCTCGTAGTTTTCCTCCTGCTGCCCATGCTGTCGTTCAAGCAGTGTTTGAAACGCACGCATTTGCTTTCCCTCAGAAATCAGCCATTAAAATTGACAGTCCATAAACTACGCAGTTTTCCATTGCTCTTTTAAAACTTCTTTAAAGAAACACTTTACAGTTGACTTCTGAATAACCTATACTTTGAAGATAGACGTAGATATGGTCATACATAATTTTTTATAACTGATAGCGTCCCTATTCTTCGTTCACAGCATTTTGAAACCGAAGCTTTCAGGGCTTCTCTTACTCTGTCTCCAACGGCACTCTTAATCCACCTCACAACAAACCCGTTAACTAGAGTGTTATGAGCCCGAGACCAACACAGACGTAGCCAATAACATTTTACTACAAGCAAGCGTAACTGATTTCTGGTCAAAACGAGTAAACGCACGCAGGACATTGATCGACACGTTCCACACAGTCTTCTTCCCTATCTGCAGGTTCTCCCTGATCTATCGTTTTCCGCCGATGTATTTCGATGATTAGGGCGGCGCAATAACAGACATCAATGATGATTATTGCAATGGTCCTGTAGCAGAATGACGCCTGGGCATCCATCTAAGAGGACATTACCAGCTTACAGTAACTATACGGTATTATGTTCCAATTAAGTATTCGTTTGGCGACATTAGCCTAGTAAATCAGTTTGTTTAGGTAGTTCCCACAGTCCGTGCATGAATTCCATGCAATTGAAACAAGGAACTCAGTGGCAGTTTATAAGAGAGTATGAGCAGAATACAGTGAGCCAACAACGTGCATGCAGTAGTCAGTCTCATTTCAGTGACGTTCTTTTATGTTCATAAATAGATTGCAAGGCAACTCGCTGCCTGCGCTGAAGTTGCCCATTGTTGCAGTTTTTAAAGTTGCTTTTTTCCATCGCTGAACAGTGTGCAAACCAAAGCTTAAACGACAACTTGGAAAGCACGAATAGCTGCAAAGGCTTCCACTGTTCCATTCAACTTACATTGCGTTCTACGTTCTCGTTTAGCTGTACCTTCCCAAGCGATAAAGAGAATGACAGCAAAATTTTGAAACCATGGCAGAGAGTGCAAAAGCGAAATTAAATGCATAATTAGCAAAGTGTTTTGAATTACAGAACGACTTTTGCAAAGTTAATTTAAGTAAGACGAACACTATTGTGCTCAGTGTACATGATTATTTGTAAACTCGGTAGGCAACGTTAGATGAAGAAAAAAATGCTTTTGAAGTATTCAGCCGCCTGCGTCTAGTCGGTGGGAGCGTCTGGTCAGCGGGTGCTACAACCGTATTGACGCAACACAGCGGTTGAGTATTTTTCCGGCGGAACTATTTTTGTAACTGTTCATCGGAAAATGTATTTTAATTTTGAATTCAAATTTACTAGATAGCCGTGCTCGTTGGTGCTGCCCAAAATCGGTTTATTCGTTCGGTAAGCCAACATTAGCGTTATTGATATTGAGGTGTGACTACACAAAGACGGTAGCGAGTAGGACACGTTCGCATACTGTCTCTTTTGGGTAGAGGTTCGGGCCGTGTCGTTTGTTTCTTGTATTGTCTATTGTCCGGTGCGTTTGTTTGTTGACATTTGCAGATTGTTTCCATTAACACTAGCGTCCTCAAAATGCTGACATCCAGCTAAATATAGGGGTTCAATTGTTTGACTCATATAGGATATGTGGAGTTAACGGATGCCAGTAGGATGTATGCGGAAACAGTTGTCTAGTTGTTTACACTCTTGTACATGTATTATGATGTACTAACTACATCTTCCAAACGGGTTTCTCGTTTTAGTCCTTTTCAATGCGAAAAGATTGCTCCTTTGTGCGATAGAGCAGTTAATGTCCTTTAACGGCTTTTATCTTGCAGAAAAGTTCAAGTAGCATATGCTGTAGTTTAACCTTGCTTTTATCATTGGTTTCATAATTCCAGAGCTATATTGATGGTGATCATCTTTAATGTACCATAACGGAGTAGTTGACTTGGAGAAATTGATTACTGTAACTAATGTATGGATTTCTCAGTAGCGATTGGTTGTTGTTTTTTAGCAGCGATATGTTCATGTTCCGTTTTTCTGATTGATCATGGTTTTCACATTCCTTATGGCTAGCTAGCCATGTTTCTTAACCAGCAGAGTTTACTCGTCTTCCCCACTGCTAAAGTGCTGGTTCTTTGATATGATTAGTAGGATGTTTTTGCATAAATTGTAAAGCCTAGCGGTCGTTTGCCGTCAGTACTTTGTAACAAATGTGAATTGCCGTTTATGCTTCATTCTGGTGTGCTTGCTTACACTAACGCAAAGTCTAGTTTTGCTGTAGTTGAGTTATTTGTTTTTTGTTTGCGGATACGGTGAAGTTGTTATCGTCCCTCTTGACTTCGCGCAACGGTGGTTATTTGCTTAACTCAGTCAGTCTTCCCAAAATGCGGATTATGGAGAATTGTCTATGTTACTAAGGTTCACGGTACCATCATAAAGTTTTGACCGCTTAAAAATTGCATCGTGATCTGTCGATCTGGACCTTGCTGTTCATGTATTTTTTCAGATACTTCTGGCTCCATAAGTGATGGCAGAGCAAATGAGCAGTGGCAGGGACTTGCGTGAGCAGCTCTATCCCTTTGCTTTGCAACTTAATGCTCCGATGCCAACCGCATGGAACTCAAAGGATAAGAACTCGTTTATGAAGCTGTCACACAACAACTGCCGTGTTCAGTATAAAGGTAATGTTTTTGTTAATCTCTCATCCTTCTAGCTTTCTTAATTTGTGCGTTTCAAGTAATTGCTTTTCTGTTCACTTGTCCGGCCCTGCGTAGTATTCTCAGTAGCACTAGCTTATGTTACAGTAGTCTATGTTAAGTAAAGATGTGCAGGGTGGTTTATTCAAATAAGTATTTTGCTAATAGGAACTATTGGTATGAGCTAGTTGTCGCATTACATGACAGTATTTTTCAGTCCTCGGATAAATCTTTCTGACTCTCATCACGTGAGAGCCTGTTTCTAGTGATACATCAAAAAGAGTAAGCGATTGAGGTAAAATGTTGTTGAATAGAAAAGATTTAATCGTAATTATGTGCAACAATATATTAGGACGTTTGATATTGATCGTTTGATTTTGAAAGCATTGGAACCTCCTTGTAATTCCTGCTGTTTCTTTATGTTCTTTGATTTGGGTGAGCTGATGATGCATCTGATGCATCACGTACTGTGCTCTGTTGCTATTTACTTAGATCGGCTACCGGTGTTGAACATTTCCTACGTGCCTGTAAATGTATACGGACGCGAAGTTGCGTGTGAATGAAGTCGGATATCTCGTTGTAGGAGAAACGTTCCTAGATCTGTAAATTTACGTTACATAACAACACGCAGAATATGGTAACGAACTGTGTATATATATATATATATCAAAAACGGGTAAAAACTTCCGTGATTTCCTTCATTCGTTAAAATCGATGAGCCCGTTACAAAACATTGAAATAAAAAACTTCCGTGATTTCCTTCATTTATATATATATATATATATATATATATATACGAACTTCTAGTTTCTTCAGTGTGTCCTAACTTCGCAATTCTTACTTTGTTCGTTAATCCTGGTCAAGATATGGTAGTGACTGGCATTGCATTTTCAGGTCCTGGAAAGTCTCACAAGGACGCAGCTGCAGTCAGGGCGAACTTCTATATTCCTGTTGCTTGTGGTCTGTTCTACTTTGAAATTACTATAATTAGCAAAGGAAGGGACGGGTAATGTTTTTCTTTAAAACCATTACGACCACTAATCTGAACCTTCCGGCGCAGCTATATTGGCATTGGTCTGTCTGACGAGGGAGCCTGTCTCAATCGTTTGCCAGGTGAGATCAATGTTGTCATTCAACAATTTCGCACGGATATTGGAGACGCTTTCCTTCTAGGTTGGGATAAACGCTCCTACGGTTATCACGGGGACGATGGCAATTCGTTTGCTTCGTCGGGAACTGGCTTTCCCTATGGACCGACATTTGCTACTGGCGATGTAATTGGCTGCGGTGTTAACATGGAGGATCGAACGTGCTTTTACACCAAAAATGGTTTAAACTTAGGTCTGTCCATTATTGACGTTTCTGAAGTGCTTTTTTGCTAAAATCGTTTACGTATTTAGGAATAACGTTCTCCGATCTGCCTGTAAGTGAACCGCTCCTTTCGCTGTGCACCGTTCTGGCCAGTGTCCCTAATGGGTCTCCAATTTTCTAGTTGAATCTGTATCCAATA
The DNA here is from genome assembly GCA_000612645.2 of Trichuris muris. Lineage (NCBI taxonomy): Eukaryota > Metazoa > Nematoda > Enoplea > Trichinellida > Trichuridae > Trichuris > Trichuris muris. The sequence continues at coordinate 25,389,012 of CBXJ02000282.1, read as the reverse complement.
GTTGGCCTGCAGACACCCGGCGAAATAGTGGAAGCCAACTTTGGCCAGTCTCCATTTGTTTACAATATTATGGGTGACATTTGGGTGAGGCGACGTGACCTTGGTGTCTAGATACAATCTGAGTTTTCCATTTAAGGAGTTGCGCACTCGAGCCTTGAATAAGTTGAGCAGCGTCCAGTTGCCCCTAACGAAGCTTGAGTGGACTCGCTCGTATGATTCCTTTGTGGTGTCATTGTGATTTTCCGTTAAGAATTGTCATGTTTCAGGGTCGTCTCCTCCTACCTCATTCATCAGGGATACGCGAAGTGCGCAGAAGAGTTTAACCGACTGAATGGGTACACGCCTGATGAGCCTATGGATTCCGTTAAATTGCGACAAGGTTGAGATTGCCTTCCCAAGTTTCTCTTGTTTCACACTTGCTTTTTGGTCCATTTCAAGCTATTCGCGATTGCATTATGAATGGCCAAGTCAGTCGGGCAATTAGCCTGCTCGAGAAGCATTTTCCATCGGTGATCAATAATGACTTGCAAATGAAGCACTTGTTGATGTGTCGCCAGTTCATAGAGATATTTTCACAAAACAGCTTCGAGGTGATTGCTGGAAGCTGGCACCCCCTTAAACGCTGCTCCAAAGTCTTTTTCTCAGCGCTCACGTTTGTTGGGCTCAATGGAAACTACTCACAGCGGGTCGTCGTCCGTATCGCCTTCGGACATCTCCTTGTGGGAAGCGTCGCCTGTGGCAGTTAAGCATCGCCGCGCTTCGAATCATTCCTCTCCAGACAGTGAGTTACTTTGGAATTAACTGCATTTCTATACATTTCGTTGCTTAAATGGTTCCGTGATTTGCAGGCTCTCCGTGCAGCTGTTCAAGCAAAATCAAGTCGCCGCGGTCCGGCGCGCCTGTGTCTCCGGCTTCCATGAGCGAAATGAGATCCTTGTCACCCACGGAAGACGCTTCGCCCCGAAACGGCTGCGAACCGTGAGAAAGCCTCAATCAACGTTCATCAAATACCCATCAGACTAATAAGGAGCGATGTTCGGCTCCGTGAAAGCGTGCATTGCTTAAAAATGAGCCGACCATCCTAACTGGGAACGGATGAGCAAAGCGCCACCGATAACCCTTTTCAGTTCGCTTTTTTTCATTTTCTCTTTTAAAATGGACAGCAAATTATGGATAAGATTCAGTCTGGCGGAACCGGAGCTTAACAACATTTGCATGACAGTGACTTTAGGCGAGGACTTGATGTAAATTTGCGTATTTCCCATCAAAGTAATTGTACCTTTTCAGCGACTTTGCCTATTTCAAGCGAACGTTGGATGCTGTAATTAGCTAGTTAACTACTGACTACTCCAGTTAACTATTGCGTAATATTAGTCACTCATAGGATTTTCTTACGGAGTGAGTTGGATAGGTGATAGTAAATGATTAAATATTTTTCAGAGAAGCATACGGCAACGGGTTGTACAGGAACACTAGTACCCCGATAGATATGAGCACGAATGATGAAGATGCCGCTTGGGACGACTCTTCTCCTGGACAACCAATGGGTATTAATACTTAAGTTGTTTGCATTTCAATTAATTGTTCCATTTTGTCAGAAATAGAGGATGGCATATACGAACCGACCGGCGGTTTGTCCATTATGGAATTAGAGAAAGTGGTGGCCTTTGGACGAGAAGTTTTCAAGCTAAGCAAAGAGTTGGAAGCGAAGAACTTGTTCACGGATGAACTTAAGTCCCTTATGCACGACGCGTTCAGTCTGCTCGCTTACGAATGTCCCATGCAAAGTCCGTTTTCCTACCTTTTCGAGGAGAATCGTCGCATAGCTATTTGCGTCATAGTGAATAATGCTATTCTGAGTGCGTTTGCTTCGCTTGTCATATCCACGCTTCTAACGCATCTCTTTTGCAGAGCGGATGAAATATCCCGAAATATCCAAATTCGAGATGCTTTTTAAATATGCGTCGTATCTGCGCAAGTTACTCAACAATGCTTCGGTAGCCACTGCTGCGTTCCTTGACCCGCATTATTTGGTGACCAAGAAGTACCCTGAACTTGGGGACGAATCTTGAGAATTTCAAGAAAAATCAATTATGTATTTCTACGTTTTCTTTGTACATATTTGCCTCGCCAGTAGTAGACTCTTTTCTCGTTGTTCTTTTACTGACCGCATGTACCACTCCGTTACAATTACAACTGCCTAGAATTTTAACGTTTTGTTTTTTCTAAGCTGTGCAAAAAAGAAGGTAAAGGAACTGAGCCGCCAACTTTCCACTTCCGCGACTATTAGCGTGCCTTCACGTTGCTTCTTCTGTTGTAAATTCCGGTAAGACATTTCTTGAGCGAACGCATAGCACTTGCTGAGAACTATGATGCCTTCAAAAGTGCATTAAACAATTTGGGTGCGCACTTTCTTGTCCTCGAAGTGACGTCACACAACGTCCCTGTACCGAGCTGTTTGTTCTAGTAAACCGAATCGTGTAAGCAGGCGCATCTGTTCTGCATTATTCTGATTAGCGATTGGTTAAGCAATGTCCAACGGAGATGTCTTCGCCGGATGCGGTTTAAAAGTTTTAGCGCCTATGGTTCGCGTAACCACTCTGCCTTTTCGTCTGTTAGCTTTGGATTATGGTGCGGACTTGGTTTACACAGAGGTACGTCATCTCGTAGTCTTACAATGACATGAACGTTCGAACATTTAGGAGATGGTCGATCACAAAGTTGTCCAATTCCAAAGGACGGTCAACGGTAGTAGCGGTGAAATTTATTAGGACGAGCAAGTGCCAACCGCATTTAGATGCACAAGGGACAATTGACTTCGTCTGCGCTGACGAAAATGAACCTGTTTTCAGGATTTCCCAACGGGAATCCTCAAAGCTTGTATTTCAAATTGTATCTTTTCAAATCGCTGCAATTTTCCCGTTTTCAAGATGTCGTTTTCAGGGGACTTGCGACCCAGATAGAGCCCTTCGAGCCGCTCGGCTGGTGTAGAGGGAGTTTCGTTTGCGGGTTAATCTTATTTGTTTGAAATGCGAAAAGTTTAGAGAGCAAGATGTCGCGGCAGTCGACGTTAACATGGGATGTCCCAAGTCGTTTTCGCTGGCAGTATGTCCGTGCAGCGGCAGTCGAACTTTGTGCACATGTATTTCTCCTTTTAGGGTGGCATGGGTGCGGCCCTGCTGAACAAGCCATATCTCGTGCAACAGGTACTTTTGCCCAAGAGCATGAGCATGCAATAAGCATACTGCGCTTTGAAGCTTTCCTTGAGGAAGGGCAACTGCATGATCTGCCTATCGGACACATTCGTTTTCGCCTAAGAACAGAATTGAATGATTTTGTAATTTTTTTCACTCTATCTCTGACGCCTTTTCGTTTCATGTATAACGGACAGTATTGTTTTTAGATCTTGACAACGCTGGCGAATGGCATTAGGAAACCGATCACTTGCAAAATACGGCTTCTTCCCAAGGCAGCTGGCAGGAGCGCCATTTTTGCTTACGCAGTGACCATTTTGCAGCTAGAAGATACGTTGGAACTTTGCAAGTTGATTGAGAGTTGCGGTGTCAGCGCTGTGGCCATTCACGGTAGAATGACATCCGAAAGATCAACGGTCAAAAATCATAACGACGACGTAGCAGTTATTGCCAAATCCGTCAATGTTCCCGTGATAGCAAGGTCACACATTGGGATATAACGGTAAGTCGATTGACCCGCTTTTCTTTTTACAGCGGCGGGTCGAACGAGATATTCCATTATTCGGATATGGAAAAGTTCCGCCAGGCAACTGGCTCCAGACACGTGATGGTTGGTAGGGCGGCCATGGCAAATCCATCCATATTCCGCCCAGAAGGCCTACTGGATTTCGATACCGTCGTCGCCGCCTATTTGGAAAACGTCAGTTTATTCTCAGTATATACTGTGCTTTCTCCTCTGAATTAGCATTAGCATCTTTGTCAGGCAGTTAGAGCTGAGGAATGCGTAAAAATTGCAAAGTACGTTTTGCAAAGAATGTACAAAGAAAAGAATAGGATGGACAAAGAACAACAGATCGCGCAAGTGTCCACGTTAAGAGAACTTTGGTGAGTATTCAAATGCTTTTGTGTTTTATGCCAAAGTTAAATAAGGCAGTTTTTTCCCAATCTATCAGCGCTTTTTCTGATATAGTGATTTATGCAAGTAATGTATACAAATTCGGATAAACGGTTATCCCTGTCGGGTTGTCTGTATTGATGCGAAGCCTTCGGAACTGTTGTGTTCCGTTATCACCGTTGACGAGAACTGTAAACATGCATTGTAACGATATATTCATGATCCAAACGGCGTCAGGTTCCTGTTGTACAGCACCTTGTCCGATTAATCAAATGGATACACACTTGTCCTGTATAGTATATACCTTATTTACTTTCAGTTCATTGTTCGGCATGCGGAAACGATTCGACGAAATCAGGCGTACCATGGACTTACACCGGTTTACAAGCCAACCATTTGCAGATGAGCACCGTTCTGTCGACGGGGTACGCAGAATGCACGTCACTTTCATCCGGTAATGTGGTCAAGTGTACGTCCTGTGCTTCTCATCGCCTATCTTTGAAGGAAGCAGTTTGGTCTCCTTACGCCGAAAGCAATATTGAACGAATGGTCTAGACAGCATTTTCATCGATTGCCCGTTTTCTCAACGGTACGCGCACCCTTTACTTATATATATATATATATATATATATATATATATATTTATATATATATATATATATATATAATATATATATATATATATATATATATATATATATATATATATATATATATATATATATATATATATATATATATATTTATTTATTTATTTATTTATTTATTTATTTATTTGTTTGTTTGTTTATTTATTTATTTTTATTTATTTATTTATTTATTTACTTTGCCTGTGTACTTGTTCATTTTTAGAGAAGACGTTTAGTTGATTCAAAGTTCTCTTCAACGGTGAGCGTGGGCACTTTTCAGTTCGGCTCAGAAAGCTGGTAGGATGTTGGTTTAAGTTACCACTAATGTGATGTACGAATTTGCATGCTTACCGTAGGGCTTCCAATCGGCGTTACGCAGAGCAAGCCGCCGCACTGGTAGCGTTGGTCTACTTCCGTCTGCTAAAGATGATACCGCCTGCTTGTTTCATTGATATTCCTTGGGAAGACATGGAAAACACTACCGAAAACTTAAGACCGGAGTGCTCCTGTGCAGGTTGTTTGCAGTACGGATAGCGTTTGCAGAATTCAGTGATCCAAAATTTCTTTTATCTTCTTCCCTATACGAGGTAAACACTTTGTTATCCACCGCCTCCTTCTCCTTTGATCAATCGTGCATTATCTACGAATTGAGCTGTGTCCAAGCCGAGCACCACGCAAGAGAACACCGCAGACTGCACTGTGGTTGTCTTATTGCTGCTGCCAGCATGTTAAACTGGTTATTTTCCATAACAGCGAAATTATGAACACTTACACACGTATTACAAGAAATCCTTTATTCCGTGCGATAGAAATGCGTAGTAAGGTAGGAAGAAAAGCTTTTAAACTAAGGAGAGAGAGAAAGAGAGACGTGTCGCCGAAGATATAATCACACTAGTTACGACAGCTCCAAACAAATAAGGCTCACCCAAAAGGGACATCTGGTCGTTCTCATGTATAGAATCTGTATGTTAAACAACGACCTGACAGTGCAGATTCGACTTCGAAACATGTCCATATGTTATTAGCTGATGCAAATGTCCTGTAGCTTACGATGGTGTTGCGCTGCTCACTATTAAAGTTTTTTAAAATTCTGTTCAACCGAAACACGGAGTAGTCATAAGATGTTCTCGGCGGCTAGCTTCCGTTGTGGCCCGTATGCTCATCCAAAGCTGAAGTCAACAACGAATATTTCGACGGCCTGGGTCACAAGCATTCCATTTGATTAGTCAACTGCGAAACTGTGCACAAATATGCCTATCGATGTTGTACGAAGATCGGGCGCAATCGAAATAGGCTTATGGAGAGGCGTTGCTTAACTAAGTCCATACAAGCTCAACCGAGCAACCATTCGTTACTTAGGTTCCCTGCTCTACCTTCGTTCTTGCTTGTCCTATATAGTACGTTATGAACACCTGAGCTGACCCATATGGGCACCATTCACAGAAAACATTTATACGTGGATAGCTCATTATCGCAGCTGTTGCAGAATTCCATTACTGTGTGCTGAACGAGATAGTGCGAATATTTTCCAAACGCACTTTGTTCGTCGTAGTAAAGAGTATTCAACCGCTATATCATGCAATATTTTTGAAACGTACAGGACCAACAACAGCACTTTGTTCGCAAACATTTGCATTCGCTATTCAAATGCGCACGCAAACTACATTGAGGGCAGATTGTTCGAGTACTGTGCACGAACCAGCAGGTAAATTCCAGTGTGGGCCTACCTTAATTTACTGCCGCTTATGATACTTTATAGAATTGCACAACTCGCTGAAATCAGCGACCTTTGCGAAAACATTGTTTTGAACGACAACCGATTCAAGTAAAATATGGAGAGTGAACAGAAAGCAAGCCGTCTAAGCCTGGACCGAAATTCCAAGGAAGAAGCTGGAAAATTCGAGCAAACTGAAATGTGGTCGACTAAATCATGCGAACCAAACGAGATGCCGAGCGGCAAGAAGCGCGCAAAGGAAGATGCAGGAAACGATTGTATTTACGGCGTAGCTGCTACCATGCATATGTTATACCATCCTTTGATTTGAACAACGACGAGGAGGATGGCTTAGGTACAGTAATGGAGGAAAGTGAGGAATTGAATTCGTCCGTCGTATCTTTGCCACTATGGCTGTTTTCCGATGAGAACGAAAGTGCTGTTGATTTTGAACAGTTCCTCCAACCGCTCACTTCGGAAAGCTGCAAAAGGCAGTTGATTGTTCGCGTACTGCCCTATCACACGGATTGGATCATTCTTGACTTTTGACTTCTCGTTTACAGGCGCAAACCTTGTCGAAATGCATGAAAGCTTTTTTGACGTAGGGGACGAACTTTCGCATCCCTGAATGGGCCATTCGGTTACACCGTGGTGTGCTTTGAACTTCCATGCACGCATCTACCTGTCAAACGTTGAAAATAAAATATTTGAACATCCTCCTCCAACTACAGGTACTATTTGGATGAAAGTTTTCGTTAGACAAATTGCAGCTGGGCTTTCACGTTTGCACTTGCCTGAGTACAAAGGCTTGGCAAGGACAACAAAATATCCTTATTCTGCGAATCGACCCTGACGGTTGTGGCATCCATTGTTTATGTTTCCAGCTGCCCTACATTTAACTGAAGCAGTTTCACGCTTTTTAGCAATCTTTGGCCATTTGCAACGCAGAAAGGCTTTAATTTTGCGACGTTCAAAATTTTCATTTTAGCCCAGTTGGCAGCAACACATATTCTCGTCATTTTGTTTCATTTGGTACAGCCTGCAATTGAGCACGCCCAGAAGCGCGGCTTCTTGCATTGCACGGTTTCTTACTGCTGTAATTCGCCTGGCTGATGATCAACTGCTCAATCACCTAGGAGCAACGTACCTGTCGCTATTAATAAAATGATTTGCCCTTTGAATGCACCCTACGTTGTTCAGTTCTTAATATTCATCCCTAGCAACACTTATTTGGATTAAGAGCACGGAATTCATTTACCGAAAACGCCGCTTCTGAAATAGCAGTTGCAACAGTGCTGCTCTACTTCATTTCCCTTCTGATCGCTCAGCAGGTCGCTACCATTATTAACCTATGTGAATTTCATAAGGCGGTCACTTGTAGTCAAGTACTGTTCCAACGTTTTGAATGAATTTCTTCTACGAGTACTCTAATTACCAGAACGAACAACATACGAAAATCATAGTTGTTCGTTGATAAAAAAGTGCATATACGGACTTTCATGAAGCGAAGAATTGGAAACAGCGAAGTCACAGATAACATAGAACATCAGCATGTGTACCACGCTATTTAACAGTACACGGAAAGCTTTCTTAACTGTTCCAGTACTGTTAAAGTCCGTGATACTGCGGATTTGGTGCATGACGACCCAACAGAAGTAAAAACGGTGGGCTCAAATGGATGGTCAACCAATGCACCCGCTGCGATCATTCAAGCACTGCTCATATTACATCCACTGACTGCTCTGTCAGTATACCTATCGTTCAACCGAGCGTCTCGTTGCATTATTTTCCATAGCTCTTCATACCCGTTTATTGGGATGAATAACAGAATGCAAACGGAAAGATATTGAACAATGCACGCTTCAACGACTGGACTTTTTCAAAGTCACGTGACAGCTATAATATCCATGTAGTGTAACCTCCAGGTATTCGAAAACAGCCGAACAAGATGACAACGAAACCAAACGAGAACGTAGGTTGTCTAATGAGGGCGTTGGATAACGTTGCAGGATGGTGGGAAAGTAATAAGGACTAATTTTCAAGCATGATGAAGTGAATGGGTTTGAGAAGACGTATCTATCACCCTGCCTGCCGTAATCCAAAAACTTGTCAACGTTTACGGAGCGCCAATGCTCAGCTGGAACGTCAATTTAAAATATAGGTTTCTCTTTGTTTAGGACTCGAGGTCTTCCGAAGAGAAAATGGGATCAAGTGTTGAGAACATTTCGCTTGATAATTCCATGGAAGCGTTGGAAGCGTTGTCCTGGCCGTAGTCCTCGCTGCGATTTCCCGAACTGTACAATGCTTTTCCGCTGACTTGGCGTTTGGATCAAGTCAGCTTCTGGTGATTGCCCGCATGCTGCTTCTTTGCCTTGCTTTTCGTCAACGTACGCATATCTTCGTTGGCGTACAAGTCAAGCTGTATGCTAACCCAAAACCACTCAGCTGGAACGCCATGACTGCCACAACAGACAATTGTACTGTTTCTTCGTAACGTATATCATCAGTGAGACATTCAGTAATATCGTATATACTACTTTGGCAGTGAGTGCGAGAGGCGCCATGCGAGGATTCCTTCTCTTTGCTTTCAGAACAGCCGTAAAGCGCCTGCAGTAGCCAGATGCCTACAAAACGAAAATGTTTATCCGTGACCAATTTAACTGAAACATAACTCTGACTCTTAAGGTTGCTAAATTTGGCAATCACTACAAATATTCTTACTGAATCCCTATCCTAAAAGGAGTTCCAAAGGACCAATGAATTCCTACCCCAACAAGACTCCCAAAGTTGCGTTTGCTCACACCAAATGGCATGATTCAATTGACGAAACAAGTTTGCAAAATTTTAGAATTCCAGCAAGCGTCAAACCAGACAGCATGAAAGATCTTTGCGCCCAATGTGAAAGTATTCCTACGTTTATAAAGGAAAGCAACGCTATTCAACGCGCAGCGACTGAAAACACGTAATGACACCACCAACAGCATTCTGATGTCTTATAACGTAATCGTTCATTTAAAATACTTCTGTGGCACAAGAATAGTTATTTTTGTTCTTCAGGGAAGGAACTGCCAAAGCAAACGTCTCTCAGTAGGCTGAGGGATGGCGACAATGCCACCCTGAAAGTGCTAAGAGATTCTAGGCAGCGATAGAAGCCAAATCAGCAGTTTGCGGGAAACAGGATAAAGGCTTACTGGATAGTACGGGACCCAGAGCTCTGCTACCTTCATCTACAGAAAAATCGAAGGATAGGAAAAGGGATCAGAGTGAAGATGGGGAAAGCAAACGAAAAGACTCAGCTTACCATAGCCTTTGACCTGTTATCTTCCCTGCTCATTTTTTCTGCCTGTTTTCGCGAGTGACAGAATAGAGGGAAATGGTACAGAACATCTAAGTTCTCAAAGAGGACGGTAGTAACTGACCCTAAGAAACACTGGCCTAAGCAAAGTGACAGATGATGTTAGCTATCTGTTGATGAAACAAGAAAGTCTGCCTGGCCCGTTATCTCCTCCTAAAGGATTTCGAACTGAAGGTAAATAAGCTTACCTCAGACAACACCCTTCCGCCAGGCGGCGACCGCTGTGTGTCATTACAAAGTTATTAAGTCAACTTTGTACCGGGAGGTAACGCAATGCCGCACAAATGCCATTGCAAGGCAGGCGCAGCCACCTCGTAAGAGATCGCTCCGACCAACTGAGCGATACTACCCACAGCGCTTCAATGAAGTGAACGCAGGTTATGTTTACAGTAAAACACATTTTTCGAAAGTAGTGTGCAAGTTCCTCCGTGTAGTACGACCATTAGCGAAAGTGGTTACTTAACAAGCTGTTGCGGTGGAAGCGCTGCTAGACTAAGACGCCGTGCTACCGTGGTAGAAGCTTTATTAGTACAGTTTTCTATGCTTATATAGTACAATATAGGTCGTGCGAGATGTGCCCTTTAATCCGCTTAGTGGGAAGTCATTGTGTTCAAAGGTCAAGTCACCTTTACCACCATAAATCGTTCACGGTGAGGTTACACCTGGCAGATTTCGATGATTTATGACTGTTTTGAACTTGCCGACTCATTGTAGAGTTAATCGGGCATGGGAACGAAGCTTAGTAACTGTACAGTGATATGCAGGTTCATTACGGTAATTTATGGCTGTAACACAAGCATTACAGTTTATGTTGTAAATATAGGAGTTTATCAATTCCCATCTCCTGTTAGTTGGCAGCAAACCTGAACGAACTATTCAGCTGTAGATCAAACAAGGTCGCGGAGGAGTTTATAGGATTTCCAATGTTAATTTTCAAGTAGAATATATAGAACTCCAATTCTCATATTAGTATAGTCCTGTAAGCTGGCCTGATTTTCTTTCAATAGGTGTTCATTTTTCCATAAATGCAAATCAGTGCACATGCAATAGGTTGCAATGCCTATGGTATCAATCAGCAGAGCATTAGGGTCTGATTGTCTGATTCCCTCATGTCTACTGTACTCTGACAATCGTAAACAGCGGAATGCAGGTATCATCACTAAGCAAAACAGTAGCACGTGTCGTAGCGTTGTCTCGGTTTACGGATGCTACCTACCCTAAAGTGCAGGAAATAAGGATGTTCTCATGTTCCATATGTCCGTAATATAGGTGGAAGGGCTTAAACGAGGCAACAGTGTTCTATTTTTGTCCCAACGGAGGGGATCTGAGATTCCTAAGCAGCGATGGAAGAGAAGGGTGCGACGTTTCCTTATGTGAAACTTGTAAAACTCTAAATGCGTCCGCTTATATGGTACAAGATCTTTGGCGAGCTTCATTCGACCCTTCTCCGTTGATCGTAGCGACTTAGCCGTGGTCATCGTATGCTAATAGAAGGCAAGCATAAACCGAAACAGTCGTAGTTGAGATCTGCGTAGGCGCGCATTGTCATTGTCTGTTTTTGTCTCCGCTACCTTTTCATCACAGGTTCATCCCGCTGGTAAGTACGAATATTGAGCAACAGCGAATGATTTTATTCGCAACAGTTAATATACAACAAAGAAGCACGCATATACAGCAATAACTGTACAATGATCAAAAACCGTATAAAACAATAACTGTACAAAGATCACTGTGGCGGCCAGTACGCTGCAATGTCATTGACAAAGCAATCGAATGGGACTTGACGGGGCGTAGCCTGCGCCGCCACATGAACTCGCACAAGTACGAGTCCAGAAAGCGCCGAGGTGTGCCGCACCGGTGCTTGATTGACCGCTTCATTTGTGGGCAGAGGGATTCCATGGAATGCGTGTGCACCCCTGTCACAGGGTGCACAAAATGGCGAGTGGTTCACTGTTAAATGAGTGTAACCACTCCCCGCCAGGCCGCGGTACCCTCGTCATTCATCGGTTACAACCGTAGGGCCAGGCCTGACGTACTGCCGTACCAGTGGTATCAGGGTCTGGCTACTATGGTTCCCAACCGGCACAAGGAAGCATTCTCCGGTCTCGCGGCACACGCCCTCAAAGACCCATTGCGTTGGGTACATTCGGCCGCGCTGATACTTTCTCTTGGAGAAGGCGGTCTCATCAACCTCTACGGTGAGTCCTGGACCGCCTATCACAAGAGGGTCCCTGAGCAGCGGCTCTGCGGCTACTTCGCGCAGGCGTTTCTGCAGTCCAACCGCGCAGTTGCTGCTCATTCCTATAAAATGAGAGATAGAAGTGTACTCGATGTGATATGTAACTACGATGTTACGTCATTCGCTGGAATATAATGCCATTGTCGTATACCCACGGCTCCATGAGTAAACGAAAATTAGAACCTTGTTCAGCTCCACTGTTTGCCCAGTGAACGGGGCATTAGAAGCTTAAGGTGCATGTCTGCAGTAGCTACGTTACCGTCGAACCAGATGCCCCTTCGTACAGGAACCTACTTTCTGCAGTTAACCTTATTACATGTCCACCTGGGACCAAGGCGACTGCTTCTCTCGCAGAATTTCATTGCGTTTCCACACACGCAGGTCTTTTCCGTGTGGAAGAGACCTCTGTCTTGCAGGAAACGTGTAACTTCTTTTTCCTCTACAAACCGTTGACAAGCTTCCAAAACATTGAAAGACATAGCTGTTGTTAACCTCACTGTGTGCTAAAGAAAGGGAAAAATGAACGTGAAAAGCCGACGCGGTATTTATCAATTCGATTCCACCATAGATGTCGTACGGGTGATTGTGTGAATTACTGTCACTGCTCAAGTACTGCTGGGCTCCTTGACACATCTTTGATCACTTGCCTTGGTTGTTTGATCTGCGGTCTGCGTTGACGTATCCATTGGTGTCGTTAGTCATTTCCTTCGCATTTTTCATGCCGGGTCATACCCGCGGCGTGCACATGTGAACGTGCCATACCTGTGAACATATGACAGCATGACCAGGTACAAATATGCTAGGGAAGGGATTAGCAGCACACAATGGACGATGGCAAAAATTTGGCATACGGAACGGAGATTGGGTGCGTCCCATTGTCAGTCCCTCACCGTCATAAAGACGCCAGCTGCATGGTCCACCAGCCAGAATCGTATGCAATCAACGCTGATTGCGACACAAACTTCGATACTGACTGCTCAGTGCCGAACTTTGCGAACCCTGGCGAATTCACTTTACCACGCTACGGACATCCCTTTAAGGAAGTCGTAAAGGAATTCAGACGCATTTCTAGTACAAGGCCGGGTTTTACGAACGTTTGCGCACATGCCATACCGACTGATGACCTGTTAGGGTTCCGGCGAGGCGTGAGCCTATACAGTACAGGGAAGCTGTAGAGAAGCTGTTGGAAGAAATGCCACGCCAAGGGATAATTCGGCGAAGTCACAGCCCATGGTTAGCCCCAGCCGTTTACACACTAAAGAAATCTTGCGAGGTGCGTATCAGTATCGACTACAGGGAACTGAATAAGCGCGTGCGCAAAGACGCGTATCCGCTTCCGCTACCAGACAAAGTTTTTGAGCGTCTGGGCAATGCTGCAGTCTTTACGACCCTCGACAGGCATTCAGACTTCTGGCAAATGGCTGTACGCGACGATGACATACAGTAGACAGTGTAGGCGACCAGGACCCGAAGACGGTCTATGCCCACGAACCTGAAGACTGGTTGGATTACGGTAGTAGTACAGTGTGTGGTGTAAATAGCCAGTTAAACGTTGTACTCTGCTTCCTCTTCGTTACGCTGCATCGCTACAGTGGTGACTCGTGAGTGACTTGGGTCGACTCGCTCCGCATGGTTTTGCTCGGCCTCCGGTCCACCGTGAAACAGGATCTACGACACGCACCAGCAGAGCTAGTCTATGGCACTCCTCTCCGCCTTCCTGGCGCTTTCTTCGGTGACCCGGCTCCACGTGATGCCCGCGAGGTCAGCGACGAGCTCACGGACTTCTTCAGCTCGGTGTGACCCACCCAGAGCAGACTGAAAGCGCCAAACATGTGCACGTGGTATGTGGCAAAATAACTTATGCGCATGTTCACGCGATTCAGGTTGCTCCAAGTACTGCACACAGACCAAGGAACAAACTTCGAGAGCAGCCTGACAAGCATGATACTATGATCCTTTGGCATTGAGAAGACACGCACCATCCCATACCATCCACAGGCAGATGGACTCCTGGAGTACGCTAACCGTACGCTGCTCCAAGTGCTGCGTTCTTTCGCTGAACAAGAAGACTAGGAAGACTACCTGCCAATCATGCTATACGCATACCAGACAGCAGTGCATTCGTCCACGGGCTGTTCGCCTTTCGCAGTACTGTTCGGCCGTGAGCCGAAACCACTGCCGCTCACGGAAGACTGCAACGACAATGCCACATCGACGAGCGAGTATGTCAAACTTCAAAGGAAAAAGTTCGCATGGATCAATAAGTTCGTGCGTAGAAACCTGACGTCTGCCACCGAACGACAGAAGCTGTATTATGACACAGCTGCCAAAAACAGGAGACAGTTCCACAATCCACACATTGTCAGTTTCTTCGCATTATTTGGGAAACTGCTGTATCCTGATACTATGCTGCGGATAGTTGATGGAAATACGGTATTTGCGCTGTCACGCTCCGAGTACTTCTGCGGTTGTACGTATTGTATTCCGAAAGCTACGATACGATAAGCGTTCTGACCTGTGATATTTCTAATAATCGCCCATCCATCCGCTGGTAGGGCATTTGCAGCTTTATTAGAGGTACCATCCAAAAAACGGGAAAGCCGGAATACCATCACATTGAGAAGTTGTATGTATTGTGATTAAAAGGTTGCTACTACGTGTACGCGTACAGTCTTGCACGCCTGGGGCAAATACGACAGAAACCAACACCTTTTGAAGATCCTGAATTGAGGGCATTCGCAACATACTGTTTGCTCCGTACAGTCAGTCAGTCTGCTACGTTTGGGTCCCTATCGCATAGGGATAATGTGCATGCCCTCATTTGCATGGAATTCTTCTTGAACAAAACGCAAGATGAGGAAGTGATTCCGGAGCAACTTCTGAAATCGATCAAAGGCTCAGACAGGTTCAAAGACGAGGAAAAGCACCAATTTAACAGAACCTGGGGTAATGCTCAGTGGGATATTCTCCGCGAGAAAAATTCGGTCACGGATTATTGAGATTTGCGGAGCAGCCCAGATTTGTTCGTTGATCGTCCTTTGCAAGCGAAGCCAAACGTCAAAGAAGAGGATGGCGAGAAATCAGACCAACCAATCGACAACGATCACGACGACCTAGCCGTAACAGAACGCTGCCAAGCCATCTAAACGATTGCGTGCTTGACTTAAGGGGACCGTCATGGGTGTAAAGAGTGAGAGAGAACCTGAAGATCTGGAGCGACTGTAAGAGTGATTTGGACAGTTTTTGGTTTTTGAATGAACAGAGCAATTGTTGGGAATAAACTAGCGGTTGGCGCAGTACACAGAACATTGTGAGCAGTGTGTTAGCGGCCGTGCATGAAATTAAGACGTGGCACTCATTATGACGCTTCGTTCAAGTGACTGTAGGCGTCCTATCTATCTTATTTTTAGGACACTTGATCTAATCTTAGCGTTTTCATATATTTTCAACCACTTCAGGTGTTCTTGAAAGCACAGTCTAAGGTGTTTCCAACGTAGGATGCAGAACAATTGCGTTGAATTTCTAAGTGGTTCTGCTCTGCTCGACAGCCACGGCACAGATCTTATTGCTTCTGATTAAAACCTCCCGTTTAGTTTATCCTTTTAAACTGTGTTTTCATTTTTTTACCTTCAGTTTTCTCTTTACGGGACTTGTTTAAGTTTTCTTATGTTTCGCCACGGAGTTTTTCGTTCATATGTCGCAATTTTATTGACATAAAACCTTTCGGAATACTTTTTGCAACCAGCATTTTGAGCCTGGTATGCTGGGTGCCCCATAATCATACTGTAACTTGGAGTCATTTAAAAGAATGCAGGTACTGCCGATTACTTCCAGTGACGTCACATCAGCGTTCTTCGCCTTTACTAAGCCCATATGCTGCTTGCTGGCTATGCATTAGCTGGCTAATTTTCGGTTGACGTTGGCCGCCTAAAACTTGCAGGTGTCAAAATTGTGTTTGTTTTAAGTTTACATTAACGGCCAGTCTTTGGGACGTGACGTGCGTTATTCCCTTTCTTGCTGTACTAATCGTATACGTGGCTCGCCAGCCTTGAATCAGCACGCACCTGTTGAGTTGAAGTATGAGTTGAAGTATGTCGCAGCCTTCGTCGCCACATGTACTCATTCAGGTAGGACGAAACTGTCGTCCTGGCCATTCCGCAGCGGACGATTTAACATAAAATGATAAGCGGAACTGTTGCGCGTATCCCCACGGACGAACGCAGCTTCTGCATCTTTCATAAGGTTTTTATCGGTAGCAGCATAGCCGCATTGACCTGAACATCTGTAGTCTTAGTTTACATGCACATTGTCGTTCTATAATCAATGAGTGAACGTCATCTAAACGTACAGCGGAATTGAAGAGCGATTGTGTCACCTATACGAGTCCTGTCACACTTATGCCAGCGAAATGGACGTATTCCGTTTCGCGCTTGAATCAGACAGCGCTACAAGCATGTCGCTTTACATGACCTTTGTTACGGAACGATATTAGTCTGTATGGATATCCCTCTCCGGGATATCTCTGAGGACTATTATTTAAAGCTTTCCATAGGTTATCTTAACTGTAGAATGTTTGCTGTTTTGAGCTGCAACGCGAAAGAGGAAGAGAGAGACAGAGAGATTCGAACCGACTTATTCGACAGGCACGATTGGCTCGTCACCACAAATTGCCACAAGCCCGCACGCCGCAGGCAGCTTTGTGCGTCGCTTATATCGAACTTCGCCCGCATTCGATGGTGCGCATTAATTGCTGACACCTGCGCAGGTGGGACCCCCCCCCCCCATGGCATGTGCCTAGAAAAAGTCGCTCTCTACGTTTTTCTACTTCCACACTCATGTGAGTAGTGGGGGCGTAAACGATGTTCGCCGGGTGCTCATTCACCTGCTGTTCGTTCAAAGACTACCTCCTAACCAAGAGCCAAAAACGAAGAGGAAAAATTCGTTCCTGTTTTTGTGCCAGTTCCATTCAATCAAACCGTCATGCGCTTCAAGCAGATACAAGATCTTTCGCGATGGACGGTTGGTCACTGCTGAACCAATTAGAAATAAACATTCCCAGCGAGCAGCATTTACACGTTTAGTACATGAAAAGATGTATTAAACGGATGTTATCCAATGTTATCTACATTAGCCAATGAACCGATGTTCATTGGCTAATGCAGATAACATCCTAAAAAAACGATAAAGGTAAACCTGAAACAATACACGAATGGGACACCTGCACATCTTAGGCGTCCAACAGCAACCGAAACTTAGTCAGCGGGTGCAAAGCTAACGAGCAGTATATAGGCTTAGTAAACGTAAAGGTGCTGTTTGTGTACGGCCCTACCCCAGTGGATGGTGTCACTCTGTTTCGTTAAGCCAATTTAGCCTTTCCCATACGCTGACGACAGAACCAAAATTTTCCGAAAGCTCTGGAAAAGAACATCCTCTGTACGTTTCTTTCACCCGCACATTTTTGCTTCCCAACCAGCGGTTGCGGTCAGAGTTTCGTTTGCACAAGTAGTTCAAACTTACAACAGCGAACGACACAACCGCGTAAGGGAAACATAACCCTTATGCTAAGGTCCAGGCTTAGGTAAGGGCAGAAATTGATTCCTACGGTCGTGTTGCTTTCGTAATGCATAAGGGATACATAACCCTTATGTTTAAGTCTAGGCATAGGTAAGGGCAGAAAACGATTCCTACGGACGTGTTGCTTTCATAAACCATAAGAGAAACATAACTCTTATGTTAAAGTCCAGACTTAGGTAGTGCCTGGAAGCAATGCCTATCGTGGTATCGTTTTTGCTCGATGTTGTACACCGCTGCCGTTATTCATGATGAAGGTGAAACAATAACGTTCGAGGATAAGTCCTTTCTGGTTCGCGAGGCGTAGGGGAATCGACAGGGCGCCACCTACATCACAATGTCTACAGCAAATTACACCACTATGAAACCCGCATGTGTGACGTTACAGGAGGCGGTCGAAAATACGTGCATTTTCTTGCATGGCGTCATGTTACACCCAGCATACCAGGCCCAAATTATCTTCTATAATTTCCCTCCTTTTCACGGATTTGTTTCCGCTAAGCAAAAGTCTTTTAATTTTGCTCGTTGTTATATAAGCGAAGTTTTTTGACCTTACCATCATCATCGCCTAATGGTCATTCCCAAGCTCGCTGGATCAGCAAGTTTCTCCGCTCGACCAACCAGGATAGCGACGTTAACTTTCAGGTCTATTCCACCCGTCAAGCGTCGGTTTTCCGCCAAATCAGCCACTCAGAGATCCGTTCGCCTCAAAATTCAATTTCCTTTGCAATATGCGATTCGGCGAACGAAGGTGACGTTAGCTTGATGAATGGACAACACGGACTCGCTTCTAAAAGCCGAAAGGAGAAAGCAGCATTGATAATTGCAATCTTGTTTCTCACTGTGCAATGTTTGGAACCATACATCCGCTCTAAATAGCAGACTGGTCCGAAAACAGACATCGACTTGGATTCTGGAATTATCGGATTAAGCCTGCAGCACAGAATAGGACTGTAAGATTTACATTGTACGCAGGTGTCATTATTACTGTAACCATCAGTTGCAACGACCATCGTTTTGCAGAAGCAAGTATTGATGTTTTCCCGGCATGGCGTTGACTTGAAGCGTCCAAAGTAGCCCAACAAATGGATCCTGTGCGAACGGAAAAATTAAAGGCGGCAAAAAGAATCGTAAGCTTTAGCAAATGGGTGCTTTGCAACACTGACAGTTGCTTCAGCTGGATGAGTATCAGAAGCGGCGTCGTTCGCCAGTGCCATCGTTGCATGGTAGCGGTGTCGCTCACGAGAAGGAAGAATTCCAACGTGCGGATGGCTCTGAATCGTCAGGAAATAATGGAGAACCATCGTCGGTCGCCTCGCTTGACGAAGTGACCACGACAGTTAATCCCTTTGTGGCAACGGCAACGCAGGACGAGCAGAAGTTTGTGCTTGCTAGCCAAAATCACGAGCGCCGCGCATGGGAGGAAGGGCACCCTAATGGAGTTGACTGTTTTGCGCAGCCTTGCGAAAGCAAATCATCAAACTTGGTGGGTTTTGCTTTTGTCAGCTTTATCCTTCAAGACCGGTTTGCAGGACACAACTGCCGCCGCGATGGGTGCCACGGTGGTCAACACGCACGTGTATAAAATTCGTGAGTTGTCAAGGAAACTGCACAGCGAAACAGCCGCCAAGGATAAGCTAAATTACGAGCTCTCCTGCTTGGTAGGGCTTACCTTCTTTGTCACCGCTTTGTAGCCGCTGTTTTTTAGCTTGAAAGTTATTCCCAGCTACGCGCTGCTCACGATTTATTGCTGCGCGAACGAGCATCCTTGCAAGAAGCCCACAAGAGTTTGCCGATTTCAAATGGAGGTTCTCAGGCTGTAGATTATGCGGAGGTAATATTGGCGTTGTACCTGCGTTTTTAGTTGGAACTAAACTGGTCTGCCTGTGGACCTTACACGTGGAGAAAAGACCCCATACTAGTGCCATTGTTCACACATGCGGGTCAGCTATGTTGGCCACGAAGTTCCATTCTTGTTTCCTGAATGGGCGTCGATATTTTTCAATCGAAATTTCATCTAGAAAGGGTACTTTATGTATTACTGCGTGTTTCAAGGTTTAGGAGCAACAAGGACGCTTAACACGAAGTCAGTGTTTACACAAAGATAGGCTGCCGAATAAATAGTTAACTTCATTTCACAGTAATTCTATGCGTAGGTTACGTATTAATTTGTGCCTGTCGTCCGTCGAATTCGACCTAAGCAAGCCAAAATGACATGAGCGTTCATCCATGGCGCAAAGGCGTCCAGAATGATAGTGCATCTAGCGAAGGGGATTTTCTGCTGTTGCATCCTTGAAGCGTTGGCTGCTTTGCGTAGTAATGTTCCTCATTCTTTTAGGTCCTTTCAGTTATGGTTGACGAAAAGGCGAGATTGCAATCGCAGTTGCGCCAGGCAATGGACATGGCCAACGCGCAAAAGGAGGAAAAGGACCTTATCGAACAGCAATTCAATAAAGCTGTTCAAACTTTAGAGCTTTGCCAAGCGGACCTGAACCGTGCTCATGAGGAGTTACGCCTCTTGGGCGTTCATGCGCGCGAACTTGAAGAGCAGCTGAGAGCAAAGGAGAACGAGTTGGAACAACTGGGCAGCCTTTATCGCGAAGCAGCGAAGGCAAGGCAGGAATTGGAATTCAGACTGAGCGCTTCGAAGGTGGAAGTTTTAAATGCCACAGAAACCATAGAGCATTTGCAAAGAGCAGTTACGCTGAGAAAAGACAAGCAACTGGAGTCGTCAGGTTCGTATTAATATTTTCTTGCTGTGCTTGCTGTCCATCAGGGCAAGACAGTTTGGGCTTGGAAACCTATTCAAGCATTTTGCTATTGGTTGTAATTTGATGTTGTCCATCTTTTTTTCTTTGTTCCATTTTCAGGCGGTTCCCTATCGAGCGATGCGCCAGTGGAGAATATTGAGCAAAGGAATTTAGTCTTAAGCGCCGAAAATGCAAGCCTGAAAGAAGAAGTTGCGAAATTGCAGGCGGAGGCGATGTATGCACAGTCAGTTCAGACCGCGAGAGCTCGCCAACTTAACGACGAAGTTAAAAAGCTTCAAGTCGAAAGGGACAGTCTTCTGTTGGCTAGAAAGGAACTTGAAGCTCGTCTTCAGGCTCAGTTGTCCCATTTTGAATCTTCGCAAATGGGAACCACTGCTGGAGAGCATTCTACAGAATCCCCCAGCGACCACGTTAAACTTGGCGTTAGCGATCCAGAGCCCCATCTCCCTTCTAACGTTGTTGTGCAGGATTCTGTGGGCGGTCAGGAAGAAACAATACAAAATCAGGTGAAGTCCGTGCGTTTAAGGGAATGATTTGAATTTTGAAGACTTTTTGCCATGTTGTTTTCCCTTTGTGCCTCTTAAATGGTTTCAAGTTTGAGCAAGCAACTTTGCCATTTCAGGCCAGTGAGATATCCATGCTCCGCCAAGCTTTGCTGGTGAAGGAAGATCAGTTGAAGTCGCTAAGTGCTCAAGTCGAGGAAAATTCTCGATGCGCCCAGGACTTCGGTTCAGTGCTGGAGCAGTTACATAACGAGCGGGTGACCTCTTGTCGCGCAATATCGCAAAACAGTTCGCTAAAGGAGCAACTGTTGGAGTTGGAGGAGAAGTTCATTAAAATGGTCAGCTTCCTCTTCGTTTAAATAATCGAAAATCACGTTCTGCTTTGAAGAGCGTCACCAACGCGGAATTGACGAATGAACTTCAGATGGCCATGAGAAAGTTGGCGCTACGTTCTTCCAAGAGTGGGTTGAACTCAGCTCACACAGCTAAAGTTCATTTGGATGTTCGAGTTGCAGATTTAGCTGCGGACGGCAATTTCAGCAATTTGTTAGACAGCTTGAAGTCAAATAATGCTACCGGTGGAACGGTATGACAGCTGTATATCTTTTCTAAAATATACTCCCGCCTTCAGGGCTTTGGATTTTCTTTTTTCCGCTCGCAGTTAACCTGAACTGGCATTCTTTGCAGCATTCAGCCGTTAACGGTCGACTCGCCGAGTTGGAACAAAGTTCCGCAACGCCAACGGAAGAGCAAAGCCCTCCTGCGGTACACTTTTAATGTTGCACACAAGGCGGAATTAGTCTTCTGACAGTTCCTCAATTTAGGGTTTCCTTCAAACTGCGGTCCAGGAAAGCGATGAACTCGATCATCAATTGGGAAATCACGGAAATGGACAATTAGTTCCCGGTTTGGGCAGTTTGGAAAATACGGTCGATACGCGCCAACTTTCTTCAATGGATCGTTCGCACGACCAAACAGATAGCGAAGTTGACCCATCAATAACGACCGACAGCGAAGGTTTAGTTTCGTTTCCTCCTTCACTGTTAAATATTAATAAGCCAACCACTGAGTTTCAGAAGCACAGAGGGAGAATGATTACATTACGATTATTAATTATTTTTAATTGCCGCTAGAATCTCTTATTTTTACGGTAATAATTTAACCGTTAGTTGAGGAAAGGGTATGCTAATTCCACAGTCCTAAGAGTGCGAAAGACGTAAAATCTCGTTTTGCGAGCTCAGTTTCCATTGGGATGGTTTCTTGTCTAACGATGACTACTTTTGGATCGTTAAAGGGTAATAACGACGCTATTCTTACGAAGAGTTACTACTTCTTATATAAGGAATTATTACGTGGTAGCTGCTCTCTAACGCTGAAGGTGGGATAAGTTAATTCCCGAAAGTGACGTATTTGAAATAAAAGGTTTAACGGGCAGCTTGCCGTAGTTCTCATCAGTGGAACTCCAATCAGTTTGAAGCTCATTATTTAGTAACATTAGATAATTCGTATGTATTAATGTTAATGCTCGCACAGTGACTGTTGAACATTAGTTTGTAGGTTGTTCGCTTTATGCTCGCTCGTTGCAGACGACAGCCAGGTCGAACGTTTGAGGCATCACATTGCCGACTTGCAGGAGCGCTTTAATACGGCTTTGGCCGTCAACGCCAACCTTGTCAACCAAAATGAGCGACTTGACCATTTGGTGGTTCAGCTGCAAAACGAAACGGATACCATAGGTTTGCTTAGCTTAAAGCGACGCCATTATACATTGTCCAGTTTCTCGTTTGTGTATTTAGGCGAGTTTATCACTTTGTACCGGCATCAGCGACAGGTGATCCAGCAACGCTTGTATGAACGAGAGGAATACACAGCACACGTGTGTCGCGAGAAGGAGTTAATGAAGGTAAGCTGCACGTTTTCGTACGATCCGCCATTGAACGGTGCGTTTTTCAGGAGAAGGTTGTGGAATTGAGGAACTTGTTTACTGAGCTTCTGCTCGAAGTCGGTGTTCTAAAAAACTACGCCCTGCCTTCGCCATCCTCCCGCAAGCGTTACCAGAGCAAATCAAGCCAGCTAGAGCAGGCCAACACTGGTAGGTTTTCTCGCGATATGCCAATTTATACATGTCGTAGAATTCTTTTGTCACAAATTCACTGATTGCGGCAGTGAGGCTACAAGGACCAACAATTCACAACTCCGCAGGCGGACTGCGAAGTTGTGAACTGTTGGTCCTCTATAGGTAATTTGCTGTCAAACAGGCATAGGCTCTGTGGCGGTAGTTGCACCTCATACGTTATGCGAAGAGTTAGACGTGCAAAATGGTGTAACATAGAATGGCACGACCCTTTGTGCCGCACTTTGTTTACAAGTCATACTGTTAATTAATATGGGCACTCTTTAAATAGAAACGCAATTCAAACCACTGATTGACGAGGCTGAATATTGGATGTCTTGTAACGGGTCGTTTGAACGTCATGATGGCGTGTACGGCTTGATCCCGTTACTTCCAACGGGATCAAGCCGTACACGCCATCATGACGATTGACGAGGCTGCTTTAATGATTTCACATAGAGAAACTAATCGCTCTGGTCTGCTTCAATGAAGCCCCAGCTATGTCACATTTTCGTTTAGTTAGGACAGCTGTTTCAGGTGAAGGTTTAAACATCTAATGTTTCTCTTTGCCAATTCAATTGTGTTAAGAAAATTGGATATTTCGTGACGGTGCAGGTCAACATTACCTTCTTTGACTATTTTGCACCGTTTTCGGTACTTTACTTTATGTTGATAGCTTCCGGACTTATCTTTTTCCGTCTTCAGCGGAATAATATTCAGGTTAATTCATCTCTTGTGCGGTTGGACAGTTGTCTCGTTGGAAACGGGACATGAGAGGCCCCGAAAGCTGCGAGTATCCAATAAAATATTGTTTAAACAGTGTACAGTCGTCGAAGTCACATTCACATGCGCTAAGTGTACCTGTTGATGTCATATTGTTGAAAAGCTTTCTGTTGATTACCACGGCGAGCAACCCCGTGGTGTTTAATAAATTCATCGTGCACTGCTTTATAGAGTTTCAGTTTTATGTAGCAGCGATAAGTGGGTCAAGTCTTCGGAATTGTAAATGTGCAACTGGAGTTTACGTGCACACACTTGAATATAGCATGCAACAGGTGCCTTATGTTTGCCTTTGCCAATTAAAAGTGCTTTTCTTGAAAGCGTTCGCTTGGCATCGGTAATCTCTTAAACAGGGATAAAGTCCTAGTACCGCCTTCCAACTTTTCAGGTCTGAATAGTGTCACATCTTCCGCGCCAACTGCCGAGGCAATTTCGCAGGAGACGGCGGCAAGCCTCCCGGTGATTGGAAAGGAAGACGTGGGAGAGGAACCATTTGAAGATGTGGACGCTTTGAACAAAGCGTACTCGCTGGCAGAACGTATCAACTCCCTTATAATGGAGTTGCAGAAACCGGAACTGAGCAACAATATGCCGCCTACGGACCCAAGATTGCACTGCAAACAGTGCATAGGGAAAATGATAACTTTATGAGTGGTTGAATGAGCCGGCAAATGCTCACTGTGTGGATCAAAGATTTTAGTTTTGGGTTTTCATGTGTTCGTCTGTCGTAAACGTCATTCGTTTATTGTTGACGCGATGTGTCGCAGTTAAGTTTAAGTTATGCGAGCGGGGAAAGTAAATTGCTTTGCCTCGCCGATGGCTGCAGTGCTTGAACAGCACCTCTGCAAATTGTTTACCACGAAAATGGAACTTTAATTTTGAGAAAACTATTCTCCTACGTTACGCTAATTAAATGTATTTGACAACACTGAACTTTGAATCGGTAGGTGTATGTTTGCTTAACATTTACATTAGGTATTCTACTGTTCTCCCTTTCGTCATATCGTTATAGCTTTGCATGTTTTGCATGTTTGCTCGTTTTTCTTTAACATCCAAAACGTTGAGCAACCTTCCGCATTGGCGTTGTGTTGCATTTCAGTTCGTTGATCTTGTAAGCTTTACTGAACGGAGAAGGCAATATCTGCATTCTCTCTTTTATTCCCCATAATTCACATTATAACAATTGAAGGCGCTGTTGTTGAACTGATGTTGTAACCTAACACTGCGCAATATGTCAAAAAGTTAACAAAGCATTGTAATTATACAAGATAACGACGTGTTCCGGTGCGATGAACAGAAGGGAGGATGGCATGGACAGCAGAACAGAAAGCATATAGAGGTAATTATAAAGATAAACAGGTTCCAACGAGCTAAGTAATACTGATTTTGGAGCAACCACGTAACATCACTGGCACATTAAGGAATCATTGGTAGACAAAATTTACGTGATCCACTTGAACCCAACTGTTCTCCATCAATTGCCACACGGTTTGTACTGGGCCAATGGTTCCCAAATTGGGTATCTTCTTTTTTCTTTTCGTGAAGTAGGTGGCTGTTCCATTGGTCTCCATACGTTTTCTTATCAGTTCATTCATGTTGGTCGCTGCCATTTCCTTTGCCACTTTTTTCGAGCTGCCCACTCCCAAGGTCTTATGTCCTTCGCAAATCGCCTGGACCACGTAAACAAGCGCATTCGGCTTCGGATACTCAGGTTCAATCAATCTGAATTGGGGCGCCGGGCGAACACGCTTCTGTTGAATCTCAAACAACTTCGCCACCTCTTTGATGTTCTGTTTTCCAAGGATGCTGACAACGCGCTCGTCGTAAGCGAAGTCCAGGTTCTCCAGTTCTAGCTGAGGTTTCAACTTGTCTGGCAACCAACCGGCGCAGTACAGGAAGTGAACCAGCACTTCGGCGGCCATCTGCTTTGTCTCTTTAACCGTCTTGCCGGTTACTTGCACTTCCAGCGCCATCGAAGTCCATTTCATTAACAGCGACATGTTCACTCTACGGTCGACAATGGAGGTATACCACTGGTAGCTAATCTGCCCTGTATAGTACTGCTTCAGTTCGTGCAAGCCAGATAAGGCAGATTTCTTATTGCTCTTGTAGAAATTGTGTAGCTGCACGAGATGATCACCAGGGGGCTGCGAAATGAGTATCCACTGTGTTACTCTCTGTTGATCCATTGTGATGAGAAATCAAATAGTGAACAACTGGACGACTGGTTTATTAGTCCGGAGAAAATACCAGCTTCCAATAAATAGTCTCTTCGGACTTCATACGCTGCAAGTTGCCAACAGCAAGTGAACGTCAGTAGTTCCAAGCTTTAATGGAAACAGAACAAGCCACAGTAAAGCCGTATCAGCTGCTCTGTATGCCAAGTCTCTATTCACTTCAAGCAAGTCAACTGAACTCCACTATGACCGTTCACTGAAGTATCAATATACCAGAGAGCTAACCGAACCGACCTCACAGACGAAGACACAACCGCTAATGAACGGAAGAGCAAGCCGGTCAGCCTAGCCGAACAGGTTTATACCTGAGCTTCATTATCGCAGCTTTAAAGTGAGAGCCATAATGGCTGATTCTAATCAGATTTCAGCCCAATATGAGCATACTACTAATGTAGTAGACTACTATGTGTAATAGTGTAATAGACTACTAAAGCATTGGATAATTTCTGAATTGCTTTCTATCCTGTTTGCACGCAAAATTTCCATTACCTTTCATCATTTTTGCAGGCCATAAAAATATTGTTAGTATGAGAAGGATGAAGCAGATTGTTGTCACGAATGCTATCTTTGTACAGTTTCTAATATATTATCGTTTTCTTCCATACAGATTTGGATTACTACTGTGATTATTTATTTGGCTATTCTAAACTGGTAGTAGATATTAGCATAATAAGTCTGCGAACTGCCTCACTAATTATGAAGGAAAGAGATGAAATAATTATCCTTGCAGTGTTAAATCGTTAAAAAATAATGCTGAATTAAACCATTACCGAACAACCTGGATCCAATTATCCATGTACTTTACTATCGGAGATTTTATCGGGATGTGAGTTTTGTTACCCAGAATTGTGCACTCCCTATTTGATATACTGAATTTTGTGAAAGCTGCAATTGAGCGATCATAGCAGAGCTCATAGCAGATTTCATTTGATCTGTTGTCAGCGTGATGCCTAACTTTTGCTAATTATTTCGATATTTGACGCGATAGACTTTTCGGCGCGTTATAAGGAAGTGCCCAAGTTTTGCAGCTACGTCAGCTGGCGCAAATGCGAGTGTTCACATCTTATGGTACTCTATTGTTTTAACTACATTTAACTACCTAAAGTAGTCGTTTTGATTCACAAGTTACAATGTCTCCCAAGTCAAGTTAGCAAACTGCCTAGTTAGCGTTGCTTCTAAAGAGCCAAAAGATTTATTTCGTTGCTGATAACCTTTATTCGGAATAGCTAACTCTTTCGCAACGTATCAATTTTGTTCCATTTAGAATTTTTGCGCCCACTGTGCTTGCTTATTGATTTTGAAATTGTCGGAACAGTCTATCGGTAGGCAGGCATGAATTACGCAAAAATTCAAAATGATTGAAATTAGTATTGTTAGTCATTGAAAGCACGTTTTGAAAGTCAGATCAAATTTTCAAATGGAGCTTTATATTCTGTGCAAGCGATGAGCAGTTTTCAATTTTCGTTCTTGATGCGGTCGGAAATAGGCACCAGTAGTTAAGGTTTCATCCACGGTGGTGTAGCTTAACACGCTTGCTTGTTTTGGTTTTACCGTGGGTTCAGTCTTCCTTTTAAGAGGTACTTTGTCATTGGGACTATTATTGCCTGCTGAACCCTTTTCAGGGTGAGCCTTCGTGATACTGCTTTTCTTTCCTGCTTGTTCTAAATTGTCAGACACGTCGACTCTCATATTCTTTTTAAGATGCAGCTTAGTTATTCGCGTAAGTTTCCACTTCTGCCGTCCCCGCTTACGTTCGCTTTTCTGACCGCTGTTTCTTGGCGATATCCTGCTGCAACTACGATCGTCAAACACGTTAATAGTAAAGGCGGTGGAGTAAAGGTCAGCTGTTGAGTGGATGTCTTGAATTGTGCGTGGCTGTTCCTTTTTACGACATTTCGATTTGATGATCATACAGCTAAGGACGATATGTGCTACCGTAATCATGCCAATGAACGCTATTTTGTAATCAGACAATGTGCATCGTTCATAGACTGGATCAGTGATCACCAATGGCACTGAACCGTTGCGCTGTAATAATTCGATGAAGTTTTCCATTGCAAAGTAGCCAATTTCAGTTTCATAATGTCAAGCTTTATAGGGACCCAACGTTCCGGCCAGTTCTCACCATGTATGATGACCACAGAGTTTGCATATAACGAAGCGCAGTAGCAAAACTGATCACCAAAAGCAAATGCATTTTAAAGATTTTAGGGCACGCGTGGATTTTAAAATGAAGGCATGTTTGCCAGTTTAAAACTCAGGAAGCGCAACTTACTTCCCTAATATTAATATAAGCAGCACTCAAATTCTATGATTAAAACAGACAGGAGGCTTAATACTACGTTTAGTGCTATGTTTTGTCGCCGTAGTCTAAATCAGCCATTCTCAAAGTGGGGCCTGGGCCCCCCAGGTGGGGCCCAGCGCCTGTGAAGGGGGGCCAGGATTTGTTAACCGCCCGACGGAGGCCAGAGGACCCGGAGGTGGGCCGAGGAGTTCAGCAGAGAGGGCAAAATAATTGTGGTAACCACTCCAGCAAATGTCCGTACACATGTAACCATATAATCTCTCCGCAAATCTAGTGAACTTGCAGATCATGTAACGGTGCATGAGCAGTGTTTCCTCGATTCCCAACTAGCTCTCGTTGTCCAGCTTTGCGCATTAGTTCCGCGGCAAAGAAAAAGTGTAGACGCTATTCTGTAGAATACTTAAAGTATGGTTTCGTCCCGGCTCCTCATGACCATCTGTTGCCGTTGTGCTTGATCTGCAAGGCTACTTTTTCAAACGAGAACATGAAGCCTTGCAAAATGAAGAAGCATTTGATTAGTGTGCATCCGGGGAAGAAGGACAAACCCTTCGAATTCTTCCAGAAGCTGAGAGATACTTTCCAGAAACGGGCGACACTGACGCACATGGTTCGCGAAAGGCCACAGAGATTAGACAAGGGAATCTTTGCGTCGTGCAAGGTTAGTAAGCTCATCGCTAAAACCGGCAATGCCCACAGTATTGGCGAATCGCTTATTTTGCCTGCAGTGTCCATAATAATATCTGATGTCATGAAATTGGCCCCCGAAAAAACGGTTCAGGCGATTCCCCTTAGCAACTCCACTGTTTGCAGGAGAATTGACGAGATGGCAGGTGACATTGAAGGGCAACTAATCTGTTTACTGAAGTCCAGGAGTTTTT
This sequence comes from Trichuris muris, assembly GCA_000612645.2. Lineage (NCBI taxonomy): Eukaryota > Metazoa > Nematoda > Enoplea > Trichinellida > Trichuridae > Trichuris > Trichuris muris. Next base: position 25,359,828 of record CBXJ02000282.1, on the reverse strand, counting down.
CGTTGCAGTTGGATGAGACCACCTTACAAGACAGTGACGCTTTGCTTATGGCTTATGTCAGGTTCTTTAATGCAAAAGAACTAGTGGAGGAGATGCTTTTCGCCAGAAGGATAAGAACGGATACTAAAGGAGCGACCATCTTTGAAGAAATTCGTGGTTACTTTGAAGAGAATGAGAAGACCTCGCGCCAAACGCTTGAGAATGGCTGGTCCAAATGGCTATTTTCACGTTGAAAACGAAAAACTGTCTCTGCCAAAGATTTATGGCATATAGAATCAACAATAAATGTGCTTGACCATTAAGCCGCACTTTTCGGTTTGCAGCAGAGCAATACTGTTCTTTCAAAATGCGCAGTTTAAATACAGCATGACACGAAGCCTAATGTCTATGAATCACGAATTTTTAAATGACGAGGCAAATACTGGATGTTTGGAAACGGGTTTCATGTTTGAATGTGGTGGTATTCCGGCTTTCCTGTTTTTGATGATACCTGTAATAAACCGCAATCGCGTGATGTCAATCCACTAATGAAGTTGTAGCAGAATATTGCCAAGACAAAGCGGTCAGAAAAGCGAATGTAAGCGGGCACGGCAGAAGTGGAAACTTACGCGAATAACTAAGCTGCATCATAAAATGCCCTTTCAGCACCGCTGATGACGGAACCAGGGCGTTCTGAATGCTTCGAATAAGTGTTCTGACCTGAATGGGCGATTATTAGAACACTTCTAATAATCGCCCATCCATCCGCTGGTCGGGCATTTGCGGTTTATTGCAAATATCATCCAAAAAACTGGAAAGCCGGAATACCACCACATTCATGACGAGACAAATTAATCATTTATGGCAAGAGTAGTGAAAAAGTTACTTTAATATGAATTTCACATCTGTGCTCACTTTCTAAGCGATACTTTGAGTGTCTTAGTGGATTTACATTGTCTTTGTAAACGCTTCGCGTACAAAGGTACATTTTTTAAAACAGGAAGATTACGTTTGCGCTGAGGACAGGTGTTGTGGATGCCGATGAGATTCACGCATACAGTGTTCCACCTCTCCACTGACTAGTTACCTGATTATCGTTGTTTGCTTTGGTCGATTACTCTTAGTGGGTACGATTGGTCGCTTAATAAACGTTCGCTGCTGTGTGCTGTTCTCTCTCCTTATCTCAAGGCTATCTACCAGGTCCCGAAGACACAACAACAGGAAAAGTTCATTCCCGAAGGCTACGCAAGTCAAGTCGTCTTTTCGTCAGCGGGTTGAAAAGATTCCGTAAGTAATTCGTAGTTATGAGAACAAACGCGCCCGTTCGTAGAAACAGCATTTCCAAGACAGGAGGTTGTTACAATAAGCAAGATATTGTCGTAACCGTTCAGTGGGTTTTACTGAGCTGAAATCTATGGCGAATAAAACGTGAAGGCGATACAGATTGGTAGCTACGCTGCAGAGATCAGGAGCTCTGGGACAAGAGGGGAAGCGACAGTTGATATGCGCGTTACATTGTCAGACACTCGGGGCAACACATAGCACAGATATATCGCTTAAGCCAGCATTTCCCAACCGTTTTGGAGCCAGGGACCCCTTTCATTGCTGTCAATCATCCTGGGCCCAACCGTCTCTTTACAACCGTTGTTATCGTCCTATTAAATTTTCTACACGTTTTGTGCTTTTCTGGGAGTGACATCACAGTAAACTTGCTTGAATAGATATATCAGAAATGGTCAGCATTTAACGCAGGATGAAGCATTTAACTTGTCACCATTGAGGTTTGCCCCAATTGAATGCCAAACTACAGGGCAAGGTCGTTTTACAATTCTTCAAGCATGATGTTGTGTTTTCACGGATTCTTCCCGTTGCTTTTGTACGCGGATGGATCTGTAAGTAAACTGACATGGTCTTCCTACCAACGCATGGATGAGAGTAGGTATAAGAAGACACGGTCAGAGAAAACGTACAGTTTTCTCTCGAATATTTCGGAACACTAGCTCTTGCTCGCCGAAGGCGGAACTCGAGCGTTCCCAAATATTCGAGAGAAAACTGTACGTTGTTCTCTGACCGTGTCTTCTTATAACTACTCTCATCCATCCGTTGGTAGGGAGACCGTGTCAGTTTACTTACAGATCCATCCACGTACAAAGTAACGGGAAAAATCAGTGAAAACACAACATCACGAAGATCTATTCTCCCGTTAAAAGACATCTCGTCATTCTTCAAGCATAAGCGAATTCCTACATAAGGCGTTTACTACCGGACTAAAGACGCAGGTCATTTGCAGTGCTTATCAAATTTGAGTAGGGTGAAATCAGGTTTTGACTTTTGGAAAGAAAAAGAAGAAAACAGCATTTGGCGGAAGCGTTGTCACAAAGTATCACAAAACGAGAAGTCCACGACCCCTGACAAATTCGAGCTACATGAACGCTCGGACGAACGAAGCATTGCTTATTTCGCGTCCTGCGTGAAATCACCGAAGTCGTGTCGCCTCTTAACCTTTTGAACTTCCTAGCCCTCAGTGACCTATCATTGCCACACCAGAGTGCTTTTAATCTTGTCAAGGCTTTCCCAGGGACCCCTTCACTTTTCAGGAGCCACTCACCTTACAGGGCCCCCTGTGCCCCTCCTGGGCGCCTCAGGGCCCTCGTTGGGAATCACAGGCTTAGAGTAACGAACTTTTCGTACGGCCGTTTGTCTGCAATTTCCATAATACTCTCAACAACCGGAAAAGTCTTATTAATTTCCTCGTTGGTTGGTTCAAATTAAAATCTGGCTTACTTTTTATATTAATTTTAAATTTAATTTTAAAACTAAAATGTTTATTGATCATTATGTGATGGCATACCGCACTACGAAAAGCTCTAACTTTAAACAAACTGAAGTAATTCCAGCTTGTACCTGCTGATCAAATAACGCCGAGGCAATAGCTAACCTATTGATCTTTAGTTGTATTGCTGTATCGTAGCTGAGTGGTCGGTTCAAAGTTGTTATTGCGCTTCCATTGTGCTCTCGTGTTCGGTAAGTGCACCCACCTTATTTTCGCACGCGTCCAGCCTGAGTTCACTGCTGGCTTATGGCATAGTAGCGCGGCTCGCTCCAGTGCAGCAAGTGCTCATTACTAGGCCCTGCGCGTAGTTTGAGTCAAGGCTAGGTGATTCATTTGGCAGTGCCCTGATATCTCAACAGTTACCAAATTCTTTCGACACATGCGCCAGGGTAGGGATGCCTCTTTTTCCCTTTTGCGGCCTACCTTTCATTTGAGTTTTGGCACTTTGTACTGCCTAGCACCTTCTGGGTCATGCGAACGGTGACTTTTAGGGCCCGTCCGCTTTTGCGTGCAAAGTTGTTTATTCCAGCATGTTTTCAGATGACATTAGGTTAAAATGTCGTGCTTTTGAGTTAACTCAGCGCGCGCACCCTTGTGTCGGTGTTTTGTATGCGTCGACCGAACGGCTTTATACCTATGCAGCCAGTCACCTTTACAAAAGATGCTTAGCATGAATTTCCTCTGCGATCTGTTGTCAAATTCTTTAGCGACAGTGAGTGAACTTCGTATAACCGCTTGCGTTCCTACAGTTCCTGAATTACCCTTTTGAATTCGAATATAATCTTTAAAGTGCGAACATTTCCTGCGCGTATGGAAGCAGTGAGTGGCTTGTTAGTTTTAAAAATTTTGATCACTAGTATTGCTAATTTAAAACGAAGCAGTGTAGGTTCTTTACTGGCTCAACGCAGCAGGCTACAGTACGATTTGACACAATGTGCAAGTTCGCTCTAGCCTCGCTGCAGCTGATGCCACTGTCGTAAGTAGGTGTTTGCCTTCGAATGGAAAATGGTGAGCAGTGACTGAGCAGTTTAATTTGCAACGGCATTTAGTCGCTGGCGTTTCACTGCTTGGCTGGGTCTTTTGATTATTTGGACTTACCAAACGTGATTACCTCTCTGTAGCGGATTCCATCAAGTGTTATTTCGCCACTCTGGAGTTCACGTTCCATTACTTACAAGCACTTTCCTTCCAATTTATCAGCGCCTTTTGCTTGCTTCGATTGTTCACCAGTCATTTGTAAATACAGTCAGCTTGTTCTCCATTGCGGCGTTGTTAGGCAGCCCTCATTACATTGCGAGAAGTACTCATAACTGCAAATTACTTACGGAGTATTTCAACCCGTTGTTGAAAGAAGCAACTTTTATTGCGTAGCTTTCGGGAAGCAAACTTTTCCCGTCCTCAGCGCATACCTGAGGATGGGAAAAGTTTGCTTCCCGAAAGCTACGCAATAAAAGCTGCTTCTTTCAACAACGGGTTGAAATACTCCGTAAGTAATTTGCAGTTATGAGAACTAGCACGCCCGTTCATAGAAACAGTATCTTCAATATTGCGAGAAGTAATTATTTGTTGGCTTAAAGTTCATTTTATCTTCCCCAACTGTACGTACTGTGCTGACACGAATGTTCAAGTAAAACCGAGCAGTTAACATTCCCGATAATGTTGAATACAATGTGCTTCATCACGGGTTGTTGTATTTAGAAGTTTCTTTTACACGACAGTTGAACCCGTTTATTGAACCGAAAAAGTACAGTGTAAATCAACGATGAAATACACGTACCTTTAACGAGAATGTTCGAAGCTTTCGGAGCTACCTGCTCCGTCGTCAGCGAAATGTCCAAATAGGGTAACACAAAATCGGGAGGGGGATTGGGGTGCGGGATCAGATCAGGAGGTTACAGCACCCCGTTTTTGTGATTACGGCACCTGTTAGTTTTCATAAACAGGGTTTCCTTTATTTTCCTGAGGGAAAAAATGGCTCTCGCGACAAAGTATATGTGGTTAGAGGTCGTTGGGGCACTGAGAGTAGTGCTCAACGACCGCTGAGGCCTTTATCGCGTCTTCCATAACCTTTTACGGGTCCAGTCTTTGTGGTAATCCTTTCCTCTTATTTGGTTGAACGCCTTTTCTATTCCGTGCCGTTTTGCAACGTTCGACAGCCGCCATGTGTTCACCAAACCTGCGGAGTAAACTGTTGCCCGTTTCTCCCTCAAAGGGAACCTCCTCCTTTGAGACTCTTGACTTGTCATTTCTGAGGATAGCTGTAAGGTTGGTTGAACTTTTAAAGAAGATCCCGAAGTTTAATTCACGTCCTAGCTGCTTGATAATCTCTGCTAGTCCTTGTACATATGGTATCGTAATTTTTAGTGGTTGAGCTACCTCCGTCGTAGTTTGGATCTGTCTCGTTTGATCGAAGAAACAAATTTGTCTGGGTAGCCATTATTACGTAGCGAATTTTTGATTTACTCAATATCTTGAGGAAGATATTCCATGTCACAAACGGAAATCGCCCTGTCCACCATCCATTTGACAATCCCGCGCTTGGTGGAGATAGGGTGATGCGAAGTGAAATGTAAATATCTCCCTGAATTTGTTGGTTTCCTGTAAACCATTACTTTTGGTACATCGTTAGTCCTAATTACTAGTACATCCAGGAATGGAAGTTTTTTGTCTACTTCCTTTTCCATTGTTAGTTTGATCTTGTCAGGGAATAGACTGTTTAGGTGATTAAGGAAAAGTTCCTCATTGCCTTCAGTAATGATCGCGAAGATATCATCAACATATCGTTTGAAGAAATGTGGTGATATAGCATTGTCTATGTCTTGGAAGGCTTTTTCCTCGAAATGCTTCACGAAAATCTCTGCTATAACCGGAGAGAGAGGGCTCACCATCGGTGTTCCATCCTTCTGTGTGAAAAACTCTTCAACATACTTGAAATAACTTCTTTCCAGTAGACAAAGCGATACTAATTTCGCGATGTGGAATGGATTGAGTCTAGTTCTTCGTGGCAGTTCTGCGTCACCATCCAAAAGGTTCTTTAGAACGGATATCGCGTGTGGAATTGGAATACTGGTGAATAAATCTTTGACATCATGGCTGACAAAAACGTCATTTGCAAGTAGTCATAGCTTTCAGATCAGTACAAAAATCCCTGCAATTTTGTACACGGGAAGTCCTTTTTCCCGTCAGAGGGATGATCAAGTTCTTTAAGTAGGCACAAGGGTTTGAAGTAATGCTACCTACGGTGCAAACAATTGATCTCATAGGTACTCATGGTTTACGAATCTTAGGCAGTCCATACAATTCCGGGCAGATTGCATTTCCGGAAAAATATACACTCTGTCTTATCCTCATTAGTTGAGCGTCATTTGTCTCTTGAATTATGCCGTCAAGTAGAGAGAGGAGATTCTTCTTAACTCTACTCGTTGGGTCAGAGGGAATAGAATGGTATACGTCACTGTTTAGAAGTTCATTGTTTAGAAGTTCCTTAACCTTTTGTATGTAGGAAGATCTATCTAACAGAACTATGACGTTGCCTTTGTCAGCTTTAGTAATGGTCAGGTCATGTTGATTTCTAAGGCTTTTGAGAGCCAGTCGCTGCAAGCGGTTAACGTTTGGACGTTTCCAATTTCTGAAATGAAGCAGTATGTTGGAGATTGAGCCTTTGATAAGCCCTGCCGTTATAGGATCTGTTTTTGAAAGGGAATGTTCAACAGATGCTATAATGTCAAGGAAAGGGACGGCTTTGGGCGTCTTTACAAAGTTTAATCCTTTTTTAAGGGCACTAGTTTCATATGTGGAGAGAACTTTAGAACCGAGAATGACTATAAGTCTATCATCATTCAACCTGAGGTCACGGTTAGTCCTGCGAAACTCCCAGTCTCGTGAGGTTAGCAGGTCATCAAACTTTCGGTTTAATATCCTAGTTTTCCTAAGGTTATTTGCCGTACAAGTTTGCCTAATATCCCTTTTTCACTTAGGAAAATAAAGGAAGCCCTGCTTATAAAAACTAACAGGTGCTTTAATGGCGACAAGGGTGTGGAGGTAAGTTATGTTTGGTCAACAGTAATCACAAAAACGGGTTGCTGTAACCTACTGATCTGATCCCGCACACCAATCCCCCTCCCGATTTTGTGTTACCCTATTTGGACATTTCGCTGACGACTTAGCAGGTAGCTCCGAAAGCTTCGAACGTTCTCGTTAAAGGTACGTTGTACTTCATCGGTGATTTACATTGTGCTTTCTTCGGTTCTATAAACGGGTTCAACTGCCGCGTAAAGAAACTCCCGGTAATGTTATAATTTCTGAGAAAAGCTGATTTCCAGCAATTATAGTAGGCGGGGGCGACTGAAGCTGTTAGTGCACCTATTAAGACGTTTGTGTAAAATAGCGAAGGAATTAAGCAGACTCGCAAATCCGTTGATTCTGTTATTCTCTTTTGCAAGCTTGATATTGTTCACCTTTGGCTGTTTGGAAATTCCGTAGCGACTTTGCTTGGAAGATATGGTGGGATTAGACGCCTTAAAAGTGGTCTTGTCGTGCGAGCTGTTTCTCAATTTTTGTATGAACTTCAGGCACAGAGCGCCATATCTTTCTGCAGTGGCACTATGTTTTATTCGAAGTACTACGACTTGTTCTTTCATTAACTGTTCGTTTCGATATTGTTGTGAACTTTGTTAGCGCCTTTCTTATTGCTAATCATATTCATTTTTATAGAAATATGTCAGTTGACGAAAAGGATGGGCTTGGTGAATCATCTAGAAGGGTTAGTGGTAGAGGTGGACGGCCGTTCAGGAATAGGCCATGGGGGTATGAGAAGGGCTATCGCAAAGAGAAGGCCACTAATCGCTTTGGCAACGAACGTATGGCACAACATTCCTATAGAAGCAGTTTTCGTGATGCGTCGGAGTGTACAACGAGAAATATTGGCGAAGAATTAAGTAGCGAAATTCGTGAACAGCGTGGTCGGGGAAATGTTTTGCGTGAAAACACTGGGATTGAATTAAGGGACTGCTCGAGTAGACATGTTGGAAATCGTGATGGAACATTTGCTGCCAGAGTGTCTGGTAGGAACCGTGCACCGTACAACTACAACTATGGCTGCGACGCGGACATTGCAGACGAGCCAGCTGGCAATAGATACGATGGAAGAGGGACTTTCAGGAGTTCTAATCGTTGGAGAAATATGCCAGTTTCAAGGGGCGAACGATATGGAAATTTCAGGGCTGAAATGAATGAACAACCAGTTGATAGGAGGTTCTCACGTCAGTCAAACAGTCGAGACTTTGGGAATGCTGACAATTTCAGTAATGAAGCTGGCGTAAGCTCAGCCGATGACCGCAAAGAAGCTGTTTGCACAACTGCTTCTGGTAAAGAAAAGGCGCGTTTTAAGTCGAAGTGCTCTTCGGGCAGAGAAAGTTTTGGAAAAGTGGGCAGTTCGCACTGCGTGGATGAGGATTGCGAAAGTTGTTATCGCAATGAATTAGGAGGCTGTTCCAAAGACAAGTGCAACGCAGGGCGTGAAGAAACAGTAGCCAACGATATTAACAAAGATGGGTCTTATCAGAGTTTTACACACTGCCTGAAAGAGCTGGTCGTGACGGATCATTCCGATGGAATATTTGCCGGAAAGGGATCGTATGAAAATGTTGGGCGAGACGAAAGAGCAGGCGGCTTCAAAGAGATGGCTGTCACCCATCCCGATGGGCCGTTGAATAACTGTGCGGAGGAGCAACCTTACAATACCGGAGGTCGTCAAGATGGAAGACGCAATGATGTCGTAGAATCTGTGGGAAATTCTGACGTGCCAAGTGTTTCCAATGTGATTTTACCATGTGATCAAAAGGCTTACAGCAGGACGGATAAAGTACAGCAACCATTAATGCTTGAACATCCAATCGAGGGCACAGGTAGTTTCAACGAAGCTTGCACAGACAATGAAACGGCTTCGAACCCCACCGCTCTACCGAGTGAATATGGCGGTGAGCATTTGAACAGGGGCCTTACGGAAGGAGAACTTGAGGCAACCTCGTCGAATGGCCAAGAACGACAGGCGCCTGGCGAACAGTCTATCGAGGGCGAAGTTGGCAGTTCTTCGGGAAACCACTCTCTCGAGAAGCCAAGAGTTTATCCGTACAAGGTTCCTGACGAATGGTTCACTGCCGGTTTTGGAGATATCCAGTTGCAACCTGATTGCATGCACGCCGTGCAGATCACCAGCTGGTTATCTCCTATTGAATTTCACGTGGTATTCCTACAGTGCAAACCACTCTTGGACGCTTTGGAGAACCAATTGCAGAACTTCTACTCGGACTCCAGCGAATGTTTACCCCCCGAAATGGTAAGCCGTTTTCTTATTCGAACTTTCCGCCTTTCCATCTTGAAATTCAGCTCATAACGGGCACTCCGTGTTGCGTCAGAAACCATCAATCTGTGTGGCAGCGAGCTAAGATTGAATGGAAATGTCAGAATATGCTGGTACGGCTAGTAGATTCGGGCGAAACCATGTTCTCCTCATTGGGCGGTATAAAGCGTTTGGATGATCGCTTCCTGGACATTCCGCCATTCGCTGTGAGTTGCACGGTGATCGGTAAGCAGACAAATGTATTTGCTGCGGCTGGATTTTGATCGGCTAGTTGATTTGATCAAGTTAATTTTTGTTAAAAAGTACCTGCGAATCATCGACGTACCGTTCAACCGGCGCATCTTTCATATTTGACTTGTTCTGGTAAAATTTTCTCTACGTCGCTTAAGGATATACGTTGAGTTTTTTACTCTAGGTGTATAATAACGCCTGTAAGCGATTGCCGGTAGTTGCGCGCGATTTTCTTTCAGCCAGGTGTTGCTTATTCTTTTAGGCTCCAATATAAACGATTTCTATCGCGAGATTTTGGCCGCCTTTGGTCGCGACTGCACCATCGGGAGTTATCGGCAGGTTATATTCTTCGAAAAACCCGTCGACGGCACACTGTTCGTCAAGTTGTTCAACATGCAAGGATGTGATTTGTTTTTGAAGCACTTCGGTGAGCTGATGCGTAAGCAAGAAGAGGCTGAACGCCAAAGAGAGGAGGCAAAGAAGCGATCGAACAAGAAAGTGAACCGTCTGACTGGCGAAACGTCTAATCCTGTCCTAACTGATGACGACGTAAGTCGCATTGAAGTCACAGTGGTGGTGCACTGTTCTTTGCTTATTGTTTCTTACGTTTCAGGATTTCTACGACGAAGATGACAACCTAATGGCATGAATGGTGCAAAGTGAAATGATATATTTAGTGTAAACTACAACTTGAACTTTAGTTCAAGTTGTCGTTTACACTTAATTTTTCTGACCCTATCAAGAAAGTATTGGCGGAGCTGCATACAACGGCAATGCCCCTTTTCAACGAATTACTCGACCGACTTCTTTCGGCTGTGCAAAACAGGTCTGCTTGAATGTTCAGCATGCCTGCTGTAGTGAACGTTGAATGCGCAGTTCAGATCAGAGTTTCGGCAGCGTTGATTTTTTATTGTAGATTAAAGGTTGGCTTTCAGTGTATTCCTTACCCATTCTGTGTGTACGAAATGACCTCGCATGCGTTGCTGATTCTGTCGGTGCATGGGTACGCGGAATCATTGTTGCTCTATTCGAGCCGAAATCACGGTGATGGTGTACAAGCAACTTTGCACATTCGGTGCCGGTTCAATGTACCATGAACGCAACTTCCCTCTTTTGTGATGCATGTAACTGGCGCGTTTCGCGCTTGGCTTATGTGTAATTTCCATGGTGGGGCAAGAAAGGCAGTTGGTGGCGGCATACATTCACTACAGTTCTATGCTTCGAAGAGGTTTGGTCAAAGACACTCATCCTTAACTTCTTGCAAGACGTTGTTGAGCGTACATTCCGTAGTACATAGTTTAAAATGCAGCACGATGACCGAATGCCAACCGAAGCTCTATATTTAAATAATTGTAATATCTTTAGTGGTCTGGTTCCACTCAGAGGATCCACTGGTTTTTTCATAAACTGTAACGTAAGTTTTTAGACGCATATTTTCCAGCACTCACTCACTCATGCAATTCCTAATTTACACGTTCAGTTTGATTTGAACTGCTATCCAGTGACTAGCTTTAGAGAGTAGCCTGCTTCCTTTGCTTTGCTGTTCGTTCGTTTTCATAATAATAATAATAATAATAATAATAATAATAATAATAATAATAATAATATTATTATTATTATTATTATTATTATTATTATTATTATTATTATTATTATTATTATTATTATTATTATTATTATTATTATTATTATTATTATTATTATTATTATTATAGACGAGACGTAACACGGATTTTTAACCCCGTTTTTATTTTCCAATGCTCCATAAAGCAAAGCTTCATAAAGCAAACGCATAGCTTTCGGACCCCTACCTGGGTCCATCCTCAGTGCAGACATAAACTGGTCAACTGCCCAGCCAATCGACAGTTCTGCCAGCTCCTCCATCCGACCATCCCGGCTAGTGACGTCCGCTATCAGGTCGAATCCTTGACCCCTCTAGCTTCTGTCACCCGCCAAGACTGTCAGTCAGAGGAGCGAGCGTCTCTACCAACCGACCAAGACAGTGACATCATACAAAATCAAATTTTGTCATACATCATACAAAATTTGATTTTGTATGATGTCACTGTCTTGGTCGGTCGGTAGAGACGCTCGCTCCTCTGACTGACAGTCTTGGCGGGTGACAGAAGCTAGAGGGGTCAAGGATTCGACCTGATAGCGGACGTCACTAGCCGGGATGGTCGGATGGAGGAGCTGGCAGAACTGTCGATTGGCTGGGCAGTTGACCAGTTTATGTCTGCACTGAGGATGGACCCAGGTAGGGGTCCGAAAGCTATGCGTTTGCTTTATGAAGCTTTGCTTTATGGAGCATTGGAAAATAAAAACGGGGTTAAAAATCCGTGTTACGTCTCGTCTGCAGAAAAAGGCACCCACCCCGTTGAAGAAGATGTTGAATTAAAGATATTATTATTATAACAAATTTTCTTTCCTTTCTGACCAATTTAATAATTGGTCAGAAAGGGTTCTTATGCCATCTGTCGGGCCACATCGGATAGCTTTGTACATGTTATTGGACAGCGAAACCGAGATCTTATGGGGACATTTTGATCTGTCCAGCAAGACAACTACTTAGTCCTTGTCTGCCTTAGTAATGACGATGTTGTCATTACGTTGTAGTTGGTTCAGCGTTCGTCTTTCCACTATGTTCAGCCGTAGGGACGATAAAGTGTTTTTGATGGCTCCTTTAATGCGAGCTGCAGTGGTTGGTTCTACTGATGTTAGGCAATGTTCTACAGAAGCAATAATGTCTAATAGCAGTGGTTCCTTGGGAGTGGGGACGAAATTTGGGCCTTTAGCTAGAACCATAGTCGGGTACCGTTCATAACCAACCAACACCGTTCCATTATGACAGGTATCATTAACGGGATGGTGGATCGCGCTATCAGAATTTGTGATGCAGAGTTTCTTGAGCACATGAGAACAACTCTCCAACCTAATGATTATCCTAATAAATTGATTTCTTCTACAATTTATCGTAGGATTAACCTGCCAAAATTCTCCTACCCGCAAGAACAAACATTGGTGATAGTTCTTCCCTACTACAAAGGCGTCGGAGAGCAGATTAAACGCCTTGGGAGAACGTTAAACTCTCGGGTATTCTTAAAGAGCTCTGCATCACTCCGGAAAAACTTTTTCAGACACGATAAGATCAATGTCCCATAAGACGAGAGACTCGGTGTCGTCACCTGTGGTTGCAATGCCACCTACATAGGAGATACGGGTAACACTATTTGACAGGTTCAAGGAGCAGCGACCAAGCCTAACCCTTTACAACAGGGATGGGGAACCTCCGGCCCGCGAGACCATTCCATCCGGCCCGCCAGATCATTCCGTCCGGCTCGCCAGATCATTCCGTCCGGCTCGCCAGATCATTCCGTCCGGCCCGCCAGACCATTCCATCCCGCCCGCGAATGGTCTTATATGCGTCCAAACGGCCCGCGGCAGCAAAAAGGTTCCCCACCCCTTCTCTACAAGAACGCAATGGAGAGGGTCAACGGAGACGACTACAGACAAAGGATCCAAAGAAAATCATGGAGGACACGATCAAAGGCTCAGCGGTCGTCGTTGAACATTCTTCTCAATGTACAGACAACCTACAAGCAAAGATTACTTGCCCCGAAAGCCTGTTTTATGTTAGAAAGATCAAAGATGCCTTTTTCATTGTCCTTAATCCCTGCCCCATCAATAGGGACAGAGGGGTTGTCCACAACGGACAACGTGCCTCCTCCAGGAATGGTCGGTAAGGGAAAGGCTCCAATACCCGGCCGGCCACGGTGGAACCAGCCCCGATGGATCTAGATTGATCTGACGGGCTCCACTGTGGTTCGGCTGAGTGAAGAGACTTTTCCTGCAAGCCAAACCTGGGGAGGGCACAGAGAGAACCGACCGCGCTGAAGACGGGTCTAGCCTGACCCGAAAGCTCCGCCTTCCTGACCACGACGCGCCACGTTTTCTACTTTTCCTTTTTTTGGAAATAAAGATCTTTCCATTTACGTGGCCTTCGACAACAACGGGTATAATATTCCGTGATTTCTCAATAATAATAATAATAATAATAATAATAATAATAATAATAATAATAATAATAATAATAATAATAATAATAATAATAATAATAACTGAAAGCTAGAAATTCAGTAATGAATGAATGCTAGTTGATTAACAGGCAAGAATTCCATTGCCAGGTGAAATCTTGCTGAACGGACGTTGTGGTTGTTGAAGTTCAAAATCCTGTCGCATTGTGTAAAATAGTAATAGTGCAAATATGTAACTTGCGCGGAAGTACGATTCATAACGAAGTATTGTCTCTCGTTGGCCATTGTATAGCGAATGATTCTGTTCCGTGATGGGATAGAGTTGTTACCGTAGGATTGCATCAATGCAGATTTTACAGCTAAATCCTCATTGCAACGACTGCATTAATTTCCAACTTGTGCAATGGTGCTTCAGGTGTGTCGTTAGTGATAGAACGCTATCCAGTATGCTGATTGCAATTTTGTTGAATGCTAAACTTTAAATGACGACGTGGTGTTGTTCACATTTTTCCTGCTTCGCTTTCTCGTTGCTCAAATTTGCGCCGAACACAATCTGCGTCAAAGTCATCGTTGGTGTCTGAATGGAAGCGTCGTACTCGTTGGACGTTGCAAGTCACGAGCAGCTCAATGAGCCCATAAGACAAACCCATAAGGCTGAAGACGAACCTGTTTTAATGACGTATATGGTTGGTACTTCAGTAGGCAGGTACTCAGCGCCCGTATCGGCGTTCGCGCATTGTGGAAATGCATCCGCGGTGCGATGGTGAGGGCCGACGGTGAAAAAATTGGTGCTTCGTCTTTCCGTGAACGTAGAGATAATTGGCACGGTTTTGTTGAAACATTTTTCTAAGATTCGAAGTGAACATGGTTGATTTGTCGGCTCGTAGGTCCGAATATTGTGGTACGTTTAATTGCGTAATTTTTTTAGCCCTGACGAAGTTAGTGTATTGACCTGGTAAAGCCGACGACGGACGAAAGTTTGTTCCCGCATCTTCTCACAGTAACCAAATGGGGTACACGTTTTTCGTTTTTATTTACAGCTCATTTAATTTGTCAATAATTTTTTTCTGCGCTCACTGCTTTTTAATCATTTCAGGCTATCAATACTGTATCGTCCTTTTGAAAAGTTCAGCTTTCTGTATTGCTTTGCTATTACGATTGCGTCACAGCAGGGCAGTTTGAGCGCATAAGTAAACAAGTTGATAGTGTTCAGGGAATGAAGATATGTGTCAATCTGCGTGCCTATATTGCCGTTCTTTCTAGTTCAGGCAGCCTCTTTCTCAAATGTTCGTCTTTGATAGAGGTCGACTGGAAAACCGTATTTTTAACACCTTATGCTCAATATTGACGTGCCATGCGCGACAGTTGAACTTTATTGTTCGTCGTCTGCAGGTTGTACGGTTTTGAAGACGTCGAGGTAAGGAAAACTAGATATTGTGGTCGGCATAATTGCATGGCACGGAAGTGCGCCACGAAGCAGTATGCCAAATGCTTTTTGGTCAGTAATGTTATAAGAGAGGTTGCAATGGAATGAAAAGCGTAGCAATAATGGTCAGAGTAAACTAGTAGGCAACCGAAGCGATGAACGACCAAGTCTTACCAAAGGTACAAATCTTCCAACGTTACATCAGCTTATTTCCAATGCTATTTGGATTGTCGGTCACGATGGGTTGACTCCCGTTGCTTAAATGGTAACTACGCACGATCACTTTGCTCTTTCATTCCTTGCCATTTTTAGGATAGCTTGATTTAGTGGCAAAGCTTGGCGATGCGATCTCTTGTCTACTCTACTCCACTATCCATGGCCTGTAGTAAGCTGGCTGGCGTTCGTTTATTTATTCTGCACTGAAACGTGAATGAGCCATAATGTTGAAGATGTGACTGTTCGCAGTGAGTGCGTAAGTGTTCAATTGTTTTGGTTGCGGTAGCTACCGGCTGGAAGTAGGTTCAGTGTCTGCATGCATGGAGAAGTGCCCGACGACACGTTCATCCACTCCAACTGCTTCATCTATCTGTTTCACATTGAAGAACGAGCTCGGTTCAGGACTACTTGTGGCATAAACGCAGATACGCTTTCTCATTTTTGTGAATAGTAATGAGTCTTATTTGTCCGTTCAGGCATTGTTTGTGCATTTACAGCACTGGCCTATTTCCACTGAACTCAATTCGTAAATAAAGTGAGAAAAAGATGCAACTTATTATTGTTACTGGGAATAAATAACACGTATGCAGAATTCCCTACCGTTAGCTTTCATCCTTTTACAGTGCGTTAACGATGTCGTTAATTACCATGCTTTTCGGTTTTTCAAAATTTCTCTTTAGCCTATAATAATGCAAAATCTGCTCTAATCTGTCAACTGGAAAGGCACTGTGGGTTTTGTCGACCCTCGTATCTCGTTTCAACCGAACGGCGCTTGACGTGGCACTACCAGGCGGCGACATGTTTGACAACGGTATAACAGGTGGTTTACTTGGGCGGCTCAACTGTGGCGACAGGCTTCTGATCGCCTTGGAACAGTTAGTCGCCTTTTTGGTAAACCTTTTTTCTGGGTGTTCAATTTACCAATTGTTTCGTTTCTCCTCTGCGCGTTCGAACTGCCCAAGGGCGCAGACACGGTTTCCATGCGGTTTATCCTTCGTTCTTGAATGCGTCGAAGCAAACTTCATTCCTTCCAATTCACTCCGCCTTCAATAAATGACGTCCATCTTTTTGGAGATGGAACGTCCGCCGTTAGTGTAAGCGTTAGGTTCTTTGTTTGTTGCTTGACGATATGAGGTCGTCAATGAAATCCACGATTTGCTCCGCCGTTACAAAACACCCCATCAGTGCCAAATGAGAATGGAATAATTCGCGACAGTATTGTCGACTTCGCGCAGCCTCAGATGACGCTGTCATGAGAAATGTGTGGAATGCTCGATTGTTCGGTTTTGCTAAGTTCATAACAATTGTAAGCGTAGGTTCATATGTTAGTAGTTTTGTAACAGGAAGACAAGTTTTCATACTTGTTCGATACGGAAATCCCGTTTGATGGTTGATCAACGTGGATAAACGAGATTTTAAATTTCATGAAAGTCAAAAATTAAATGAAAAATTGCGCTGCACAATGAATGACCACATTTCCTGTAGTAAAAATGGCGTTGCCTGGATAAGCTCTTGGATGTACTGTATATATATATATATATATATATATATATATATATATATATACCGTGTAGAAGAATTTTTTGTATTTGAAAATATCCCGTACGAGAAAGAAAGAAGATAATGTTGAACAAATGATATATATATATATATATCGTAAATAAATCTGCATATATATATATCGTAAATAAATCCGTGAAAATACAACACCTATATATATATATATATATATATATATATATATATATATATAATTTGTTCAGCATTATCTTCTTTCCTTCTCATACGGGGTATTTTCAAATATCAAAAATTTTTCTACACGGTATCCCCCGTTATGGTAAAAAAAGCTTTTGCTAGCAAAACTTTCGGGCGTAACCTTTGCCCGTCTTCAGTGCAAAAACTAACGACCACCGCCCAGGTTGGTCAGTCAGTCTGCGAGCACTCCTGCTCAGCCGACCAGTTTGACCAGTGCTCGAGCGACTCAGTTTTTGCACTGAAGACGGGCAAAGGTTATGCCCCAATGCTTTGCTAGTAAAAGCTTTTTACCATAACAGGGGATACCGTGTAGAAGAATTTTTGATATGTGTAATTTGACGATATATGTTTCATTTTGATGAACTTCTGAGACACCACAATTAATTGGAGGGCAGCAACTTGCTTCTACAAGGCTTGGGAGTGGAAGATATATCGTAAGTTCACGTATGTAGATAATTTTTTGACAGATTGGTACTCTGGTTTCTTCAAGAGAATTTATTACATTGTACCTTGTTAGTATTCTGTGATCAGGGCAATGACATTCCGCTAATAAGGGGATGAGCTTGTTCTGGAGTCGGCCCTTTTTCTCCGCCGCATGTGCTGCCTGCTAACCAATGAATAGGTGTCACCCATCTTGGCATGTCGAACGTCAAAATTGTTTAAAAACCAAGCAGCATCTGCATATTACGAAGCTAATTATTTTGGATTTTTCATTTGCACCCACGGGACTGGAGCGTAACGTGCCCACTTAATCTTTCGTTGGCATCCGCGGAAGGGTTAGGCGATTAGATGGCGTTGTTTCGGTTTCCTGGTTGCGATGGATTGGCGGGCGAGAAATCTTGAGGTCTCTTATTTCATTAGGAGCTATCGTACTTATTGGTCATCAACCTGTCTCTTCGATGGAGCATCAATTTTGAGAATTAATTTTTCCTTCAATTATTACCTGACAACGACGACCCCGTCTATCAATCTCCCTGGGAGAAGGTTAACCTTTCGAGCGACTTGTCAAGCGATGATTAGGCGGTTGATGGGAATCGGCATGAAAAGTTGCTTTTAATGGGAGAATCCTAAAACGTGTTTTGGTGCACCGTTTCGCCAATGACGAGGCATTGAAAGAACGGGATGCAAATGTTTCGCAACTTTGTTATTGCGTTATGCGAAAAAAGCAGCATATCTTTTCGCCTCAATATGCACCGTTTTCTACAGCGCGTTGCGTAGTCGTCGGGTTTGGCTAATGTGCTATTTCGTTTACGTAAGCAGTGATCAGTGTGGCAAATTGTTGACATGCGAGATCTAATTTTAAAATGTTTTGCGAAATGGATATGGACGTCCATCTTCCAGTTTCCAGCAATTTTCTAGGACTTTAATGGATAATCATGTCAAAGACAAGATGTCTCTGAGGCTTCTTTAACGCTGGCAGTTGCATTATGCACTCTGCATGCAATCACGTATGGTTTTACCTCTGAACTGGTTTAGCATAGAAATTTAGCTGGTCTACTGAGAGATCTACCATATTTTCCCATCACTGACAGTGGCGTCGATGGAGGAAACGCTGTTGGACGTAGGAAACCTTATATAACATTAATAATTTTGCCTAGTCATTACTGCGGCCATTGTCGCAAAAGAGTAGTGGCGGATTTAACAGCGTGCTCTAAGGTATGAATTTTTGATGTCTTTATTACATAGCAATTGCTACTTTGCCGCATCATTTTCTCTAATACGCGCTGCCGGTGGAACCTCTTTGTTTTATCCCAGCAAACTTCAATGATAAATGTTAATATTCTTACAAACAGCTGTAACTCAACTCTAAGCATCGCATGTTTGCAACTTGAAACGCACTGACTTGCTTGAACAGAATCAGTTGTGTACCGTTGCTTTCTTTCCAGCAACTGCCTAAAGGGATCTTTGCATGATAGCTGAACATCCCATATGTGTACTGTTTAATAATCGAATTCCTTAAACGTCAGTCGGCGAGGCTACGAAATGTGGCTTTGATTTTGGAGAAAATACTTGCAGCGTCTTCGCAGCGTTTACTACGCGTATACCGTCTCAAGTTGCGAAGTGAACAGATATTGTGACACTTCAAACTTGCTGTCACTGTGCAAAGTTGAAAAGGCATGTCAGCTGTACGTCACAAAGATATGTTAGCCATATGATGCCGCGTAAGACGTTGTATCGTCTAGTTGTTCATTACAGTTTTATCCCGGGCACTTGAAATTGGTTTTAGGGTCCTCTGTATTGAAATCCGTGCACAATTTGGAATTTGTTCTATGCTTCATGCAAAAATAACCTTTCGAAGACAACGTCACTTTTTGAAGACGTCTAGCGAGCGTTCCTTGTGGGAAAACGGTTGGCCAAAACGTTTCCCTGAATTGCCGCTTTTACGGTTAATGCATTTCATCTATGCAATTGCAGGCTGAACGTGGACGCTTCTCCATTGCAGGGGTGAGTATTCGCCATCAGCTTGAATTTTTCCAAGAGATGAACGTGGGCATTCCTAGAAGTCTGCTTCCGTTCAATCTTCACGGAACAATCTCCACGAAAGTAGAATGAGCCGATATTTGGGACGAAAAGGTACGTAACTTTCATTTCTACGCCGCGCAGGCAGAGAAAACATCACTTTATTATTTTTTAAGAATTCCTTAATTAAATTTTAGAGTTCCTTTATTCCACTTTGCTATTTGCTTTATTAGACGCAAGGCGCTTCAGAAGGTGGGAAGGGTTATTAATTAATACTTTGATGGCGAATAGTAAGACGAGGCCAACGTTTGAAGAGAATTGCGTTGAGGAGATTTGCCGCCGAATGGAAAGACTAATGTAACAGCAGTTTCCATTATCGATTTCCACTTCATTGGGGCCCACATTGAAAGCATAAGCATTGTTTCGGTACGCATGATCCGTTTTGTCGCATTTAAACAATGAAAGTTCAGATGAACATTGTTACTTTCAGCCATTTAACCCTCTTGAGAAATTGCGTTTCTTGAAGATATTCTTCACGCCTCCAAGTTCCCTTGCTGTTCCCGCCCTGCAAAATTACAGAATGGTGCAGTTATGGTGGGACGGTAGGAGAAATGCCTCTTCATGAAAGACATTCGGTCAATTTCCCGTCCGCTTCCGTGTGCTGTACCGTAAGATGGGAGCTTCCAAAAGGCGGTGGGCAAACTTAGGTGGACAACGCTTCGATGGTCCACCATTTCATTTTCCCGCTCATGGTTGTGGGAACGGAGAGGAGCCCTCCTAGTTTGTCTATGCAGCCTAGTTTTGTCGCTTTTGCTAGTTGCTTTGCTCAATGCAGTGATACAGATCCATTTTGTACAGCGAAGGGTGAATCGCATGTCGGCGGAAAACGCCCCAAAAAATGTTCACCGCGTTTGAGGGTGAAAACCAAGCAAGCATGCTGGGAAACTTGCTTGCTTCCACTTTTGCAGAAAGAGACGACGTGCTGCCGTTGCTTTTCCGTCAGCGTAAATCTGCCGCGTCCTGTCACTGGAATATCCAGCTTTCTACAGTAGTCCTTCTACGAGGAGACAAGTCGCATTGCTGGCGAATCTTCGTGAATTGGCCAGAATGGTTGACTGGACGTACTGTTGAGCTGAAAAGTTTCATTCCGCATATGGAACTGCGCCTTAATTTTAGGACGTTACCTTGGTTACTGCGTCCATGTTTCGCGTAGACGAAAAAATGCGGTCGGGAGGACGAATCAGAAAACGCGTGTGCGCATATTGGTGGCCAAACCGTTCTTGCATAGGCATTTTGAACAACAGAACCGATTTTCTCAAATTTTGGCGCCCTAATACTTTTTACAGCGGGCATGCGTAATTCCCACCAGGGACCTTTCCTACGGAAGTAACCCTTTTTGTTACATGTAATCACGCGGTAGGTCTGAAACGAGCCAGGCTTCTGAAATTGCTAACATCAGTAATCGCGTTTCGTTGTCATTCTCCGTGCGTGCTTATCCAGGGCAATGGTTTTGCGCAACAATGACCCTTCGATATTGCGCTGCCGAAGAATTAGCCGAAGTGACGTTTCCTTTGTAAAGCGCGCTGCATCCAACAGCGAGGGACCAGGCAGCAACACCCTAAACGATAGATATAGGTTTGTTCATTCCTTGTTATTTCGTGTACCACTTTTGGAAACAGATGCATGCGCCTAGGCTGCGCCGAGAGTAAACGATTGTGCGGCGCGAGTGTGTGTGCACTGCTGCTTTTAATTTTCTCCTGTTCTTGTTCATTGTTGACTTTATCAAAGTATACCAATACGGTCGTTGTGTGCATACGAGCGGTGCTGAAAACGTACGAGGTATGCTTTGCAACGTTTGAACGAATGCTAACTCCAACATTCCACGTATCTGGAATGTGAAGTGAGTTTTTAAAAAAGTGAAACAAAATTCTTGGCGTGAGATGTCCTGACGGGATGCAGGCGCCTTCCAAATATTAGACCCAAAGATTATCTATTCGAAATGAGAGAAAGAGGGAGAAAAAACAGAAAAAGCAAAAGAAACGGAAAGAGTCAGAGCTATAGTCAGCTGTTTGGGGAAAGGCGCGCAGTCGTTCCGCTTCAGCGAAGACGGACTTTGCAGGGAACTTGCATGCGTGGCCGAAATACCGCTGCGTAGCTGACGTTTCTCGAGATACAGGAAGAGAACTGAATGGCTGTCCCCTAGTTGAGCCTGGCAAATCGCTAACAACCGGCAGCAGCGTCTTGCAGCTTTAATGAGAAAAGATGTGGTCATTTCCACGGCAAAACAACGAAGACAGAGAAGGAGAGAAGGTAAAAGAGAAAGTAGAAAAACTTTGCCAACTTTGATAAATAGTTAAAGAGGAAAAGCGGGAAAGAAAGGGGTGTAGCTGCGCGAATCGCCTGCAAAACATTGATACTACGTCTACACGGTTGAAGAAGGGTCGGCGGCGGCGAAATGGACCATTCGGCTTATGACGGCAATGTGCCTTCTTTGTTAAGCCCTCGGTTTTGCCGAGATTCGCCAAGTGAAGAGCAACTTAGAAAAAGCCAGCCAACAAGTGTGCGGCTAGGGTCGGCGACGACCACTACAACCGGGATACAAGGACCGACTGATTATGCAAATATCACACTGCCAGCGAAGTATACCCTCAATGGGTCATTTGACGCTGCGACGGATGTTGTCCAAATCTGCTTGAGCCGCACGTCCGTTGCTTAAATGCCGGCCGGCATGGACCTCTTCCTCCTCGTCTTCCTCTTCGACATCCTCCTCGTCGTCCTCCTCTTCCTCCAAGTCATCCTCTTCTTCGTCTTCGTCAACAGTCCCCTTCTCCTCGCGGCGAGACCTGTGCACCGGTCGACTGCTGGTCTCCTGCTCGCTATGAGTGTCGCAGGCGGTGGCAGCGGTCGGGTCCTCCTCCTGATTCGGGTTGCTAGCGCTGTTGTTATCAAAGTCGTGCTTCCTGAGGTGTCTGTCTAAGTTGGTCTGCTGGCCGAAGCAGCGTTCGCACAGCGGGCAGCGAAACGGCTTTTCGCGGTTGTGTATGTTGCGGACGTGCCTTTGCAAGTTGGACGAGATGCTGAAGCAGCGTTCGCAGTATTGGCACTTATACGGCTGCTCGCCGGTGTGCGTCCTCAGGTGACGAGTCAGGTTGGCCGATCTGGGAAAGCGCTTTCCGCAAAACTTGCAAATGTATCCGTCCTTGATTTTCACGTGCGACAAGCCCAGCTGACCCAGCGGAGCCACCGGGTTCACCCCGACAGGGCTTGGATAGAAGAAGGCGGGCGGCACAAAGGCCAGCGATCTAAGCACCTCAGGGGCCGGTGGGGGTACGCCAGTCAAATTCGCGTATCCCAAAAACGGATTGACCATGTATGGCAGGTGACACCTGGCAAACGCCTGCAGTGGACTGTCAATATCCAGGCGCAGGCTACCGCTGCCGCCAGTGGTGCATGGGCCCATCGGCAAGCCACCGCTTCTGGCCAGCTGGATAGTCGTTGGGCCTTCGACGACTGATCCGCGGTGCGTATCCTTCCTGGTTAATATCTCGTTAACGCCAAAGTTGATCTCCTTGGCGGGAAATATGCTCGCGTTCGATTCATCGTAGCCGTTCGCTCTGCAGCGCTTCTTGGACGCCGGAAGGCTCAGGTCCAAGGGTCGACTGTTCTCCACTTTGAGCGGCTCCTCGGCCAGCTCCTTGCGACTGGTCGGTAGGGCGAATTGGTCGCGGCCCACCTCCGCCATGCGTTCCTTTCGAGAAACTCCAATTTGGCAATTCCGAACGATTAGCTGCGGTCGGTGTGCGGACGATCGCCGATGACCTACAAACGAAAAAAAGAAAACAACAACAACAAATGACTTCCAGCGCGACAATTTGCCATCGAGCGGCGGTCTTATTGTTTGGGACGACGAAAATATCATACGTGTATTGGTCTTCCTTTCTTGCCTCCCTCCTTTCAGGAAAAGTTGGCTGGCCAACCATTATAATTGAGGTTGTGCCGTTTTTCTACGCGGAGACCGAATCGACCAGAAGAAGCGCCGGTTGCGATCGGCTTCGATAAGAAGCGACAAATTCGGGTTACTGGCACAGACCTCTGATGCCTCAGTGAAAAGTGGCTCGACACGTAACGGAGCGCAAAAAATGGGTGCCCATTGTGGCTGCTCGACGAGGATATCCGGTTTGCCGAGCGCGCCGTCGGCTTAGTGGCCAATTAATTGACTCCGCCCGGGTGAAAGAGGTGCAGGTGAAGACCTAATGGCAGACGGTAGACGCCGAACCGTCACCACCTCCCCTTCCGGGATCAGGCAGCCGCCAAGCAACAGCTGCCCCCAACTCCAACTTTACGCGTTGAAAAGTTTAGTTGTTGCGCAAGCGGCAAACCTTTTCGCCCAGCGCCTTTCGCCTGAAGGCGACGATGCGCCCTGTGATGTATTGGCGAGCGCCTAAAGTGACAGCGCAAAAACACGCCCTCCGCAAAGGAGCTCTCCTTCGCTGAAGCAGATGTTACCCGCCGCTGGGTTACGACCCACATTGGGCGCTTAAAAAGCAGCACCCCTTCGGGAGGAAAAGTCGCCATGCCTACAAGTGGCACGAAAACATCGACGACAAAGAACCTGACGATTGAACTATTTATGTGATTCCTCTCTTTCGCCGCTGAGCGAAAACTGGACCAACTTCTCTCTCTCTCTCTCTCCTATCTGAAACGTTGCACACAAACGATGGGTGTTGCGTCGTTCTCTTCAGGCCGCCGGTGGGACATCCTATCCACTGCGCGCTAACGCCGCCAGGAGTCCATCCATCGGCGGCTAAGTAGGTCCGGCACATATTTAACTAACCTGTTTCGCGTGTCACTCTTCAAAGTAGGCTCGTCACCGGACGTCGCCGTTGTCGGGACACCTTAAGGAGCGACTTTGCCTGCCTGTTCAAATAGATTACTGTACCGCACGACGGATCGTCCCTGAGCATGCGAGCCGGATGGGTGTCACTTGGTGTCAAAAAGGTGTGCACAGAGACTGCCGTGCAAATAAAGTCACCTAATGCGACCGCGCTGGAATCGTTGTATGTCGGACAAACTTACCAGGGATGGGCTGTGAGCAAACAACGTCAGGGCTCATCGTGGGACTGCCCCTAATCCGGGTCAGTTCAACAAAACATCCTGCGCGACGCTACTGTACGGGTAAATTTAGGTGCTCCCTGACAAGAGCCAATATCTGTACGCCATATATATATATATATATATGTAAAAGCGTTGACAAATGATTGTTCCCTGGAGGGTCTAAGGCCAGAGGTAGCAGCAGGACCGTCATGGATGGAAAAGCATCGAAAACAATGTGCTATGGCACCGAAAGGCGTTACAGGCGATCCTACACACGCTCTGGCAGGGGCTAATCCTTTGCTGGCCTAAAAGTCCAACAAGCTGAAAGCGACAAACATGGTGCGACCAAAGATGCTAAACAGCAGAGGCGAATTGTGACTATCCTCCTGAAAGGTTACAGTACACCTTTAAAGACTTCCCTCAGCGATTGCATGAGAACGACACGCCGCCGCTGCGACGCAACGGTAGATTTCCCTTCAATTATCGTTAAGTGGTGCAACGGGTGCGTCTTGAACGACCGACTAAGATGGTTGACGGCACGTGGCGCTGTCGTGACTAACGTCTTTGGGAGTCTTCCGGCTCCGGACCGCAGATTGAGCCACCATTATTGAAGTGCCATTGTTCTGCCGGTCGTCAATTTTAATCGCAAATGCATCTGAGCATTTACCGGCTAATTATAAGTTATTACCTGCGTTCGCGTTTGACCATAAACAGTTTCAGCTCGATCCCCTCTCCTCTCGGCGGCCGCCCAATTGCGCCGTTCCGCCCAGGCGCGCACGGCACCCGCCGAGAAGCAGCGCAATTGATTGCCGGTAACAACACACACATACACACAACTCTGCGCCCCGGTGGCGGACGTCGAATTGTCACGCCATTCGCCATGAGACAAATTCAAGCGTAGCAAAGATTCCACTTAACCGGTGATCGCCGGTTGGCCTCTTAGACGAGGAGGTCAGAAGCGATTAATCAATGGAGACTCCTCCTGATCACCGGCCGACTCCCTTGGCTGACATCCTGATCTACTCCAGCATTCAAAGTGTTACATCATACCGTAATGCCTTAGCGTACGCGCTGTTGATCCGCTGACCACGGCTTCCCGTTGTCGCAAAAGCTTGAACAAGTGCTGTAACGTTATTCTTTAATGGTTGGTGGTCGAAAAGAAGATTCTCATTTAGCTCTGTTCAACTTGCGTTGCCCACAGCTTACGGTAGCGTATTTCAGGCGCCAGCGCTAGCCCAAGTTGCTCAAGGAGCCTTGGAAGTGATCCTCCGTGAGCTGGGTCAATGGAAGTGTAATTGCATCCTGTCGAACGACTTGGGCGCCCGCTGGGACGAAGAGAGCATGGCAGAACTGGAATGGAGGCACACCCGTCAAGCGATAAGCTCTGCCGGCAAGGTGCAACGCCTTTGCCGCGCGGCGAAGGCTTAACCACTGGCCTAATAGGTAAAAGGAAGCAATTACAGCGGCGCGCCGCGGCGATGGGTCGCGCTCGCGCAATGGAACTCCAGGCGAGCTGAGACCACCTACCAGGGGCCACCCATGAGGTGATCCTCAGAGTGGCGACATCCAAGCTTACAGTAATCCGCAATCGGGACAACGTAACATGCTGCACCGTCGGTCGGGGCGCCAAAAAACTTCAGTCGAAACGCTCGCGCGCGCGCGCACAGGTGCACCGTTGCGGGCTTGAAACATTGTTCAAAAATTGCATGACTCATCCCTGAACGTTGCTTCGCAGCGCAATGTCGTCTCGCGGCCAATCTCACACCGACGGAACCGATAAGGCGGCTTCGCCAGCCTTGACTGGCGCTCGTCACCGTGGGTGGTCCCTTTTCTCATTGTCGGCTTGCGCAGGGCATTTTGTCTTTGGCCAAGGTGCTCCCATTACTCTTTGTACAGTACGCCAGAGTTTGGTTGGCAAGCGCGTTCCATGTCTCGAATTAGCCAATGCTGGCAGGAAAGGCCCACAAACTGAGGCTTCGTTTCAGCTTACGGCGCGACGTCAAAATTATTAATAAAATGCAGCAGGCAAACACGTCGCCCTGCCGAAAAATGACAGGGATGCGTTGCGCGCCAGGGTGTGCCAAGCCGCCCGCAGTCCGCCCTCAGCCTTGAGAGTATATCTGACCTGGTCATCTCGGCCTGTGCAGCCTGATGATGCTAAGCAAGCGTTGACAACGGGCCATGGCACCTTGATGGCCGCGAAATGGGCAACCTTTCTGGCGTTGACCATTTGCCAAGAGTAGGTCCTTTCGCATGAGCAACAGGTGCAGACTTACCGGCATACCTTCCTCGTTGGCGTCGGAGAAGAGTCCAAGAGAACAGCGCTAGTTCGGGACGTTCCGTAGGGTCCTCACGATGGCACGCACCCTTGAAGAGCAGCTCGAAGAGTACAATGGGATACAACGGACGCGGGAGTTGGATAGCGTTTGTCAACTAAACTGTTCAATGCTGTTGACGCGTAACCGCAAACAAAGCTATTTGAGAAAGATAATGTATTCAATATATAGGCGAAAACGAAGTGAGCTCTCGCCGGTGAACGGCCGCCGCCGCTGCCGCCGCCGCCTCTGGCGGCGTCCTACCTTTTCAAATGGCAAAGCGCCGGAGTCAGGTAAAAATGGGGCGCCAATCTAATGGTGCGGGTGCGCGCGCGGTCAGACGCCTTTGGCCTCTTACCTAAAGAAGCGGCGGACAGTCAGCTGCCCGCATTTGGGGGAACTGTTGTTCAAAGAGCAATGCCTCAGGAATAATCAAACAACAGAGCAGACATCATAACAGACGTCAATTGATGCGCGCCATTCAAGATCTAAAGGGTCGCCTGAACAAGCAGAGCCGAAAGACAACAGGATCAAAGCGATGCCGCTTATTCGAGCTGTTATGTCCTTTCTGTGCTCTCACAAACTCTCACAATCCTCCATCAGCTGTCATGCGAGCAAGGAAAGATGAGCATTAGTGATTGGTAAGCTATTGTCACCGCTTCCATTATGGAAGACGAGGATGATGATGAAGAAGAAGAAGATCATTTACAAAGAGAATAGTGCGCTACCGCGTTGTGGCAACGTAAGATCAGCTTAATGAGAAATCGGAGTGATGGTGGTGACCCGGTGCGTTGGTAATTTGACCGCGTCACGCATTGTGCAACGGATGAGATGGGAGATAACTTTGGCTGGCTAATGATGAGTACATAATGGGAGAAAGCAAAACGAATGAAAGGTGAGTTAAATACCGGCACTTAGAGGAAACACACATATATACATACATACATACATACACACACACACACACGCATGGACATAGACGCACAGAGATGCTGCGCAATGCGGTGCGCAAGGGAGCGATCGATGATCACCTGAAGTGAGAACAACATTTTCGCTGTTCGAACCTCGCTCTCCCTTTCAAAGGTGATCGACGTCCTTGGTGGCATCACCTCCAATGACTGCTTTCATTATTGTAAGCAAATTGCGTTCGCTGAGGGTCGAATTGTTGCGGGCAAAATGAATTTTGCATTACGCGCGGTCGCCTCCAATTTCCCGACCGCCTCCGACGAGCCACCGGAGCAGCTGGACGGCCTGAGAGAGTGCACCCGAAGCGAAGCAATTAATTTTTTCCTCATCTCACTTTCTTCACCGAGCCGACCTCCAAGGAGAGGCGGCGCCATGGCCGGAAGCAACCGATTGGCCCGGACCGACGTCGCCGGCCGGGCATTGGACGATCAAAGCGCTACCGTCGTATCCGGCCGGCGCACCAGCGCCGCCGCCGCCGCCACCACCACAGCGTGCGACAACGTCGTCGGCTGCAAAATGCCAATAATCTGAAGGCGATTTGCGCTTCAGCCGAGATGACGAGCACAAATTTCCTTCCTATTTCCCGGCCAAGCTTGCAAAGCAGCTGTCCTCGTTTCGTTTCCCGCAAATCGCTACTTCACGCACCGTCGAAACACTGCTGATATATGTATGCATGTATGTACATATATCACCATTGGTGACACCAGCGTAGCCTTAAGTGGTACCACCTTAACTGTTCAAGCCTTAAGTGGCAGCCACTGGCCCGTCGGGATTTGACTGCGCCGCTCCAATTAAGCAACAATGCGCCTGAGACGCGCCGATCCCTCAGGAGACTATGTGCAACCAGTAGCCGCATCATAATTACTGAACAGAAATGGATAGCAGGATGAGCCTGCTTGGCTTAGGAGCAGAAAATTTGCATACAAAGCAAAATTGAGGAAAAGAAACGCAGTGACAACTTAAGGGTTTCTTAATGGTCAATCTAAAAGAGGCTGTGCACCAGAGGAGCAAGTTGTGGGCAAATGGTTTTCAGGGTACACTCACCGCACGGCTGCAGGTGCGGAGAACTAGAGGACGAGCGCCGACCGACAGGCGGAAATAACAACAGAGCAAATGTCAACCGCCGCCGCCACCCAGGTAAGGTGACGTCCAGTTGTGACCACCATGTCAGGCTAACTTTCCTTTGCCCATAATTGAAATATCCATCGAAACGGGGGCGAAGAATCAACACCGCCTTTCTTTGCTGCCCACCAAAGGCTGACCGGTTGCCGCTATTGGACATTGTTTGCGCTGGGCAGACGGTCTTTGTCCATTGGCAGGGAAGGTCCCTGCGGATCGTCCGCAGTGCAACACGAACACAATAACGAGTGGATACATCATCGACTGCGCATTCAAGGTAAACAAGCCCCTGTTCGTTCACGCGCTCGCAGTTCCCGGTGACCAAATTTTCACCTCTTTTGAAAAACCGTGGAACCGCTGCTTGCCTTTATATACGCATATGTACAGTATGCCGCTGAGCCCAGTTCGTCTGCTCAAGCAGCGCCCCAGCCTGGGTGAGGCACCGACGATGCAACAAACTTTTGAAAGGTCATCCGTCCGAGAAGCGATGAAACACATCGGCGATAGTCGACCGCTACAAAAGTGCTTACCCGTTTTGTTTTTTCGCTTTTACGCAGTCGGTTGGCGTTTGCGGCAACCCTAAAACGCCCATGCGCGCTGCCACCTTCGGGCTGATCTTGTCGCGTCAACTTTGCAGCGCAATGGGCCAATTCATCGGTAACAGGGGAGAAAGCGCGAGGCGGAAACCATCCTCCCGCTGTCAGCAAGGGTGCACTCAGATTTTCCATTAATAGGCGCGATGAGCCGCGACGGCAAGCAGGCACACCGTCGTCTTGGTCATCGCTGACTAAGAGTTGCGGCAGCCAATTTTCCGCTGTCCAGCCTGAACGGAGGAAAATTGAAGAAACGGCACTCCGTTTCGGATGGATGCATGGCTTGATGAGGTGCGACCGCGCCTGAGTGGAACGTCGTGCCGCGATGAAGACGTCGGCCATACATCTTCCTCATGCATTACTCATCACTTATTCATTATCATATTATTACTAATCTGTTGAACAGGCTTATCGACTTTCGCCTTTGCTTTGGCAGCTTTGGTCCCTTTGTCCCGCGGCGACCAGAGCAGAACCGCCAGGGAACACTTAAAGATGGTCGCACGATGCGCTCCCGCTTGAAGCTCAAAGCGCCCGGCCCACGGTGCATACTGTAAGAAGGTGATTCAAGGCGCAAAGCAGAGCGGCAAGGCGTCTCAAAGGCGGTTTTGCGCCTTTGCAGCGGAAGCGGCACCGGGATGAACGCTAAGTCACCGCGTATTTCGCTTCCGTAGGCAGCCCAGCGGAAGGAACGGCCCAGATTGGTTAAGTTCCGTTCTCCTTTCAGTGGGAAGACGGCCGTATCAACTGTGCGCCATACTCTTCCCCCTAAGTCTTACAACGGGCAGCACATGCGAAAGGATTAACTTAGTGTTCAATAAATAGTAC
Source organism: Trichuris muris (assembly GCA_000612645.2). Classification (NCBI taxonomy): domain Eukaryota; kingdom Metazoa; phylum Nematoda; class Enoplea; order Trichinellida; family Trichuridae; genus Trichuris; species Trichuris muris. Next base: position 25,329,621 of record CBXJ02000282.1, on the reverse strand, counting down.
GCGGCTTAACTTTGTGGAGTCTAGACTCCAGCAAAAGAATAACCGTCGTAGGATGTTGACGCGGAGAAGATGAAAAATTTGTAAGATGAAAAATTGTACTTAACGATTTGAATAGAACTTCAACGTTTGCGTAAACCGCGTGCGATGTGACTGGGTGGAAAAGTTGAAGTCATCTAAGGAATAGACGGAGATCAACCCTGAAGGCGTACAACCTTTGGACAGATCTTAAGAAATGTCGGCGCAAAAGTAACTCTGCAAGGCAACGAGTATCCCGAGAGCAGCCTTCGCTATTTCCATGCGCCACCTATTTCTGCTTGCGGAAAAGTTTTCACAACTACTACTTGCCATCGTTGGAGTTCGCTGCGACTGGAAAAACCGCCTGCAAGTGCTGTTCATCAATGGGCTGCCGTTGATGAGGGCGTAAATAACCGCTCCTGAAAGAGAGAGAGAGAGAGAACGTCGTCAGCAATGGGGTTGGTAAACAGTGATTTAACGCCACAATGCGATTTCACGTTGAACCAGTGCTTTTTATATTCCGCTTCGACTTTGCAGTGCAATGGGCCAATTCATATGTTCTGATCGTCCTACCGCTACTGTTGCTTGCACGACTTGTTGGGACCGAGTCACTGAACGAAACAACGTCGAAGTTGCATCGCGCATCCCACGCACGATTTGTAAAGTTGGAAACGCCGCAAAAGGCTACCGAGCGCGCAATCGTGCAATCATCATCGTGCGTCACTTATACAAGATAACGACGTCTCATGACACCGCCAGCAGTTATGCGATGGGCAAACGCCAACATTGCTTTTCCTGCAGGAGTCGAGCAGCGCTGATTGGACAGAGAATTTGAATATGCAAAGTTGAAATTGCATGCAAAAGTGACGATAAGTAAACCGGTTTGGGCCAAAGGCGCCACAGGCAAAGTGGCCATTTGAAAGGGTGCCAGGGATTGTGTTTGGGACGCGCCCAGGGACCGTCATCATCTTCGGGTGGTCTGTTTGAGGAGAGACGACCGAAGTTTGCGCACTCACCGGCGTGAGACTGCCGGCAGCCAGCGAGCGGCCGCTTGATTTCCGCATATTCCAAAATAAACTACTTCAGAAGGCAAAGGTCGCGCGGAGCACATGTTCGCCGCGGCGGGCGCGATTTGCTCAGCGGATGAGTCTCCCCTACCGAACACTTCGGACCCATCGTGACTGGCGGGACAATGTCCCGCTTGTTTGCGCGACCTGACAACAACCGTTGGCGTGACGGCGCAAAATCATATACGCAAACGGTGTTCGCGCCGGTCGGCTGAGCGCAGGCGCGCTTGCACCATCTGTTGGTCGTTCGGCTAAGGGAAAAGCGCCAAAGGACGAACACCAGAGCCGCAGTTCTCCACCTGCTGACATTGCCCCACCTTTGCTCGTCCCACCCGAGCTGAGTCAATTAATCTGGAGCACTTTGACGCAAGGTACAGCTACATGCACCTCTCGCTTATTTATATACATATGTTTAAGTCCATGTGCTCATATATTTGAATTGACCATGTACATAATGTTCATAGCACCTGTACGAAGTTGCTTTAAAAGACATATGTATATGAAGTCCAGTTAGCCATCGAACGACGCAAAACATTTTCCTTTGGGGGGGGGGGTGTCTGGCGTTATAAGCAAAAACTAATGTTAACGTAAAGCAAAGGAAAACGGTGGTATGGATAGGAGTGCCCTAATGGCGCGCATTATAAGGGAACAAACAGACTTTGCATTTATACAGAAGTCGGTCATCGTATAACGCGAAAGTCCTTTCCTAACGCTAGCAAGACTGAATGAATGTACGGTTGAGGCAAATCTTACAAATCTTAATCAAATACTAACCAATTACAACGGATAGGACACTTTACATTGAAAGTATATCAGAGTTGCTTTATAAAAGTTTACCTATATCACTTGATCCTGACAAATTGATATCACATCAGATGCGTCATACACACAGAGTCGTGTTGCTCTGACATTTCTGCTTACGTGTCCTAACATAAAAACTCGTGTGAATGAAGCTGAGGGTCGCGCTGTAGTGTTCAAGATATGCAAAAAAGTGTATATGTATATATACACATATATAGGCGTAATTGTTGCAGGCGCTAGGCGGTAACTGGAAACGTTTCAGTTGGATATATATATATATATATACGCTATTATTTCTTTTTAAAAACCTCAGTGGTTCTTTCGCATTAACTCGCAGCTTCCAGAGCTTCTCCTTTCCCCCTTTTCAGCGACGAAACTATTCTGCCGGCGAGAAAGGAGAGAAGCTAAAATTTCAAAAATGAAAACTATCGGAAACGGTGCACATTCAGGAAAAGAAATAGCACTGAACTTGTCAATTATCAGATACTGTACGTTCAGCATATGTATGTATGTGCCAGTTATGCGCTTACAGGAATTTTGAAAGGTTTGCTGATTCACGCATTTTTCAGACGACTGCAGGAAGTACATGACTTGAGATTTCACTAAGCACTTTATATTGGCAACAGTTGGAAAATATCCAGCATGGGAGGCCATGTATTTACCGCACTAGCGAACGGTTGATTAGTGGCTGCTGAGGAAGGGTCATCAGAAGTTCTGAAGGCTGCTGTGTATAATTATTAAAAATAAATGAACCAGGAAGAAGAATGTCAAGCCGTCCTGTGAGTGCAATGCTTAGCTGTGTTGATCTCAAGAATTGGAGACTATGTATATATATATATATATATATATATATATATATATATATATATATATATATATATATATATATATATATATATATATATATATATATATATATATATATATATATATATATATATATATATATACGATGTCTTCAACGGCTTGTGCCCGTTCTTTCGTATTCGAAGTGTCTGAAATTAACAGAAACAACGCCCTACCAACGGATGGATGGGCAGTTATTAGGAAAATAACAGAACACTATAGAACTTTTTCGAAGCTTTCGGAACGGTCTTGTTCCGTCGTCAGCGATTTATTGGTAGTTGTGTACATTAACAACCAATAAATCGCTGACGACGGAACAAGACCGTTCCGAAAGCTTCGAAAAAGTTCTATAGTGTTCTGTTATTTTCCTAATAACTGCCCATCCATCCGTTGGTAGGGCGTTGTTTCTGTTAATTTCAGACACTTCGAATACGAAAGAACGGGCACAAGCCGTTGAAGACATCGAACATGCCTAGACCCATTACGAGAAACCCGATATTCTATATCATATATATATATATATATATATATATATGCGTTCGTGTAGATGTACGTAAGCTTTACTTAATGGCTAACCAGTCATTACCTGATGGAATTGTTTTCAATGCATCTCTTCCTCAAGGCTCGAGGCAGGACCATACGTGGCGTGGCACAACCAAGTCTTAACACTCGTCCATAAATGACGTGCAAAGTCGCTGGCAGACGACGGAAATACGAATCGGCCAGTCTAAGCCTGCAGAATAACCGAATGTAATTCGAGCATATCGAAGGCTTCTCAGCGGGCAAGAAAAAATAAATTTGCATTTTTAAACTTTGGAAGTTTGGGAAACGTTCAAGTTTGGGCATTCAGAAGACGACTCGGTCGACGGCGGCCGAAAAGTGAAAAGTTGGCGTGACGAATGGCTGCTGCAGTTTATTTCCAATTTTGGCCGGTAGTCAAAAAAGCGTATCTTGCTCCTGGCTATGTGTGTGTGTGTGTGAGAAAAGCGATGCCCAAGATGGTCCCAACACTGACGACCTGTTCCTCGGCTGGCGGGCGCGTTTAGGCGCTATCAAAATGGTGAATCAGTTGTGACTGATTGCAAATGTTTTGGCGGAGCGTCCCGTTAGCGGAATAATCATTAACGATTTTCATCTAGACGCTCGCGCACGTTGAAAATGAATAATTTTTCCAACCGTCTGAAACTCTCGATCGGATGGCGATGGAAAAAAACCTCAGCGACGGCGGCCGCCAGCAAATGTTTCAGCCACAGTTTGGCGGCGGAGAAGTTAATCGGTCGCCCATTGGGAAGGGTCAAAGCTCGCCCTGGATGCTGCTACTACTGCACCCTAGCAGTTTGCCGACAATGTCCATCCGCCTTGGTGGTTGATGGAGAGTTATCTGACGCTGGACAAGTAGTACACTTAGAAAGTGACCTATAATGGTCATGTCAATCAGAGCGGAAGTGCCAACTTGCCCAACTAAGGCGAATTGCTACTACAAGCCCAATAATCAGTAAGCAGTGACTCGCAAAAATGTCTTTGCACATGGGAAATGCTTTACCTGCCCTAAAAGTGCCCGGTAACCCTGGAAGCGCTTTCAAAGAGGAAAAAGTCCTCCGTGACGCTTGGTCGCTCAGCTATATCCCTAAATTAACAGTTAGCGGCAAAGATATGCGCAGGCTGGAATAATGCTAATTAAGGTAACCTGTGTACACGTCAATGGGAAGCAAGAATGTGCGCGCTTTGCAGCCTCGCTTGCAACTTTTCGGACATCGCAGCTGGCGGCGGTTCCGACCAATTCGCCGCCGCGCAGGCGTTCGTATTCCAAAAATTTTTAATAAAATTTGCATAAATATGCAAGCACAATTTGCTGGCCGAATTGTAACGTCTGGCCGCTGCGGCAACGCCAACGCGGCAAACACATCCGTTGTTGCTGCAACTAAAGCAGCGGAATTAAAAAATTTTTGTGCAAACCATATTAAGCATTGCCATCTGAATGCACCTCCAAAAGGAAATGTGCGGTGTCAGGTGTTAGTCGGCTTCAGTGCGACGCTTTGCTTGAATTTCCTACGTATAGGCTTTTGGCTTAGGGTCCTTTCAGAGAGCTGACCTTGCGGGGACGCATTCTGTCAGCCAACTCAACCCCGTTGCCTTCACCGTCGAAAGGTCCTTCTTTTCGGCATTGTCACTACTTTCAGGGAGAAACAATGACTTCGTATTGAATACTGGCTTTTGAATACAAACAATGAACCTCCGACTTTCCAATATGCGCATATAGTCCCGCAATGGCGGAACTACTTAACGAACTCACATGGACATTTTGAAAAGTGAATTTCATCTCATTTTTGCATGACGAGGTTGCATGAGCTTTTATCTAAATAACTGTATGCCTAAATTCCGGCACCTCTGAACGACCCGTGAAGTTATTCGTCTGCTACCGCAATATTGTTAGAGAAGAAATTTCTGAAGATTGATTTATTCGATTTTAAGAACTAATACATGAAGCAGTCGGCTTCGTGCAACGTTTTACTGAGCAGTGACGCAGGAAAGGGATGGACATTTGAAAAGTTTTCGTCGGCTTCCCATAATCTGAGAAAAAGCGGATCGTCCATTGAGCGATGGTTAAAACCGTCGGCTTTTGGTGAACGAGATCGTACGAGAAAAGTGCCACCCGAAAATGGAGGCGGGTGCATATAAAAGTATCCTCAACATGGAAAGGCTGTCAAGGAATTTAGGCAGATGGGAAGCAAAATTAAAGCATAAAACGAATAGCAAATCTTTTGAGAAACTTTAGTGACCTCAGCCATTGCAGAGGTGATCGAACCTGGTAGTACACGCGAATATCAACAGCTTAAATCATTCGAAAGCAGTCAGATAGGTTGGAAATATGAAATGGTGTGCATGATAAAGATGTGCGATTGGAAATTTGTTGGAATTCGTTCTGCAACAGTGAAGCAGGCGAAAAAGTAATGCATGCATCAATAATAGCGCATTTTCTAACCTCATTACTTTCCTTGGCACTAAAGACGAAACAACGCAACCTCGACAGCTCTAAGTCGATCACTGCGGCCAGTATTCTTCGATAACCGCCAACTGACCGCTTCCTCATCATCTACGCGTAAAGTTATTCCAATAGTACCTGAAATAGCACAGTTTAGTATTAATAGATGGATTCAAGCCAAAAAACCAGACAGGAGAAAAGTTGGTGGACCAAAGAAGCCCGTAACAGAAATTACAAATCATATTCGACAATGCATATGTACCTTATAGAACAAAGATGAAGTTATTGGTGAAGTGCAACTTTTAAATATCTGAGCGCAGGAGAAAGCAAAGGACATCTCCGCCTCTGAGGTAGCAATGCCAAGCAAAAATTTGAGGATCGAAGAGAACCCATAGTGTGGCCAACCGTTGTTAAGCCATTTTTTAGAGGCAAAATTCAGAATACACCGCAAGAGACAGAAAACTTCCACCGAAAAAAATGAAGCAGCTATATTAAGAATGATAATAAGGCCGCCAATGGCAATTAAGAGGTTTGCAGAGCAGATTCCTTTGCAACAAACGACGCTTATTGCAATGTGACCGAATAGTTACAGAAAGGCAGAAAATAGAAATTTGCTTAGACGCGTAAATTCTTTTTCTGTAATTCCTTATGGATCTTATCCTGGTCATTGTTGGCAGCCTTGTAAGAGCATACGGTGCACGAAAGACTGCAGAGTCTTCGGATGGTCAAACAACGAAAAGATGAGGACTAAAGGGCTTGGGAAAATTTGAAAATGCAAGTATAAACCGATTGGGTTTAAAATATGTTCACTGTTCGTCTGTAATTGACCATCATTGTCACTGTCATGGTCGGTTAGAGGGAATGCTCACACCCCTGCATGATTGACTGGGAGAGTGACAAAAGCTGAGAAGCCCAAGGTTTAACCTGATAAACGATGTCACAAGCCTGGATTGCCGAATGTAGAAGCCTGAAGACCCGACGACTGACTGGGCAGGTAACATACTAAGCGTTGAGCTCCTGAAGCTCCACAATTTGTTGACTGTTACATCAGTAAAAGCTGCGAACTGAGAACGGGGAAAAGGTAAAGTGAAGAACTACAGGAAAAAATAAAAAATAAAAAAATAAAAATAATAACGAACTCCCCTTTCGTAATTTGGCGTACAATAACTGTCTCCTTAATTTCGACAGCAAAACGCAGCAGAAATTATTAGTGCAATAATGACCTTCAAATGTCACAGCTTTCGCTTTGAAAAGCCGCAGCCTGCATTTATTCTTCTTCAAGTAATGTTCGAATAACACAAATCTAATTTGCGCGTTCGTTAACGCAGTATGCCAAAGAAAGCAGTTCTCTACGAGAAAGGGCAGAAAAACAAAATAATGATTAAAAAGTCCGTAGAAAGTCATTGTTGTACTACAAGAGAGAGAGGGGAGAAGAGAGTCAAAATTAAGCAGGTATCAAAATCATTTCTATTAGTACAATTTTTCTTTCAAACGCGCTGCTGTAATCGGCAAAAGTATAAGCACAACATAAAGGTAAATCGTGTTTTTATCGTGTTTAGCGTTTTGCAGCTGAGAACCGACGCTTTTCATTCACTGAACCCTTGAAATGAATGGACCTTCTTGAGATGTGGAAGACATCCTTCCCCAATCAAGCGAGATACGACAGAGATAGCGTAACTGCGTTCGCCACGTACAGGTTGAATCGGTAACGTCGCCAAACGCTACCTCATGTCAAAAGAACATTGCTTATAGACGCCGTAAACGAAGCCAAAATTAAGTGCCTACAATTAATCATTATTAATTGACATCCACACTGCTACTGCAAGAGGGCATATGATGAATTCATAAGAAGAGTAATAAATCAATACTTCTCTAAATAATATGTGGCGAGCAGGAAACACTTCAAAGCGCAACCGATCATCGTATCCACGAGCGGCGGGGATAGATTTATACACTGTGCAGACCGTGCAGACGGCCTTGCAAATGGTAGAAATGACAAGTTATTAAAATATCTACAAACACGTGGAACAGAGCTCACCTGCAAATGTCGCTTCGAAGAGAAAGGAAGAGGAGGTTTTCAAGCTCGAATTTCCCAGAGAGGAATCTTTTGCAGGCGATTGCTCGCTATCAAACGTTGCATCACGTTTGCCAAGTAGTTATTGAAACATAGCAATGCGGAGTCAACTACGACGACATAATCCAATTAAAATTTTACTAATGTAATCCTCCCTTTGCGGCACTCTTGTAAGTTCAAGTTGGTGTCATCTAATAGAGTTCCATTGAAAATGGTTCGCCCAACCAATGCTGGCAGCCGAAGCAGGCATGCTGCTAGCCGTCGCTCAGGTTATTTGTCCAGTGATGGAACGAAAAAATGGCAAATAGAAAAGTAGCAAACAATTATCAGTCCGCCCGCGGCGGACTGATAATTGTTTGCATGACAACCTGCAAAGTTTCGCGTTTGAAACAATTTAAGCCATTTTGCAGTTCAGGGTTCCGTCAATCTTCCCCGAATGCCAACCGCAGCAAAAGCGCAACCATGGACATCCGAGAACAAGAAGGAAAGAGGAAAGAACCGTTGAAACAACAGGTTGGAGCGAATACCCTCTGCCGACGTGGAAACGACCAAATGGGAAAAATGGAGAAAAATTTAGCAAATATGCCTTCGCTTACCTCGAAACTCCAAAAGCACTATGGCACAGAATTCTGGGGTTGTCCTTTGGGAAAGCAATCGTATACTTCTGAAGTAGTCCACTGAACTTCTGTAATTCGTTGTGACAGCAGTTATCAAATTGAAGCCGTTTTTAGAGGGCTGGCAAAGCAGCGCGGTGAAACATTAATTTATTCCTAGCTGAAAAGGCAAGATGCGAAGGAAAATCATCCGAATGAATAATTCCAGCGGTCACAGCGTAGGTGTAACCTAATAAATAGACACACACACACATTCGCGTGACGCTGACAAGGGAATTAGCATTGCTAAACACGTAGATAAAATACATTTAAATTGCTGGCAGCCTATTCAATGATTCTGTAGGGGAGACAGAGAGACAAATGCTCCCAGTGACCAACCTTGGCGGTTTTGGTTGTAGATTACATAAAACAGTAGAATTAGATTTCCTTTGCATTACGGAGAACAAGCGTACAAATATGGAAAAAATATTCGACCTACATGGAGTCGCGGGAAGAGAGATACATTAATATTAATAACATGAAATACTACACAAGCGGAATTGATGCTCATGAACGACTAAGGCAGTCGAACCTCTAAGAAGCAGTGCAAACAAGAAACGCTGTTGACCAACATGGCCATGGGACTTCGCTGCTTGGACAAAAATGGCAAACAAAATTGATTGTTTGCCCAGTCTGTGACCCTGTAAAGGACATTCCCGCCTGCCTCCTTTGAACGAGAATCCACTCGGCATACTGTTCATTGCAAAGTGGCCGGCAAACGAATGGAGAAAGTGTCATCAGGAATGTCCACACCACTTTTCTCAATCCGTTGCCAGCATTCCAAACAGACGAACACCGCCCTGACCATCGAAAAGCGTACTCAGCAGTGAATTTGCAATGCTCAGTTTTATACTCCTGTTTAAAATATGACCAACTAAAGACAATTTGCATAAAAGCGATAAACTGCCGATGAAACGTCGTGATTTTACGATCAGTAAAATTTGAACGTAACCCGTTTTAGCACTGTGCGTCACCGAAGGATGATGAGGTCCAGCGGCTCTTACTCGCCCTGGCTCGCCCAGTACGCAGCGGACCGGCAGCAGACTTTGGGACCTGACAATCGGAATGACCTCTCGTGAGTGGGTGCATTTCAATGTTTCGCCCCAAGTGGCCAACCAATCTTTATCGCAAACAGCAGGCATACTGCACGTTAGTAAGCTACATTGTTTAGGCTGTCCAAGGCAACGACGGCTCTGCTGCGCTCTATGCTAGGACCTGTTTTATTCACTTTTCCTGCTCTTTACCAAAAGACAGGATTTTTGGTAAGTAAAGCGCATCGGTCTGCTCGCAGCGGCCAATGACGTCATTTCAGGTGGGACTGTTGCTGACGATCGCATCAGCTTCCTGGAGCACGTGCACCATGATAATGATAGCGAGGGCGTGCGAATGGATGTGCCAAGCGTAGGCGAACGACATGCTCCTTCTCAGGTAGTTATCCAATTGAAATTAGTTGCGGCAAGGAGACGGGAGTCACGTACGGTCATCTTTGCGTATCCGCTCTGAAGAGGACATCGTACTGTCGGGATGCAACCTGCGAACGACTAAGGTTGACGAAGCAACTTGACATGCGCAAAATAAGCCAGCACATTCACACTACTTTTTTTGTAGTTACGCGTTGAACTATGCAGTGGCGGTGTTCCAGATTGGAATCTGCTGTTTCCAGGTGAAATTCATGACCACCCACGCTGCGTACGTAAGTTGGAAGCGGAACTGCAAAAAGCTGCTTTCAGAGCGGAGCCACTTTTTTCAGCTGGCCAAGATGACCAACTGCAGCTTCTGCGGCGAAAAGTCCTACTGCCATTTGGCGGTCATACCGTGCACATGCGTAGTCGGAGCCGTTGCCAACGTGACCATTCTGGCCTGGATGGCCTTGCTGGCCAACGGTCTGGTGGCGACCGTTATTGTGGCGGTATTTCGGGAAGCCGTCTCAAAGGCAGATATCCAATTTCCAAGCCTGGATGTCCAAGCGAACTTTGGAACAATATGCAAAGTCCTTGGAGCAGTGATTTTCGCCTTTGAAGGGCAAACGCTGGTGATCAGGCGGTCTCAGCGGCTTGCACATCTATGCTTAATCGTTCAGATACTGCCATTAAGGAATCGAATGCTTCAACCGCAACAGCTCGCTTCACCAATAGGCGTAGTGCCGTTAAGTATGCTAATTATTACAACAGTTTTCATCACCGCAGGGTCAGTCGGCTTTATTGCCCTCAAAGAGCAAGCACCTGAAAGTATCTTGTTATCCGATCAAGTTATTACCCACAGTTGGTGAGTAGAACATCATCGGTTCAATAGCAAATCCGCCTGCGCGTCATTTGCTGCGCCTACTTTAGGGTTCAAGCCGCAGTGATAGCGGTTATGCTGTTCGCCGTTATGGCCTCCTACCCGTTCAACCTGCTGGCCGTGGTCGACATATTAGAGGAGCCATGGAAAGCGACCCTGCAACGGTGGGGAGAAAACGTTCAAAAGTTACCGCTAACATTTCTCCTACGCTTGCTGCTCAGTCTCCTAGTTGGTAGGCAGATTCCGCACAGAAAAATGCGAAGTCGACCGGATTTGCAGGCGCTCTGACCATTGGTATTCCAGACCTCGAAAGCATCACGTCGTTTCTTGGCGGAAGCGTTGGTATGCTCGTTTGCTTTGTTGTACCACCGTTGACCCTTCTGATGGTCGAACTGGAGAGTGTCACAATGTCCGTTTTGAAAAGACGGCTGCTCACTGCACTACGTATCACGCAGTCCCTCATTGGAATAGCTGTCGCCTGCTTTACCCTAACTGCCAATTTCGCACATTAAGCTTAGAGGTCAATAACAATGCATCAATTATGCATGCTTAGGCTTTTCAGGCAAGTGTGCCGCGTATGTTGGCAAATCTGCCTTTGTCTAGAGTAAGATCAATTTTGAACTGCTAACCCTCCGCTAACAAATCGATCCTTTTCTATAAAGAAAATACAGCAGCATGTTGGATTACTGGCAGACGTCATTCATGCAAAGCAACGTAAGAAGGTGCAACATGGGAACCTACGGTCAGAAGTTGATGCGCTGTAAACAGCAGAAGCTCAGATTAGCCTTTCATACGTAAGGAATAACAACATCTCATTGTAACCATGCAAAGAAACGCCAAAAATAGGGAACGTCATGGTGGACAAATTATCCGAAAACTAGTACTCGAGAATGACAATCGAAATATGGAAAAAGAAAAGGTAAATAAAGGGGCATTGGCGAACTGCACTTCGCCAAAATGGCAATATGTCACGGAGAGTAACAAAATGTGTGTACGCGCTCGCTAGTTGCAACAGTGAAACGCGCAAGAAGCCATGGAGAAAAGTTGCATCAGTGACAGATACGATGAGATGTACTAACGAGACAAGTAGAAAAGGAGGAAATGGCTTTGATAACACCTTGGTGCTGATGCACAAGCAAAATTCAGTTTGTAAGTCGCACGGCATTCTGCTGGTAAACTTATGGATTTCAAAACACCGCGTAATTAACAGCCTGTCTCAATTATGGTGGTCAAAGTACAACTTATGGAGGTGGTCAAAATATAGAGTTAACTCTCCTATGCTTAATAATGGCGGACCAACAAACTATAATACAAAAGCGTGGTCAACATGAGAATGGTGGTCAACTTACAGAGGTTGTCAATTCTGGATGTTCCACTGTATATATATATATATATATATATATATATATATATATATATATATATATATATATATATATATATATATATATATATATATATATATATATATATATATATATATATATATATATGGGCGAAGCATGCGCAAATGCAATAAATAGCTTTCGCTCCCACAAATTGGTAATAGTTTCTACTTTACCATTTACTTTGGCCCGTTAAAAATTTTCCGACACGCAAAGCAGTCCAATCAAGTGACATAAAGAAGGCACCAACCGCTCGATGATAAATATACACATCGCCGCGATGGCGTATCTTTGACATTTGCGAACGGTTAAGTGAACGTGTTCCAGGGCTCTCGTTCGGTCGCCATTTTCGTCAGCGGAAGCGAACGGACACGCAAATGACCGGTGGTCGGGGAAGTGAACCGCTATGACAGTAAGTAAAAGCTAAAGAGATAAAACAAAAGCCAAGAAAATGTGGCACCCCGGCAAAGCGGCCCATAATGGAAATGAGTCATTTCCAAAGTGTGAAAACGGATAAATGGAAATATCTGCCGCCTGAACGATCGAACGAGCGAGCACAAGACCTGAATTCAGGAGGGTTTGTCGTTTGCCGACCTCTTCAGGTGCATATTCAAAAATTTCTTTATCGAAGACGACGATATTTTCTTCCTGAAAAATGCACACACGTTCCTCGACGTGCAAATACGTATTTTGCGTTACCTGAGGGAGTTGGCGGAAGGTGATGTATGCAAAGCACCGTTGGATTTGGCCGTTGTAAGGTTCTTGAGGGAGATACTTCTCGGCATTATCGAACACGAAGAAGAGGATGGTATAGTACAACTTTCTTTTCGAATGTTTAGGCGGTCCATCACTTGTGCAATGGCTGGACAAACCTGCACGCTGTCCAATTGACCCTGAAAATAGTCCCGCTTTCAGGAGAAATCGTACAAGGCTAAACTGCACTTTCTTCCTACTAATTTTGGAGACTGAACTACACAACAACACGGCGCGAACGCTTACCTGGTATTGAATGTCAACGTGCAGCAACAGTGCCGACAATTCCAATTCCTCACTGTGCTCATTGCGCAGCGTGACGGAACGGTAGCCTGGCAAAGGATCAAAATGAAGTAACTTAAAAATAATAGAAACAATTCATGCAAGGCCGTATGCAAATTGAAACAAAATGGACAACGAAAGCGCTGTGCTCACCCGATCGAATGCAGTTAACGGGAAAAGTTGCCTGCGCAATGACCGGTTCCGTTGATGGATAAACGAGATCGCCATCTTCAACGTAGAAGCGAATAAACGCCAATTCCGGACATTTTATGTCGAACTCGAAGTGCTCATTCCACACTGGATGCAAACCATCACAGCCTAAACATGGCGACGCATAAATCAGTCGTTAGCCAGCGCTTTCGGATTGCGCAAAAACGTACAAACGACGCTGGTACGGTAAGCGCGGCAATCGCAAGGTAAACCAATTACTTCGACCTCCACTACCGGGCTGACAATTCCTTTGCTTTTGTCCTTTCTGTACAAATGCCTTCCGGCGATGACCTGAACAATTTAGATGCGCAATTTGAAATTGGCACAGTACCTGTGCAATGCAACTTACCTCAACAGTAAGAATCATAGACTTGGAGGAGCAAATTGTCTCCGGCTTTTCTGGATCATACTGTTCGCACAGGAGAAAATCCGGCTTGAGCACGTAGCCGCAGTTTCCGTTCACCATAAACTTGGCTTGACTCAACTGCATATATTTATCTGAAGGAAAAACATTAATATAACAATACTTACTTCGGCAACGTCTACGCAGTTTAATGGCATTTCGCTGCTACTAAGATTATTGGAGCGAAAAGATCACTACATCATACCGCGCAAACTTTCAGCTTCCGTCGGCAAACTATCCTAATCTGGACCATGATCAACCATCTTTATATAGAACACAAGAATCGTACTTCGTGCACTAATGAAACGCCATTGAGTCTCCAAAAGATTTCATTAACATTACACAAAGATGCAAGTTTCAGATGAGTAATAAAAGTAAGGCATACCGGGAGTTTGGTAGTTAAGCGCGACCATTTGACAACCGGTATTCCACATTGGAACAGGGTTGAAATTTGACGACGTCAATCGAGCGCCGTTGGGATAAACCCGGGACAGCTGATGTCTGTTGAAACGCACCAGTCCTGCAAAATAGGAAAACTGTACGCGAACGGTTGGCAAGCTGCACCGAGCGAATGAGGCAATTTTCAAAATTTATAACCAAATCAAACTCACAAGCACGACATGCCGTCTATGCTCCTATTTGGTAAACAACACTCGCCCTTGACTGGACCACGGCAAGCTTCTGTGTGGCAAATACAACAGCAAAGAATTACTCGATGAAACAAGAAACCAATTTGTAATATTTTCCACTTAGATAGCCTACTGAGCCTATCTTTTCGATGACATTCTTATGGAATAAACCCTATGGATATAGGAGATGAAATTGATGCAAAAGGCTAGGGCTAATCTTTTTCATATTAAAAGTCCTTCCTACCTTCCACTTTTGGACGCTTCGTTCATTAGGTGCAATGATCATCTGAAAGCCGGAGTTTACAGGAAGTCTATTCATCCAGACTATTGTGTCACTTAAAATTGTATGCACCATTCATCAGGTTGTGTGGTCGCACCCTTCTTGTAAAAGGAGACGGGACGAGAGCAGTCGATCAAAGAAGATGACGTGTAATTTCACCGTTACAAAACGCCCGTTTAATTTCGAAGAACTGGTGCCTCCCTTTCTTGGTTTATCGCAAGAAAATAAAAACAGAAGGCAATATCTACGGAACGCACCTTTCTCGACGAGACGGTCCAATTTGGAATCACAAAACGAACACATCTCGTAAAATTTACCAGGTATGCCTAAAAATTACCAACTGTCGTCAAAAGCAAAGCGATTGTTCGTACGGTCCGGATTGAAGGGAACAGCTTGACAATAGACGACCAAATTTGAAAGCTCGCTGGCAATGCGAAGGCACTTTTCCTTCGATCGAAGCAACGATGCCTGAAACGGAGTCTTTAACAGACCTTAACAGCGAGATGTTCACACCTTGTTGTTCGCGCAACGAGAAACTTCCATTATGGAATTTAGCCAGTCAATTTGGTCCTCCTGCGAGCTGGCAGCGACGACTAGTTCTCGACCATCGAAAGCCATCGCCTGCTCGCATATGCGCAAGGAAAACGGCTTCGACGATTCGAACACTTCTGTTCAAAAGGAAAAGCAAAAGTTGTCTCATAAAAAGCGATCAACTTTGCAAACCTACCGACAAGGCACTGAGTTAAGGGCAACGTCTCCACCTCGACCTCCTGACTGGCAGTGCGCGAATCGTTCGACCAGGTGGGATGTAATATTTCGACACGCTCCATCAGCACCAGACCGACTTTGCCGCAATAAGAGGCGCGCCACCTATGGTTCACTATCGTATGGAAGCAGAAGTGCACACTAAAGTGAACCTACCACAGCTCGTTCTCCTTTCTATGAATTATGATAAGCGCTTTGGCCGGAAACGACAATTCTATGTCGCTTTGCGCCGTATAAGCACATCTCGTCAAGGCGACACACTGCAACAAATAGAGCTGTAACTTTGAAACAAGCTACTTGGGCAATTTCGTAATAAAGATATTACGTAGACAGGTAAATCATCCTTCACAAACTTGCTGTAAGACGCGATCGCACTGGTTTACAAATTCCTAAGTACTCCTAGTTGTTTGAATGGCCGCTTCAAAAATACGCTCAACTGCTTGCATTTCGCATCGCGAACGGTGAATAAGAAAGGTATACTCGTCCTGCGAATAACTACGGTCGAATAAATCACCTTGTCGGAGCCGTTCAGCTCCAAATAGGAACCGACCGGCGAATTGGACAGCTCCGACGAGTATTTTTCAATAGTCTCGGCATTGACAGGATATTTAAGGCATATTCCCCTGTACAGCTCATTTTTGCTGTAGTATTCGACGACCCAATTCAAACTCTCAAACTGATGGTCGCCAACCACGAACAGCCGACCTTCGTGCTTTAGGCGACAATGCTTTATCAGACCGTCAACTCTGAAAGCAGAAAAGGACGAAGCATAATCGTCGCAAAGGAAATGAACCCACTGTTTACCTAAAGGAGAGAATGAACGTTTTATCACCGCTTCGTATTAAGAAGGCGCCATCCAGCGGATACTGGTTGAGCATTTCTTCCGCCTTTTGCTTGTCAATGTCACCTGCAAACCACGGCTCGCCCACATGAGGACACGGCTGCGGGCAGGGCGTTCGCAACTTTGAACGGAACTTCGGAGTAATAAGCGGCTGCTTTTGATAGTATCCAATCAGCTGATAAAGCGTATCCATCTTTTTCGTCTCCAACAGGTAATAATGCTTTACGCCCGCGATCTGCGTCGATTTGATGCGGCAATGATGCACCAAACCGCTGTGCCTAAAAGTGGGGGATACTAAATCGCGCTTGAAGCGATAAATCTACGTGCCCTATGCAGCAATGGTACCTGAACATTTTTAGTTAGGAGAAAAATACAAACACTTACAGAAGCGACAGCGAATAATCGCCAACGAAGGTGGTCGACTCGCGCACAAGGAACAGACCGTTGCCGAGACTTTGGTTTTCCTCCAAAATGCGGACCGCCTGCTCGCGGCGAATGCGCCCATGGAACCACTCCTCGGTCATGTGGAGCTCGTCTGGGTTTGACGTTACGGCAATGTCCTCTGAGGCCGGAGGGCCTTTCTCCTCTTCGGTCTTCGGTTGCAATTGCCAGTTGGGGTTTTGGTTCGTAGATTCCTCGTCACCCGGGCGGAAAGTGCTGCCGTCTCTGGCGCACCGATAGTAGCAGAGGCGATCGGGCAACAGAATGAACAGATGAGGATACCAGCACTGAACGTACCGAGATAGTACCAAAATGTAAATTCACCACCTACTTCTCCATCCTTTTCCTTCATGTATAATACTCCTTTTTTCTGCACATCAGGATTCGACAAGAGATCGTTGTCTTGGAAAGCTGCAAGCAACACGCAAAAGAGAAGAATAGCCTACACCTTTGCAACAGGATGCCGTGAACCTACGGTCGTCAGTGTTCACCAGCGCCGTCGAGGAGTTGACCCGTCCATCCGAGTCGACCGGCAACTTCTTGTGCTTTATAAGAATTTTTCGCTTCAGCTGCTCTGGCGAGGGCAGTTCAGTGGCGTCAGAGTCAAGCGGTGTTGTTAAAAGCATATCTGAAAGCGCTTTCCGGGGTAAAATAGGAAAACCACAGCGCGAAAGCATTAGTGGAATGTTGGAGGACAAATGGGTAAAACGACAGAGTGCCGATTACTCTTCCCCGCTCTTGAAGGAGCTCATTGAAATTAGATTTCCGGCGAGAAGGCCAACGGAAAATACAAGGAATCCTACCTTGGAAAACATCCTTGAGATCGCTGGCCAACTGACGCTGGAATGGCAATGTACAATTGTCTTCTATGGATAAAATGAGCGGATACTCGCTAGCGACGAACGCGTACGCCCTAATTGTATATAGTACATCGCGCAGGTTGAGCTTGGTGGTCATTGTGTGACCATGGTACACTACGATTTCAAGGTCTGATGGTCCTCTCTTTTGGCCATCCCAACAATCCACTAACAAAAGAGATCATTATGAGCAAGCGGAGAGAGAGAGAGTGAGTACTCACGTTCTACGCAACGACAATTCATAAGAAGCGCCTTGGTGTAAGCCTCGAGCGAAGATTCGCTAGTCAGTTGATCGCCAGTCAAATAACTGCAAATCACGGAAAGTGTGTACAAACGCGCGAAAACCAGTCTCAAGCGAGTCACGTATTGTGCGAAGAGGAAATCCAATAGTCGCACAGTGGACGCGTCATGTCCTGATTAACCCGCTTATGCACAGGATCCAACAGACCGTTCTCCCTTGAGAAAAGGTAGTCGAGGAACTGAGACATACGATCAAGCTAACACATCAAGCCGGTGCCATTTGCAGAGCCAATTCACCTCCTGGACGCTGAGGTACGGTTGGTCGGTCGCTCGTGAGGGACCCAATCCGCGCAGGTAGTTCCGCAGAAACAGGTAGCATTGCTCGCTGTTCTTTCCCATTTCGTCCTTTCCAAAAGAGACGTCAAAGCAAACGTGTAAGGAACAGACAAGCAAAATCCATCCAACCAACCTTCTGCTCCCAACGAAGAAAGTGTTGAAACCTTTCCACGCTGACAATCTGACCATCTTCGGAATACGAGAAGAAAGCGTTTGAGAACAACTAAAGTAATATAAAATGGTTAGAAACACGTTTAGCAATAAGCAAACGGAGAAGACTAAAGGTTAGTTATACAAAGTTATATACATATATATATATATATTATAATATATAGAGTTACAAGAAAAATTTCATTATATATATATATATATATATATATATATATAGACGTATGAAGCTGATGATGCGAAATAATTCATTCAAGAAAGTTCATAATTCAAGAAAGTTACGTGTTTGAAGAATAATAAAGTTCGAACGGGTCAACTGTTGTTTTCTCTGCTACAACGAAACATTACACGTGATCAAAATCTTGATTCTTGCACTCTACGTATTAACACTGCCTTCGGGTTATTATGCCAATGCAAATGCCAGACGCTGACGCAAAAACATGCTACTTAGTGCTCTCCTCTATTAAGCAGCCCCGCCTACGACTCAATGCGCAATGGTCATGCTCGGACTTGTTTCTTTCCACTATTCTTTATGCAAAACTGTGCAACAACTTGTTGCGCACCACTTCACGTAGTATTAAGCCCTGAAAATAGGACTGGTTCGTACCGGGAAAGGGTATCATTGCACAGGGTTTTAACGCCTGAAATGCCCTTAGCTTTTTGCACATCAGTAAATCGTTGCCCAGTTTATTAATAATAGCAAAACAGATGTCTTTAATTGAAGGAACACGGCAAAACCACCCGTGGCTGAATAATCTTGTAATAAGTATACCGGAGCTTTCGAGAACAACTCACGTTCTCGTCCTCAGCGTAAGCACAAAGATTTCTTTTGGATGCTGTAACATGTATGTTCTTACACTTTAAACTCTCCGTACTGAAATGATTATCAAGTAGGGAATTTTTCTTTTAAGCCACTGTTAAGCGTTTCTAGTATTGGGTCATACATTGGCAACAACTTGTTATAGTTACCAAACTCCAAATATCACTAATTGCATATCCGTCCTCCCTGCTAATACAGGGGTTATGGCGGATGAAAAGCGCTTCTTCAACTTTCCTTATAAAATAGTTGTTCTCATTCCGAAGCCTCAATACTCTCAAACTATCGTCAGGTTCCGGACAACCTACCACATGTTCAACTACTGAAGATCCACTGATACATTCTAACATAATTCCATTTGGATCTTTAGTTTGGGGTTGCCCGCGTCCAAATACTGGTTCACCTCTTATTCTCCTTTCAGCATTTCGATACCATGTAATCCCTGCAAAATGCTGTTCGAATCTGTGTCGCATTCCGTGACCAGTTTCTATAAAATACGATGCGCCACATCCGCATTGAACGAGGTAGATTGCGCCTGGTCTATCTTCAGGACTAGCTTTTTGTATGTCTGTACGGAGAGATCTCGGACTGCTATGACTACTGAAAACCACCTTAACTCCAGCCTTTTTTAACCTTCTTTGCAAGTACTCTCCTACTCCAGGATAATACGGAATAATACCGTATATACCGGCGTATAAGGCGTCCATAATGCGAAAAACTGGACCGCAAAATTAGGAGACGACTTGTACGCCAGGTCGACTTATACGCCATAGGGACAAAATCCCATAGGGACAAGTTGTCCACTTACAGTAAGACTTGGGTGGAAGGATTTAAAGATTTCAGCATTTTGAACAATAAGTCATTAAAATTGCTTAATTTTAAAACTTTCCATTGCTACATATACGACCAAGCTAGTTCGTACACTTCACTTAAGGTAGCTCGCCGTATTCACTTACGATATTAACACTTAAGATGAATCATAACTGCACTAAACTAAATTCAAGAGGTCTACATATACGCCCGACATAGGCAAATGAGGAAATTTAGACCGCAAAATTAGCGCTCGACTTATATGCCGGTCGACTTATAGGCCGGTATATACGGTAATTCTTGTTGCTTGATCTCTCCTCGGTGTAGAAGAATGGTTTTTCCATTTATCAATTCTTCTGTTAATATACTCGGTAGTGAGCCAATTGGGGTAGTTATTATGGAGTAATGTCAACCGAATGTGTTTGAATTCTTCAATTAAGAATTCATCACTGCAAATATTGAACGCTCTGTCCACCATTCCACTTATTATCCCTTTCTTGACTCTTATTGGCTGATTGGAAGCGAAATTGAGATATATTCCAGAGTGTGTAGGTTTTCAGTGCACCTCCGTTCAAAGCTGTCTGTCCTTTCTGATTACGAGGACATCTAGGAATGGAAGTTCACCTTCATTTTCTTTTTCCATTGTGAAAGTGATGTTTGGGAAAATGTTGTTCAGATGCTCAAGTAAAGCTTCTTCATTTCCTCTTTTTACGATAGCGAATACGTCATCCACGTATCTTTTGAAAAGCTTAAGGCTGTGTTCTTGTATACCTGTTGGGAATGCCGTTTCCTCCAAGTCTTCCATGAAAATTTCAGCTAAAATAGGTGATAAAGAGCTACCCATCGGCGCTCCTTCTTTCTGTCTAAAGTATTGCCCATTCCAGTGAAAATAATTGCCTTCTTCCATGCAAAATTTAACCAACCGCGTAATATGGAAAGGGTTAAGTGTCGTTCTGTTATGGTGTGAGGTGTATATGGGTAACGTCGTACGAGTGGATGAGAGGAATACTGGTGAATAAATCTTTCACATCATAGCTAACCATGATGTCTTCCTCATCAATTAATACATTTCTAATCTCCTTAACGAAATCCAAAGCATTTTTTGTGTGATGTGCGATGTCCTATGATGGGTCTTAATAACTACTTTAAGTATTCACACAAATCTTTCGTTACACTTTTGTAGCTTGAAACAACAGGTCTGAAAGGGATGTTTTCCTTGTGAATCTTTGGTAGACAGAAGACTTCAGGACATGTAAAGTTGGATGAGAATTGTAGTTTCCGTGTGAGTTTAGAAAGTGTCTTTTCTTTATTCTCTTCTATTAATGGAGAAAGTATTAATATAACCTTAAGTGATTTCCTTGAGCGTTCCGTGGGATCATCCCTCATAGGCGTATAGGTGCCAGAAGTTAACAGATCGGTTACTTTACTGTTGTACACCTCTCTGTCTAACACAACTACCATATTACCTTTGCCCGCTTTTGTAATGACAATTGACTGTTCATTTCTTAGATCTTTTATAGCTTTGAAACCATTCAGTGATAAGTTCATATTTGGAGAGTATTTAAATCTCGCGAGACAATTTGCAATCAAGCTTCGAATGTGATTTGCTCTAGATAGATGCACATCCCTGATACCCAACTCAACTCTGCCTAATGATGTCCAAGTAATCTATTTTCTTCGTGGTAGGGACGAAGTTTAGTCCTTTCGCTAGAACATCCGTTTCTTCTGTTGCCAATGGTCTAGAGCTCAGGTTGACCACTGCTTTCCTTGAGTTCAAACTACGCATGTTCTGTCCTCTGTAGTTTCTCTTGCTATTCACAAACTCCCATGTTTCAGAGCAAACTAACCTATTAAATTTTTCAACCTTCTTTCTTGAGTCACGAATTGCGAAGTAGAACATGTAACCATGTGTATAAAATACGATGTCAACTCATATCCAATGCGAGCAATCAGTGCGGTTTTTTGCCAAACCAATGATTGGTTAAGCCATGCTATTTCATTCCTGTGTTCTTTAATAGTGTTCCTCAGTAAAGAAAGGCTTACCTCTCTTAGAATTTTCTTTGTTCTAGCGTTTAGTACTTGTCCTGTCTCCAACCGGAAAGATACCGGTAGGAGACCGTTATCCCGGCATTTCTTGAGGAAACGTACTTTGATTCATGCTTTTTCCAGTTCAATGGGACTGCGTTCCAGAGCCCTTGATAGATCCAATGCCTGTGCGCCGTGGTCACGTTTTATTATATTAAACAAAGGGTTTCGAAACACGGGGTAAGATCTCATGTCTACATAAGACTTGATATGTCAATGTTAGTAACGGGCTCGTCGATATGAACGAATTGAGAAGTCACGGAAAAATTCTACCCGTTGTTTGAAGCCACGTTCATGGAAAAAAGTTTATTTCCAAAAAAGGAACAACGGCGCACGATGGTCAAAAGCGTAGCTTTCGGGTCATCCTAGACCCGTCCTCAGCGTGGTCTGTGCTCGGCCCTCCCCCAGGACTGGCTTTCAGGGAGGGTCCCTCAACTCAGCGAAGCCACAGTGGAGCCCGTCAGATCAACCTAGATCCATCGGGGCTGGTTCCGCTGTGGCCGGCCGGGTGTCGGAGCCTTGTCCCTTACCGACCATCCCCGGAGGAGGCACGTTGTCCAAGTCAAGTCAACTTGGAACAGTGGAACCAGCCCCGATGGATTTAGATTGATCTGACGGGCTCCACTGTGGCTTCGCTGAGTGGAGGGACCCTCCTTGAAAGGCAAACCTGGGGGAGGGCCGAGCACAGACCGCGCTGAGGACGGGTTTAGGATGACCCGAAAGCTACGCTTTTGACCATCGTGCGCCACTGTTCCTTTTTTGGAAATAAACTTTTTTCCATGAACGTGGCTTCAAACAACGGGTAGAATTTTTCCGTGACTTCTCAATTCGTCTACATAAGACATGAGATCTTACCCCGTGTTTCGAAACCTTTGTTTAATATAGCAAAACAGATGGTAACAAATCGACGCATACAAATCTTTGCTTTTCAGAGGTTTCTGAGAAACCCAGTTACGAGGGCCTCGCTTGAGCGTAGGTGAGCATCAGGCATTTCAAACTTTCGAATATTCGCGCTTCAAACAGTAAGACCATGAGTTTTCGAAAACATTTCCACTTAAAAGAGTTTTACAGAATCTAAGGGCTCGTTGAGTAGCACGGACGATCGCTTTTCAGTTATGACACCCCCAAATGGACATTTCGTATGGTAGCAACGTGCGAATAAGTAAGGTTACCAAATGTAAGAAGTAAAACAGCAATAGTGTCTACAGGATTGCAGTCAGTTGAACAAAATTAAAAATTAGCTGATCACTCGAGAACGTTAGGAATACGACCTCCTTCGTTTTGACTGCCTGTGGTGAAAAATGTCTTAAGAAAGATATGATAAGAAAACAGCATCAACGAGCACATGTTAAATGTGGTGAATAAAAGCGAAGAACAGATTTGTGCTTAATAAATATCCCTTAGGAAAATGACTTCAAGTGCTGTTCATAGATAAGCATATATGAAATTTTCGTTGGAGGGGAGATAGATCTCTTCCATGCAAAGATGCTCTCACGCTCGAGGAATTTGGTTTTCCCATTTGCCATCTACGCAAGCAGGCGGGTAAGCGCTTCAATCATTTTCCATGCAACGAATCCGTGGATGCGGAATTCCTGAACAGTGAAATGGATACCGCTGCACGGACTGCACCAATTTCCCGGAAATCCGGCAGTACTTCCCAACTGTTCAAGCAGCAACCGACGGATCAAATATAAAATTGTGATTCCGTGTGGAAGCGCGCACAGACGAAATTCGATCACTTACGCCTAACAACACTATCAACCACAACATAGTAGAATTCAAAAACAAAAGATGTCAAACGTAAAGGTAAGGATAAAATAAAGATATTGGATACAAATCAAATGAATCTACGGCTGGATAAAAGCTCAAACTTTAGAAATATGCTACAGGACTAGTGGAGCGCTGCACTGAGACTTCGCTGACGAATTCAAACTACTTTCCGTCTGAACATTAGAACAGGACGAAGGCAGGTAAAACTTTCTCGATTGGAATATTAATTTTACGCAGAGATGCAAGTCATCGGGTTGTTTAACAAAGAAAATGGGAATGCAGCAATTTAAGATCACTTCGTTTAAAAGTTAGACATTTTGCTTACCTGGTGGCTGTACGTTAGCCGACGACATGCGACCACGAAAGCCTCGAAGTCGATCACATCCTACAGATCGGTATGTAAGAGCGCAAAGTTCGCACGAAACTGCTTACGTTGGTCAACTCCAGAAGAGCCTTCGAAGATATACGACATTGCAAACGCTGCTGGATAAACGGCTTCATCAACTTCATTGGAACGCTCCAAAGAGATGACTTTGTAGGTAACAGTGATTCTTTAGTATACAATCGAACTCACGTCATGGAAACCGGGTTTGCCATGGCAAAAAATTCTCTGCGTAACCAACGATCGATGATCAAAGGATGAGGTACGTTCAGTCCTTCCTTGCGAAGGACGTTCAGGCCGCACACCCACTGGCTGCAGGCGTCGTAGGTTTCCACTGAAAATGGGTAAAATTTCGCAAATCATTGATAAACGGACTTTGCACTTACGGATCACAACTATTAATTGAAGGACGAACTCGCTGCCGTGATAGATGAGTAGCACTTTGTTGGGGTCGAAGCGGACCATCTCCTTTTGGCGCCATTTTTCCACGACCATAATTGTGTTGAGTTTGTGGTCAAGCGAGTGCACATCTTTGATTGTGTGCAAGCTTAGACCGAAAGGTCGCTCGGCACCTTTGCCCCAAACGTTGTCCGTTTTGTAAAAGAGCACCTGCCTAGACAGGCGTTGCAGGCGCAGGAAGCGGGCGCTCGACTCCACCTTTCGGTTGAGCATCACTTTGACGGCTCGATGGCCCTTTTCCATGGCCGTTATTGACGCTTCGGGACTCGAGGAGATTCCAACAGATGGATCGGCCTTGTGCATGTCGTTGGGTAACTCCTGGCCACCCATCGCGTCCCTGGCAAACGATTTCTTAGTAAGGAACAAACGTTGGAAAGCAAATAGCGGAACTGCGCGCCGACAGCGGGTGCACGACAAATGCGCCCGGAGTAGGTTAGCGGCAAGAATTGTTAAACGTCAACCAGCCAACAGAACTTGTTTTCCGGTCGGCCGGGTAAACAATGCGCACCCAAACGGTCCCTACAGGTGACACTTTATTTTCTGCAAAACAGGATTTTTCATTACGCATTCGCTCAATGAAACAAAGCGAAACGATCGTTCACAAGAGGGGCTAAGGAGTGCAGCACGAAGTTGCTAACTTGTTTCGCGTATTTGGCGCAACTTCCCGCAAATTGGTCCGCTTGCAAAAAGCTAGTGAACTTCAACCGCGCTCGAAAAACCGCTCAAACATCGAATTAGCGCCTGCTAGAAAAAATTCTTCACCGGCTGAAAACGGCCGACAGGGGCAACTGGACAGTGGGTGCGCCCGACGGAAAGTTGAAAGTCGACCCGCAGGGAAGTTGAAAGGCGCCGCAGCTACCGTAACTCCGTCGAGGCATCATCCCTGCTGGACTCCTTATTCAAAAAACGTCGCCGCGCTAAATGCTCGCAGATGTTCGCAGTTTAACGTCTGCAACCTCGGGCGTTGCACGTCGCCGAGCGACGAAACGACCCAACCAACCTTCCGGGGTCCAAGCGAACGGTTATTAATGATGTTCAGGTTTTAATTGACAAACGGGCTCCAAAGCGAATGATGGAACTTCCAGTTACAAACCATTCGCCCAATTGCCGTTGCGCAAGTCGTAGTTTTGCGTCGTCGCAACGGCGGCTGAAGAGCACTGGATTTGCTCGGTCGGCGCGCCGTTGTAACATTCGACCTCGAAACTGAACTTGAAAATTTTCGGCAACAGTTGTTCGCACGAGTGTCCATACCACTTGGCGCTGACTGTCGAAATAAACTGCTCAGGCCGAAGCCGAAATATTCTCCGGACAATGCGAACATGCTGACATTTGTCAAAGTACAGTACTCATCGTAAGTTCGTTTTTCGATCGGTGAGGCAGCGAGCAGCCCTTGTTTTAGCTTCGCTTACTGCTTCACATTGCGCAGCTTGGACGTCAGTTTTTCGTATTTGTGTTTGCCGGTCGGCAGGTATTTCTATTTGTCGATGCATGAAAACCAGCGAATTCTTCATTCGTAGAAGAGGTTGTTAGCGTACGCAGCAATGCGGTGGTGGTTGCGCTGCTTTTTCTCCCTGGTCACCCTTGGCTTGTCGATTCGATCGGGTGCTGAACCCGCGGCTGTACAAAGCGCTGTACACTCGGTGTGTAACTTTTATTGCGTCACTTTCCCGCAACAAGCGCCTTTCTTTCATGTGTAGCGTGCGGGAGCTAACGCAGACGGTGAAATCAGACCACCGGGAAGGAGGCCCATGTCAAAATTGTATTACGACTTCAGCGCCTGCGCTTCGGACATTGCTCGACTTTGCACAGACGTGGAAACGTTCACGGACTTTTCTCTATTGCAATGTCTCCACAATGCCGGCGCTCGCGACGACACGGTCTCTACCGGTTGCCAACAGGCGAGAACAACCCAATTTAGAAAATGTGTCCCTTTAAAGACTATTTCAACGTTTTAGCTTATGTGGCAAATTAAACTAAATGTAACCCTGGATTCTCAGTTCGCCGTTGCAGCTCAGAAGTACTGCGGAAGAGAAATGCAAATGGTATCCGGTTTCGTCAAGCTGGTTAAAGCGGCTGCATTTTTGCCTTGTTTTCTCGCCAGTTTCCCGACTGCGTTGGAATCAAAGGCTCCGCCGTGGACGCCAGAGCCCACCTGCTCAACTGCATGCTCGACAAGAAGTCGAAGATCAGCAACCAAGAGTGCCTGGCCTTTCTTGGCCAGGTTGAGGTGTTCACGTTCACTGACTTCCGCCTGGTCGGCCGCTTCGTCATGGCTTGCCGAGACGATGTCGTTAGGTACAGCTGCGGACAGTTGAGCGATACACGAGATCCGGTAAGGATCGGTTTTTAAATGTGTGATCGGCGTGAATTTTCGATCGGACACGATTTGCAGAACGAAATCCATTCGCAAGGCTCAACGCTCGACTGTCTGATGCGCAAGTACATGGAGAATCCCCAGGAGAAGGGTCGAATTAGCGAGCAGTGCCGTCACGAGATGCTAAGAATAGCCGAACTGCAGTCCGACGACTTTCACTTGGACAGACCTTTGTACTTTGCCTGTCGTGACGACCGGGAGCATTTCTGCAGGGAGGTGCGGGCAGGCGAGGGTCGCGTTATCCAGTGCCTCATGTCGCATCGTGGAGAACGCGGGATGAGCAGCGAGGTCCCCTAGCATACACGTTTTGTTGACGTTCCACCCAAATCTTAATTTTTTAAAGTGTTCTGCCGCGCTTCTACAACGCGAAAAAATGGTGGCAGCGGATTACAAGGCCTCCTACCCGCTGGTGTCGGCTTGCAAAGCGGATATTGAAAAACATGGATGCCTCGCGCAAGCGAACGATCATCCGGAGTATATGTTGCTCTCGTATGTTCTCCTTTGCCTGGAAAATGCCATTCACATGGGTAAGCTGAATTTCAATTCGCTTCTCCGTTTTTGACGTGTCCGGATGAGCATGTTAATCTACTAGTGTTAACATTTATAAAGTGGTCTTTGGGGAATTTTAATAGCAGCGAAGCTGCGTTTCCCTACCCCTTATCAGCAGGCTATCGACTTGTCCGCCCACAAAAGAAGCGGCAGCCCAAAAGCTTGCTGGCCTCGCTGGTTATCCGTGGGCAATGAAGACTTGTGTTTTCCAATTCAGTTGAACCCTGTTCAGCGCGAAGATTTTTTCAAACGCGCATTTATGCTTATTCACTTTTTACACGCAAGCAGTTTCGTGACGGGCACGTAAGCTCTCAGTTTTCTTGTACTGGATAAATCCCTTCCATAAATTTTATCTTTACACTTCTCAGAACATGACAGTCTTGTAGTGACACTATGACAAGAAGGCCTACGTAAATGACCTGTGGGGAAGACTTGTTGACCGAACAAGATCTTGTTCATTAAAGACAGCCTGCAAAGACTAGCTTTGAATTCCACGTACGTAGAGTGTTTTATTTCTAGAAGATCCTATCGCTAGTCTGACAGAACCATTCAGAAAGTTCACCATCCCGATATGATACCTGAAAATCAGTAGTAGAAAAATGTTCTAGCTACTGCTTCGTTTATTGTTTGAAGCGCGTTGTAGCGAACATTAATGTGAGTGGATAAAGGGAAGAGAAGTTCGCTCTAGCTTCGCTGCCGCGTCGTGGACTGCAACGGCTGCAGCCACTGATCTTTTTATTTTACTTACAAAGTCGAGATTCTGTATCATTTCGCTTAAAGAAAGCGTATTATTGTTTATCTTTGACATGTTTAACTACCGGTTGCTTGACAACAGATTAATAGAGTTAGGCCTTGTGTATAGGATAGCTTTTAATTATCTAAGTAACAAGCATCGCTCCTGTTGCTCTGTAGGGATGTCGTTCACTAAAGCAAGGTTTGCTGGACAGGACGTTTGCGACTCAGCGGCAGAGAAGCTGAGGAGTTACTGAATGATTAACTGGCAAATGGGAAGTTGTTTATGTTTATTAATGCTGCCTGGAAAGGGTGGGCACATGGTTGTTTTTCTTAGACGGTACATAATCCAAAATTCCATCGTGCTGCCCACGACTGAGCGCAATTCAAACGTTTGTTTCTTCAAATTTCCATTCAACATTTTCATTTCGATTTAAACCATTTATAACTGAAGCCGCGAACAGGGCAGTCACCCTCCGCAGGGTCGTGTATATTGCATACTCTTTACTTGTACCCATTTTCTTCCATCGATAGGGAAGCAAATTGACAAAGACTGCGAGAACCAAATGGCGGAGCATCGTAAGATGCTCTTTTCGGATTACCGTTTGGAACCGGAGCTAGTGCTCGTCTGCTCGACGGACATTGAAAAGTTTTGTCAGGACGTGATGGCCGACGGTAGCAAGGTGCTTCACTGCCTTATGAAGGCGGTGCAGACGAGGTTCAAGGAAATGCAGTCGCCGTGCTACCAATCGGTAAGTGGGCGGACTGATCAGCATTGCGCCTCCGTACCCCTCACCCACAATCTGAAGTGGTAATTGGTTTGCTGTCAGGTGGCCAGGGCGATCAAAGTAGCCGACATCTCGAGAAACTACAAGGTCGATTCGGTTCTGTACAACGATTGTCGCGTCATAATTGAAGGTCCTTGTCGTTCGGAGGTCACCTCCGAGACGCAGTATGTTCTGTCCACTTTTGATTCTTCGATGAAGCTTTTCAAATTTGAGAATGCTGTCTTGCCTGATGAACCACATCGACACCCCTGAATTGCCCGAAGAATGCGAGAATCGTCTGTTGGAGGTGCAGTTCTTTTTAGCGCGAGACTTTACGTGCGTTGGCGTATATGTGCGTCGGTATCAATTTTCCATTAATGGAATTGCAGGTTAGACAGTCAGCTGTACGACGCATGCCATGCCGACGCGGTGGAAAAATGTTCTGCTATGGAGAATTGGGCCCAGCGGGGAGGTAGTTTAACCGGAGTTGCAGGCCCGGATCCTGGCCAACTTGTACTTGTTTGCCTGTATCGTCACGCCTATGCGGATGACAGTCGAAATCAGGTAGAGGCGAATGGGTCGCGCATCCACATTGCAAAATCATCAATGGGTAACCTTTGGCAGCTAAGTCCGAAATGTACTGCCGAAGTGCGCCGAGTAATGAGGGAACGTGCTATCAGCGTTCGCCTGATGCCAGCAATAGCTGACGCCTGTTTTGCGGATTTGTCAGACAAGTGCTCGCAAAAGACAGCTGTTGGAGAGGTGACCACTTTGCCGACTAAACTGCGACATCCTTTTTGTCCTATCGTTATTTCTTTTAAGGAGCTAATGTGCTTGCAAGAGAAGTACCAAGAATTGGAGCCCACGTGTCAAGAGGCCGTTCAACGGTTCACCATGCTCCAATCTCGCGACTATCGTTTGAACCAAGCCTTGACCAAGGCGTGTCGTTCCGTTATTAAAACCTATTGCCAGGTATGCTAGTCATTCCTTCCACCTTCGAAGTTCCACTGTCCCCATTGTTTGACAGCATTTTGCTCAGGAAGAGTTGGACAACGGGGACATGTTAGACTGCCTTCTCCAGCACAAGGGAGCCCCCGAGATGACGCACAAATGTCGCGCCTACGTAACTCACACGGAGTTGGTAATTTTCTTGTACTTTTCTTCGTTGCCTCCCACAAGTGAGATCTTTAAAATCTAGATGAGCATGAGGGACTTCCGCTTCACGTTCAAATTTCGCCAAGCCTGTCGCAGCGACGTCGAGCAGCATTGCTTGGCCAAGTCGCCTAATGATAAGTAGGTTCATTTTGTTACCGTACTTTGCTTGAATTCCCTCCCTTGCGTAGGGCGAGCATTGTACGTTGCTTGAGCGAAATCATGATCGTCCATCTGATACTGGGCGAAGGACCTGAATTGAAAAAGGAGTGCCGCAAGCAGTTGCGCGCCGAATATTTCAAAATGGAGACGGTAAGTTCCGCTGAGTTGGCAAATGTCTGCGCGATACGTGTGATGCGTCTGGGTAGCATTTTTGATCGTTTGCAGCAACAGAGCCAGCTTTACAATAGAACGATGCGCGTACCTAAATAGTAAACATCCTTTTGTGCTGTTGAACAGGCGGACCAGTTCCTTGATCCCGACATGGTGCAAGTGTGCAAAGCGGACATAAGCAAGCACGGCTGCCATTCTTTCTCGAACAATCTGCTGGTGCAGGAATGTCTGAAGGGGCACAAGAACGATTTAGAACCTTTGTGCCGCAAGTACATCTTCCGAAAGGAGGTGGGTTTCCATTGTTTGCGGCGGTTTAGTTTCCAGCAGCCGCAATTTTCCTTTAAAATTTAGAAGCTCGAATTTGCCGACAACACGTTCGACTTAATGCTGCAGAAGGTGTGCGCCTTCGAGATCCACCAGCTGTGCGCCAACGTCGACAAAGAACACGTATTCCGCTGCCTTAAGAACCACAAGGACGAGCCGACCATTTCGGGCGAATGCGCCCGTCTTATCGATCAAAGGCAGCACGAGCAAGCCGCGGGTAAACCGTCAAAGATCCCAGAAGAAGGTTCATCCCCTTAGCGTCGTTTCAGACGTCCGTCTACAGCCGGTTCTTTTCACCGCGTGTTCAAATGAGATTCGCCAACTTTGCCAGAACGAATATGCAGCTGTTAGGAAACATCCTGACGACGACGCTCGTGGCAAGGTGTTAAGTTGTCTTCGGCGATGGATAACTCAAAAAAATGAGGCAACCCTTCCCATTATGGAGATGAAACAGCATTAATAATGGAAAACTGTTTAGGGCGCTATTTCAGACCAATGCAGACGCGAGGTTAAGCAAGTGATCTTTGCCACCGAGGTCGACCCTACCTTGGATATCCCATTTCACACATCGTGCAAAGTGGAAATAGACCGTCTATGCTCGGAAAGCTATTTAGTCAACAAGGGTGGTCACAGGGGCATTCTGGAATGCATGAAGGCACGCTACATGGAAAACAGGATTGTAGATGCCAGCTGTAAGCAGGTAGGCGTCCAACCTTTACCTGTTAAACAAATTCGCTTCCGTTGATGAAGTTGAAAGTTTTTGCATTTTGTGGTAGGAGTTGGTTCGGATAATGAAGGAAGAGCTGGCGGACATTCACTTGGACGTAATGCTGTACCAAGCATGCGTTATGGACATCAAGCACTATTGCAACGATGTGACGCCCGGCGACGGCAAAGGTTCACTTTCCTCGAAGTCTAATAAGCAAAAATGCCATACGTAATTGTCCTCTTTTAAAAACAGTGCTCGCTTGCTTGTTGTCCGCAGCACAAAGCAGCAACGTCCACTTGTCGGATGAATGCCGTTCGAAGCTCAATGATCGCAAGACGCTTTGGGGGAAAGCGACACGAGTATATTCAGTCATCAATGTCGGATGTCTGATTTTGAAAAATATTTCTTAGGAGCGCAAAGATGTGCGACCACCGGAGAACGTTGTCGAATTTGCTCAATTTGTCGCCGGTTCGCCGGCCCGCACGTCCATATTGTCCACCGTCTTATTGGTGTTATTTTGCTTCTTCATATGCGGCATATGCTGCGGACGAGCTTCGCGACGCCTCAAGCGTGAAATGAAGAATCGGTAACTGACAAAATCATTTGGTTCGCCGGTCTGTCCTTTGGTGTTTCCACGTTTTTATTTGGTCATTGATTCTTTGTTTTTGACGTTTTAAATCGACCTTTATCTCCTTCTGACCTTCCTTGAAAATCTTTTAGTTGCCCCTTCGCAGTGTTTACGTTTATTCTCGCATTCTTACAGCCTTTCAGTTTATGCTGCTATACGGTCATTTCTTTTATTCTCGTCCACCATTTCTACGCAACTTTCTTCTACCGCGAACGTCCGACAACGTTCCGTCGTAAGAGTGAAGCCGATTCCATCTCCTTTGCCTAAGAAGGAAATAATGCTGGCACGCTTCGTCACGGCCTATCGAGCAAGGAATAATAAATGCAAAAATGTAACATTGAAGTTTTACGCATTTAAAACATGTGGGCAGCGCTGGTGGATAATAGAATCACTTTGACTGCCTCGTTGATATGACCCCCGGAAATCCGGAATAGTCGAAAACGTCCCGGTTGGATGGGAGGTGCAAAG
The DNA here is from genome assembly GCA_000612645.2 of Trichuris muris. Taxonomy (NCBI): domain Eukaryota; kingdom Metazoa; phylum Nematoda; class Enoplea; order Trichinellida; family Trichuridae; genus Trichuris; species Trichuris muris. The sequence continues at coordinate 25,296,953 of CBXJ02000282.1, read as the reverse complement.
AAAGCATGCATGTAAACTTCGTAAGGCCAAAGCATCTTACCTTTTAACAGCGTACAACTGATAACAAAACAAAAGCCGGCCAACTCAGCACCAAACCACTGAGTCGCTTGGCTTACGGTAGACAACAGAAATGCATGTACGTTATTGCTGTTATTCTACGTCGGCCTTTTCCGCAGCTTCCAATACTCATTCCGACGTTGTTGTCTGCGGCGGGGGCGTTGGCTCCGCCGCTGCCTCTTCCGCTGTTTCTGCCGGTGCCGTCTCCGCTGCCGTTTCCGCTGCTACAGGCGTCTGCGATAACGTTAGCGTTTGAATAACCGAACACTGCTGAATATCTTTGTAATTGTTGCGACTGCGTCGACAGTAGCCAGCAATAGCGAGTAAATAGAGTTCCGGATGCCAAGCAACCGCGGTTATGCGATAGCTCGTAGGCATTTCGAAAACGCTGATTCCTTAAAAAGTACAGTGTAACACTACAGAAAAGAAAAGAACATAAACATTGGGTAACGCCAGCACTAACAAGGAATACAACTGCTATTCTACCACATAGTCGATGAAAGCAAAGACAAACTTACCTGACTTAACGTGAATAATGTCCAATTTCATACTATCAGTAAAGGTAGCAATCAACTTCCCATCATGGCTAATGCTGAGGCCTTGGATCTGATCTTTGAACCTTAAAGTGTTGAAACAATTCCAGAACAAGTGACGTTCCTTTGAGATGTGACGGCGTACCAGCACAATGTCTTTGAGCATATAATACTTCTGGCATCCCATATCCCCAATGCGCCATCCTCTCCGGTAGTAGCGAACATGTGGCCTGTATGATCAAACTCTAGGCCTGTAACGGCGCCGCAGTGAGCCAAAACGGTCATATCCGTCGTCATACTTGGCCATCTTAATGAAAACCACTTAAACAAATACAAAGGCATACTCACTTGGTGAACTAACTTGTATACTGCAAGTTCTCCAAAAGCGTTGGAGCAGAAGAAAAGTGTTCCGTCCTTGTTCCAGGTGACCAAGTTCAAGTCTTCGCAAACCATATGTCTGGTCAATCGTTTCCAATTTCGTCCGTCGAAGAAGGTTACAAAATTATCTTTGCTACCAATGCCAAGCGTCGAACCGTCCGGCGACCACTTCACGCAAACATTTTCGCTCTCCATTATCGCGCAGGCTGCCCACTTTTGGGCACGCGAGTCCAAAATGCGAATCGTTTTGTCAAGACTGCATGTCGCCATGAGGTTTGGATGGAAAGGGTGCCACGATAAATCGGTCACCGGCTGCGTATGGCCACGGCATGTTTCGTAAAGGAGCTGCCAAAATGGGGGACAATGGGTATAAGCATGTTGCAACAACTCCCTTGCAAACAAATACGAAACATAGAAAATGGAAAACCTACCAATTTGGATTCCGCAAAATTATACACCTTCACAATATTGGCGTGAAGGGCAACCGCCAAATGGAAGCCAACGCGATTCCAACGCATGGACAATATTTCGGAATCGTCTACGTCGAGCGCTGGAACCAACACACGATTTGCAAACATTTTTTTGTTATTCTTCAAATCGCTGCCATTCTTGCTTTGCGATGATGAAACGGACGGCATTGAACACTTCCAAATTTCTAAAACCGAAAGCCACTGATAATGTATTCAGGGAAACGTAGTAAGGGGTTTACGACACGTAGTTAAAACGCAATAACGCCAGAAAGTGGCAACGGTAGGTAGGCAAAAAACGCAACGGATACGGTCGAGAAATTTGGCTGAGGAAAAACAAGCATGAAACCCCATGTGCCGGATCGCGTTAACTTTTATTAAGCGTTTCGCTGATCAGATTCAGCAAAATATAGTGTTATAAAACACCACTTACGCTGGCCACTTGTAAAATGTTGGGGTATCAACTAGCGAGAGCCAAAAGGTGAAGCAATTTACTCCGCACGTTTTAACTCCACGGGAGCCCACTGTAATTTGTGATTGATAGGTACAGCACCTCAACCAGCGACGCAGCAGCAGAAGCAGTGATCACTGCGCATGAATGGGCGACTTCTTCATAATCCGACAGTCTGAAAAAAATAAACTACCACTGTCCCGTTGTCAGGGAAAACTGAGCAAAGCCGGTGCAGTGCGGACAGCGCAGCTATTTAATTTCGATGTAATCTAGCAAGCCTTCGCCATATTGCAGTTAACTGAAATAGCGAGTCGTTTCAAAGCATCTTTGGAAGTCAAACTCCAACCCTTCCCGCTAACCGTGGCATTTGGAGTAGGTTTGCTACTTGAGGGGCATCGCTTCTAAGAGGCGAAGCGATGCTAATACTGATGGAATCCAGGTGCGCATTTGTTAGTCGTTCAAAACCATAGGCGGTTTGGTGGGAGAATACCGGAAGAAAATTATTTCTCCCGACTTTGCTTGGCAAAGTGCAACTGGTATTCCTTGAAATTTCTTTTCAGAGCATTCAGCAGTTTGAATGTTAAGCATTCTTAAAAGCATAATTTATTTTCCCGCCGGACTCTCGTGACGGCGGTTCGATAAGTACAGTGCAATATGCCGCTGTTTGACCTGTTAATCATTTATATTACGGTTGAAATTGTAGGAGCTCAACCATGGAAGGCGGTGATGCAGAGGTTGATTATTACACTTTTATGAATATCAGAAAGGATGTAAGGAATTTTTAGTACGGAATTTTTAGCGTAAATGTGCTCCTGATGTGCATATTAGGCTACGACAGAAGAGATCGGTCAGGCGTTCCGTCGTTTATCCCTAATTTACCATCCGGATCGCCACACAGACCCTGTTTTGAGGGCAAGATCGCAAGAGCTTTTCGACAAGGTGCGCAAAATCTACGAAGGTATGTCAAAGCATTATGTAATACCATGAGGTCATTTTTGGCAGTATTTTAAACTTGAGACACCTTTATGGAGATAGAATATATCAGTTCATGTGCAGTTTGGTTTCAACTTATCAGATACGTTTCTAGTAGCGTTAATTTTATCATGGCGCAAATGTGCATTGTTTCAAGAGTCACTTTCGGATTTACCAACTTCTTACCGTTCCAAGAAATATTCGGGTTAGGTATAGTATCTCCTCCCTACAATAGGATAACCTATCAGGATGGAACTGTTATGTAACCGTGACTTCAGCGGATTAGTTGTGACCTCTGCGGACACTGACCAATAGCTCCTTGACTGTAGACAAACGGTAAGCAACCGTTTATGGTTATACAATCGTATCGTCTCCTGTTACACTGAATCCAATGTTCAAGTATCACGGACGCTCGGTTTGAGATACTCCTCGTACTTAGCGAGTTTGCGCTAACCTGCCTGTAAGACGAGTAGCTAAGGTGCACGCGCGGAAGGATGAAGAGGATTACACACGATGGTATTACTGAACGATACGACTACTGGTAGGTTAGCGTGAACTCGCAAATTATGAAGTGCACCGCAAATGGCACAGAATATTCCAGCCCAATGAACAACCGTTCCTGAAAATTTCGGGAAACCGCTCATTATGGGTTACATGTGTGACACTTAATACAGCTGCATTGCATGTTGTGTTTGTGTATTGCTTATTTTGTGCGTGCAGCGACTTATAAGTAGTAATTGTACATTTGCTGTGTAATGAAGCGGCCTCTCATTGTTCGTTTGCTCTTGATAAGATACCGCGCAATGCACGCAACCTTGTGACGGCGACAAGCAAAAGGCTACTTCGAAGCAAAACGCGAAGGAGAAGTGATCTGAAGGGAGCGTTATGTTTAAGTGTAGGCTTAGATAAGGGCAGAAAATTTTGGAACCGCATGTTTCGCAGTGAGAATGTCACGACAACCTTGCAGCAGAAGGGAAACGTTTTGCAGCTATTCACGAAATAGCATATTAACTGTGTGTGTGGTCATGCGTTAGGGTCAACGAGCGATTAGTCCATATTCATAGGGATTACAACTAATCAGTTGAAGTCACAGTTACATAACATTCCGTCTAGGTAGGTCATCCTACTATAGGGAAAGATACGATAACAAATCCAAGTGTTAGTAAGATTTTGGACTTGTTCGATTTCATGAGCAGGTGGTAGAATTTTTGTGTTTTGTGCTGTTCGATAATTGGCATTCAGGTACAGTATGCTTCTTTTGAAAGACCGATTACTTTTATGGCTGATTATTTGTACCTGCGTCTGGAGGATTTTTGTTTGAACTTTTAAATAGTAACTTTTGAACGTTGTTTAACTGCAAATTTGTGTAATACCATAAGTGTTCAGTTTTTACTTGTTCGGCTTTAATTGCATTAGTTAGGGATATTAATATTTTTTTGCTTTTCAGTTCTTATGGACCCGCATCGCCGAGAAATATACGATGCGGTGGGCGAGAAAGGGCTCGAATTGACCGGATGGGAGGTGGTCGAACGAGGCCGCACTCGCGAGGAAATCGTTGCCGAATTTGTTCGCATTCAAAGGCTCTACGAAATGGACCAGATGCACGAATCCACCAATCCGAAAGGAAGCTTCACTTTGCACGCATCTCTAAGTCAGTTGTTCGACAAAAACATGGCAAACGTATTGTAAGTAGTAAAGTGTTGGCATTAATCTGCCGGCTAGCGGTTTCCATATTCAAGCGAGCTGTTTCTTGGAATTAAAGTAATTGTTCTCACTATTTGTAAGTCCTTATTACGTCATATCCATAGGGTTCAAATGTTCTCAATGTTATCAGGTAACGAAAATGACCATTTGATCAAATGTATACTGCTAGACAACTAATGTTAGCGTCAAGATACGTGTTTTACAAACTTTTGACTATTTAATAGTGCATTATTGTAGCGATGGTGTTTTCAACTTGAACGGAATGACACTGGTTCAATCGGTTCAAATACCGGTGAATTCTGCGCATTGTTTTGTTTTGGCAGGCAAGCTGCAGGCCTACAACGGAGTCGGTGACGGTCTTCTGTCGTTAAAGCTACGTTCCAAGCTGAACGCGAAAACGCACAGCGAGGTAAGCTATTCAAATTTAATCATCTGTTTGCATACGTTCATTATCTAGGTTATGTTGAATTTCAACGGAGGGATGGTGCTTGGAGTCAAGTTGTCACGCATCTTACTCGACTTATTGTAAGTGTTGTTCTTCTCTTACCTTTGTTCTAAGCGTGCATACCTTTCAGCGTTGTATCGGTCACCGTTAGCACTCCTACCCGCGCTTTAGTGCCGTCCTGTGACCTTTCGATTGGTAAAAGTAGCACGTTTTCCTATCATTAGAACTGGCTACAGTAATTAACATTTGTATTCAAGTTGCGTGCTGCTTATGCCTGTCAGCGCCATTTCTGATTGGTAGTTTAAGCGCCAAATTACTGTCATTATCCATTTGTAAATTTCGATTGACATGTCGCTTAAATAATCATGTGCGTTTCTGCAGACTTTTCTCGGCCTTTGTCAGCTAAGTGCATTGGTCACATATCGGTGAAGTTTGGCACGCAGTGCTCCGTAACGACCAGCTTGAATTTTTCGACATTAAAGAAAAACAGTTTTATGATCGGCTGTTTGGTATGAAAATTGCTTCTCTCGCTTACGAAAGCAAGGCTGCGTATTTTCAGGTTGGACTACCGACGTCTATGTTAATGGCGTCATATGTTCATCACTTCGGCTGTTCCGGTTCCAACTTGCAAACGAGCGTCAAGTTGATCATTTTACTTCGATGGCTCCATCAATGCTTCACTTATTGATTTTCAGAGTGGGCACGATGGGCGTTATAGCAGATTACAGCTATGAAGGTCAAATCACTCAATTTAGCTCCCTTCAGTACATGTTTCAAATATATTATCCGTTGGGCATATTCTCTCGAGTCAGGTAATTCTCTTTTATCTTCTTTTATACTTTTGGCATTTGCAGCTGATTTCGAGGACCATTGTTTTTTAAGGTTGAAGCGAGGCAAGCAGGTTTACGAAACGAACATATCTTTAGCCGAGCACGATTTTCCGGTGAAAGCAGTGCTTGCGGGCCTACTTGTCTCCGTCTTCTGTCGCGGAATGTTCAACTACTGCCTGAAACCATTGTTTTATAAAATCAAAGAGTAAGCTGTGGTTTCTAAAGTTTTTCATTCGATTCTTGAGTAATTGTTGAATTTTCAGTTACATAACCGAGGAGATCGACCATCCCGAAAGTACTTACAACAGGCAGAAGCGGGAATATGAATTAAACGTAACGCGCGTTCTGCATGTCGCCAGTCGTTGGTTTTGCAATAGCTTATTTTTAAGGTGGCCGTAATGTCCCAAGAGGCAAAGCGTCTCCAAACCATGGAGGCTCAGCGATACGGACTTGTCATTACCACAGCCTTGTACGGCACCTTTGATTCAAACCTTACGTACGCACGTAGCGTCATTCACTTACGAGCGATCCATTTCATTCATTTTGTCTTGCAGGCCAGACAAGGTCATTGATGTGACGTATCCCGTCCAGTTGTTAGTGCGTGACTCGAAGCTTATTATCTTCGGTGGCCAAAGCAAAGTACATGCGTTCCCATAGTCCATATTGCCTTTGAGCTTGTCCGAGCATTCTAGAGCGCTCTGAACGGCTTCTTCGATCCCCATCCCGGTCGACGAAAGAAATTGAAGATAGATTACACGTTTAGGGGAATACCTCATCAGTACGTTTTTGACGACGAAGATCCAGTGGTGATGCCCAAGCGTGGTATTCTCCAACTTTCGTCTCCTTTATTCCTTAGCTCACTTCGCCTTTTTAAGCTCATCTTTCCACGCTGGCATCACAAAGAAACAGGTAGTAATATTTATACAGTGTTCTTATCTTATCGCTAAACAAATGTTGCAGATCATAATTTGAATAGGCGACGTTCGAATTCAACGGGACTATGCGGTAATTCGTTCTCAGCACTTCCGCATTCCAGTTGTTTCCTTTTGCAATTTAAAGCTACTCTGATACTTCATGTAGAGAAGACTGTTGTTAAGCGATGTGCCTTTGCGTGGCGAATGTTGCTAGGTTGAAACTTAGTTTTCTTTCCAAATTAAAAACGCGGTATATCAGTTTGGCTGTTTCGCTGGGCGCGTTCACGCTTACGCGATTGACTTTCATACTTTTTGTTCGTGCTGACTCTGATAGGTAGTTGTTGTTGACGTGCTTGACCTTTGGCATATGGAGGAAGTACGAGAGTAGTTCAACTTTGAAATGGACTTATTTAGATTTTTAGGTTTCCTGTCAAGTCGGCAGCAAATTCCTGTCAATTCCATTCGGCCTTACTTGAGAGCGCCTAATCACTGCCACGCTTATCTGAATTGTACGACCTGTCCTTGTTTGGCTTTCTGCCAAAAGAAAAGCTTTTGCGGTTTTGCACACCTCATTTTCATTGCAATGTAAAGTGTTGTTCAGGTTTTCGATTTTGGTGATCAGCATTAGTTTTGCGCGAGAGGTGTAATTTTTGAGAATGGTTCAAAACGGCTTTACCGTCGAGCAGGTTTAAACAATGTATGAACGCTCGAGTGAATATTGGAAAGCTTTAAAGTTGACATTGAAAACGAATATGGTCTGCCCACTTCGACGCTACTATGACGGGTGAACACTCGGTCGGGATGTCGAGGGTTCCACTGACATGTGTCGCTTGCGGCAGAATGGTGTTGTGCTCAATGGTGGTGTGCGACCTGGTCGGCCGCATCTATCATCCGGAACATTTCGCTTGTTCGATATGCGGGAAAAATATCGCCGTTGGCTTCGACTACTTTTTGAATCCCAATAATAACGTAGTTTGCGACGTTTGCTACATGTGGAAGTACGCTCCGAAGTGCTGCAAGTGCGACGAGCCGTTGGAAGAATGGATAGTGGAGACGATCGGCAAGCAGTTCCACGAAAGGTGCTTTCGCTGTTGCGTTTGCAAAAGAATTCTTCAAACTTCGATGGTACTAGTTTGGAATGGTGAAATTTACTGCCATAACGATTATTGGAAGTTGCGCCGCGGTTCTGTTTTCAGAAAGTTATTGTGTTACTTATGGAAATGAAACGTAGTCCTTTTGATTGACGTCATCTTACGCGTACGCTCCCGTGAAGATTTACGTTAGTTTTTCTTCAAGAAACAATGTTGATTTCATAGCTCCTTTCTGTTCTTCTTTAACTTTGCGTAGCGTAGGTGGAGCAGTCTGAACTTCAAAGTGGACATCTGGTTTTGAGGTGTGCTTAGTGAAAACGAAAATTTTGCGTTTAGCCTAACGTACGCTATTGTTCTGAGCGGACTTTGCTTCGCTGATGAAACAATAAGCGAATTCCTTCATTATTCAGTATAAGATGTCAGTGCCCTCCATGTTACTAACTCACGTAAGCCATTTGTATTTGCTAATATGTTAGTAATAAGCAGTGACGTTGCGTGACGGTTGAATAGTTGGGCTTCATTTCGCAAATGTTTAGCACCTCCGTTGTTTCCCAACGCGATGCTTTGTTGCGCGGTATTGCGTAACTCTATAGTAAAGTCCGACTTCATCACCGGTCATTCAGCATTCGGGCGTGATGAATGTAGGTTTTCGCTTCTAAGTGGAAAGTCGAGCGGCAGAGCACTCACATTGGCTAACTTGCCTACTTAACATGAACATAGCTTCTGCAGCGAATCTTTTCGTTCACTTTTTCGTACGATGCCTAATTGTCGTTTAATTTATAAGTTTTTATCAGTTAGCACATTTCACGAACCCATGAAGTGCAACGGTATCATTGGGATAAAACGAATTACTTGAATTCCTTTTACGGGAGCCAATGAATTGTTCGTTGGACCTTAGGCGCGCTAATAAATACGTACCACAGTAGTTGTCCGAGCAGGTTAAATGCATTGCAGTATGCCACAGACGTGGTGTGATCACCACGTCAAACTGGCATGGGAGGCATTGGATCAGCATAGGCACATTGAGTCTCGATAGCCAGGTTGTAGTCGGCTCCCGTTTTGTTTTTGAAGGCGCTTGTGACAATCCTGAAAAAACCGTGCTCTCCCTATAAGAAAGCAATTAGGACATCCCGTTGTGCGGGCGGCCAACGGATGCCCACCCAAGGACTTCCCCACGAGTTTCTGCCGATCCAGTACTCAATTCCAGTTTCATCGTCGACACCCCAGCCGACTACAGATATTACGTGGTTTATCTATTGAAAAGAGCGATCATCTGCCTGTATGGGTATGCTCTAGAAGCGCCTACCACTGGGATTCTCTTCAGCTCAGCGTATATTCCTCCCGTGTACGCCTCAAAGTTGTCCGTAACTTCAATTCCGCAACTTAAAATGAAATTCACGTTTTCGCGCTTGGCTTACCAATTGAAATCAGCTTACGCAATCGGTCCATTTTTGTATATTTCCGCCATCATGAGATCTCTGCCTGTCACCTCGCCGTAGTCGCTGACCTTGTACAACGTGTAGTTGTTGACCGGATAGCATTGGTTGAAGGTAACGCAGTTGCCGCACTGGTTGAACTTGTCGCAGGCTATTAAATCGTCGCCATTGGGGTTTCAGTGAAGCTCTAACTGGCTTACTTCCATCCTTGGCTTGGTAGTTGTTGCACGTTTCGTCAACAATGCCGTGCTTATGGGCGAACTCGTAAACAGGCAGCATATCTCCACCGTGGCAGGTGCCCGCGTTGCCGCAGTCGATCACGTACTGGACGGACAGGTAGGCGCCTGGCCAGCGACCCTTACGTCGGATGTTGATACGATCAGCAAGGGCGGACGTCGTTCCCATTGCCCAGCACGAACCGCAATCTGCAAATGCTCTGACTGAACAACTAGTCAAAAATGCATCCTTTCTTGTTGCTCACACTGCGGTATATGCTGATTGCGGGTTGGACTGCAATAGTTAACATTTCCGGCGTTACACCAATTCCATTGCTTCGGCAACTTCGGCAGTATATGTGCATATTCACGAGGGTGTCTTCTTGGCCTTTATAACAAGTGGATTATGTTGGCAAGTGTGAAGCAGGACTCACCTCAAGGTTTGAGTGCCATGCATGGGCCTATAGCATGGTTCGCTAAGATATCGGAAGCCATTGTGCCGTTGCTTTTTCGGAACATAGTCGGTTAAGTACAGTTCAACGTAAGCGACGTTTAGGAAAGTGAGAAGTATAAGCGCCTTCGCTATTGAATCCATGGATGAACGTGGGATAGCCAGCCTCACGCACCGTGTTGCTTTTGAAAATAAGTCGAATGAGCGAACTTCCCTGTGAATGAAACGCTGCTGCTCGCTACAACTGTCAACTAAGTGAAATGATAGTTTTGAACCATCACTGGCAAGCGATGATGACCATGAATAATTGGTGTAGCTGTTGTTCACAGATGTCAGCCCTACCGTGGCCTCGAAATTGCAATGTTCAGTAGTCCTACATTCCCTGGCCGCTAATAGGTTCAGCTGCCATTCAGCCCAGCGGAACAATGGCCGTTAATAACAATTGGCTTGCGAACCTCGTGACGATAAGGCAATTGAGTAACAGCAGCTCTCAATCATTGAAAAACAGACGGAGCCTATCAAATGAAGGAGGCTTCACTTGTTCATAAATCCCATTTGGCAAAACTGCATTGCCATTGTTCCTTGGGCACCTGCGAGAATCCCGTTAAACGTGCCATAATTAACGTAAATTAAAATGAAGTATAAATTATGCGTCATATAAGCTGTCCATTCTTTTTCGTCTCGAGGAATAAGTGATGCAGTGGAAATTGCGATGCTAGAGGAAGGATAGTATTACTAATGCACCGTGACGCTGACGCAATATTAGATGCTTTAATGCTCAAAATTGAAATGATGTATCATTGTCGCTGCCGATTGGTGCAAATGAACTTTTGCCTTTGTTACTTCCTAACAGCATACCCCTTACGAACAGAACAGAACTCAACGGGCGCTTTAGCCGTAACAATTGCAATATGATCCACCGCCACGTTACAAAGAAACCAGTCTTCAAAGAGCCCTTACGAACGAGAGAACTATTTGAAATGTCGAATAGACACTTTTGCCATACAAACACGCTATACAACATCTGCCTTCTGTGCATTTTGACAGTTCGGCTTTCATTTAGTATGACTGGGAGTACTCTTTCCCTAAGCAAACTTTGCAACCAAGTTTTCCGCTGGGACGTCACCCGAAAGAGTACATATGAAAAGGAAAGATAAGTATGAAAAGATACGGTATCCTTGTTCAAAGAGCTTTGATAGGCGTAGCTTTCGGAACTGTCGTGTTCCGTCGTCAGCGCAGTTGGAAAGTTCCGAAAGCTACGCCTATTAAAGCTCTTTGAGCAAGGATACCGTATCTTTTCATACTTATGAGACGCCTTGTTACTAATTTCTCTCGCTTCAAGGAAAGATAAGAAGATATCGGCAAGCGAGCCAATAACCGCCTTGGTAGCTGCTTCTGGCGTTGTCTTCTTCTATGGGCGCCTGATGGTGCATAAGCGTGCCATATTACCGCTGGCATATTGGCCTTACCATGACTTCAACGGCATAGCAATCATTAAGTTGATGCGGGCTGCCGTAAACATAAGATTTTGAAAATATGGTTTCGTAGCAGGGATGTGGGTTCTTATTTTTAGTTACGGATAAACTTGTTTGGATGAAACTTTATTTTCGCAGCTTTCGGGAGCCCTCTACTCCCGTCGTCAGCTTCAGACGAAAAAGCAGCACGAGGAGTAACTGCGAACGTGCTATTAATCGGTGGTTGAAAAAGGCGTGGAAGTAGTTTAATAGAGTTCTCTTAATGATGGCCAGGTTTAGTGGGAAATGGTGTGGTGTTTTTCTTGATTTTTTCCTGGAGTATTTTTTCAAATTACGAATTTCCATAAATTAAAGTCCGTTCATCCAAATTCTTTAGGATATTGTAATCCAATGAGCATTCGCCTCACTAGTCATTTCCGAATTTCGCGTATTTCCATTCCATTGACTCGATCTGTAATGTTAACAGAATGTATCACGGTTTTCCCCGTTGAGCAAAAGCCTTTAATTTCCATAAAAAGCCACAAGAGTGCATAGCTTTCGGTTACTACTCCTGTAGCCGTCATCAGTGCAATATAAAAAAAGTCGACTGCCCAGTCAGCCAGCGGTTCAGCAAGCTCATCCGCTAGACCATCCGGGCTGGCGACATCCACTATCAGGTACTACCCTTGTACCCGTCAAGCCTCCGTCGCCCACCCAGTCAGTCCTGCAAAGAGGGAGCATCCCCACCGACCGACCGGGACAGTGACGCAACACAAAATGATGATTGAGGCAACGGCAGTAGCTTCCCGAACCCGTCTGATGTCTCTTTAAACTACGGGTTTTAAAGTCCTTTCCTGATGGTGGCCTTCTTCCTTCGTTATTCCCTTTCCGATGTTTCTTCCCTTGATTTATAAAGTTACTATTTTGTTTACGGAAGACCTCTTTGATATTTCTGAGGTGCAAAACACTTTCTCTGCATCACTTTCTTGGCTCAAGTGCTCCGTTACACCGTGAGGTACGTTGACATGTCCGTTGATAGACACGGTGAATCCGTTTGAACATGCTTTGATGTTTCCACAATTAATCAACAGGAACATCACCAGTTGAGGGTGGGTTGGCTTATTGGTAAAAATTGCGAAAACACTGTAACGTACGATCAAAGCTTCTGGGACGCTCTAGTCTCGTCGTCAGCGAATGGAAGAGCGGGACTGAGCGTCCTTGAACTGCATGAAAGTCAACTGGGGCTAGTGCTTATTATGCGACTGCAAACAACTGTCAGGTTAAGCAACCACCCTTCCATTCGACTTTGGTTGTTTTTTCCTACCTATCCGATTCCCATACTGTAACGCGAGACTTGATTACTACAATAATCAGCTCCCGCCTGCCGCCGTGCGCTGATCGTCCGCTTCGTCTGTCTCATATACTGTCACGAAGAATAGGGCACAGCTCTGCTATATTTCTGGTTAAGCCTAGTCGCTGGCGGACCTACCGTTTCTTTTACCAATGAACTTGGTTGATGTTGTACTTTTCACGGATTTTGTCCCGTTGCTTTCTGTACGTGATGGATCTATAAGTAAACTGACACGGTCTCCCTACCAACGGATGGATGAGAGTAGTTATAGGAAGAGCACGGTCAGAACACAACATACGGTTTCTCGGATATTTCAAAACGCTCGAGTCCGTCTTCAGCGAGCAAGAGAAAGTTTTTACTCCGTTGTCGGTTTAAGTACGGGTCAGAGACAAAGGGGAAGGAAGTACAGGTCAGCTCGGTAAGGTGCAACACCTGCTTTTATTGACAATAGCATTCCAAACTTCGCTGACCTGTACACCTTTGTCGCGGTTCAAGGATGGATTGTCTAATGTATAAGCCTTCTTTGATCCACCGCAGGTGGAAACGCTCTTCACGGCAGACAATGCGCCGTTGCAGTTCGAGTGGGCATGTGGAGCCATGCTCCATGTGGTCAGCGAAGTTTGAAATGCTGTTGTCAATAAAAGCAGGTATTGCACCTTACCAAGTTGACCTGTAGTTCCTTCCCCTTTGTCTCTCACCCGTACTTAAACCGACAACGGAGTAAAAACTTTCTCTTGCTCGCTGAAGACGGAACTCGAGCGTTCCGAAATATCCGAGAAACCGTATGTTGTGTTCTGACCGTGCTCTTCCTATAACTACTCTCATCCATCCGTTGGTAGGGAGACCGTGTCAGTATACTTATAGATCCATCACGTACAGAAAGCAACGGGACAAAATCCGTGAAAAGTACAACATCATGAAGATCTATGCTCCTGTTAAAAGACATCCTGTCTTCCGAATGAACTTGGTTGTTGTTACGGATTACAGTACCGCGTCTGGCAGTTAGGGAAAACGGCCTCTCCTTGGAATTATTTTTCATTTCTCAAAACTCTTCAGTTACATGCGCACGGAATTAGTGGACGTGTTTCTCATTTGTAGAAGTGCGTAGATTCGAATGGTTCTTATTGCGACTGATAAAGATTATTCCGAGGTGGTAAAACATTAACGGCAGTTCTGCCTACGCTTAAGTAGGCCAAAGGTCACATTAATTTTGTTCAAACCTAACACCAGCGAGGGTATGGATTTTACAAAGCCGGGAACCAACAACGTGCAATACTTTCGCGAGCAGCTAGCGTAATTACTAACAGCTCAAAATTTTATTTTAGCCCACTTCGAACCTTCGCATTTGCGCCTGATTCATCCACCGAAGGGTTGGTCGGTAAAACTGCGACCCATCCGCTTTATGCCATCCGTCAATCCGGCCGGACGAAGTTTGCAGTTCTTCAATCAGCAACAATCATCCAGCAGGAAAGACAATCTTGGCGGCACGTTACGGCGTTCAGTTTTCATCGCGACTAGTTTACCTTACTTGTAACCCCCCAATTCGCAGGGCACGTTGCACATGCACACTGTTGCTCTCGTTTGCCTGTCGACCATTCAAATAATAGACTCGACTTAGACGACAGCATAATAATAATTTTTAGCTTCGATTTTTCATGTACAGTTCAACCGGTTTCCCTTCGAAATAGCAAACGGTTTCCTTCGACCGCACCAAAGCGAAGCGAAGCGAACTTGTACTAAAGAAGTGCAGGTTAGGTAGGTACAGTAGCCCACGTTCTTGCACCCCATAGCCCAACACCAAGTGACCTAAGACAATATCGATTGCTTGATAGGCGACTAAGCCTAAGTGGCCGCGGCGAACCGAACGCAGCTAATTTCAGTCTACAGCGAACAAACAGTGCATAGGTTAGGTTGGCGCTTCCGCGGAATTGTTTTTCCTCTCCTAACGGATCGGAGAAGTGCACAGCGTGGGTAAAATGCGTAAGCATTTACTGGCGACATTTCGATAAGTTGCTTTATGAATTACGCCGTTTGAGGTTGCTTTTGACATAAAAACATAGTATTTAATCAAGCTCAGTAGTCTATCTTTCGCAGCGGAGGACAACGGAACAAAGCCAAAAAGAAGTTGATCAATAAAAGGGCTTTGGAAATGACAACTTGTTATTGCAAAGATGATGCCTACAGTGGATCACTTATTATGCACAGCCTAACTGTGCATAATAACTGGTCCACTGAAGGGCGCACATGGTGAACGGAAATAACTGTGCATCGGGTCGTAATCGACGCCAAACGTGTGTTGATTTTGTCATAAGTATAAGTAGTCCTGCTAATCGGTATGCTGTAGGATTGCCTTGCTCATCGCTATTTAGTTCTCGTGGACGGTTCCTGATGGGGGACAACGCGCCGTCCACCGAAGATGTCATTGACAAATTCGAATATGCGCTTGCTCCAACGCAGGATGTTATCGAAAGCATATCAAAGTGGTGCCTGGATCGGCGCCAGAACTACGAGTCAATCGTCAAGGCGTGGTTGGCTCTCTTTTACATATGCAAGCGAACTTTGCCGGCTAGCTTGCGTTTTCTCGCCTTAAGCTCGTCTACTTTTTAGCCGGAGATCAAATGCGTTTGTCGCTGCTATTTTTGATGAACGACGTTTGCCAGCGGGAGCGCCACCTGCGAAGCAACAAGTTTCGGAAAGCGTTCATGCAAAAGATCAAGATGATCGTCTTAATTTCGCGGCAAGTTTTGTCCGCCCAAACCTGAACGTGCTTCTTCAAATCGTGAGCGTTTGCAGTTCAAGGATGTTGCTTCCGCACCTTGCTCGCATAGTGAAGATTTGGGAGGATCGCAGCGTCTTTGGCAAAGAGCTGACCAATGAACTTCGCGTTTTATCTAGCAACGAATTGTTGAACGAAAGAAGCGCTTCGGTGATATCTTTCGCCAGGAACGACCTGGGACAGTCCTCCACTCCGGAGTCGAATGCCTACGATTCGTCGTACGTTAAATTGCTTCGGGAATTCAGCGTACGTAATCCCTTTCTCAAAGCCACAAGTAATCCATTACAACTTTTGTTGCAGAAGCCCACGTTGGTCAAGGCTGTACGCCACTACGCGGAGGACAAAGCGGTTTGGGCTTCGCCAAGAAACGATCCGAAAGGTTGCATAGCGAAAGAAGAACTAATGAAGTGTGTGAGAGGTAGGTTAAAACAAAATAATTCCAACCGGATACCTTATGCCTGTTGTTTGCTGAAGATCGCGATAGAGGCAGGCGCATTATGTCCGATGTAAACGACGCCTTCAACCGGTACTACGATGCGGTAGATACTCATCGGCTAAAGGTGGTACATCTGAACAAGCTGGTTGCCTGCTTGGAGTTGGCGAGTATTTTCTATCTCACGCAAGGTCACGAAGCTAGCGTGGTGTGCGCGGTACGTACATTGATTTCTCCATCGTTTTTCAAGCAACCGCGCCTACTTCCCTCAGGCCTATTATACCTTCGCTAACCGCTTGGCCGTCACGACCGAAGAATGCAATGATATGTCCAAAATGTGCCCCCCAACGCAGGAGAATAACAGCACGGATAAACCACAGGCCGGCTTGAAAGGCGATTCGCCGCAGACTGGCTCCGCATCTACGCCTATCGAAGAGGATCCGGTCCTGGCGCAGCAAATCAAAGCTGTGCTTACAGGTAAGACAAGTGCGACGTTGCACAGTTCCGCGGATTACTTAGCCGCTGGATATTAAAGCGATCAGAAAGGAGGAGGACAATGAGGCCGTCGACATGGAGCTCGAAGAGGAGGGGGAAGAGGAACGGGGTAAGTAACAGTGATTCAATTTTGGCAAATAATTGTGCTCAGGATCCTACTGTGGATAATACCTTGGCGTTAACTGCACGTTTTGCTATACTCATTGCGTTCCTTGCCGTTAGAAGTTGGCAAATTCGACAACGGAGATGGCGTATTTTCAACTTTCAGACACCTTGTTTGTTAACGCCTCGCGGAGCAACGTTCCGCCGGCCGTCTGCAGTCCGGTACTTATGCTGCCCCGGAACGTCAGCATTACCAGTGGTCCTCCCGTTAACGAATCGCAAATGCAGCACTTCTGCGCCGGCCAATGGGTGCGTTTGTTCTACCCTTTTTGTATTTTAATAGCGGTATTTAAAGTCAGCGAATTGCGCAGTAGACTTTGCCTGTTTCATCCGCCTCCACGAGATCTTCGGCGGCCTGGTCGCCTAAGAGCACTGAGTGGCGTAGTTACGAGGTTCTTTTTGGGTGAACTGCAGGAACGCTGTTAAAGGCGGCTGAAGAGCTCTTGTGCTATCGCGAGTCGCTTTGCTCAAGGCCTTAGGCTGTCCTTGCTAACGGTAGAAGTAAAGGTCAGTTATTAATCGTGGTTTCCCGCCGGAAATTTCGGACTGAGCTTTGGCTTTACTTGAGTGACTTTCCTCCCATTCGGCGAATCTTGCGTATTTCATTTATGCGACAGACAGGCAGTTCCACATTAGAAGTTATGGTATTATTTTAACAAACATTCTGTGCTTGCTGGTTCTTAGATCTTGCCACCTTTGGCCGAGTTACTGGCTTCCAGCTTTTGTTCTAATATATTGAAAACGTAGCTGTAAAAGCTAGCCTTGTTTCCGAAGGTTCGTGTGTTTAGAGAACGCCGGGCAAGTGAATTTTTTCATACCTTTGTTACGAATTCTGCGCACAACGGAGTGCGTGTTAACGTATTTTGGTAATTCTGCCTTGCGCATATGTGCTCTAGTAAAGGCGGTTTCAGGATTTCAAGTATAAGGAAAATGTGCAACAAGAATTCTTCCATATAGGTATGCTAGTGAATCTTCCGTAGCCAACCAGGCAGTCGTAATTGTCGAAATCAGTCGTAATTTGGAACTATACCTGAGAATCAGTTTCTTCGCTTTGCATACTATAGTTTTCGTTTCGTAGTCCATAGCTTACGCGTGAACCAGTTTAATCATTTCCTGTATGTACGAAGGAACTCACAGCGTCGTCGGCGGTTCTTCAGCAAACTGGCACTCTTTTCGTCGTCGAAAGCGCAATGTATGATCTTTTCTTTAATTTTCAACTTCCTGGCGGGACTCAGTGCGCATTGCCAAACTTGCGAACCGCGTTGCCTATCCCCCAGCGCAATGTGCGAAAGTGACTGGTTGTGCTCTTGTTTGGTGCGTCCAGCGAAGTGCTAATTCGTATTAATACATTCGTATTAATACTTTTCCAGATTACACGTTGAATACACTTCGCATAGTTCAAGCAGGTGCACCATCGAAGGAGAGCGCGAAGTCCGCTAGTTAGCAGTTCTTTTCGTTAGCGCATAAGCAGTCGTTATGCAGTTAGCAGTTTTCGTAGTTCCACCCGAGTAAAGGGTTATTTTTCCGAATAGTGATAAAATATTAGCATTCGTAAGAGAATTATGCTTAATCTTTTTAATGTTATTAATATTTTCAAAGTAAACTGCTGTCCCTTGTATGAAAAGTCAATTTTGGCTTTGCTAGAGCTTAACAGACTGCTCTACACTTTCGGAGCAACGGCGCTCCGTCATCATCTGCTTATGACTGAGTGAGATGTACTGATGTCGATGAGGAGCGGCTTACCTTTACTAAACCTTTGGAAGTAATAAGTTTAGTTTCGGTAAGGATGACTTTTTATAAATGGAACAGCGCCCTAGGATTAAAATTCCTTTAAAACCTTCTGAACATACTTTTTCGCTCCCGATTATTGCACTCTTCATTATGACTGTTGTGCGTTACTTTCTTTGATTACCTAACCTCGTTTATTACTGTTCATTTTCTTTTCGTGTACCGTGGAACTTTGAAAAGCTGAGTCACAAGAAAAACTACGTTCCTGAAATTTAAAAACTGAATGGTTAGTCAACGGTAATTCTATATGTAGAAACCCCAATAGATGTTTTACAAGCAAATGCATAGTAGCAAAACGACATTGCGTCGTAATGGTGACTCGTTTACTGCTTATTTAAAGGGAAAGTTTAGCTGTGCTTTCAGTGCTTTGAAATTAACAAGTTGAGCGAAAAGTAGATGCGTGAATCAAGGTATCTCAAATTACTATTTAAGTTTTACTCATCATTGACAAATTTGTGCAATGTTCTCATCTTAAGCGCATTCCACGACCTCCGGCGCAGACGAAGCCTGCAAACTCAACCATGTCGATGGGACCTCCAACCGTGTGGACCCAACCTCTGGTTTCCAGTTTCGACGTTCGAATGCCACCTCCAATGAGACCGCCGTTGTCAAACCTCGTTTCAACGATGTCACCAGCGGCAGGTGGCGCCGTTTTGCCCTGTCCTTTAGGTACCAAGTCTCATTTGCCTGCCGTCAAACACGACGATAGCTTTGCCGGTGGTCAAAAGGGCTTCGGAGGTCCAACGCCGGCTAAGCTGTTTGCCCATTTGGGTTACAACGCCGGCGAGGCGGACAGATACTCGAACAGTAAGGCGGCGAACCTTGGCAACGCTTTCCAACCGATGTTGCCCTTTTCCAAACCGAACGAATCGCCTGGCGTGCCGCCAAGGCACTACGGTAGGAGTCACGGTCACCTGGCTAACCGTTTCGCCAACGACCGTATGCCATCCGAGCACACGTGGATGCAGCAAAACAGTACCACTAGAGAAGATGGAACGGCACCTGGTATACCATTACCTCATCAACTTGGTTTGCTGAGTATATAGTGCTGCTTATTTAGGGAAGAGTACAGTGCCACCGTTGGGGCCGCACCCGTCGGACAGGCTTGGACCACCGCCTTCTGATTTTGCTGGTTCTGGCGGACCGCCGCCGCCCATTAGTCGCTTTGATGAAAAACTGGTGGCGCCGTACGACGGCGGCGCCGATGCGTTGCCTCCACCGTATATTGGTGACATAAATAAACCTATGATTGGCGAACTGATGGGAGCGCCACCTGCAAGGCCATCCGGCGCCCTTCGAGGCCTGATGTACCAGCCGCGACATCATTTCCAAGGACAACGGCACTTTGGCAATGGGCCTCCGCATCCAAGATCGTTCGATCATTCAGTCCATCGTATGCGAACGCCTGCACCCTTCAGAGGAACAGGCAATGAGTGGACTCCTCGTCTTTCGTTTCGTCCAACCGATCCATCGACTGGAGGATGGTCCTCGGATATGCGATCACCAGCGTCCGACAGCACGACTTGGGAGCCCAACATACCACCTTACGGGATCGGCTCGGCGGGCACCCCCAACCATATGATGCAGCCTGTTCGGCAGTCGCTGCTTGGAGGTCCTGTGGAACCGTACGCGACCGACTTTGCCGCGTCCCGGTTTGCTCCGGTGCCGCCATCACTGCCGCCACCCATATGCGGCGGTAATCGACGCAACTTTCGTCGTTTGTGAATGAAAGAAAGATTGAGAAAAAGACGTACACACGCAGAAGAGGTACGCTGCCGATCTCGTCAAACGTTTTGTTAACGCGAAAAGACAAACATAACTGTCTATTTTCATCTTTACTGCAAGAGGGAAGATCCTTCGTGCGTAGAGGTGTGTTGCATCACCATTATCATCGTTGTTGTTGGACCTCCTTTTCCTTTCTTACGAGCCATTATACTTTCTGTATACACGTACGTACATAAGCATACATTAATAGCGTTGTATAGAACTTGCAATTTATTTCACGTCATTAGACTTCGTAGAATAAGTTGAAAAAGAATAATAACAAAGTGCCGTTCTCTGTCGCTGTTTCTGTTCTTACGAAATGACTGGTAAAAAAGAGAACTTTGCTATTCGCGGTTCTAAAATGTGTATCTTGTTTGCGATGCGACATTGTCCGGCCACCGTTGCTCGTTTGGTCTAATCGGCAATATGTATATGTAGTCGGGCGTTGGCAGTGTTTCGTTGGAAAATGGAAATGCCGACGTCACCGGCATATCGCCTACGGGCAACCTCCATTCATTAATGCGAAAACGCTGCATTACGCGCTGCTGCTGATCATGCTGATGATAGTAATGATGATTCTGATGACGATGACGATGGTGATCACTCTGACCGGGTATCTGCTTGTTGGCGCCGTTGTTGGGTTCGTCAGTAGTGATCTCCGCTAATGCACTTAGCATATTGCTTATGTCCGCTCCAATGGAATTCAACGCGAACAGCTTTTGAACGGAACCGCCGCCGGATATTTGGGCGGGCGCCGCCCATCGAAGATAGGCAGTCGTCCAGAAGCGAAGTGCCGGTGGAGACGATGACGGCCGAAGAGACGACGGAACACTGACCGTCTTTGCAGGAGATGCGACGGCGCAATGGGCGCTGGCCAACGGAAGCAGCCCTTTGGTGAAGAGGAACAACGGATCTTGGAAGGTGTCAACGAATTGGTCAGTGAACCACCGAGACCAATCGTAGTCGTCGTCATCGTGATCGCCAACGGTTGATTGAGGGTGACATTTTGACCTTTCCTGGAGGCAATTAACACTGAAGGCGACCGTCAAACCGGAAAGGGCCAAATCCCACAGCGCAATTAAGTAGTACTCAGTGAATTCGAACTCGCCTGGAAATTGGCACAACAACTGGTACACACAGTCCAGGAAGAGAAGGAAAAAGGGAGCCTAAAAGCAACCAAAAACAATTTTGCCACCGTAAGAATGCAATCGACACAGTAGATGGTGCTAGCTATCGTGCATTCCCTCGGATCAAGGTTTACATATATATATATATATATATATATATATATATATATATACGCAGTGATTGGTTCCGGGACATACCGCGTATAACCAAGTCCACTGTACAAAGTATGCGAAAATACGCTGACAATGCACATATTCTTTTCCGCAGACTTCAAGCCGAGTCCAATTTAGTTATAATGGCTAGTATTATCCAAATTCTAAGCGAACAACCGCTACTCCGCGTAACGAGTTTATCAAACAACCAAACTATCACGATACTGAGCGATTTCGATTATGCGGAATTTTCGTGAAAACAGTGATAACATTTTCAACGCCAAGGTATAAGATGCAGTTCTCTAATTAAGGTCATGAATTTTCATTCATCTTTGGCAGCACCATGTGCTGTACTTTAATATTAGGTAGGAGGAAGCCTAGCGAGAAAGAATATCTTCAGTTCTCGATGCATAAAGAATAGGTTAGACGCAAAAATCTGCACATCTGTAATGCTGGTTCAAATGTAGACACGACTGCGTGACGAAGCGCTTCGACAGCGTAACACAATATTTTCCCAAACAACAAAGCATTTTTCACGTTTAGTAATGTAATATATGCACCAAACAAAGTAAAGTAAGATGCACCAAAAGAGAGCTTCACATGAACCACAAGGCCGCCGTTGAGTGGAACCAGGTCATGAGGGAAGTCGCGGCGGTCACTTTGTTGAGGAACCGGGTGACTGTGTGTGTGTGTGTGTGGGACCATGCCTCATAGTTCAAATGGAACGGGTTTTTGTACTCAAAGAGGAAGTACAACCGAAGACGGTCCTACCCGCCGCAAAGAGTCCTCCTTCCGCGGTGAGTGCCTGCAAACCGGTGATTGCTTCATGATACCCGTGCCTGACCGCTCGTCAGCTACGCTTATCTCTGCCATAAGGCAGAATATGGCTCCTGCTTCTACGAGCGACGAATCGCGGGCATACCACAGCCTACCACAATACGGTTACACACGCCAGACTGTAAACCACTCCGCAGGATTTGTTATCCCACGGACAGATGCTAACGCACAGGCTGTGGAGTCATTGTGGACCCAGCTGAAGCGAAGAAACAAAGCCCGGCTGCAGTACACACAGGTCCATGATGGACTCCTACTTGCGGGAGGCAATGTGGCGCCAAAGACTCCAAGCCGACGAAAGATCCATTGTACAAGGTAATGGAACATGTAGCCCAATACTGGCCACCTCAGTGACTTTTGTATGCAGTTGAGGTCATTATTGTTATTACCTGTGAATAAAGCTTGTGCGATGCGAATTGGGGGCAGCTTTGCCTATACTAAAGATTGAACATAAGCTGGATATGTGGTCTGACGGCTTTTGGAAAAGATGCGGCGAGATTGCAGCTCTAAACGCACTGGCAAAACGTGCACCATGCGGGTCTTTCAGGCAGAATAGAGGGGCAACTTTTTCTGAGCAAAGTATGGTGGCTCACCGGCGCAGCTACCATGATCGTACCTTAGGAATAACAACGGCGCGTTACACATCATTGGAAACAGTAGCGGAAATGACCCACTAATCACGATGCCATGCTACAGCAACCCCCGTGAAAGGCAACTCTAGCGGGCGGCTCCCGCTGGGCGCGCAGGCATCGTGGACAATGGCGGTGAGCAAAATACCGTAAACAATGGGGGAGGAGCAAGTCGCCCACTTGGGGCCCTCATTTCGCCGCGCGGCATTCGTCGCGACCATTTCGTTGTGCTTTTCTCGCCGTCCTTATTTCGTTGAGCACCTTTTACACCCACTCGTTTCGCAGTGCACCTTTCGTCGTGAAGCCCTGAGGGTGAATGGCGCTCGGCGAAATAACCGCGGCGGTGTTATCGCTGCGTTACATCAATTTTTTAATTTCATCCGGCAGGAAACAGTCGACTCGCTGTGCAACACGACGATTCTTTATCTCCACTGTGCATCTTGGCGCTGCGACGCAAATCGGTTCGCTATCGCTATAACTAGCTTGTCATCTCCGTCAATTCAATAGGTCTCTCAAGGAATTACACGTGTCGCTCCACCAAGGGAAACATGACAGGTATCACAGCGGCATCTTATGTCTGAACGGACCAACAGCACAAAACATTCTGCCGGACAGTTCTCTTTTAGAATTTCGATGATTACTACTTCCGCCTCTTGATGGGTCATGCCGGATGAAGCTATCTAATAAACAACGGGCTTCCATCCTGGCAGCATGATAAGCTCCTTCTTCTGAACGAGACGATGGCACCCTAGTAGGCATCCAACTACGTGTAAACTTAACTACACCTCCATATTTGTATGATTGAATAAACTAAAATTAACGTGTCATCCATTATTCCTGCACGGTTCGACGGGCAAAGAACTAACTGTGGTATCGCAGGTGTATTTCTACCTAGTGCTGATAAGTGAACTGATAAATAATAAAAGCGACTGATAAATGGTAGCTCATGTAGCGACAACGCTTACCTGAAATTTCACGTTACAACGCCCCTCTGAAGAGGGGGGTTCTTTGTACGTGTACATGAATTTTCACGTATTGCCTCTACATGAATTTCTTCCCATCTACTGACTCAATTTTGTTTGTAAGAAAACTAAATTAGCAGTGCTCCTTTCCTTAAGAATACCTACGCCTGCTGTGAGCAGTATGAGAAGTATGCGGTGATATGTCGGCTTAGTTCACTAAAATCTCCTCTCATCCGTTCGCTGGTATGAAGCCTTTGTGACTAGATCTCTTGCAGGTAAAACCAATTCAAATTAAATTGGCAAAAATCCATGAAGAAAAAGCATAAGACAGTAAGGAATACGAACATTAAATCGCTTGTCAAGTTGCGCGATGGGATTACAGATGTTCGTACACAAGAACTTGGAAAGCAGCAGTACTCGACATTGATTCGTCGATAATGACGTCATTGTCTTATCGGAAAAATCGCGTTGAGTCAAATCCGCGCATACGGAGGGCGCACTATATATATGTTTCATGGACTTGGTCGTATACGGCTATCGGCCGCTGTGCGGTTGAATTATTTAGCCTCTGAGGACGAGAAGCGAGCAGAACGTAATAAGAAAATGAACTGTCTCGAAACGGTGCCAAACGGCCAGAAAAAGTTATTGACAAAAGAATTAAAAAGTATACCATTTCGTCCTCTCGACGACTGCCCTGAGCTAGGCAATGAAGGGTCAAGGCAAATGGATGACCAAAGGCGAACCAATCTTTTCGAATAAGCATGTCAAAGCCATCAATCGTGCGACTGAATGGGTCCATGCACAACTGCGATAAAGAGGAGATAACGCAGCTTGCGTCCACCCAGCCGGGCTTGGCTACAGTAGATTAAATGGCATGATTTGGAAATGGAGAAAAGCAGACTACTCACCTCCGCGAATAACAACGCTCGTTTTGGACGATTCGAAGTGGTCCACACAGGCAAGGCATGCCTGAAGGCAGCGTTGAACTAACACCAGCCAGCCAGTCGAATCGACTTCGGTGTTCCACTTTGCATCGAGCATCCAAAAGGCGTTGGGGGTTTCTGCAAGCCAACAAGGGACCATCATCATCGGGGCAACCGTAATCCCGATCAATCTCCTACCAACGGAGCAAAGCCTGCGCAGCGCTTCAAAGGCCATTGCCACTTCCTTGACTTTGACTGGCATCTCGACGATCGCCGGCTTTCTACCCGAAGGATGAAATTCGGCGACCGAAATTTCAAAACTGCAAATCAAGTTATGAAATTCAAAAACGTAAATGCTCAAAATTGCCCACATGTGCCATTGCTTTCGCGTCACTTCCGAGTCGACGTCAAATGGCGCGGCGCGAAGCAGGGCGCAGCCGTTCGGGTGGGACCAACACCAAAACTGCGAAAAGTGAAACATATAAGGGCAAGGGCAAAAAATAAGGACATGCGCTTCATTCAGAGTGCCTACCAAGCGGCTACAAATGGTTGCGCTCGTAATGTTCATACAGCGTGAGACCTAGGGGACCGGGTGACCCAAGACGCTTTAACGGGACAAAATGCTTGAAACTGCAAGGTGGCAAACCCAAGGATACGGAGGACATCGTAACTGAATTGGTCAGTTACTGTCTTGTATTGCTGTACATAACTACGGCGACTCCCCAGTCGCATTCAATTCCGGCGGGAAAATTTACATCGTGGTTACCCAAGTCTTTACCACAAATTTTACAGTATGCAAGTCGACGGCGCCGACAATGCCTTTCGGTTAAGAGCAACGTAATTCGCACACGGAGAACACCTTACCGGACCTCTTTGACAACTCCAATTGGCGGCGGCTGTTCCAAAGATGCCGTCTGGCCAGGATAGAGGAACAACAAAAAAGGACGGATACCTGATTTAAAAAAATAATTAGAACGCACTAGCGATCACCCTGGATGGTCACCCACTTGTTGACCTGCTGATTCTCCCTGCTGCAGGCGGTTATCCGCCAGTGATGCTGATTTGACCCTGTTCTCAACAATTCGCAACGCCAATCATCGTGGCGGTCGAACGCGGCCTTCTTTAAACCTACAAGAGATAAATTAACTTTTCTCCTCGTTACTTGCCCATCAACAATCGTGTCGTCACCGTAGCATGTACACCTACTGTGTCTTGCGTTATCTGGCGACGATGGCTGCAAGATAAAGCAGGGCAGATTTTCCGAAGACGATGGAAACGAATACTGAAGCAGGCAGTTGACCAACTGTTTAAGAGAGAACACTTAACTAGTCACTTTAACGAACAATGATAAGTGACCAACCGTTTTGCATTCGCTGCTCAAATGCAGGTCGAAGGTGAATACGCGAAAATCCTAAACATGTTCAAACCACATCCCTTGGCAGACAGACGGGACCGCCTACTTTGCACAAAATTTTAAGGGAATAAATTTCGTCGGTAAAACTGAGGAAGCTGTTCAACGGTTTGAACTTCCTCGAGTCTATGGTGAACAAAAGCAACGAATGGTGCCAAGTTGTTGGATGTATACCTGTTTTTGTACTGTACTCGAGATGGTGGATATTCAACAAGGGCGTTTCGAATTTTGGATCGCCAATAAAGCGGCTGCTGGCAAAAGTGGGCGGCTACAAACCAGCGATAAACTTGGGGACAAGGTAAAGGCGCTTGCCTTACCCTGCAAGCAGCGTCTGTGGCTGGACGAAAGAGGAGCCGGAATATTGTGCAATACAACGTGCCCACTAGACCCTGACGACTGTCCGAAAATGGGCTGTACAATATGACCTGCTCGCAAGGGGATACCACATGCTGCTCGCCTATAATCAATTGGGTTAAAGCAGGGAAACTACTGAAGCGTCAGGTTAAGATTACATTGGATCAACTGAGGTGCAGAACTTTTCGAATCGTCGACGACGTCCTTAAATCAAATGCGTACGAGCGTACATAGTTGAAAGCATTCCAAACGTATCAACACCACCTCAATGTATGACCTAAAAGATTCAGTGAGCTTCCGGCTGCTGTCCGCCATTTCGCCACCATTAGACAAGAGTTCAGTCAACAATAACAATGGACTCTTAAAGCTAAAACAAGCAAACCACCACTGAGATGAACAATTTACGCAATCGCAGATAAACAGTTCAGGTAGTTGCCGCCTGCTGAACAGATGGAGGGAGAAAATTGGAACGCTTGCTAAAGCACAGATTTATTAAAGCTCACAATATCTGCAAAGCGAAGTCGTCGACTACGCTACGAATGATCCTTTACAAGTGATAGAAAAAAACTGAAATTGGCAATTTCTCAACAAACTTTCCTCTGGCTGGCATTGACCATAAGCGTCACGCCTTAGATTGGTCGCTTAGAAGGGAGACTAACATGCAGCGGTCATGTGCTGGAGCATCACGGAGATTTGCTTGAATCTCGGCCGACAGTCCGGTTTTATCGCCCACGTTTGCATCATTAGATCGGCAACGTCGGACGGGCACCCTTCCGGAGGTTCCATACGATAACCCTTTTCGATGTGACGCACAACGTCTTGAACGGGCTGCCAATTTACCAGTTTATGCAAAAGAAGGTCGAAGCAGTTGGTTCAACTTACAATGCGAGGATAGGGTACGCGTCCAAAGGAGTAAACCTCCCAAAGCAGGATGCCAAAAGACCAAACGTCTGACTTGCATGTGAATTTCTGGAACAAAGTGGTCACCAACGATAGAGCACGTTGACGAAAAAGGAATTGAAACGGTAGAGTATAGAGGAAAATTAGAAAAAATAAATAAGGTATATATCTATGTACTTGAAGATGGGGTGCATGGTAACGGGGCGTTCGGTTGGCAAGGATGGTTGCCACGGTCGGGAAGCTCTTTTCCCGAAAGCTCCGATATATCGTACGTTACAGTGTTTCGTTTTTCACCAATAAATCAACCCACCCGCGACTGGTGAGGTTCTTTTCTTGGTAATTACAGAAGCACCGTAACGTGATCACAACGGGTTCACCGTGGCTACAATCCATGCCAAGTATATATATATATATATATATATATATATATATATATATATATATATATATCGTTTTGAAGCAAGAAATATTAATAAGGCGTTAAAAATACGATTTTTTTATCACGGGATATGTTCTCATCATTCTTTATTCTCATCATACGGCTTATTTCCCGTTGAAAGTAACTGATCACACGAAGCTTTCGGGACAAGGTTGTATCCTGAAAGCTTCGTGTGATAAATTACTTTCAACGGCAAATAAGCCGTATGATGAGAATAAAGAATAATAAGAAGGCGTTTCATAATGATGAGAAGATACAGATTTTTGTTCCGTGAACTTTAATAGTCGGAGCTTTCGGAACGTGTTCCGTCG
Source organism: Trichuris muris (assembly GCA_000612645.2). Taxonomy (NCBI): domain Eukaryota; kingdom Metazoa; phylum Nematoda; class Enoplea; order Trichinellida; family Trichuridae; genus Trichuris; species Trichuris muris. Next base: position 25,268,743 of record CBXJ02000282.1, on the reverse strand, counting down.
ACAGCGCAATTCAGAAGCGCTGAATTCGATGCAGTTCGGAATTGCGCTGACGACGGAACACGTTCGTTCCGAAAGCTCCGCCAATTAAAGCTCACAGAACAAGGACTGTGATCTGTGAGCTTTAATCACTGTGATCTGTAATCTTTTCATCATTATATATCATTATGGAAATCAAACGGTATGTTAACGTGTACTATTAATCTACAATGAATAGGAAAAAATTGTCCATCGGCAGGTAAAAAACAGTTTACTAGTACAAGGCGGATATGAGCGACATAGCTCGATCGACCGGAATACATAGCGAGTCAGGGGTGGGGTCAGGTCGGTAAGGAACATTTTGGCTCGTTGACGAGTGCGGTCCAAAACGTCACTCACTTCCACACCCTCGATGTGACTGATCTTATTGTTGAGTCAAGTGAATGGGCTTTCGACAAGGAGGACTCAAGGAGGCCCTCCTTTATTTGCCTAATGTGGAGTTGGCTTTCGACAGCCAACTTCGTGTTAGGCATTAGTAAAGGCAGTAGCAAACGTGACATTTGTAATGGACTTAAACGCAAATGCCAATGATAAAGTTTAGTTCATAAATTATGCATAGTAAGGGATGATAACGGCTAATAATAATATAATAGATTATACTCATTGCAATAACGTCTAGTAGTTAAAAGTACAAAAAAGTTATATTCACAGTTTCCCCGTTTCTTCAATCTTTTAATGTGTGATGACGGACCATGAGCGGTCCGAAAGCTCCACTGTTGACGAGAAGTCAATAAAAAGATTGAAGAAACGGCGAAACTGTGAATATAACTTTTTTGAACAAAATCCACCCCGTTACGAAAAATAAATTTGATTCAACAAATACGGGCTGCACAGGGCCCAAAGGACAAGACAAGACGGAGGAATCCCCAAGATTGGTCGAAGATGGTTCGTGGCTGGAGAACAACAGGCGGGAATGCTTTAAAATCCAATGGTTTTAAAGAAGAAACAAGCGTTGAAGGTTAAGGGATTCATTATCGTATTTGTCATTTCTCGTTGTGTCACTGTCGCGGTCGGTCGGAGGGGATGCTCGCTCTCGGCATGACTGACCGGATGGGCGACAAATGCTGGATGGGTCATGGTTCGACCTGATAGCGGCTGTCGCTTGTCTGGTTGGTTGAGCTGAGTAGCTTGCTGAACCAAAGACTAACTGCGCAGTGACTCCTATGTGCTGATGACGGACCATGAGCGGTCCGAAAGCTCCACTGTTGACGAGAAGTCAATACAAAGATTGAAGAAACGGGGAAACTGTGAATATAACTTTTTTGAACAAAATCCACCCCGTTACGAAAAATAAATTTGATAGTAGTTAAAAGTACTTCTTAAAGAATAATCCTGTTCTTAGAATCCCATTTGTTATTCTACAAACGTAATGCGGAACTGTGAAGGTCATCAGCGTATACTTTGCCATCTGTTCAACCAGTCGCTGGGATGGGGGGAGGTGCAAGTTGCCCAACTCGACCAGTCAGTCAATCGGCCTTCAGTCTTAACCTGAATCCGTCAAGTCTGTCACCCGGCCAGTAAGTCATGCGAAGTGCAAGCACCCCCTCCTACTGACCATGGCAGTGACAGGTAACGAAATGTGCAGCAAGTACTCCATGTGTGTCGGTGCATCCTTCACTAAATCGAACGGGTTTTAAACCATCGTTCCATCGATCTGAACCATCTTCCTCCCTCTCTTGCTTCTCCGGTGCACGTCATAAGAAATTGAAAAGCTCAATTAAGAAGAAAAGTTCTAAATAAACAAGTTTCACATGGAACACAGGGGACAGTAGCAGCAAAGAATTTTATTACATGCGAGAAGCAAGAGGATCAATTGACTCTCCTGTACACATACACACACACACAAATGATTTCGCAACGCGCATCATGCAAGTACTGACTATTCTTATTACGGATCTGCCTATTATTTATTGCAACGCTTTATTTTCTCAGTTTCCTGGACCTATCCCGTTCGGTCACCAGGGAATAAGAAAAGCAGAAACGGGAAGGTGAAAAGGCAATGCACTGCCCGCACGAGCTGACGTCAATCTAACTTGACAATCCATATGCGAACCCAAAAGTTTCACGGTTTTTACCCCGTTTAAAAGCCTTTATTTTCAGATTAACAACTGACGCTAACCACTGCGACTTAGATTGATTTTTCGCCTTATCGTTTCTGCTATCCAATTCGTTCCTCATAGGAAGGGATAGGTACAGGAAAGCTACGAAAAGAAACCAGTCCACTATATATACATATACAGTGGAACCTTCAAAGTTGACCACTTCAATAAGTTGACCGCCATTCTCATGTTGACCGCATTTTTTTGGTTTGTTGGCCCGCCATTATGAAGCCTAGGAGAGATACCTCTATATGTTGGCGACCTCCGCATGTTGTAGCTTGACCACCATAGCTGAGACACTGACTATTAATTACTACATGTTGTGACCTCCTTAAGTTCACCAACAGAAGGAAGTGAATATTACAAAGTGAAGTTTGCTTGTGCATACAGCAGCAAGGAGTCATCAAAGCGTTTAAGGATGCACTACCGGGCATAGCTTTGGGACTGGATCGTTTCCAAAATTCAAAGGATTAACCTGGTTACTGACGCATCTGCACTTGTTGGATTAGTTAATGCCCTGCATTCTGTTCTCTACACCAGTTTCGCGTGGAACAAAGTACGGCCAGAAACAATAACGAAATGCTTCCAAAAAGGTGGATTTGTTACAAGTCGAGAAACAGTCATTGTGGCTTCCTCAGACAGTACAACCAATATGGGAATATTTCCAGGAGTCGACTTCGAAGCATTCGTTACAATGGATGATGAATTGGTGACTTGTAATGAATCTGATGCAGAATCTATTTTTCAAGCAGTACTATCCGACGCGCGGGAAATACATGAGTCGGCTGATGATTTAGAACAGTGATGGGCAAAGGGGGCGATCTGGAAGTCCAAGGGGGCGATAAGCGCGAAAGGGACGATTAGGGGGCGGTGAAGGGCTAAGGCGGCGATATCGCCCCCCCGTGGCGGTGAAACTAAACGAAGCGATATTGCCAGAGCGCCGGAGGAATTAATGGGAGGTGAGATTCCCCGTGGAAGTTTTCCTTCGGATCACCGCTTATCTTTTTACGTAATCTCATCACGAAGAAGCGGAATCGCCTCGAAGTACTCAATCAGGGCGATTTACGACTGCGGGTCACGTAAATCCGGCCCAATATTAAAAGAATAATTGGTTTGCACGCTTCCTGCCCTTCAGAGTAATGCTGTAATAAACGTGACGTCTGAACAAATGAAGTTGTACACATAACGTTTTCTTTGTATGCGAAGATCTGCTGTGCAGAAGCAAGGGGTAGCAACCATGCTGTCGCTAGTCCCGCGAACAGCGCCTCGCCCAACACTCAGTACGAGGAATTGGCGGGAAAAGGGACACGGTCCTTGGTGGAGATTTTCCGCCAATTTTCGCGCCGTCAGCCGATACGGTTCATCCCAGAGGGGCGATGGCAACCTCGAAGCTGGAAAAGGGGGGAGGAATATCAGGCATAGCCATACGCATCACTGATTTAGAAGAAGAAAGTGATAGCGATACCGAGGTCGAAAAGGCACTAACAACCGACGACGTTCGCCATTCACTACATCAGCTGAAGTTATTTGCTGCTGAAAAGTGCCCCAATATGTTTAATGCAATAGTCAACGCTCACTTTGCTTTCACCACTTATGTCTGCAGTAAGAAAGCGAAGCCGACAACGATAGGCTCTTTCTTCACACGTGCAACGATCAGGCCAAAAATGCACTGATTGTAATGCTCTTTTACCATTGTTTTATTTTCATTGTCTTAATACTAATTCTTTTATTCTTTTACTTTCGTAAACGTTTCTTCATATAGATTACTACATCCCTTCTTCAGTTAAGTGCTTGAAAGAAGTTATGGCGTGTTTACGACTGAATTCAAGGGGGTACTGTACATGTCGACTTGAGTGGCCCACTTATAGAGGTTCCACTATATATATATATATATATATATATATATATATATATATATATATATATATATATATATATATATATATATATATATATATATATATATATATATATACGTGTGTGTACCTTTAGAAGAAATGGGAACATTCCTTAAATACATTAATTCAAGAAAACTTACGTTATAACGGAGAGCTTCAGGAGCGGTCCATTTTATGGGAAATTTGCTGTTCACGTCTTCAGCGTCGATGAGATCAGCAGATCGGGCCAAACCGAAGTCGGCGACCTTGGAGGCGGATGTTCAGAAAACAGCTTCTAACGCGTTTCGGAAATTGTAAGCTAACCTTGGCGGTCATCTCCTCGGAAAGCAGTATATTGCGGGCCGCTAGGTCGCGATGGACTAAATTTTTCATCTCCAAGTAGACCATTCCACTGCAGACGTCCCTGCCAATCGATGCATTTCAAAATAAACGTCAAATGCAGATCGACCGTCCGTCGACGAACCTGGCAAATCCTAGCTGCTGGCTCTGCGTGACCATCTGACGACCTCTGGAGCGCAGATAGTCCAGCAGGCTACCGTTGGCCATAAATTCGGTCACCAAGTAAATGTCAGTGATCTCGTTGAACACAACGCCCAACAGACGAACCAAGTTGTGATGTTGCAACGACCTGAAAAGGACCCAAGAGAAATTACAATACTTTCGTTGCTTCCCAAGCGACCAACGCACATCATCATCGAGGCTTCCTGAAGTAGTGACTCAATAACGTGATTTCCGCGCTTCATCACTTTGATGGCCACTTTCTGGCCGCGATACACGCCAGCGACAACGTCTAAACGATTGTGCAATCGGCGAGGAAAGCGGATAAAATAAACGAAAGGAAATACCGCCAAATTCTCCGTGACCAATCACCTCGTTCAACTGCAGGTCATCCTTGTCGATCACCCACGGCGAATCGCCGATTCCAGAGTGAACACTTTCATCCAAATGTCCTGTCGAATGGTATTTTTGAAAATCGGATAAAGGCAATGGCCGGACTAATTTGTGGCAAAGGCCGTCAGCATCCTTCACGTAGTGCTAAAGGAGAAACATCATATTTGCATAAGTGAAGCAAGGAAGTTCAATTGCTTACTGCGACCAGAAGTTGCAGCGATTGGAAGAATCCTTCGTGGTCACAGGTCAGCATAAGATTCTCATTGAATATTCTGCAAACAAACCATTACGCCGAAAATACAGACGATGCCACGTGCCGATAGTGCTCGACGTTGCCTCGGAAGGCGATGCAAAGCGTGTAGTCCCCAGGATAGTTGGTCGACTCTCGAATTAGAAAGGTGCCGTCCGGCTGGTCCGTCAAGCGGCGATTAGTTTCATCCCGACTGATGCTCCCATGGAACCACGTAAAACCGAATCCCGCTGGATCTGGGCCCACAACCTTGATTCGATTCATGAGCGTAGTTGCCTGGCTTGAACTGCTGCCGCCTCCGTTGCGCTCATGCTAAAGCGGAACTTTCGAAAAAAGGAAGAAGAAAGCACGTAAATTCACTTTTACCACGGAACCGTTCGATAGGAAATAGACCAACTGCTTAGCGCCAAAGTTGTCACTGACCGTCACTGCGTCATCGCCCCGAAACGGGTTGACGCTGCTGACCGGAAATGGGTTTCCCAAAGCCCAAGTGGCGCAATCGAGATCTTGAACGTGCGCCATGCGTCAAACGCTACATTCCAAGCAGCTCCAGTATCGCTCCAATTCTAAAATCTGAGTTCCTTAAATGAACAATGCAAACGAAATATCCCAAACCTCCTTTTGCTCACAATAATGTTAAACATATGCATGTACAACAGGTCGTTTTAAATGTGTCGACAAAAATCCCGAAGTCATAAACATGCAAATGTACTTTGCTCTCACGTTGGCAAATCGACCACGAAATCAAAACATCTTTAGAAGGGTAATTTACGAGAAAAAATCCTGACACCTTTAAATAACTCCACGCCTTTCAAAATAGACGCGCCACCTCAGGCGTTCATTCACAAAAAGCTACATAGCAGCGACGACGCTTCGATGAACGCGAAAAGACATGAGTGTTCACTGACCACAGCGACATAAACAACGAAAATGAAAGTGTCGTCCTACAGTGGCAACAAACAATTGGGAGCCGAAAAGCTTTCGTTCAACTTTCCAATTGTACGCCACAATAGCGTAAATGGAAATTTTTGAATTTCAAGAAGGAAAGGGTGCGTCAAACGCACGTAACGAATTTGCATATCATTTATGAAAAAATCAAGAACGGTTCAAATTCGTGAATGAACTAGTTAGTACACACAATGTTGAGTTTTCACGGATTTTTCCCGTTGCTTTGTACGTAGATGGATCTGTAAGTAAACTGACATGGTCTCCCTGCCAACGGATGGATGAGAGTAGTTATTAGAAGACACGGTCAGAGAACAACGTACGGTTTTAATCTCGGATATTTCGGAACGCTCGAGTTCCGTCCTCAGCGAGCAAGAGAAAGTTGTTATTCAAATGAATTTTTAAATTGAGTTCCGTCCTCAGCGAGCAAGAGAAAGTTGTTATTCAAGTGAATAACTACTTTCTCTTGCTCGCTGAGGACGGAACTCGAGCGTTCCGAAATATCTGAGATTAAAACCGTACGTTGTTCTCTGACCGTGTCTTCTAATAACAACTCTTATCCATCCATTGCTAGGGAGACCGTGTCAGTTTACTTACAGATCCATCTACGTACAAAGCAACAGGAAAAATCCGTGAAAACTCAACATCATGAAGATCTATGCTCCCGTTAAAAGACATCCCGTCTTCCAGTTAGTACACACTAATGAATTTTTTCACTAAGCACATTGTGTATCCAAACGGAAATTATACTGCATGGATGCAATGACGAAACGGCTATGCTTAATGCTGCCTAATGCGAACACCTCCGAAGGCTGTGTGGTAAAACATATAGCTGATTAACTACCTCAATGGAGAACACAATGCGTACTCATAAGATTCTACGCAAGAAGGAAACAATGGCGACCCTACATAAAGCCTGTTCGTTGAACAGTTCGGCCGGCGGCAACTGCTTTGGTAAACAAAATCTGGTGAGGGGGCCAAAGAAGAACAAAACAACTTTGTAGGTGCGCAGCGCACTTGACACGCTTTGGATCCTGTTTTGTCTGGATGGCGCCGAAACGCCTATCCCATATTCGACGTTTAGAAAGTACTCTACTGGCACCATGCCAATACGGCAACTTTTAGTCGCCGTGCGTCACATGACGCTAAGTGGCAACACGTTTCTGAGCAGAAAGCAACTGCCGCATCAAATAAATATTTATAAAATGCGCGCATACGATTGACGTCAAACTTTTTCATTCACTTTTTTAACAGCATTAAAACCCCCTTTTAAGGTGAATTGAACCACTTTGATAAACTCGGAAGAACCAAGCAAGCAACGGCGCAGCACCCTTCAAATACCAAATGAAGAAACGCGTAAACTGAACACTTAAGAAAAAAAAATCCCAACCGAGCTTTCCAAAGGATGCGGTTAAGAGTTGTGTCATGTTCAATAAGCAATTAATCTCAAAGCAAAAAATAACGCAGAGGTAGTAAACCTACCTTTCACTTAAGTAATACAGTATCCGTAGAATTTTCCTCAAAATATTTAGCACGCATACGATTTGGCAGCGATCAGTCGGAACGCCGATGGCAACGGCGGCGTCCTTTTGGCAAAACTACGGACAATCTGCGAAATTTATCGCGCTCAGACCAACGGCAAACACGCGAACTGCAAAGTGGAAAAGTGAACCATTCAATCGCAAACTGTTGCTGGGAGGTAAACACGTCTGCCTGCATATTCCCTATGCAAAGCATGCAATGAATTTACGTTGGCAAATTAACGCCACAGCAATCACGACCTTCTATTAGTGAAGATGGAACTAGTGGCACAAGATAGAGCCGCGGATACACTTCCTAGAACAGACATCGTTCGTGACGAGAGAGATAAATTAATGTGCAACAAACGCATAGGCACAGAAGGACAGCTAACAGGCAAACGAAGGTGACGTGGTGTTAGCGATAAGCATAGGTGCGGGAAAAGAGCACGCTCACTTACGACGGAAACTTTAACTTCGTGCCATTTACAAAGCATAGGTGGAAAAACAAACAAAATGCCAATGAGTTAAAACTATCGTCATGAATTTGTTGGAAGAACTGCCGGCGGAAACTGCAGCACCTCTTGCTCAGCCCGCTTAGTCGAACGAAGGAGAATTTTAAAGTGCAACTGCCGTCGACCTATTAATAAAAATCATCTGCAAAGGTGAAACTTCTCAAGCTAAGCGCACATACAAAAGTTTACGTGAAAGGAGCGAAATTCGATGCATGTCATACAAATAACGCAAACCTTAAGGAACAACAAGCAACAAAAATAAGTTGAACAAAAGGAATAGAATGCAATAAATGGAAGGCGCTCAATGAAAAGGAAACTAAAGCCAATGAACTCCACAGCATTTGGAACCGGTAGTCCCAAGTTAATAAATGAACGAACAAATTAAATCCAACGTCCGCTTAAGCGATGGCTGAAACACGTGCTTTTGCTTTATTCGGTAATTTTCCTAACCGTTGTCCGAACAAAGATTAAGAAGTGTAATATACTACGATGGGTCTACACGCTCGCCATGAATTAACTTAACTCCATTCTCTGCGCAACTGGCTCAGGTAGGCGAAAGAGCATTTACGCCCCTAAAACAAGAAGAAAAAGCTCCCCACCTTTTAGTAATCTGTCCATCCCTATGATAGCGCTTATAAAGATAAAAATTATAGACCTAACCATTATATCCCGGCTTGGCAAAGTGGATGCCATTCCTGACCAATATGATAAACTAACGAAATTGGCTATGATGGTCAGCTGAGCTTGAATGCGTCACGAATGAAATTTTAAAAATTAACGCAAAGAGCCCGTAATAAGCGAACCGCTCTATCGAAGCCAGGAAAATAAGCAAACTATTTACCGATTACGCTACGCCGACAGCGCTTGCAGTTAGCCATAGAAATTCGCAATGGTCGACGCTTGGGTTTCTCGCTAAGGAAATAAGATACAAGCGACAAGCGACGGCTCGCCTGGATAGCAAACTTTGAAGGCAACACTTCCAATAAGTAGGTGCAGTATTTAGGAAGCGCAGGTACCAATACGTTGTATACTGTATACAAAAACAACGCAGCCGTTCGATAGGATGCACTCGCTGGGTGTTCGCTGGGCGTCCGTTCGCGTTGCTGGGCACCAACCGGCGTGGACGAGTGTTCATTGAACGTCTTGTTGCTTTCAGCTATGGAGGAGAACTGGGAAATGTGGCAACCTTTGCTCAGCTGCCTGGAACTGCACAAGGGCTATTGCTCCAACGTGCTTGAAATGCTCAACTCAATGTTTTACGGAGATGGACCATTGCCGATGGCTCATCGTCAGTACATTGCTCTTATGGTAAGCTTTTGCTTTCGTTTTCGCCCCGCGTTAGGCCGGCCAAACTTTGAAGTACGCCTTCATGGCGATGTTTACGCGTTCTAGCTCTCGCCATTGCCTGTTTTGAATTTTCCCTAATCTGTTCGATTAGGCGGCATACTCCCACTGTCCTTATCCACTCTTAGCGCGCATGCTTGTTAATTTGTTCTGCTTGCGTACTGGAAGCGCCGAACAGCTGATTGCTTTCTTTAGCAATAGGCAGAGCAGCTGATTCCTTGAACAAACTAACGGTGCATTTAACAGAATCACACCTTTAAAGGCAAGGCGATTAGCGGCCAACCTGTTGTTTACGGTTAAGCAAGCACCGTGAGCGTTTGATAATAGCTTTTGTTTTGCTCCGACAGAAATTGCCGACTGAACGCGTGCACACAGCGGCTCGTCTCTTCCGTTGACACGTTTGTTTGTCTTTGTCATTAACCTGCCAGTTGCCGTCCGTGTTGGACGAAAACTGTGCGTTCCTTGCTTTTGCATTTTTTCGCAAGTCCCAAACGTTTTTCCTGAATAGCCATTCTCGTTTTGCGGCAGAATTTGAGGAGTTTTGTTATATTCGCCTGGACCAGCTGACTTGAAAATCAATTTACTGTAGGCCGCCGAAAGTTTTCCTTTTTCGTTTCGCGCCTTTTTCCAAAGTGCTCTCGTTGCTATGCTTGGCACAGGCCGCAAAGTTTGACTTTCGCGAGAAAAAGGACCTGTCAATCGGTCGCCAGTGATGATTTTACCGCCGATCCGTCGGGCAAGCAGTCGGTGCAAGGCTCCGCCCTTCCGTGGATGTTTGCTTTATGAGTTGGAGCGTCGCCTTGTTGATTTTTAGGCAGCTTGCCGTCACCACTGCGAATTTTTAATCACTCTACACAAGGCGGAATTTTTGCGCGTCGGAGGGGATCCGGAATGGCTCAAAGGTTTGCCCAGGGCTTTGGAAAAGATTCAACACCTGGACGAGATCAATCGCGTGCTGGCGCATCGCCCTTGGCTGACCGAAGTTGCACACATCAGGGTAAGTTTGCTACACTTTGCTCTCGCCGACCAACAGTCAATACTGTGGCGAAGTTCGATCTTCTGCCGCTGTCGCTTAATTCCGTCCAGTCTGCTTATTGCTTTATGTTGTTTGTCGTTTGGCATCATTGTCGCGCCAACGACTAAGCAGGGGCCGTTCCGAAAGCTCTGCGAGCAGTTTGTTTTCCCCTTTAAACTGTGCTATCCGAGCAGAATTAATAAAGCAACTTGAATGCAAACTTTCATCTTTATCTTCTTCAGACGACTGCGCATCGTTTTTGATGGTCGTTCATTTAGTTCAACGTCAGCAAGTGGTCGTCATAAACGATGGGCAGTTGATAAAAAAGATAAAAAGGAACTTTTGTACTCAACTTACTGTAATGATCAATTCTGCTTGCATAGCATAGTCTCGTGAGGAAGCAAGCAGAACGACCTTAGTAGCAGTAGACAGACATTTGCGATTAACAGCTCTCGGGAAGGTTAACCTGATCTTTCGAATGTCGAAGTATATTCTTCCTTAGTTGTTCGTTAGCGTAACAGGAGCGTTGGCTCTTTCAACGTGTCCGTTTATGAATAGCAGGCTTTCCTTGGCTAATATTTTTCTGTGCGTAACTTTGGCATTTCTTATCACGGAAACTCGTGTATTCATAACTCAGACATCCCCTTAAGTATCGCGGAGACTTTTATTTAGTCACTGCCCCGTACATGTTGAAACAATGTGATACTCCGTCGTTCGGCAGCAAAAATGCGTGCTGACTTCTGGAGCGACTTCTATTGCTATAAGACATCGTTTATGTTGCGCATGAATATATATATATATATATATATATATATATATATATATATATATATATATATATATAGTTGAAGATTGGATTCATTGTAACGGTGTAGGTGTGCATTTCAAGGGTTTTATACGACTGGCACCGTTTTTGTTGACTTTTATTTTATTTTCATCGGAGCTCCGGGGTAGCTCACACCCTGTCATCAGCGACTACTGAGAACCCAGTAGTCGCTGATGACGGGGTGTGAGCTACTCCGAAAGCTCCGATAAAAATAAAATAAAAGTCAACAAAAACGGTACCTGTCGTACGCTGACGACGGGACCAAGGTAGGTCCCGAAAGCTCCGCTATCAAATAAAGAATCTTTTATGAACGGGTTATTCTGCCCTCCTTTGACACAATGAAATCGAAACCCGTCAGAACCATTATATATATATATATATATATATATATATATAGTACTTTTTCACGGATTTTGTTCCTTTGCTTTCTGTACGTGATGGATCTGTAAGTAAAGTGACACGGTCTCCCTACCAACGGACGGATGGGAGTAGTTATAGGAAAAGCACGGTCAGAACACAACGTACGGTTTCTCGGATATTTCGGAACGCTAAAGACGGAACTGGAGCGTTCCGAAATGTCCGAGAAACCGTACGTTGTGTTCTGACCGTGCTCTTCCTATAGCTACTCTCATCCATCCGTTGGTAGGGAGACCGTTTCAGTTTACAGATCCATCACGTGCAGAAAGCAGCGGGACAAGATCCGTGAAAAAGTACAACATGAATATCCATGATTCCGTTAAAAGACATCCAGTCTTCCAAAAATATATATATATATATATACCGTATATACCGGCGTATAAGGCGAGTCCATAATGCGAAAAAACTGAACCGCAAAATGAGGGGTCGACTTGTACTCCAGGTCGACTTATACGCCATAGGGACAAATTCCCACAGGGACAAGTTGTCCACTTACAGTATGACTTGGGCGGAAGGATTTAAAGATTTCAGCGTTTTGAACAATAAGTCGTTAAAATTGCTTAATTTTAAACCTTTCCATTGCTACATACACGACCAAGCTAGTTAGTACACTTCACTTAAGATAGTTCGCCGTATTCACTTAAGATATTAACACTTAAGATTAATCATAACTGCACTAAACTAAATTCAAGAGGTCGACATATACGCCCAACATAGGCAAATGACGAAAATTAGACCGCAAAATTAGCGCTCGACTTATATGCCGGTCGACTTACACGCTGGTATATACGGTATATATTGTTGAGCCATTCGAAAGTATCCCTTGGTTTTGCTGTTTTGTTGGTTTCACTTTCCCCTTTCCGCACGCCACAGCTAACCTCTAAGACCAACAATTCCTTCAACGAACTTTTTTCAAAGCATAAGTTCCAACTGTTTCGTTACAGCATATTAAATTTTCGGAAGTATGGGCGCGCAAAACATTTGTTTACTGCTACGGTCAAGCGTCAAAACAATCCCTGCGCTGGTTATGGTCATTCATCCGCTATGGCAGGCTTTCGTGTGCGCATGTTTTACAAACGTTTATGTTTTTCGGGGCTGCTCGGAAGTGAAATCGCAAAGTTCCGGTAGGCTCGGTCAAATGGAATGAACAGCTCGAAGGCATAAATAGGTTTTTTAAAATTTCGCGAAACTCGAAGCTGCGTAGCCCAAGAGTTTCGCCTGTACCCTTCATTCTCCGGTATCCCAAGTTTCAATTATCCCTCGTCTAATTTCCAAACGACCACCGATTGGGATACGCCTGAGTTAATGTGCAATCGCCTTACTAATTGCAAAAGGTCATCAATGGGCGCAGTTCGCAAGACGGATTGCAGCTGCTGTTTGCGACTTCTGAAAAGTGAGATGCTGCTGAAAACAAGTCGAGCGCGTCGATAAACGGCGCATAAATTTTCATAATGGCTATCGCTAATGACGTTTTCCATTTGATGTTTGTTCAAGATTTCGTTCGGCAACAGCGCAGCTTTCGTGGCTGCTCTAGTTTCATCTTTGTCGACGCTATCCGTGGCGTTAATGTGTTTGGCTTTCTTTCGTTAAAGCCGGAAGGTGAGCAATTGCGAAAGGTGCACATCGGCCTTACAAAAAGTTTAAACAAACAAATCGTCAGTTGCCGCTGTTGTCACTCAGTTTACGTTGCATTAACGTTAGTAATAATTCAAGGCATCAGCGGAGCTTTTCGATCGGGCATCCGAAGCCAGCTAGTTGCTAAGTGACCAACTATTAGAACAATGACTATTTCATGAATTCTAATTAGGAATTATGCAAATTACGGGCGTACAAATTTAGGAGACCTATTCGACAGCTGTGTAATTTGTTTGTGGTTTGCATGCTTTGAAGTTCCATTCAGAATAGTTTAACGAAACATTTTGCGTACAGCTCAAAATGTAGCTAGCGCGTAAGTCTATTCTTAGCGTCTGTTCACAATGGCCACTTGTTCGTGAATGCCAAATGATTCGCACCTCTTTCAGGAGCTTTGCCGCGTGGGAAACTCGAAGAATTGGTCTTTGAATGAGCTGGTCTACGCCGTGCTGATACTGAGTCGTGTCCATTCTCTGTGCTCGTTCATCCACGGATGCGGCGTCCATTCGGATTTTGAAATTGTGGCGGCGATGAATGGAGAAGCGGAGCAACCGTCAACTTTACCACGATGCAACAGTCTTGATTCGCGGCGATTGTCAAAGGGGCATATGGGCGCGAAGAAGAGAAAAGGCAGCGATAAGGACCGCTCGGGGCACGTGCCGGAATTGCTGGCCCAACTTCAGGAGTTGAATCTTGCCAAAAGCGAAGTGAACGGAACGACAGAGGAGAAAATTCGAGCGTTCAATAGCGTCCATGAGCAAAGTCTTCCACGTAAGCGAGCGAGCGTTTTTGTTTTTTGATTCGTTGTTTCAAAGGTGAAGTAGCGCTTTCAGTGGAGAATGCTCGAATGAACGGTGGCCCGGAATGCGATCTCGGATGCGGTGCTTTTACGGGTGCTTTGAGTTATCGTTACGAAGATTTCTTCAATCGAGCGAACCACGCCTCTTCGCCCACGTTAAAAATTCACGTAAGCTTCGTTTATGCTTAGGAAGTGATTGTTAAGAAGTATTAATTAATTATTCATTTATAATATTAGCGTACATGCCATTGCAGCGCTTGTCAAACGAATCCATTGCAGGACTTCAGCTGGGAGAATCAGGGATTCGGCGTCTTTGGACAACTGATGAACAGCACGGAGTTGATCGACTTAATTGATCATGGATTTTCAATTGTCCAGGCGCTTACTTACAAGACGTAGGTGCGCGGTATTCTTTGCTCGTCAGTTCATTCACCACTGTTTCAGAATGGGCAATCACGCCAACGTGGACACGACTAAGTATCGCGTGGCTGTGTGGAATTACATACTTAGTCTGTTCGGCATTCGCTACGACGATTACAACTACGCGGAGGTGAACAAGCTGTTGGATCGTCGCATGAAAACGTTCATCAAAACGGCGGCCTGCTTGCCCGAACGGGTTACCGTCAATTTGCGCGAAAGTGTTATGGTGGATTTCAGTTTCTCCGAAAAGGTGAAGCTCGGCAACGCTTCTCGGCTAACATTGTCGGAAATTCCCCTTTTCAGGTGCACGTAAATATGCTGATCAGCGAGGCTCGCTTCCAGGCGTCGCTCAACTACTTTTCACGCGCCGTCATGCAGTACATGACCTGAGAAGGCGCAGTCTTCAGTGACGTTTACCCGCCGCATGGTTTTATCTGTGTTATCGTCCTATCATTCCTATGCGTTTTGCCGAAGCGTTTAACAGCTGAGAATCGTCCACTTTAAACTAAACTCGATCGGTGTGCTTTCAGTGAGTTTTATAGTTCGCTCGGCCAAAATGGAATTATTCACCACTGTTCCATATATATATATATATATATGTAGTTTTGCAAACTGTCACCCGAACAGCAGTTTCGCTCACTCACGTCCAGCAGGTCAGCCAAACAGTAGGCCTGACAACTAACCGATTATTTGGCACCTAGTTTGCATAAGTAAGTAGTATGCGATTGTCATTAGGTGAATCGTGAAGACGTCTTCTCCGACCGCGAACAACAATCACGATGTAGCTGTTGCACGTTCGTGAATTTTCGGCTCACGTTGCGCGGAGTTCATTTGCTTAATACCGAAGTTTGAAGGTTTCATCGCAGCAGACGGGGTTGCATGCTCGAGAATAGTTAATAATGCAATGATCCTTCGTCCTTTGTTGCAGGAGAACCCAATTTTTCCAATAGTAGTTTCTTGCTGGTCCCAAAGATGGGAGAGACAACAACCAAATCGAGTATCCAAAATTGCGCGCGGAGAATTACCGAAACGCGAAATGGACGCGGTCGGCCGACAATTGACTGGTAAGATGACTATTAACTTGCCAATCAGTTAACCAGAGTTTCTCATGGTAATACTTTAATGGTGATCTTCGAAAAGACTTCAACTTTCGGGTTAGGCTGCTTTGTTTGATGTTCCGCCAAATAGTTTATGTTTGCGTTTGCACCGAAGATGTGCGGCTGTCAAAAGTACTGAAAGAGAATTCTTGCAACAGTGCTATGAATGAAAAATGCAAATGAGTTTGAGCAAACGCAAATACATGTCTCCTTGCCATGTCGAACTCGTTAATTGTACGCCAGGCAGCCTTAACGATCCACAAAGGCGGTATTTTTTTAAGATCGTTAGAGGGTGCGTTCTGGATTGGATGAATGCAAAGTGGCTTTTCCTTTTTTAAGTTGGTAACTTCGTTCTTTAGGAGATATGTTAATTAAGGCGCTTCCGTTATTATGGACTTCTCTAAGTGGTAGGCATTTGCCGATCGGAAAGGATGGACAGCGTATTTTCTACAATCTCGTCCGGCATTGCGGGGCAGACAACCTTTCCGGCCAGCTCCCAGTAAAGCCAATATCCTTGCAGGGGGAAGGTCGACTTTTCCATGAATATGCTCAACGCTTCTGCCGAAATTTTTGCGGGATACAATTCCATGTTCTTTTGCATGATCCACATGCGCTGCCGTTGCTGTTCACTGACAACCGCGAACATCTGAAAAGGCCATCTCATTGCCAAATGCAGCATAAATGCATGGTGTCTTCAGACAATCCATTCCCATACATGGTTTCTCATAATTGCCCTCTCTTTTTGGAAGTGTATTTTAGGGTATCAGTTCTCATCTTTTTTATTTGAACCACACGGCTTTGATCCCGTTAAGGACACACAAGGTAGCACGTAGCTTTCGGGACTAGGAAGCCGTGTGGTTCAAATAAAAAAGATGAGAACATATCCCGTGTTCAAGTACCCTATTTTTAAGGGTATCAGTTCTATACTTTTACCAAGTGCTTATGACTCGTTGCAGTTTTTCGAATTGTCGTTCTCCCCTACAGAGTGTGAGCACAGCGGGCACGGAACATGTGATTACCTCCTTTTTAGGCAGCCTGCAGGTCTCGAGGCAGTGGGCATTTAAAATCATTCCGTTTATTTCCAGTACGGTTGTAATGCAGTTGATGTGCTTTAACACGCGGTTCAACGTTTTGCGCACCTGCAATCGTGTGTGGAAGGGTTGCACGTTGGGATGCGTAGCAGGTTATTTCTTACTGTACAGTCGCCGAAGGTGATCAAGTAGCCAATAGGTATGGCGATTTGAAGTAGAAGAATTCCGGCGACCAAATTAATTTCCGCCGTTTGTTTCCAAATGTATGTCCACAAATCCCAAGCGTAGCCGTTTCCTATCGACATGTGCGCGCCGAGCACGAACAAAGGCTCGTACTGACGCGTACCGTTTGCATTCATTGATGCACTAAATTCCTTGGAGCCGCTTTTCACCGTTTACTGCTGCCGCTGTTGCTGGCCGCAAACTGGATGTACTGACAATTTTTTTAAAGTGCTGGTTGCATTAGTTTAAATTGAAAACGAATCCCATACCCACTAAGATGAACTAAGTCATGTTTGTCCCAGTAAGATAGCGTACCCTTCCGCTATATTCCGGTCAAATATTGGCATATGTTTAGAACTGAAGAGAAATAACCGGAAGTGGGTCACTTTTCACAGAAGGAATTATGTCGGAAAACATCGTTGTATCCCCTATTATGCGACTACTATTTCGTTTTGGCTATCTGTAGACCTTAATTCTTGCACTGGCCTCCAAGTGCAGCTGTGTTATAATTTCCTATTATATATACAGGCGGCCCTCGTTATACGCGGTTAATTCGTCCCAAATTTTGAGCGTTTTGCCGCGGATAACGAATTCCGCGTTGTATAGGATACCCTATGAATAGGCCAAATAGCATGTATTCCAGGCGCGTATTTCGTCCTGCACCCTTGAATTCCTTCCCGAACTGTTATCATACCTAGCGATCCTTCGAATCTTGATACTACGGAATGTAGCTACGAGATGATGACATGAATGAGACTGCGCTTGTCCAATGGGGTCATGCATCCGAGTCCAGGAAAGTAAAATGCGCTTTCTTTAAACACCTGGGACTCGCCTTGCTTTAATGAGCTAAGCGATGTAGTGGTGCGCGGAATGGGTACAGAGCAGGGGAAATATAAAATACATAGGCGCACTTAAGCAGAAATACTGAACATCACGCAGAACACATGCACATAGAACAAAACGTCTACGGCAGAAACGTTTGGGGCACCAGGAATGAGACAATTTATCTACTGCCTGTAAGTGGGCGCAGATCCCCTGAAGACCGACCAGTCCTATGGTTTCTTGAACTTGTTGGTAGCGAAACTTCTCGCGTTAAAATGTTAGGCTCCGCAGCTGCCGGATCTTTATTTAAAAACATTGTTATAGGAAGCTGTCTCTCCCTTTTCTTCGTTTTACCGAATAAATCTTGTAGCGTTATTCCTCGTGTAACCATTATGCCACGTTCCATGGATGGATAATATTTGTGCACGAAGCAATAACGATCAATCAGAAAAATGACGCTTCATTAGCATTATGCACGGTTTAGAGAGCGTTGTGGGCAGAAAAAGTATTTCGCAGCCGCGCAGATGATCACGCTGCTGCACAGGCATGCAACGACACTAGTGCAACTATAATGCTGGCGAGCGGTGTGCATGTTTTTGTGAAAAGGTGACGTCACTATTTCTCGCCGGACAAATCGCGTTGTATAGAAACCGCGGATAACGAGGGCCGCCTGTATATATATATATATATATATATATATATATATATATTATATATATATATATATATATATATATATATTATATATATATATATAAATATATTATATTTTATATATATATATATATATATATATATATATTGAAAACTGGGTTCATGGTAACGGGAAATTCGGTTGAAGCGTTTTTCTACGGTTTCTTCCCGTTATATATATATATATATATATATATATATATATATATATACCGGCGTATAAGTCGAGCGCTAATTTTGCGGTCCAGTTTTTCGCATTATGGATTCGCCTTATACCCCGGTATATACGGTATATATATATATATATATATATGTAAATGTGAGACTTTTTGTAACGGGTATCAAGTATAATTGATCAAAGAATCACGGAGATTTCTTCCCGTTGATCACGGTCCAAAAACAAGTCGATGGAGCACTTTATTTCTGAACACGTGGCGCTAAAAACACATTTAGCGAAGCTTTCGAGCCTCCTCTGGGCTCGTCATCAGCGCTGCGGTACGTGTCTTGTTGCTGAGGTCCAGCCAACCAGTTCTGGCCTTCGGGAGAGGCTCTTCCACCTCGGCCGAGACAACGGTGGGGGCCCGTCAGATCGAACCTTGATCCGTCAGGGCTGATCACCTCCGTGTTCAGACCGGGCTTCGGAGCGACTGCCTTACCGACCGTCCGTGGTCGCTGCTCAGCGAGGAATGCATTCCTCGCTGAGCATCCATTCCCGAAGCATTCCTCGCTGAGCAGCGACCACGGACGGTCGGTAAGGCAGTCGCTCCGAAGCCCGGTCTGAACACGGAGGTGATTAGCCCTGACGGATCAAGGTTCGATCTGACGGGCCCCCACCGTTGTCTCGGCCGAGGTGGAAGAGCCTCTCCTAAAGGCCAGAACTGGTTGGCTGGACCTCAGCAACAAGACACGTACCGCAGCGCTGATGACGAGCCCAGAGGAGGCTCGAAAGCTTCGCTAAATGTGTTTTTAGCGTTACGTGTTCAGAAATAAAGTGCTCCATCTACTTGTTTTTTGGACCGTGATCAACGGGAAGAAATCTCCGTGATTCTTTGACCAAATATATATATATATATATATATATATATATATATATATTAAAAATAGGGTTTCTTACCACGGGATATGATCTCATCATTCTTTATTCTAAACATACGGCTTATTTCCCGTTCAAGTAATAGATCACACGAAGCTTTCGGGACACACCTAGTCCCGTCTTCAGCGTGTATACTGACTATCACAATTGTCTCATCATAGGTCGAAAAAAATTTTTTTGTTTAAACCGAATTGCTTTACGGTTTAAACTCTCGTATGGTTTCCCACCGTGTTTTCAAGCTTGTTCTTCTGCGTGAACTTCTCTTCTAATCGGCATTGTTCGTCGAAATAATGTTAAACTGGTGGACAGTTTACAACAATTGGTGGTCATGATTAACATGTTCCAAATATCACTAAAATTCACTCCTTCCCTGTTGATACAATCATTGTAATGAATGTAGGGGGATTCTTTTATCTTCCTTATTCTAAAATCCCTCTCTTGTGTCAACGTTCCAAAATAAACCTGCTCATTAAATAAAGTGCATTCGATGACATGTCCAACAAAGGCAGAGGATCTTTTACATTCTTGTTAGCAACTGTATATATATATATATATATATATATATATATATATATAAAGTTGCTAACATTCTTTACATGGATTTTGTCCCGTTCTCCGGTGAGTGTAGTAATTCAGCAATACAAATGGATTCATTAGCGCCTTCGGTTAATAGACGGACTTAGTAAGCTTTCCAAGGAAACTAGTTTCCAAAACTGGCCGTCATTATTCGATGTCGTGGAGTTGAAGTACAAAAGTTGTATATGGCAATGTTTAAAACAATAAGTATGATTTAACGGTTATACAGACCATTTGTCCACCAGGCAATGACATTTGCCTGCAAGTAATCAGGCAATGACCAAATAATCACCGCCACATTTAATGTTCGTGGAAATGTTAGTGCAATTGATTTCCAAATGATTGCTGAAGCTAGCAAAATATTTTTCCGGTCAAAGTTGCCGCTTGATTCCATGAATGATCAAGTAGCTCACTGGGTCGTCGTTCTCACGCGATCAGTCTGGGAAAAAGCCCATCGTTTATAACAATGAGTTGTAACATGTTTTCCATTTATAGTTGAATTCGTTCATCACAAACTTTCAGAAGATAGACAACTCTAAGAGGATCGTGCTCAACTGAGTTATTAATGCTAATGAAATGTGACGCCAGAAAAGTAGTACCTTCGATTGTTGCAGAAACGCAGTAGCTCGTTGCTGCACTCATCGAATTCAATTGTTTCGGCTCGCTTAGTTTTACTTTGCCATCACAACTGTGCAAGTGAAAAACTGATACTAACTGTACGAGTACATATAGCAAATGGAACTGCACCGGAAGCTGTTTACCTTCTTTGCATGCTCTAATTGGCAGGCGGCCATTTGTTACACTTCTAAACCCATTCAGAAAGAACTGTCCGTGTATAACACAGGCTACTGCGTAATTTATTTGTTTTAGCATCTATGATATGTCAATGTGATTTCTCGATTCGTATTGGCATCTGTTACTATTAGCAGCAGTGTACACACTTCCTTTATTCAGTTGGATACGCCAGTTTCATCATCCAGCTGGAGGGACTACGATATCTCATCACGGCTTCTCTTCCTTCTTCGTCCTTTCCGAGGGACTCTCCTTGTCCCGTGTTGTGCGATGACAACTGATTGGAGTACATTAGGTGCGCTCTGGGAAATTATAAAACACAGAAAGGCCTAGCGTTCCTTGTTCCGCGAAGTCGCGCACAGTAGGACACGACTGAACAACGACTAATTCACCAACATGTATTAGTATGAAAAGTGTTGCTACCATTTAAGGGGCAAGGTCCTTCCGCTGGTTCCTGTTTTGACCTTCTTTCGTATATCCTGATTAGCGACCCCATTTGAAAGCCCACGGAAGCGTTTAGTTCTCTTTCCGCTTTTTAGCGCCGACTAAGCGAATCAGAGAGTATGGCAGGTGCCCTTAGGAATGCTAACGGGAATGCTTCGGGTGCCGCATTACAAGTTTAGTCGCATCTGAGCTCAGTGAACAAACAAACTTCTTGTCGACCTTACGTTTGGCGTAACCGTTTTTAGGGTGCCTAAGCGAACCTCATCCGTTTTACGCAGTTCAGCTGTTATCCGGACGAGAGGCAACAGAAACTGGACATTGTGTAGGAAGTAACTATTTAGCCTGAAGTTTCTCCACCCCAGATGTCAGAGTTCACCTGTCCTAAGTGGCGTTCATACGCTGTCTCCCTTGTTAATCAGCGAACAGGCAGTATCAATAACACAGAAAGCAGCGTAGAATGTGGTGTCATTAAAATCTGGTTGATCTTCGACTGTCATACGTATGCGCGGAATCTGGTTTAGGCATAATTCGCACTGTCATACCCGATTGCCGACATCAAATTTATTAAATGGCGATATCGTAGACGCGCCTGGGAAACGCAGGAACGAAGTCGAAGAAAGAATTGCGAGTTCAACGCACAATCGTCCAACGTCCTGCTGCCAATGCGCAAGGTAAGCGTGCTGGACCTTTCTCTTTTTGCGTAAAAGGAACTTCCCCACTCAGCCGTTTCTATATGTAGCATTGCCTCGTTGAGCACAACGTGAATTTTCCTGCAGGCATTTTCGAAATTGTCATCTCATAATTGATTCCCCAAGACGTAAGATTTCACATTTAATGCCCATCCGACCACTTGTTACGCAACATTCAGTAACCGTACTGTTAATATGTTAAGAATACCTGGCGTGATGGCTTCCCTTAATGTCGCCGATTGATTTGTGCAGGGATTAATAAGTCCAGTTTACCGTTTTCCAATTTTCCCTGTAGTAGTAGGTTCGCGCAAACGACAATGGAATTCCACTCATAGGCATTACGCGTATCATTCGCATTTTTCGCCAAATCCCGTTTTTTAAATTAAGATTCCCTCCCATACTTTTATTAATCAAATAGCATTTGTCTGCGCGGCTGAAAATGTAAACTATAGGCCAATTTCTTCTCATTAATAGCAAATGCGCTGGCAGCCCGTTTGCCAAAATTGCGTATTTAACATTTCCATTTGTGCTAAATTATGCGTAGTAAAAGTTATATGAAAAATGCTACGGCATCTTTGTTCAACGATGTTTATTGGGCGTACCTATCGGAAGTTTCGTGTTCTGTCGTCAGCGCAGTTGGAAAGTTCTATGTGCAGCACTGCCTCGTTGAGTACAACGTGAATTTTCCCGCAGGCATTTTCGAAGTTGTCATCTCATCATTGATTCCCTGGATTGGGGGAGAAAACTGAACAATTTAATCTGCTGCTGAAAACTGAAGAATTGAATCTGCTTCTCGTCCGGATAGCAGCTGAACTCCATCCAACGAGGCAATGCTACATATAGAACTTTCCAACTGCTCTGACGACGGAATACGAAAGTTCCGAAAGCTACGCCCAATGAACATCGTTGAACAAGGATATCGTATCATTTTTTCATAGTTATGAGATGCCTTGTTACTAATTTCTCTTGCTTCTAGTAAAAGTATATAATTTTTGCCGGAAACTTCCGGACAGTTGTCAAGCAATTGCCTTTTCTCAAGTGTTTCAAAGAGAGTCCCTTTAGCGATGCACCGATATTGATCAGTAGGAGTGGCTCTGAATTTGCGATAGGTATCACTTCTTTCCGCTTTTTTTCCCTCGTGGCCATTTTCCCGAGATACTCATTCTGGATGCTTGAAATATTTTTTGAAGTTTCTCTGTCCATTCGCTCAACATGTTGAAGTCTTCTTGCGCTCAAGCGATTGCGCAAATATACCTTTGTTGACTTGGGCACGCTTTTCAACTACTGGTAAGCTGGGCCCATTGTCGGCATCCGGTTGCGCACGGCGCCTTCGGGTCGCTAATGCTATTTGAAACCGCAGTTACACGGCCATTCTTGCGCAGACTCCACTGGCAGGTCGGCCTCGCTAATCGGCGTTATCTCAAGAATGCTGTCGTCGCTCCAACGACGGGCGCACGTTTTCCGAGGCGTACACTTCTTCCTTATGGTTGCTGTTTTCTCGGAGCAGTTTTCGGCAGCAGATTAAATTCTTCAGTTTTCTCCATCCTCTATTTGACAGCATGAATTCCCGGCGTTGAGAAAGCAGCCATAAATAGAATGAAATGTCTCTATGATAGTTTCGTCAGTTTAATATGTTCAATTTAGATTAATGTGCTTACCTTTTCCGCGTGGCATTCCATTTGCATAGTGTCAATCTGTTGAAAATGGGATGTCTTGTAACGGGTCTTCTATGTGTCATGATGCAATGTACGGCTTGATCCCGTTGGAACTTGAAAACGTGTCTGAAAGTATATCGAAAACAACGAACCTAACAGCGAAGTCCATTAACATTCGCTGAAGGCGGAACAAGATAGTTCCGGAAGCTACGAAGGTTGTAGTGTTCTGAAATATTTCCCTAATAACTGCCCATTCATTCGCTGGTAGGGCGTTGTTTTCGATATACTTTCAGACACGTTTTCAACTTCCCACGGGATCAAGCCGTACATTCCATCATGACAGTGTCAATCTGTGGCTAATAGTTTGACCTGTTATCGGACGGTTATTTGGCCTTGAGAAGATTGTTGAATAATTTGTCAGCTGCGAAGTTTCGGCAGACTGAGCATTGCGATGCCGTGCGGAATTTAACTAAATCGCCTTTTGACTTTTCGCCAAAGAGCAACGATTGTTCGTTGAAGTTGAATCGTCGTTTTCATTACCTTTTCAAACAATTGGCATTTTGTTTGCAATTGGAATCATGTTACAAGTAGTCTAGCGGCTAAAGCATTCATCGATAGGCCATGTCCCGGCGCAACGCTTCGGCAACAATCGAATGCACGAGTCAATTTCATACACGACCATTGTAACGGCCCATTTTTATATTGAACCAGGTGAAATCATGAATAGCCAGTTATGGACGATGGTCACCTTCTTTCGCCAGTCCTAAGATCGCCAACCATTGCACTTTGCCCTTGTCAGCTGCGCTACAAATGAAAAAATTCTGTTGCTTAATCTTGAAACGCTTTACCTGTTGGCAAGTTATGCAAATGTAAAAGTGTACATACTGCACATTCTACGTTAATCATTAGTTACATATTTTCGGCTCTCCTTGTGGACGGTAATGGTTTCTCATGTCCTAATAGCATCAGTCGCATTATTCCCGTTTCAGTTCGATCTATGATGTTTGCTCCTGAAATGTACAGGGCTAGCTTGCACCAATGGCATCTGAGAATATAGCTGTCTTGCTACGGCTGTTTGGAGGGAGGCCGTAGGGAAACCATGTCAAATGTTTCTTTCGTGACTTATAATTCAGGTATGGCTAATCAGCATTGCTTTCTGCCCAGTTGATCCCTACGTAAACTCATGTACTGAACACAGCCATAGCTCATAACGTACGAAGCGCATCTAGAAAATCTTATCAACAGCTAAAGTTGCCGCTTGCACTCACAATACTGGGCATATTATGCACAGCAAATAGTCCTCTTGGCTATGCAAGTACAGGATTTGTAGGAAGATTTATTTTCATTTTCTTCTTGATATTTACGGTATGGATCCTTTCTACTTCTAAAACAAAGGTTCCATTGGCTTCCGTTTCTGTGATGGAAATTGCGAGCTGTTTCTTTAGCTGAGTGCCCAATGGTTCAAGGACACTTAAAGTTGCAGATTCCATTTGGCCGAATTGAGTACGGTTAAACTGTCTTTCCGGTTCGAACATCACCCTGACAACGGTGGCAACATATTTTCGTCTGGTAGAATCACCGAACGTTCCGCATCGTAGGTATGCTATCTTGGTGCATGACAGATATCCAACTGTGCCCGTGATGCAGTGTTTGGTTTGGCAATCGCTTTTGCTCTATCCTGTCGATTCCTACGCGCCAAATAGTAATCCTAGCCCTCCTGTCATTCTTAGCCGTGAGTAGCGAACAAATCATTGCCAATTCTTGCTGTACACAGGTTTACGTTGATGTTTATCGTAAATAATTTTGTTTTGCCATTCTGCAATTACGATATTTCTACTCACGTGATTTATGACTCTACCATAACAGCTGGAAGGTAATTGGGCTATATTACTAACTTAATCTATACGCTCTTCATAGAGGAACGGAATATTTCATGATGTTCGTTCCAGTGGACAGAGGACCACCATTTGACTCAGACGGTTAAGAGGCACATTCAGCTATTTATTATGCTGATTCAGATAAATTATACATTTAACCGCGCCCAGCTGACTATTTCCCAAATGAAAACTCAGAAAGAGGCTGAAGCTATGACCGATGCAGACTGCGATGCTGCAGGGGGATGTACCTGTCTGCATTTTTAACGAACGTTGCCCATACCTTATAAACGAAGTAACGTGCATTTCAACTATCCGCTTATTAGCAATATATCATGGGTGGGCTTGGAAACTCGTTGACAGGCGGACAGAGCAAAACCGGTTTCTCCACTTGCATATTACGGACACGAACTTCTTCCAGGTTGTCAAATTCAGCTTCAGCTTCCGTTCCTACTCACTTGTACTTCAACCTTCCGTCCCATAAATTGCGTTGCGTTATTTTGCGCTGAACACAGCATGATTTTAATAACGGAGTAATTAAGTACGTCAACCCTCAAAGACTTCGCGCTATTGCTGTCATTTGTTAATATTTATTATCTTCTTTGGCGACTTCGTGGCGCCATTGCGATAGTTTATTTCACATTATAATATGGCACATTCCCCTGTTTGGCGAAGATATAATTCGACCACAGAAGAGCGCGATAAACAGGAACTACCTTTAAGCGATTGCAATGTGAAATAAATAAATAATCACAATAACAGTCATTTTGGAGGATTACGTCTGAAGCTCCCCTTGAGTTCTATTCACTGTTACCTGTCAGATCACCAAAGCAACCTAACCAGTGAGTTGGTTAGTTGTGTTAGTGAGAAAACAGGCAAACAGTGAACGTACGATAGCTTTTATTCGTAGCTTTCGGAATCGACTGATTCCAAAAGGTACGAAATGAACCTATCGTACGTTCACTGACTGTCCGCCAGCTTTCCTCCTCGCTGACGACGTAATCAGTCGATTCCGGAAGCTACGAAATAAACCTACCGTACGTTCACTGTTCACGTGGCTTTTTCACTAGCGTCTAACCAACTAGCCACTGGTTAGGTTGCCTTGGTGTTCTTACAGGTAACAGTGAATAGAACTCAACGGGAGCTTCAGCCATAGTCCTCGAATATGATCCACCATCCCGTTACAAAGAAACTAGTCTTCAAATAGGAGTCATTTATGAAATATAATATTAATATATTGCGGTGATCAAAGATGTGAATGACCAGAGCAACGGGGAAATTGCCTAAGGGAGGCATTGTCTTTTCTGATTATTTGTATGCATATATTATTCCTGCGATTCTTAAATTCCTATAACCACTTACTGGGAGTGTGCGAAAGGGCACTTCTCTTTTCGCGTTAGGAAGGCGTTCCTTGATAGCACAAAGATGACCTAATCTATTGTTCACGATTCCTCAAGCGTTTCCAAATGCTAGTAGCGCTGGAAAATAGATCGCTTAGATTTTTCTATGCTAGTTTTTCTTTGCCGCCGCCAAGGCAGGCGTCCCCTGCTTTGATGAATGAAACGATCTGCACGTTTGCGCCCCTTGAAATCTTCCTATCAACAACCTTACCTTTGTTGTATTTCAAAGTTTACTCCATGGATTCGGGCGAACGCCCTTCTAGTGGCCACTTTGTCGGCCGTCGTTCTTGGCGTTATATTGGGAATCGGCATTCGTTACGCGCACCCATCGCCGATAGCCGTCCTGTTGATCTCCTTTCCTGGAGAAATCTTGATGAACATGCTGAAACTGTTGATTTTGCCGTTGGTCGCCTCGTCACTTATCGCCGGTATCGACTTCCCTCTGGCTCCGTTCCGCTCCTTTGATGTGACTGACCGCTTTCAGGCTTGTCCCAAATGGACGTCAAATCCAGCGCCTCAATAGCGGTTTGGGCTTGCACCTACTATGCCGTCACTACGGCACTGGCCGTGATCATTGGCATAGCTTTAGTGTTGTCCGTACATCCCGGCGATCCATCCATACGGCAGCAGGCATCCGTTGTTTCTGAAGAAGAGGAAGTCAGCTCGTTGGACATATTTCTGGACTTGATCAGGTATATGTTTTCGGAGCAGCATAGTTATCCCAGCCAAGCACGTCTTTGTCCCAAGCATTTTGCGCAGCATCACGTTGAATGCAGTAAGGTATTGTACAACGCTTCATTACCGATGCACAACATTTTCATCGGCACAACGAGTCAGCTGCTCAGTTGTCAGAAGTGCATTCATTATACGGTTGCACTGCAATGTCGGAATATTATGTAGACGGTGTTCCGCTGAACAATGCTGTCATGGAGTCTTATGTTGGTTACCCTGCTGCTTAAATGGCTCCAAATAGTGTCACCTAATGAGTGGCGCTGTTGGTAGCTTTGCAAGCAATCTTTACTTCCGGTTTCCCTTCGTAGTACATTGGGAATTCTGTCCAGAGGTTCTATCAGCTTGCGTGGAAACCGTTGATCAAGCTGTTATCTGTGCCAGCAATGCCTGCATTAAAGTTGTCAGGATACAACTACATTCACAAAGGTGCGCAATAAATGCTATTCAGCGGACCAGGCTCGAGATCCACGAGCAAAGATTGTGGCACTGCTCTACCTGTTTCTAGCATGGTGAAGTAGACCGCGAGCCTTTTTTCTGATGCACCGTGGTTTCTGCTTAACTACCATCATGCTGGGCGCCATGTTCAAGACGCAGCGTCTCCCAAAACCTCGATCTGATTTGGTTGTTGCGTTCTCCTACAAGGAATATGCACCATCCAAATCAGATCGAGGTTCTGCGTGACGCTGTGCGATGAACATGGCGTCCAACATAATGGCAGCTTAGCGGAAATCACGATGCTTAAGAAAAAAGGCTCGCGGTCTATTTCAACATGCTGCAAACAGGAAGAGCGGCTCCACGATCTTTGCTCGTGAATCTTGTGCCTGGTCCGCTGAATGGCATTTAATGCGGACCTTTGTGAATGTAGTTGTATCCTGACAACTTTACCGCAGGCATTGATGGAACAGGTAACAGCTTGGTCAACGTTTCCACGCAGCTGATAGAGGTTCTGGACAGAATTCCTAATGTACTACGATGAGTAACCGGAAGTAAAGATTGCTTGCAAAGTTTCCAGCAACACCACTCATTAGGTGACAATATTTGAATCCATTTAAGCAACAGGGTAATCAACATAAGACTCCACGACAGCATTGTTCAGCGGAACACCGTCTTCACAATATTCCGATACTGCAGTGCAACCGTATAATCCAATTCTGACAACTGAGCAGCTGGTTCGCTGTGCCGGTGAAAACGTTGTGCATCGGTAATGAGACGCTGTACAGTGTCTGCCTGCGTTCGTTCAAGCACAAGAAGTCAGCGTTGGACAGCCATAATGACCTGCTTTCAAGCATCGCACTGCTATAATATTACTTTCACTGGTCGTATTGATAAAGCTTAAAGCTTCATACGTGGTACCTGCGCTTTAAATATTGAATGTTATCAACGAGGCTTCATGTACTTGCACTTTAAAGGCGAAACGCGTGTATATGCATGATGAAGATAATCGCGCCATTTTAAGGTGCCACTGTGCACCTGCGTGTTATGGATATTGCAAATTACACACTTTTCTTCGAGGCTATCCATGCTAAGTTGAATAAATGATTGCAACTTCAAAATCAGTAAATTTTGAATTGTACCACAGAGAACCTGAGTTTTTAATCGACAATCGGATGGTGTGTGTGTGTGTGTGTGGGGGCGCATACGTACGTGCGTGTATCCATGGCCCGTTAGACAGTGAAACTGCTATTTCTTAATTGACTTTTTCTGCTTGTATCGCCGTGCAGGAACGTTTTCCCAGAAAATCTATTGCAAGCAACGATGGAGCAAGTCAGAACCAAACATACGACGAAAACGCTACTCCTCAATTCAAGCGTAACGAAAGAGTTCGAAGTCAGGGAACTGGAGTACACATCCGGGATGAATATGCTTGGTAGGATGTTAGCAGTTCAACCCCATCCAAACGAAGGCCAAACTTTTAGGCATAATAGTCTTTTGCGTTGTGTTCGGCATGATTTGCGCCAACATGGGCCAAAAAGTTAGCGCAGTAACGGAGTTCTTCGCCGCTCTCGACCATATAATAACGCGCATGGTCAAACTGGCAATTTGGTGAATATCCGAACTTTCCTACATGGGGCGCGGCCTACTAATATTCACATTTTTTCTCGTAGCTATTCACCCATTGGTATACTGTCGCTGATAGCTAGCAACCTTCTTGGAATTGACGATTTGTCGAAGACGGTTCAGTCGCTTGGAATGTACATGCTGACGGTCATCATTGGGTTGATCATACATTTCTCGCTAACGTTACCGTTGATCTACTACGCAGTTGTTCGAAAGAATCCGTTTAAGTTTTTGCAAGGAATGACTCAGGCAATGCTGACCGCGCTTGGTACCTCCTCCAGGTGGGGCGCCGCTTTGCCGTCAAAGTTCCAATTTCCACCGAGCTGCTTTCAGCGCCGCCACGTTGCCGGTCACCTTCCAATGTTTGCAGGTGAACAACAAAGTCGATCCCAGAGTCACGCGTTTCGTTATACCGATTGGCGCCACAATTAACATGGACGGCACAGCTCTGTACGAAGCAGTAGCTTCGATTTTCATCGCCCAACTAAACGGGATTACTCTCAGTTTCGCACAGGTACTGTTAGTCAGGTAAGAGAGCCTTTGCTTGTACCGAATGCAATGTTCTCTGTCAACTGCGCGCTCCTTGCGCACTAAATTTGCCTGCGTCTCGTTGAAACCATCATCTCCAAGGCTGTTCCTACTATGCAGGTATACAACGTCCAATCAAGACCAGTGCGCCAACGCAAGCAATGTCAGCGTTTAATAAGGGATTTTTTTTAAATTTAGCATTACGGCTACTTTGGCAAGTATTGGGGCCGCCAGCGTACCAAGTGCCGGACTTATCACAATGATCGTTGTGCTGAACACCGTCGGACTACCAACAAAGGACATAAGTCTAATAATTGCGGTTGATTGGCTCTTGTATATATTCTCAATTCATCATATTCGTTATGGGAATTCCCCTTTGCAGGGATCGCTTAAGAACTTGTATAAACGTTATGGGTGATGCGTACGGGGCTGCGATTGTTGAGCATATGTGCCGGAAGAAGTTGAATACAAATGATTCTGCCATGACCACTGATGGATCAGGTAGGCAATGCAACTGCTCTGCGCTGGCTTGTCGAAGTTTATTGAAAATGGTTTTGTAGTGGACAATGGACCTGCGATATTGATGGCTACAAAATCATCATGCGATTCAGTAGTGGAAAGCGATCGACACATGAACTGTAGCACAAACCACTGCTGAAACTTGCCATTTCATCAATACCAGAGATGTCGGGCAGGGTGCAATACGAAGCCTACATTGCTCCAGGTTGTAATAATGGTTATTAATAATCACGTTCTAAGAATAAAGTTGCCAGTAATTTGCTTCGCACTTACGTAGTACCAATAAAAGCTAGGTGCAACATTTGTCCCTTTTTTATTCGCCAGCTGCTCACTTTTTTATACTTGTGAATACTACGAGACAATGATGCAAAAGAGTGCCATTGAAGCTCCCTCTATCCGCTAGCTTTTCACATCTGAGTAACAGCTAAATTCCTAACATCTATGCATTGGCCTGAAACAAAGTGGCTTATCTATTACACAAAGGACTACGCGTGAACGGAACAGCATGTCAGTATCTGTTTACAAATTACCAGAACAGTTCCAATACCAGCGCAAGCGACATTGTATCTAAAATTTAAGTATGCCTGCATTTAAACTGGAATGCAGGAGGGAATTCGGACCTTCAATAATGTTGTCAAATTACTGAAATGTGGGAACTCTTATGAGGTAATATATCAGTATTTCTTAATCAGAAAGGCCAAACTGTTTATCTGCTTTATTTATTCACGATAATGCTGCCTGAACGTGTTCGCAAAAACTCTGACTACTGCAAGATCATTCGATAGTGGGCCCTGGCAGTGTGTCCTTTCCAAGCCATCTCGCGCCTAAAATGCACAAAACTGAACGCTTCGCCCAAAGCTATCGAATCATCACCTGCTTCAATGATAAAAATCACAAGAAAGAACGTAACAACGTCCTTAATAACTCTCTTTTTCGCGTTCACCTGCGCTAGTTCAGCGTCCTGGGGTTCTTCCGAGAAGGACGCTGTATGCATCGATGCAGGAAAATCCTAAAAACAGTTCGACGTGATAAAATAAAAGGTTGCATACCGAACTTCTGAAAAGTGCTCCATTGCCTCAGCCGCACGGCATTCACTTGGGCATCTGATAAGCATGATGCTGTGCAGAACGATTTAACCGTAAGTTTAAAACACTGCCGATGAAACTTAAAAGAGCCAATTTAAAGCGCGCATACACACACACATGAAGAAATGCTACTGAACCACCTGAACAGTGTCTTCCATAATGTGATCACCTTTACAATGGAAAAAGAAAAAGATGGAAAGCTTCCATTCTTGGATATTCTCATCATAATAAATGGTGGACAACTTAGAACCAAAATATACAGGAAACCTACACATTCTGGAAGATATCTTAACTTCTCATCATGTCACCCTATTGGAGTAAAAAAGGGATTGTTATTGGTATAGTAGACCGAGCCTTTAACATTTGCAGTGAAGAATTCATAAGTGAAGAGATTGAGCATGTTCGGAGGACGTTACTGCAAAACGACTACCCTAAATGGCTTACAAACCAGTTTATAGACAGAAGAATAATGAAATGGAGGAACAGACAACTCACGACAATCAAGGAACGAGATACAACAAGAATTATCAATCCTTACTACCCTGGTGTAGGAGAGCAAATCCAAAAGACTTTAAAAGTGGTTGGAGTTAAAGTAGTTTTTAAAAGCCACGGTGATTTGAGATCTCTCCTTCGTTCAGACAAATTAAGGACCTGTCCGGAAGAAACGCCAGGAGCAATTTACCAAATCAAATGCGGATGTGGAGCATCATACTACGGGGAAACTGGACATAGAATTAGTCAGAGGTTCGAAGAACATTTAGCAGGTATAAAAAGATGAAAATCGGATTTCTAACAGGGGACATATCAATGTAGGTAAAGTCGATCAAAACGGCTACACCCTGTGTGTATTTTTTCGTTCAAGCACGGAGCTTTCGGGAACTACCTGTAGGTGGTTCCCGAAAGGTAGTTCCCGGAAGCTCCGTGCTTGAATGAAAAATAAACACAGGGTGTAGCCGTTTTGATCGACTTTACCTATAAAAGATACAGGAATGCAGAGAGGAGAAGCAGAGGAGAAGAAGTGACAGGACGAGGACGACCGCAGACGAAAGACCCAAATGAGATTATGGAAGAATGTATTAACGGGTCTGCGGTCGTAGGTCACGTCGCAGAATGTCCAGCTTCCGATGAAAGTTTAAGAATCTCGAGGCTCAGGCAAGAGAGCAACTATTGGTTAAGGAAAGTTAAAGAAGCTTTTTACAACCGCAACAACACATGCATCAACAGGGATAATGGACTCAAAATTAGTGACATTTGGACAGTGGTGACAACTACAACAGGCTGTTGCCGATCTGTTCGTCCCACTTAAAACACATTACAGATAAACTAAAAAGCTGGCTCCCTTAAAAAAAGAACACACAGCATTACGAAGTTTAAAGAAAATCGTTCACATAATGGGACACCACACAGAATTTTTATTTCGACGCTGATAACGAAAACATGAGTCGTTTTCGAAAGCTCCGTCAATAAACGCTAGTTAGTCACAGGTTACCCAGCCGTGTTTTATCAATCAAAACTTCATAAGCAACAAGCATAAATCTGAGGAAAACGCAAGGTTTTAATTCCAATAACTTACATGATGTTGGCATGGCTGTTTCATCGAAGTTTGCAACGGGTAATAAATGCAACTCCACAATGGGAAACTCGCAGATACACGGAACGTTTTGCACAGTGATAATTTTACAGTTGCCACCTGCTCAATAAACGTTGGCAAAAGCTAAGTCAATAGAAAAGAAACGTGGACAATATCTACAACGTCCACTATTTTCGACCGTACAAGAACAAAACTCGATATGTCTTCTAAAGCTGAAGCGTCTTCTGCAGTACATTACAATGCCAAAAACTTGTAACATTATGAATAGAACTTGTCAACGTTTTGTTGTTGGCCACTCGGAACATTAGACAGCATTCTAAGAACACTTTGAATTGTCAGCACTTTCATGAGCTTCACCTGCCAAACGGTTATACTTACTTGAAATGCACATACAATAAGCACTCTTAGTACAAAACGGAAGGAACTTACTCCAAATGCACCTCTAGCTTCGAAGCTGCTCGGCATACCTCTGCCTTCCATGACTTCCTTAAGCACTCTGCAGCTAACAAACTTAATGATTTGCACGTTCAGTGAATCCTCCCGGTGAGAAACCTACTCGCTAAGCAACGGCGACCGAACAAATAATTAATTTGATCACCTGCTAAAATCTGAATTGAAGCTAGGAAACTTCTGCTTAGGCGAGTGGTCGTAATTCTCAATAAAATACCGCCCACTCGGAAGCACTGCGCATGCGTGAAAACGCTTCCTCTCC
The DNA here is from genome assembly GCA_000612645.2 of Trichuris muris. Taxonomy (NCBI): domain Eukaryota; kingdom Metazoa; phylum Nematoda; class Enoplea; order Trichinellida; family Trichuridae; genus Trichuris; species Trichuris muris. The sequence goes on along the minus strand of CBXJ02000282.1, from coordinate 25,234,526 downwards.
TTCGGATCAAGTTCCCTAAACTAATAGTCCCGCTAATCGGGACAATCACTCGATGGAAAATAACAACGGTTGCCAAATTATGCATCCAACAAACTGTGCTTGGCAGCTTTCCAAACTACCCGTTGTCTCCAAGCGACGCTATGCAGGGAACAGCCTTTCAGACTGTGCGGCATGCCTTTCATTAAGGAAGATACGTTCACAGCCTTTTTTAGGCCTTAAACGAGCAGCCCACAATCTTGTCCATCACTAACTTCGCCTGTTGAGGACAGGACGAAAGAAGTGCAGAAAGCGCAGAGTTCGTATACGTATTATTCCTGGTGTTGAACGTATTATTCCTGTGGCATTCAGGGTAATTTCGCATTATTTTGTCTTTTTCACGAGGGAACTTATCAAAACATACGTTAATCAATTGACAACACAGAAGTATCTTAAGTACCTGACAACATCTCTTCTGACAGTACGGTAGAGTTAGCGTTTCTTTGCTTTTCGTTTGTTTTGGTTTCCTTTGTCGTAATGCGTTGCAACAGAACAAAATATTATGCTTCTCCATTTTTATGATTCAGTTTTTCATGTTACGTCGGTTCGGTTTTGCTGCTTGCCGAAAGGCGCCTAATGTTTGCACTGGCGAGCCGTGCCTTCCGTCGCAAGTTCGCTTCGTCAATTAACCTGAAGGCATTCAACCCGCCTTGAGATGCAAACTTTGCTTGCCTTTTTCAGACTTGAGAACAGCATGGAATTCTGCAGGAAGCTCGAAGCCGCTGAAACCGCATCGGATATGATCGCCGCTTTAATGACGATTGCCAAGCTGGTGCCTCAGGATCGCGCCGACGATATTATACCGGAGGTAGCGGCGGCGGTAAAGCCAAAATTTATTACTCTTATCCTGAACGAAGACCCGGTGGAAACCGGCGGAGCGGGTATCGTCATATTATCCCGACTCTTAGCGGATACGTCCCCTGAGGGAAGGCACAAGTATGCCGGCTGCTTTCAGTCGCTAATCGGTTGCCTGGAAAAGTAAGCAAACTTTTGCCTTAGCAGTGTACGTCGGTGAGCTGTGAGCAATTTAGAATTTCGAAATCGGGCGTCGAAGTCCAGTTGGATATGTACACGGACTCGTTGTTCTGTTTAAAATCGCTGTACCACTTGGCTACTGACGACGAAAAGTTATTCTCTCGTATCAGCGATATTCTGGTTAAGTTTTATCCGCACTGTCGCGAAAAGGTCATAGAAGTAGCCGTTGACCTTTGGTTTGTCATTCCCAGAGCGGACATGATTCTCGCAGAGATAGTTGCGATTGCGAAAAATGAGGTCGATGTTCACGTTTGTCTAATACAGTCGTTTAATGCCGTGGGAATATACAAGAATTGGATTGAGAAGATGGACGAAACAAAATGGCTGGAAGATGTTCTCCATGTTTTAGGCAGCTTAATGCGCGGTAAGCTGCGCGACGAATTTCGTTGGCAGGCAGTAATTTCTGTACAGCTGCTGATCCAGATATTCAGCAAAGACGTTTTGCTAGCGCATTTGCGCTTCTTATCAACTGCGGTCACATTTGCCTCCGTGGAAATACAGTATTTGATCAACTTGGGGTCGGCAGGCCGTAGTTTTAATGAACTGCAAGAACCAATAGTCGCCTGCGCCATTGTGCTGAAGGAAGTGCCGGAAATGTTTTTGTCCTCTCAATGTGACCGTCATTTCAAAGATATGAACGTTCCAGGAATTATTGACCAATTAGTATCGACGGTTAATTTCATTTTGGCTTTCCTTGGTGACGATGAGGAAGAACCATTGCCCGCGCCCGTACTGAACTACGTAATGTCTATGCTGCTAAGCTATCTCTGCGAAGCATTCGAATTGCTTGACAAAGGTAGGCAATGCCTATTGCCTTCACAAACATGCAGCATTAATTGGGTAGAAGTTTCTCTTCCGGTGCAGCTCCTCTGCGTAGTTTGTGCTCCCTCGATGTTTCATGGTGGCATTGTGTAGTTTGACTTTATGTTTTCCGATTTGCAGATCTCGTCAACCCGTCACTTCACAAGATGTTCTCATTCTGGGAAATGCCTTGTCAGCAGAATGGAACGACAGATGATCTCGCCATGCTCACTACGTTTATGCAATGCGTCATCGAAAATGGAAGCGAACTCCCCCCAGAAGACGTGCTGCAGTATGCCAAAGTAGTTGTTGACTTCTGCAGCAATCAGGATTTGCGAAGCGATGATAAGCTGACAGCGTTGCTCAGCATCTACTGCGATACGATGCTGCAATTCCGTTGGAATCAATTGGTTTTAATTCTTCCGGGAGAAGTTCGCAATGTGTTTTACCAATTGATTCGTCTGCTTGAGAATGGTCAGGTGAGCCTTAGTTCAGCATGGCTCCCTTGGAGCTTTATTATGAAAACGTATTTGCAGCACCCGACGTCCCCGTATGTCCCCATATGTTTAGTTGCCATCTGCTTGCGCATGCAGGAGAATTGTCGTTTCGAAATGACCACGAGCACTTGGCAGCAGATCATCGATGAGATCAGAGTGTCGCGAAAATTTCTGGAAGCTCATTTCGCGGACATCGGCAGAGACAATGATGCGTCGCAGGCAATCATTTTTTTACGCTACTCAGCAACTGCACTTCTTTCGCTTTGCCAGATGGATACAGTCCTGCAGGCAAGTTTGAGCGGTATGTGGCGTCGTGCCTTTCCTGATAATGATATTTTCAATGGTCTTTGTCCTATAATGGCATTGTCCGATCTGGATGTTTTGTTCGCGGGAAATGAAACAACGAGTTTCGCTTAGCAGGCGTACCAATTGATGACCGTTTACTTCCCCTACGTTTCCTTGGCAAAATCTAACTGTACACCTTGTTGCTTGCGAATATGAGATGTAACACACATTAGGTACTGGTTCCAAATTTGCTCCTTCTACGATACGCTTACTACATTACGTCAGGCGTAAGGATGCTCGGAGCAAATATCTGTTGACCTTTGCATCAAGCATCGAATATACTGCGGCACAAACGGCGAAGATTCTGCAGATTCGCAGTGAAGACGCGTCGTCAGGCGGCAGTCGACTAAAATGATTTAATTTATTGAAAAGTAGACACATTACTGGGTTAAACTTGGAATGCCGTCAGATTTACTGTTTTGAAGTTGGTTTAAGGCATAGGTTGCAACTAATTCCTGACTGGCGTGCACTGCGCTTACTTCCCGAAAGAAGTCAACAAGAAAAGGTGGTTTCATTACAAACTGGCTACACTTGTAAGTTTATGCTTAGGCTGTCGGTAGGTCTACCGTTTCAGTTTCAAGAGGTATTAATACGAACCATAGCGCTGTCGCTGTTGTCAGTGGAACCTTGATTATATGCGCAATATTTGCACGTGGGCAGTCCATTTAACGAAAGGTCCATATGATCGAGAGTTCGTCGTCTTATCATTTTGCTTCAGTTTTCTTCCATTTCAGGGTTCATTATTTGAAGAAAACCGGATCTGTATCTGACCGACGAGTTCCAGTTAAGCAGTACATAGCAGTAAAGTGCACCAAAAGTTTGATATATTTTCAGAAAATTAGTCATTAAGCTTTGTTTGAGGACGCCGCGTTTCTTGGCTGCGAGATCGCGGATTCCTTTCAGGCAAAGAAGGCCCTACAGATTCCATTCTTCTTGGCCTTAGGACCATCTTACAGCCATATATCTACATGTCGAAAATCCGAATTATTCGAAGGAAGAGCAGGTGGCCGCGCGTTCGTTTCCGTTTGTTCTTCTAGTTAAGGCAGTTTCATGCGCATTATGCACGCAATCATCTTAACCTTCTTCTTTCAAAACCTTTCTCAGTTTATCCCTGAAGCCATTAGCTAAGGGTTTATCCGTAGATAACTTTTCCCAATTAATTCGTGAGAGCAGATGTGAGGGTGCTTATTAACTTTGCCAAACCGTCCCTGAATAGCATTAAAGTTCACGCTATCATTTAGCCTCGCGTTAGAAAACAATGCCTTCTCGCATAATACAGGTCCACTAACTGGGTTCCCCACGGTGCGGTCTTGCACAAGCCAAACATACAGCGCCTCTTCCATTTCTTGAAGCTTTGGAGGTTGCATAACTTTTCGTTTCGATCAACTAGCTTCATCGGTACACTTTTTCGAAAAAATATAAAATTGTCTCTTCCTGCTTCTTCACATTGGAAATAGTAGTTTTGCGGACGCTGTATTTCTCCCTCAAAGAGACTCCTGATTCTCTTCGTTTCATCCCTTCCAGGATCTCTACTTTCTCTTTGAACGACAGCACAGCACGCTTCCTCTTAGAGGACATATCTGCAAGCAACGGCAATGTCACTCTATCTTAACGCTAGAAGGTTTACTTCAGACGAGAAGCTTGATGCCCAAAAATTTAATAGGCTTCTTTGTAGAGGACACTGAGGGAGCGTACAACTGCAGTTGAAAGCTTAGCAGTACAATGTGATGCACAACCATGACCAGGTTCCAGTCATTTCTGCAAATGACTTCATATTAATACAGTACTTGCGTTCGAGCAGTCACCTTAAGACTTAAAATACCAGCAGCACTTCTAACTAGCGTGCTGAGAAAAAAATTATTACAACAAAATGCCAACCGTCAACGTGACCATCATGTCTTCACACTGTAGCCTATTGTTCACGAGACTGTATAAAGAAGGTGCGCACAATCGAGCTCTCACTGTACGGTCTGTCTTCCAACCTGACTTTACATACCTGTTGTAACAATGACAAGGCGCTACTGCTGCCGTGAATAGAACAAATGGTGGTTTAGCACGCTACCGCATCGAGCGACTCGACATAAGCGATGATATTTTTGGCCGTCGCGTCCGATAGTCAGGATGGCGCAAATGAAGGATCGCTTGTGATCTTTGCTCGACCACTGACGATATTGTCTGTCATGGGAGCAGCTGATTCTTGCGAGGAATCGACGATATGAAAAATTGGCCGTCTCTTTGCCTTACCGAAACTTCGCTCGAAACCATGATATCGAGCAGTATGAAGTATACCCAGGATAACTCCAGTGGTCCTGCGCTGGTGCTGACCGAATGCGCCCACACCACCTCGTGGATAGCAACGCCCCAAGCCGACAGTTGCGACGATATGCAGGCCTTTCAAGAAGGCCATTCCTACATGGCGTCACCGGGAGCAGCGGCTTGGGCAGCCGGATCATCAGCAGCTTGCGTGACGAATATCCGAATTGCATGCAATCCACATTTAGCCTGATGCCTTCTCCAAAGGTGACAAGAGCCGTCGACATATTTTACATTTTGCTCCGAAGACGGGTACAGGAGCAGTACCCGATAGCTCGGCAAGGAAAAGCTTTTGAGGAAGTAAAAGCTTTCTACTAGAACGGGGTTGTATACCGTGTTGAAACTTTGATAATTGAAAAATACCCCCGTATGGAAATAACCACTTTCAAACTAATCGTATTCTCATAACTACAAATTACTTACGGCATATTTCAACCAGTTGGTGAAAGAAGCAACGTTTAATTGCGAAGCTTTCGGGAATGAACATTTCCCGTCCTCAGCGCAAAACGTAATGCGCTGACGACGGGAAAGGTTCGTTCCTGAAAGCTTCGCAATTAAACGTTGCTTCTTTCACCAATGGGTTGAAATATTCCGTAATTTGTAGTTATGAGAACTAACACGCCCGTTCATAGAAACAGCATCTTCAACTGACCGTATTGGTAAATGTTGATGAAAGTGGCGTGCCTCGTACAATGTTTGCTCGCTTGTTACAATTTTCTCTGCATTCTGTTTTCTCCTCTTTTCGCTTTGCTCTGTTGATAGATAGCGTTAGCAGCCTTATCTATCCGTTAATAAACCGCATCTCTTGCATTCTCCCTTCTGCACCATCAGGGAAAGCTCTAACAGGTTATAGGAACAGCAGCATTCGATTGCGCATGAAAATGCAACATCGCGACACGACGGCAAATGAGAAAATAATTGTTAATCGGTAGTTAGTCTCGCTTCTAAATGGCAACAACTAAATATCCACTGTCAAACACTACGATGACATTTATATATTCTTGCTTCAAAGTCCAGACATCTTATGGAGATGAAGAGGGCGTTTAAGGGAAGGAGCAACGGTAAACTTCCATTCCATTAGGTTTGTCTGTCGCGTGTCGCCGCTTAATCAAACGGAGACCCATAAAGTTGATCAGATGAGTCGACATCATGAAAATGCTGGCCGTAAAGCGAATCACGTGACTTGGCTGAGCGGTGACCAAATCACACGTAAGTAGACGCCGGCTAGCTGATATCGGCCAGTTCGGTAACCATAACCCTGTATTCCTCCTTGCATATTGCTTGTCTGTCACTTGGTGTTCTTTTTGGCGCTGACGACGGGACAAGATGCGACTCGGTATCTTCGCTCATAAGTAAAGTCTTTTGATTCGCTTAAACGTGCCGTTTATCCGCAAAAATGAAACAAGTGGAGACCCCGTACTGCCATAAAACGGGCACCTGACAAAAGATATCGACATCCACACCACCAGGTCGCATACACCCATGCCAATCCAGCAATGAATGCTGGCAAAGCTATCCGGTAGCTTCAGATCAGCTTTATGCTTCAGTTCACTGATACGAGGAAGAGCTCTGCGATCCCGACGGTAACCAGTAGAACTCCAATCTTGGCGAAGGCTAATACGACTCAATCGTATCTTATTCGTCTCCAAGACTCGATCTTCAGATTGCGTAATTAATTGATTGCAATAGCGCGTATGTCGTATCAAGCGTGAAAATTAAAGTTGTCTGCCTAAACTTTTCGTGCAGTAATGGCGCTATTCCTCACTGTTAGTCGAAACGACGCGCACTCTACCGTCTTGTTAGAATACAATTCGTACGTCCTTTTTAAAATTTCCGGTGCAGAAGGTTGTAAGTCAAACGTGTCATCATTTGCATATTCATCAATGCTTCACAATTTGCGTAAGTGGTTTAATTTTCCGTCAGAAATTGATCCTCCTAGTCAGTGGTTAAAATAGGGCGTTACTTAGGAAGTAAACATCCGAGTATACTGACACTTAGCTCAAGAAAGCAAACATCTGCAGTCCACAGGCTCTTAGGCGCCAATGCGTTCGATCAACAGAGCATGGCCAAGACCGCCTGCAGCGCATGCCGACACTATAGCATACTTTCCATTTTCGTCTATTAAACGATTGACAGCGTGATTGACCAAACGAACGCCCGTCGCACCGAAAGGATGTCCAAGAGACAAAGATCCTCCCCAAAGATTTAGTTTCTCCATTGGGATAAGACCAATCTGAAAGGAATAGCTGAATAAAAAAGCGGCAAGGCATCGGTGATAATTGAACTGCCCACCTTTCCCGGCTTGTTAAGGTACTTCTTGGCGAAGTGATCCGAGTCCAGTGCCTTCATGTTGGCAATCAATTGCCCCTGGGCGAAGGACATAAAATTTCACTGGCCAAAAATCCAATACTTACGGCAAAAGCTTCGTGCAACTCAAAGACGTGTATGTCGCTTAGCTTCATCTTGATCTTGTCCAACAGCTTCGGGATAGCGTATGCAGGACTAAATGGCATTGATTCGCAAGAAGGAAAGCAGGGCAAAGGTCACCAACCCAAGCAACAGTTGGTCCTTTGGATCCTGAGCAACGTACACGTACTCGCGCAGACGAGCTTTCGGCTTTAACCCTAACGCTTTAGCTTTCGCCTCTGTTGTAATAAGACAAGCCGACGAGCCGTCAGTCTGCCACACAGTACAGTGTACTAACTGTTAATGCTATAAATAATCTTGTTACCAAGTAGCTGGAATTTCCGGCAGTTATGGTTCCAATGCCATGACGGAATGCAGGCTTTAAAGACGACAGTTTTTCAAGTGTCGACACGCGGACCCCATTGTCTTTAACGATTGGCTCCTTACTTCCTAAAGAATTTCCAGTTCACACCGTTCAGCTTCAAATCATTCGCGCTAAAAGATTCCGGGCTGCTTTGACTAATGGATTCAGTTCACAACTACTCAAGTGCTTATAACTTATAAAGGATGCCTTTCACCTACTTGGAATAACTACTTGCAGCACGTCAATAAGCTTTCCATTCTTAAATGCTTTGTCGGCCAATGTGTGGCTACGTAAGGCGAACTCGTCCTACAATGGCAAATAGTCTCCACGAAACGCTCATAAACGATATGCAGGATAAACCTGTTCAGCTCTGGTCACGCCAAAAGCGGAGGCCAATCGATCAGCGGAATGACCCATCGTTTCGTTAGTACTGAATTCCGTAATTGCAGGATACTACAAAAAACAGAATCTTTGATTTCCACTTATCTTCCTGCATGCCGAAATCAAAAAGCAAAAACTGGGCAAAGAATAACACTACTTCAAAGGAAAGCAAAGATTGGGCAGACGCTACGATTACTTCATCGATGAGGCCCTTGGGCAGTTAACAGCTGTAGAAGTCAAAGGGAACTTTGCATTTACAGGTAAAAACAAATTATTAATTAAAACACACTAAAAAGGAACCGGATTCGCATGCAATGCCACCAAGTGAAAATTGTGCCAACGCGTCATGCCAAAATGATGGACGATGAACGTGCGACATATCCCGGCGCGGCTGAAACAGAGAATTCGTAGTCAGTGTGCGACGTATGTCTGAAAGATTACACCGCCTTGAATGCGATACTGAAGACGAATAGCAACGTGCTATTAATAACAGCAGGCAAGCGAACTACTGAATTGACGAGTCGAAAAACAAATAGGAAATGACGTCATTTTAGCGACAAACAATGGATGTGCTTTTAGAAAAAACAAGCAAGTAAATGCACGCAAATGGGCATACAGCAAACGGCACAAATGTTTTTAACCGTTCATATGTTAGTTCAGCAGGAACGTACACTAACAAAAACATACGGAGAATTTCGGGCACCCAAATCGAAAAAGCTCCGTTTGTAGGCAAATTTACATACGAAAACTTCAAGTGCAAAAATACGGCCAAACTCGCTGAAACCTTCGGTGTATAAAAATTTAACCACGCCGGCCAATACTGAAGCTCCTTATTCAAATATCATATCTGAGGCAGCGCGCTAATCATGAACACTTCGAATCACGAGTTCGCAATGCACGACTGCCTGTATAATAATATTGTTACACTATATACACAAGCGATTAACATTCAAGTAGCCTCAACCAGACTGCTTCGGCAAACGCAACTTATATGCTACACCTCACTGCTTACCTCCAAGGCCCAATTCATTGGGTTTGCCATTTTCAGCAGCATTGGCATCCTTTGCGAAAGCGTCTTCGCGCGACTTGCGTCCAAAATATTTCGCCGCAAAAACCGCGAAATCCGAATGGGCACATCGCTCATCAATTCAACACCAGCGCCAACTGCCACTTCGAAATTACCGGAACGAACTGCCTCCATGCCTGCATTGTGGAAGCAACTTTTATTGAATGGATATCGTTGTTGTCATGACATTTGCACTAACATGACGTGACCGCTTGATTGGACGAGATGCATGCCATCGTGACCGTGCAAGCTGGTACTTTGTCCGGAATGCCGGCGACAAGTGCAGCCTAGAAAGAATGCATACGATTAATCAATTAATCCTTATCAGCTAAAAAAATTCCCAAAGTCAATTACAGGATTTCAATCATGTTTTAATACAGAATTGGCAACGTATTTCATATTTGCAACCGTGGATCTCACCTCCCGCGCCACATTTGCAGTACGCACTTCTTGAATAACGGTGCCAGCCACAACGTAATCAATGTCCGATGGATTCAAGTTCAATCGCCTCGTAAGTCCACTGTAACATAGGTAATTCGGTTAAAGTCAAAAAGGCTGCCTGGTACACTACAATGGTTATCATAGACGGTGGATGCTCAAATGTTCTGTTTTAACAAAAGTATGAAAATTCTGTTCACTCATAATAAGCGAACATAATAACATCAAGCTCATCGTAAGCTGCAAAAGCAAAGTAAACGCCATTTATGTATAAATGGCGCTTTCCGTGCGACAAAGCCGTTAACACTACATTGCAACTAAACAGAACAAACAACTGAGAAAAAATGAAGTGGGTGAATAGAATTTTGCAGCAAGAATTTTCAACTGATATTATGACAGCAAATTAAACTGCTATAATGAATCAAGCTTTTCTAAGACGATGTCAAGTTAACGGATGCGAACTCAATGTTAAATAGGGAACGTGAACAGAAATCGCATTTTCAATCACGTAAAAATACCTTGACAAATTTATCTACACTAAAACATACCATAGCTGATCCGGTATCGTAGATAAGTTACTTAATCTTTGACAAATTCTCTAAGGTACGAATCCAAATTATGATGCAACTTCATTTGACTACTAAGACACATTCTTACCCCCCTAAACAATTTTAGCGCTTCCTAAGTAATGTACTATTAAATACTTGTCTAAAACGACAATAAAAAATGCGTATGAATTAATACGGATAAAAAGTGCGTGACTACTCACACCAAAGCATGCTTCAGCAATTCGTAGGTGTACATATGCTTGTAACCCGTGAAAGATAGCAGAAATGGAGAACGAACTCCTTCGACAAATACGGGCGCTGTAAATGCAGAAACATAAGGAGTGCAGATCACAAATGAGGTGTTGTTTACTGTTCGCTGCTGGTATGGAGGAGCTGTAGCTCCTGACGCACCGAAACGCCGGCAGTGCTATTCGACTGGCCATAGGCATGGTCTACAAGGCCAACAGAAAAATAACTGCTGAAAAAAGAATATTAACATAATCCATTGCTTTCTCGACAGAACGCGTTAATACATAAACGGATTTCACGCCGTGCAAGTTCGTAAGAATGAGCCAACATTCAATAAACTGTACTACAAACTTTCTCACCTCGAAGCGCGTAAACGTACGTCTCAAATTTGTAATCAGAAACAGACAGTTTCAATTACTGATGTTCGTAGAACAAGAGACTTAAGGGCTTCATCCGCCTGAGATAGCCCGTGGAGGTTTTCTAACTTATCGTAAGAGTTAATCATGCGTGGTTATTTCAAAAAATTATGGTCGCTGCGTAGGTAGTCTTTTCAACTATGCCTACCCCTTATAACAATGTATTAATAGCAACAATAAGTAGTACAAACTAACAAACAAAACACATGTCAAACTATCTCTGCAGTGTTCTCTGCGCATTGGCCATGCAGAGAAGCGGCTACATTGTGAGCTGTTCGCGGTTATTCGATTAAGAGAAGCCGTTTTCCAGAAATGCCAGCAGTACTCCGATGAGTAACGTCTCTTTCCCCAGCTAAGCTTACCAACTGAAACCGTGAAAAGTCGATGTTATAAATCTTTGAGGTGGTCAAGCCGCCTCCGTAATGATGAAATCGAACTTATCGTTCAACGCTTGCGTGACCACAAAGCAGTGCCCAAGTCAACAACCGAGATAGACGGACAGGAACGACAACCAAGGGTGAACAGCCCAACCACGGGGCGACTGTAGTACGATCGAATTACTGAAAGTTAGGTAAGAGAAGAAAGTGGTGGATCTAACCTTTGCCGATTGAAGAGTTGTATAACGTCGCTTCGAGCAAATTGATTGCGCAAGCGATTACAGCGCGCCGATGCGACAACTAAGATGCAGCTTGAAGCTGCTCGGCAGTGCCGATTTCGTTGCCCCGTAACTATTGTGGATGGGAAACTTGAACACTGCTAAGTACTGTACCGTCGTCTTTCTGCCGTGCAGTATTGGGTAAAACCGCTTTTTTGGTGCTGGGCAAATGTCATCTTTTCCATCGATCGAGCTAGTCCTAAAGGGAAAAATTTTACACTAATTTAGTGTCGCATTTCGACGTCTATTACCACTTTCAAGGTAAGTTCAGCTGGGTTTTGCACAATCATTGTTCTCTTGGCCTCTTTGTTGCAACTTAAAATTTGCATTTCCCCTTCCACGTATTTCGTATGTATGTAACATAATTTAATCATGATCTGCATTAACGGAGTCATAAATGATTACTTCAAGGTCATGTTCATTCTGGCGGCGCGCGTTTTTCATCGTCCATTCTAATAATTCGCAGCTTTACGTAGATTCCGTAAAACTTGGGCGTGGATATCACCAAGGCGTGTTTGCATCTTTTCCAAATGTAAAACTGGTGGAATCGTCTTTGCGTGACTGAATGCGTCGGCTTTTTTATCCGGATGCTACTGACTTTGCAAAAGTAAACGTAGGACTCGTTGGTACACTTCGCGGGCTAGTTTTAGAAGCCCAAATAGCCAACGTTCTTTATCGGATTATCTCATTGATCAAAGGCTGCATTGGAAAGCAAGCTCATATTTATGCGTTGCTTTGGCGTGACTAACTCACTTCGCGTTTTTTTGCTATCTTGAAAATGGCCATTTGCAGTTAGAGAATTATTGCATTATTGTTGGTAAACTGTATGGCTTGCTTTAAGATATGTTTGCGTACATCACTTGCAGAAATGGTTGTAAGATTTGAGTAAGTGCCTTCGGGCTCCTATGATTCACCAAGATTTATAATGTCGTATGAGTCGACCAGTTGGTCGTCCATTTTTCATTTTTGGCGGACGCTAGACGGGAGCTTATGTTGTTTTAGAATTCTTTGATCGCTCTGAATTGCTTGAATTATTTGCTGACAGATTGCATTGCTTTTTTCTTAAGGCGCGTATGAAAGTTGAATGATTGCCTATCAACATGAACGCATGTACTCACGATGTTGTTTTGCAGTTGTGAATTTTAAAATTCGTTCGTCATTGATGCTTGCTTTCGTAGTCATTGCCACAAGTGTAACCACTTTAAAACTCATCGACGGCGTGTACCGCGTTTTACACTTGTGGTCATTTGTTGGCTGCCCACTTGAAGGCAAGTCGCACTGCCATTCGTCTCCGTTACATCCTCAACGGTAAGTAGGTACGATCGCTTTTCCTTCAATGCTTGCTTGTCCACTTCAAATTGATCATCCGTATTTTCCCTCCGACTTGCCCCCAAAAGTAACAAACCAACTCTGGCCAATAGTAATTCCATTACGGCTTTCCAACTTACCTCGTTGCGCAGTACGGTGGAATTGAATTTCCTTTTCTCTGTAGGGTAAGGATTTGCTAATTTGCGTAATATTTAAATATTCCTTACTCAACTGTTCATTGTTTGATGTTGACTGTTGAAAGGTCGGAACTCATTTAAGTGAAAGCACTTTTTCAGGTCGCGTTTGGTAGTTCCATTGTTTATTAATTGAAGACAATGTTTAATTAATTAAATTTCGTTGCTGAATTGATTTGGCGCCCATTGATTGCGACCGTTAGATGTAGCCGATTTTCCGTGCAATAGCAGCGAAGACGTTAAACGGGGTTTAAAAAACTGCAGTTGAGTGTGCGATTGAAATAGCGTGTAAAATGTATCATTTACGTAAGTCTGCGAATTGCATGCCACTTACATAATTCATATCATTGACCATTCGTATAGTGTCAGGGACTTCAGTTTGTCCCTCTTGATTGCTATTTACTTGTAGAGGAGATGTTTATCTTTTTGATGTCTTTTAGCCACGTCAAGTTCGTTATGGCTGTTAAACTTGCTACCATAATATGTTCAGGAAAACCTTTACGATACTAAATTCTGAATAGCGCTCTTCGTGAATCGGTTGAATCCATAGCGACTAAAGTGCGTTGTTGCTTTCGGCTCATCGTTTACGATTTTCCAGATAGGTGAACGTGGCATTAGGTTTCCTGATGGACAGTAGGAACACATGCGTCTCTACTGTATTCGAGAGCTTTGTTGCGGCATCAACGTTCAAGGGAATATTGACGTCCTTCTCCCAACTGTGCTGCCTATGCGATCTCGACCTGTCGGACCATTTTCACTTCTATTACAGGTGTCTGTTTTCTTTTTCCCAACAGGGCCGATGACTTCTCACGCTGAGTATACTGTTTGAACAGATTGCGGAATTCAATCACTTCATGGAAGGCGAAATGTTTGTGGGACTTGCTCGACAAGCGCATGGCACAGGCTGAGTATGCACAACAAAGCGCCGGTCGTCAACTAAAGGTATTGCTTTTTCTTATTTATAGTCAGTGCACAACGCCATGTGTATACTTCGAATTTTCGGCTTCATTCGTTGAGAATCATATTACGCCGGTGTAATATTGTTCTTCTATTAGGTGCTCGTCGTTGGTGCCGGTCCTTGCGGCCTTCGCATGGCAATCGAATGCGCGCTGCTCGGCTGCAGAGTAATTGTTGTTGAGAAGCGAACAAAATTTTCCCGCAACAACGTCTTGCACATATGGCCGTTCGTAATCGAAGATTTGCGCAGTCTTGGAGCCAAATTGCTTTACCCGAAGTTTTGCGCGGGTTCTATCGACCACATAAGTAAGAACCTACCTGCGTTTTCAGTTTGCGCGTTTATTGCCGGATCTTTTCTGCCTCGTTCCCCATCATACTGTAACTTCCGGATATGACGTCATCCCCACGCTGATTGGCCCGTTTTTTGGAGACATAGGTGGCGCTACCGTCGCATTTGCGACGTATTATGCGCGAAATTGATGAATACTCGTCCACTGATGATGGCAGTCGTTTTCGCCGATACCTAAGCCTAGACCGAAACACAACCGATCTTTCCAGTGCGGTCTGCTTTCATGCAGGTGGACTGATGAAGGCAGTCGACTTCCCTAGACCCAAAGCCTAAGCCTAGACTTAGACAGGGAACATGTTTGTCTCGTGGTCTAAGGTATCAGGGAAGTCGACTGCCTTCATCAGTCGAACTGCATGAAAGCAGAGCGCACTGGAAAGATCGGTTGTGTTTCGGTATAGGCTTAGGTATCGGCGAAAACGACTGCCATCCTCAGTCGACCTACATGAAAGCAGAGCGCCCTGGAAAGATCGGTTGTGTTTCGGTCTAGGCTTAGGTATCGGCGGAAACGACTGCCATCATCTGTCGACTAGTATTCGTCAACTGACGAAGAGTCAGGCCGACAGCTCTGGGAATAATAAAAGTTGTGTTTAACGGCTAAAGTCGTACGAAACTATGACAAGAACTTACACAAACGCAGTTACAAAAATCCATACTTTCCGGCCTAATATTAGCAAAATGAATGATAACAGCTTAATAGCGGTGCAACCTAAAGAGTTGTCTGCAATAATTATGGCTAAACAGGCGAGTGAAAATCATATTTCAAATAACAATAAAACAACCAAACTGTAACGAAGTATCGCTCAAATTGTCTGCTGGCAAATTTTAGCAACTTCGGAAGTTACAAACAACACTTGCGATGGCAAATCGAACGTAAGGGCGCCAACTTCCGCCCCACGTTTATCAGTTAAATGCTAACCATGGCTGGTAGGCAATAAGGATCTTTTCTGCCTCGTTCCCCGTCATACTGTAACTTCTGGGTATGACGTCATCCCCACGCTGATTGACCCGTTATTTTTGGAAACATAGGTGGCACCACCGTCGCATTTCGCGCCGTATTATGCGCGAAATGCGACGGTGGTGCCACCTATGTTTCCAAAAATAACGGGTCAATCAGCGTGGGGATGACGTCATACCCAGAAGTTACAGTATGACGGGGAACGAGGCAGAAAAGATCCTTATTGCCTACCAGCCATGGTTAGCATTTAACTGATAAACGTGGGGCGGAAGTTGGCGCCCTTACGTTCGATTTGCCATCGCAAGTGTTGTTTGTAACTTCCGAAGTTGCTAAAATTTGCCAGCAGACAATTTGAGCGATACTTCGTTACAGTTTGGTTGTTTTATTGTTATTTGAAATATGATTTTCACTCGCCTGTTTAGCCATAATTATTGCAGACAACTCTTTAGGTTGCACCGCTATTAAGCTGTTATCATTCATTTTGCTAATATTAGGCCGGAAAGTATGGATTTTTGTAACTGCGTTTGTGTAAGTTCTTGTCATAGTTTCGTACGACTTTAGCCGTTAAACACAACTTTTATTATTCCCAGAGCTGTCGGCCTGACTCTTCGTCAGTCTTCAGTGGATGTCCTGTGAAGACGGCCGAAGAGAGGCTGATAGCTCTGGAAATAATAAAAATTGTGTTTAAAGGCTAAAGTCATATGAAGCTACGACAAGAATATTAGGCGGAAAAGAAAATTTACGCGGATTCTTGACTCAGATTCAAACCTGCTTACCGTTACTTACAGTAAGCCTTAATCGTAGAAATAAGAAGCGTCGGAAGTTTTGCATTTCCTGCCAACGACGAACATGTCCGATAATTTTATTTCCTTAGAATCGAGGTGTTCTAGAAGCAGCGAATTTTTCTAAGACCTTTTCTTTTGCTCCCTGTCGATCGCTGAAGCATTGTCAATGAAAGAATAGTTAGGCTGCCTGAAAAAATGATAGTTCATCGAGTAGAGGTCTGAGGATTATTTCCAGCAGTTGATGAATTTACTTGCAGTTAGCATACGCATGTGTGATTGTTATAATAGGCATCGCTGCAACTAGGGTTGTAAGATCCATTTGTGCGGAACGTAAAAATGAACGGGCGCGGTTTGAAGAAGCGCTGGAAATGAGGAGAGCATTCGTTGCGGACTAATCGACATACCATTGTTCCAAATGTGCCCGGAATTTTAATTACAATTTAGGAAGCACCCGTCCGTAAACAGGTCCTAGCGAAGGCCTTACGGTTATGCTTTGCAGGCATTCACCAACTGCAGTGCATTCTTCTGAAGGTTGCTCTGCTCCTTGGAGTCGAAGTTTGTGAGGCCGTATCCTTCGTGAAACTACATGAACCGCACGTCAACGACTTTGGAGTTGGTAATGCGAAGTTTTGTGCTAATTTTATGACAACTGCTCAATTAGACGAGTTCACCAATTTTGCAGCTGTTTTGACGCCGTAGCGCATCGCGCAAATAACCGGTCGAAATTTAGGCCTTGGTTGGACTGCCGTTTTGTCCCCTCCCGACCATTACCTCCGCAATTACGAATTCAGCGTGCTAATCAGCGCAGACGGAAAGCGCAACACCTTGCCGGGTTTGTCAGGGCACGGCCGACGAGCGCAGGCGTGTTAACGTTAGTTTAATGATGTGCAGGTTTCCGCAGAATCGAATTTCGCGGCAAATTGGCCATCGCGATCACGGCGAACTTCATCAACAGCCATACAGAGGCCGAGGAAAGGGTTCCCGAGATCTCCGGAACGTCGTTCATATTCAGACAGCGCTTTTTTCGCGAAATGCGCGAGGCGACGGGAATCGACCTGGAAAACATTGTCTACTACAAAGACGAAACGCATTATTTCGTAATGACGGCCAAAAAGCAAAGTCTTCTGGACAAAGGCGTCATCCTTAAGGTTGGTCTAGTGCTTGCTATTGTCTGAACAGTGGTGACCCGTTTGTTGAAGGACTTTGAGGACATATCAATGCTGCTGTCGCCGGATAACGTTTGCCACGGTTCGCTGATGGGCTACGCCCGGGAGGCGGCCGACTTCGCCTGCGAGCACGCGCTGCCCCGCCTCGACTTTGCCCTGAATGATCGCGGCCAACCGGACATTGCCATGTTCGACTTCACTTCGCTGTACAGCGCCGAAAATTCGTGCCGTTTTCTGCAACGTCGCACCTATCCGCTTTTGCTCGGCATAGTTGGCGACAGCTTGCACGAAGTAGGTTTGCTATTTTGCATATAGCTTAATTCTTTATGAAAAATTGACGTCGCACAATTTCGTGCAGCTCAAGCTTGTCTGGCAAATATCCGGTGCGCACTGCTTCTGCTCATTGCGCAATAATGTTTCGCTTTCGTTCTGTGAAGGTTGTTCTGCCCTGAGGTATAATATTTCAAATTTAAAGCAAGCGAAAAGCCAAATGCACGGACATAATTAGCATAAGAAGAAAAGTGAGCAAGTCGTACGTTCATATCAACAGTAAAATTATTTTCATTTGTTAAAAGTAAATTATTGCTAATTTCGTTGGGCGAAATGTTCAGACTTTGTCGTTAATCTTGAACGTACGTATATTCCCATTCCTGTAGTCGCTTTAGTTCGTTAAGGAGGACTGTCCGGCTAATCTCAATTTCTTTTTCTACGCAGCCGTTTTGGCCGACGGGTTCCGGTTGCGCCCGCGGTTTCCTTGGCGTTTTCGACTCGGCCTGGATGATCCGCAATTACGGTCTTGGCAAGATGTCCATTCTCGAGATACTCGCCGAAAGGGAATCAGTTTACAAATTGCTCGCCCAGTCGACGCCGGAAACGTTGCATAAAAACTTGAAAGGCTACACGATCGACCCCAGGACCAGGTATCCAAGCGTCGAGTGTACGCTTCAACCGTCTCAGGTAGCTAAGGGCGCCCTCCTCTTATCGAGTAATGCCTGAATTTGCCGTCAGGTGGAATCACTGTTCGATACGGACATGTGCCGGGCAGGAAATGGTTTTGTGCGGTTGCACAATGAAGGTACGTTGAATCGAAGCTTTGAATCCCATCAAGCTTTGGTTCGATGGCTCCACCTTTGCCTGGCGCCCTATCGGCTGCGTGTCGAGAGCGTGACGGCTTCCTTTTGCCACGGCCCTTTGCTGGCCGCCCTGTTACACCGTTACCGTCCCGATTACGCTTCCGAGCTGTTCAACACCAGAACAATGGAGTGGAAATGCGACTTAGACTACTGCATGTCATCGATTCAGACCCTTTGGGGAATCCCGCCGCCTCGGTCATTCGATAACAGCGATATTTTCTCCTATCTTAGTCGTTTATTCGCCGTGCTCAGCTGCAGGGCGTTGCCGCCAGCAACCACATTTCTGGTACCGTCGGCAAAGAACAAAGATGGCAAGAAGATCAAACGCCCAATAGCGGAGGATGACAAGTCGGTTGAGTCGGATGCGGCCGTCATCGAGAGACATCGGCTCAGGTTAAAACGACTTATCGAATCTGGAGATGGTGACGATAGTGTCTCCGACAATGATGCTGCAGCGCTGGAAAGTTGCAAGAAGGTTGAAAAGCTGAAGGCCGAAAGATTGGCCGAGGTTGACCTGCTGTTGCGAGGCAAGTTGCCCCTGTCGAAGGCGCCCAAGAAGCCTCCAATTATTATAAGAAAGTTGAACCCCGACGAGGTGAAGGACATGGAGGAGAAATTGAAAAAGACCGCAATGGGTTGTCTCCTGTACAAAAGGCAGGAGCCGGCGTTGTCAAGCAAAGAGGCCAAGATTATCGCCCTTAAGACGGCCTGTCTAAAGGAAAAGGCGGCGGTCGGTTTTCAGCAATCGTCCAACAGGTTTCACACCTTCGACCTTACAATGGAAAAGTTGGAAAAGCGCCTTCGTCGTCCGGACACCTCTGGCGCTGTTGGAGTATCCCAACTGAGGCAGATGCACAGTACAAGCATTGGAATGATGAAGTGTAACGCCAAGCCGCCCGTCCCTGTTCCGGGCGCGCATCCTTCGGCCGTTAATACGGAATCCTTTGGTGAAACTGCCGTGTCGGGAGAATATTCAAAACTTTACTGTCACGTGTGTCATCGCGAGGTATACTTGACAGAACGGGTAAACATCGAGAACGTGTCGTGTCATCGCGACTGCTTTCGATGTGCATTTTGCAATTGCATTCTTCGGCTGAACGGCTACGGAAGCGAGTACATAGAAAAGTATGGAAGGATGTTCTTTTGCAGTCGGCATCTCAACTGTTCGCTCAGAGAGAAGTTGGCCCGCATCGAGTACTTATCGCCTAAGGAGATTACTGCTGCAACGGACGGCTTGCTGGAGTATGTTGATGATGCCGACAAGAGGGACTCAATCGACTGGACGAACGAAAAGGTGGACTTTTTTAGCCCATCATCGAAGCCATTTCAGCTAGAAATGTCCCATTCGACCATATCCGGCGACTTTGACGAACGAGTCGAATTCATTTTGGCCTCATCACCCGAACAGGACGACTCAGGCGGGTCAAGGCAAAGTTGGGAAAATTTGTACGCAAGTCAGCCTAAACTGTAACTGTAAAATCTGACTGCCATAATGGGAAGAAGCAAATCGACCCTTTCTTCGCCGTCTGCTTTTGCGTCGCTTTGCTTCTTCGCCATCTAATCTGTAATCTCCGACACTGCCAAAATGTGGTTACAATATGGCTCACGCTTTTTTGCTGCCTGCGCTTTAAGTTCTGTTTCTCCGTAAGCAGTTTTAACGTTGCTTCACTTTTATCTGTCTAGCTTTCCTTTCACGACGTGCGAAGCGTTGCCTTTAAGAGTTTCGCTTTTCGTTTCTTAATCCGTTTAGCCTACGCGCAGTTAATGTTGGCAGTTTTAAGACGTTTGTCTTTTGTGTTGTAGCGATTTTGGCAATGAATGTTAACCTTCAAATTTTGCACATTCGTTCGCAGTCTATCAGTTGTCACGGCCAGATGGCTGCTTGCTTGAGCAAAGTTTGTCCGATGGTAAGGACGAGAATGCTTGCTTTGAGCATTTCTCACTGTACGTATTTTTAAGAAGCAACGGTAAATTGCAACATTCAGCTCTCTTGCGTTTAGCCATTCCTCGTTCGTTGCCCCCCAACGGCCAAGCGTTCCTTTTTTGGTCTCCTTGGAACTCCACTTGTTTTAGTAACTCATGCACTTAGACACGTAATTTTTCGCAATTGGAGAAAATACGTGTTGAAAAAATATTCACATCAAAAATAACAAAACGAACAAGGGAATAAGAAATGATGTAAAGGAATTCCGCTCACACAACAATAGGTACCGTATATACTGGCGTATAAGTCGACCCCTGATTTTTCGGTCCGATTTTCGTCATTTGTCGGTATCGGCGTATAAGTCGACATCTTGATTTCACTTTAGCATAGGTACGATTCATCTTAAGTGAGAATATCTTAAGTGAATGTAAATGCACCAACTATATTACAGAGGCTGTTGCACAGAGGGAGACTGTGCGAAAAAGCCACAAGATGGTCGACAATGGTCAGCCGCATAGTATTCGCCGCACATAATAAAACTAGCTACGGTATCCTGAAAGCTATGCAGTATGATAGCGGCGTATAAGTCGACTCAGCGTATAAGTCGACCCCTAATTTTGTGGTCCATTTTTTCGCATTCAAACCTCGACTTATATGCCGGTATATACGGTAATATTGAAAAGTGATGAAACTGGTAATGAGATAATCCACAGATTCATTCATTCATTCATTGCCAAACCTAACACCCTACAAAAAATCCAGTTAACTTCGCAAAAACGTCACTACCGGAAGTCGCTTTCCTGTCCTGAAAATTTAATTAGGCAAAAAGTTGCCTTTGAAATTATTTTCATGCCGTTACAGTGCATTTTTAAAAAGTTAATTTGTTTGAGAAACTGAAAGACGGCAGAAGATGCAGTCAACGCGTAATTGTTACGTAATAAAGTATGTTACCACCACAATGATACAGAGTAAAGGCGATTGCACGCAGATTTCACATGTGCTAGAAAACTTTCACGATAGTTACTTTTTACAAATCCTTCACGATGAACTACTACTTCCTTTCTTTCACAACATTGCCGTCCTCACCTAATACCAGCACATTTGCCATCATTTTGCATACTGTGCTACGCTTTTGCAGTTATGCCACAATTCGATATACACCGAGATGAAAGCTGCCTGCTAGATTCTGCCACCTTGTGCGCCATGCTTCCACATGATCCCATGTGCGCAGCAATCCATTTCGAATACACTTACTTTTGGACTACGGATTAGGATGAAACCACGCTTGAATCGGAACATAAAACTACTTAGTAGCTGCTTGCTAATCTTACTTCTCGCAAAATTTTGTCGAACAACTCCATTTTTAGTACATCACAACCTTCCGGTATTTCATTACGTAGAAGTAGTCTAAGCTTAACCATAATTCTATATGGTTACCTTTCGGAAAAATGAATATCACACGCTACAGTAAACCCAAACATAAGATGAATGGTTCAGTTGGAAGAAACAGCGGATGATCACATTTGGTTGGCCCAAAAACTATCTTGGATGAAGCGGTTAAAGTTTTTGCCACGCACATGACACGATGGTGGTCAGGTTCAAAATCCTGCGAACTAGAACAAGCAAAAGCGAGTGCAGGGCAACGTTTGCAGTGCGCTATCGGTGCTAAAACGTTGCACCTAGTTGTGTTTCGTGCGAAGTTGATTAAAGGCTCTAACAGCTTCAAAGTACATAGAACATGCTGCCGAATTTTCAGATTCCTTATTCCAAGAACTCTGCACTGAACTCCATTTTGCGCTAAGCAAACTCAAAGACCATCTTCCATACGCCATAATGACAACGAAGGGTGAAAAATGCATGAAGGTGAGCAAACTTTACCAGAGATTCCCAACGGGAGCCCTGGAGAGGCACAGGGGAGCCCTGCAAGGCAAGGGGACCCTGGAGGGTGAAGGGGTCCCTGGGAGAGCCTTGAAAAGATCAAAGGCACTCTGGTGTGGTAATGGAAGGTCACTGAGCGCTAGAAGGTGCAAAAGGGCAAAAGGCGATACGATTTCGGTAATTTCATGCAGGACACGAAACAATCAATGTTTTCGTTCGTCCGAGCGTTCATGTAGCTGCGAATTTGTTAGGAGTGGACTTCTCACTCTGCGATACTTTGTGACAATGCTTCCGTCAAATTTTGTTTCTTTGTTTCTCTTTCCAAAAGTCAGAACCTGATTTCACCTTACATAAATTTGACAAACACTATGATTGACCAATGTCATCATTGCGAAAGTAAACGCCTTGTAGGAATTCGCTTATGCTTGAAAAAATTGTTAAACGACCTTGCCCTGTAGTTTGGCGTTCGATTGGGCAAACCCCAATGGTGACAAGTTTAATGCTTCATTCTGCGCTAAGTGCTGACCATTGCTCAAATACCTATTCAAACAAGTTTATTATGAAGTCACTCCCGAAAAGCAAAAAATCTTGTAGGGAATCTAATGGGACAATAACGACGGTTGTAAACAGTTGGTGGGGGCCCCAGAGTGATTGTCAGCAATGAAAGGGGTTTTTGGCTCCACAAAGATTGGGAAACACTGCTTTAGACAAAACATAATGCGCAAGATGGAAGCTACGAACATAAAATATTGGAACAATGGCAAATAAACAAACTTATTGTGAAGATGAAAATTTATAACAGTCATAAAATTTTAAAAAATTGAAGGCATAAATGGACCATTATTTCTCAACCATAATTCTACCGTACGTTCACTGTTTACCTGTTTTTTCAACCGTACGTCTACTGTTTACCTGGTTTTTCATTAACACAATCAACCAACTAGCCATTGGTTAGGTTGCTTCGGTGTTCTTACTGGGAACGGTACATAGAACTCAACGGGTGCTCAACCGTACTCTTCCAACATGATCCACCGCCCCGTTATAAGAAAACCAGTCTTCAAAGATATTCGAGTGGCACACGGTACCCACAGCCTTGATTCAGCCAGACGAAATGAACGACTGAATAAGAGGATCACCATCACCCACGGTAAGTTAACCTTCCTGTTAAAGTGTCGAGACGCCGGCCTACTACCTAACTGCTTCCACTTAAAGTGGACGCACTTTGCTAACAACAGAACTTCGAGCATTCTGCAAACCACTGACTTTTCTCTACTTAGAACCACCATTAGAGAACACAGGAAAGTGGTCGCAAAGCTTAGATCTTGCCTATCTACTGTGATTCTTGACTTAACGAGATCGGTAGACAGACAGTTACTGAATGAACTGGGATGGCACGTTGACTTCCTTTGCTTCTCAACATCACTAGAACAGAGACAGACCCTCAACAAGAAATTTGAACCTCTTTACCTGTACTGTTCATGAGAGTTCAAAAGGTCTAAGAGACATACGGTAGTGAGGACGACAAGCTATGTCGACAAAGTTGTGGTGAACCTCAGCAGCAACCCGCTGAATGACATGCAGAAAGCGATTCTCGCTAAAGGTCTCAATTTTGTACCCATTCCCAAGATTCCACCCATGCTTGACATCATTGCATCGGTGGAGAACAGCTTGTTATCAACCGACTCCATGAAAGCGGCTGAAATTAAAGGGTCTATTGCCAGCGCGCTGGTAAATAATAACTCCGGGTTGCGCAAACCTAACCTCAGCAAGCACGAAACAACTGTGCTCAGTGAACTGAAGAGAAACAACAGCATTCTCGTTACTAAGGCAGACAAAGGTAACATCGTTGTCATAATGGACAGACAGAACTACTTGGACAAAGTCTCGGAACTCCTATCAAATCCAATTTACAAGCCAATTACCCAGGTTCCTACCCCCTACACCAGGAAGGATCTCCTGGAAATACTTGATGGGTTTGTTTCCGAGACCCACGATCCTAAGTTGTCCAAAATTAAAAAATTCTTGTCCTACACTGCTAACATCAGATGTCCCTAATTATATTGCCTGCCAAAAATACATAAACTGGACGTTCCCTTAAGACCAGTAGACTTCAGCATTAACAGTTTAACCGCACCGATATGCTCGTACCTCAAAGACATAATTAAACCACTAACAGGGAAGAGAACCTCGTTTGTTAAAAACAGTAAAGACTTCTGTGACGCTATAAAAACATTAAACATATGCAACAATGACATTTTAGTTAGTTACGATGCTAAAGACTTGTTTACCAATATCCCCATACAAACAACTTTGACGGTTTTAGAACAAATCTTAATAAAAGATACATCACTTATCCAAAGAACTAAATTAAATCCTTTCCACATAATTAAACTGGTCTCCTTTTGCATGCAGGAAGGAAACTTTTTCAGTTTTCAAAGCAATTTTTTCTCACAAACTAAGGGAGCACCCATGGGGAGCCCACTTTCGCCAATTCTTGACGAGGTCTTTATGGAACATTTCGAAGAAAAGGTTTTCGACAATATATACTTTTCTATTAAACCATCTTTCTTCAAACGGTACGTTGATGATGCTTTTGCAATTATTAAAGTCGACAAAGAAATCAATTTCCTTGAACACCTCAACAACGTTTACCCAAACCAAATAACCTTAACAATGGAAAAAGAAGTACATAATTCTCGCCCCTTTCTAGATGTAATGATCATTAAAGCTAATAACAAGTTGATAACAAAAGTATATAAAAAACCAACTAGCTCTGATAGATACCTACATTTCGACTCTCACCATCCTCTCCCCGTACAAATAGGTATCATTAACGGAATGGTAGATAGAGCAATAAAGCTTTGTGAGCCATGTTTCATTCAATCGGAGTTACAACACATTAAACGTACTTTATTTAACAACGGATACCCATTAGAATTAATAAGTTCAGTAATTAAGAAAAAACAACGAGCACAAACATCTCCCAGACCGACATCGGTGCAAGCTGGTCCTTTACTTGTTTTACCATATTACCAAGGCATCAGTGAGAACATACAACGCCTAGGTAAAACAATGAACTTCAGGGTGTTTTTCAAACAGGCACCTGATAATAGGCCCGGCGTCGTTTACGAGATCAAGTGTTGTTGCAACGCCTCCTACATAAAAGAAACGGGCAACACTTTACTTCACAGGTTTCCTGAGCATATGGCAGGTGTGACCCGTCACAAGAATGTGAAGGAACGTATTAACGGCACACAATGCACACGCCGAGGCAGGCCGCAGATCAAACAACCACGACAGATGATCGACGACGTGCTAAGAAGCTCAGCGGTAGTCGAGCATTTCTCTCAATGTTCAGCTGACCATGTGCCCACCACTTTATGTCGCGAGAGCCATTTCCAACTCTGTAAGATCAAAGAGGCCCTCTACATCAGACATAATCCCTCAATTAACCGTGACAAAGGTGTCGAGATCAGTGAGGTATGGACCAGCTTAATTCGACAAAGCGGCTGTTGCGCCATCACCTCCTGATCAATATGGGTTCCTGATCGCCACCTGACCCTTTGTCGGGTCTACATAATATCCTCTCGCGAAAACATCTGCGCTTTTCACCATCTCGCTGACGACGGAATCAGTCGATTCCGAAAGCTACGAAATAAACGATCGTACGTTCACTGTCTGCCTGTTTTTTCACTAACACAACCAACCAACTAGCCAATGGTTAGGTTGCTTCGGTGTTCTTACAGGGAACGGTACATAGAACTCAACGGGTGCTCAACCGTACTCTTCCAACATGATTCACCGCCCCGTTACAAGAAATCCAGTCTTCAACCATAATTCTACACATTTATCCCAGTACATAGTAGCAGACTTGCTTACTGCTCAAGACGCGACGTGAGAAGTCATAATTAAATAAACTGTAAAAGACGATATGACATCCCGTTTGGAATATAATTAATTTACCTTCACATGATCTTACTTTGAAATATTAACCGATATAGAAACAGGAGCCTTTCTAACGGCGTAGTTAACTTTTAATAGCTTTAACCGTTTCTGAGAAAAAGGCTAAAGCTGTCAAGGAAATATCAATGTTAATAGCAGTTCACGGCATGCCTAACGCACAAACACAGTAAGAACACATCCGTATAAAAATGTTCAGGTTCAATTAAACGTGAATTTTCCATTTATTCGAACTTCCCATCTCTAGTCTGCGTTCCTTACATGTTCCAATGTTTACATGCCACTGGAGAAATGATGTCTAGCAAATGAGTAACGCGCTCACCTGACTTTCAAAATTGTACAATTTTTAGCATGTTAACAGGACGAAGTTAACGATGAACAACGATTGACGGTTGCCTCGATGGATCAACATGGCGGTCGGCACTCAGAGTTCTGTTTGACCCGGTCGACCAGCCAAACTATGCTTTCGCGGACGTTCGCTCTAGAGAAGTGTAAATGGAAAGGCAGCGTTGAGCGGTGAAAGCAAACCCTAATAAGGCAGAGGCACCGAAAACGGAACAGTCGCGATCGTGGAGTTTGTCGAGGCTATCGCTGAACGCTGTTTTTATCTCGTGAACCGAAAGGCACCCCTAAAATGCAAAGATACTTCACGCAAGGCATAGCTTTACGTCAACTTGCCCGAACGTCTTGCTTGTTGCAGATGATCAGTATGGGAATACCAACCAACGCCGGGCTGTCGAGCAGCTTGTCTGCATTAGAAAAATGTAAGCACACTGAACTTGAATAATGAAAGAACTGCAATTACCAAAAGCTTGCCAAGATTCCTTAAGCCTGGCATGATCCATCGAGTCTACGACAAAGACAATGCCATGAGATTCAGCGAAGTACTAGGAAATAAAATCCGAGACTAAATTCCAGCGAGTATTGGGCCATAGGAACCTTATCCCAAAGCGATTGCAAGGTGTCCTGTCCGCCCAAGTCCCAGAAATTGAGCTGCACGCCATTAACGACTACTTTTCCTACTGCAAAACACGCCAGTTTGCGAACCGGAAATCCAAACCCGCACGTCCATTGGAGCTTACTATTCAAGCCAACGGTTGTGGTAATCTTGGATAAATCGGCGGACTTGTACCCTGGCGAAAACTTCGTTTTTGTTACTTCAAGCAATGTCTGCAAACGGCAAGCGATTGGCAAAGGGGCAACAAAGACATCTCGGCTTACTGTTTTCCCTGCGTTGTCCAAACCTAGGATTAGAACGAAATACTCGTCCTTGCTGTTAATATACCTCCACAATTCGCGTATAAGTGCAAACATTTTTAGGGTTCCCTCGAAACGAAACCGATTCACCGCAATGTGGACAGCTGGACGAAACAGTTCTCATTAGCAAACCTTTCATTCGGCCATTCAGTCTTACTTTTGAGGCGAAACAAGTTGCTTACCGACAGTATTTACTTAACGAACGCAGGTACAATTACAATAGTTGCGAGTAGTAGTGCGGCACAGCTTTTGTGAATTTTGTCTCACTAACATAATTCGGATCTTTTGGTTTAGCCGCCCGTACTACAGTACATTTGACCTAATTACGTAATCAATTGTTCTGGTCACGCAGTGAAGTCGGCGCTCGAGCGCCGGCGATGGTGGCGCCGTGTGCCTTTTGCGCGACCCCTTCGTTTGCAGCGTGGTTGCGGTTGCGGTCAGCCGAAGCGGTGCTGGTTCCGTTCGCGGTGGAAACATGTTGACCGCGGTATGTTATTTCGCGAACGCAGTGCTATTTCCTCACGAAGTGATTTGCGCACAAACGCAGTTTTCGTTTGCGGCCGTTGCTTGTAAATGGCAGCCGTTTTCGCGTGTTTTCGTTTGCGGCCTGGTGCTTGTTAATGGCAGCCGTTTTCGCGTGTACGTAAACCGAGACCTAAACACAATGGGTCTATCGTGTGCGCTTTGCTTTCGTACCCGTCGGCTGACGAAGGCAGTCATGCCTGCCGACACCTAAGCCTAGACCTAAACACAACCGTATGTCTTCGTTCCTATAATCTGTGCGCTCGGTATTTCTTGATGGCAGTCGTTTTCGCCAATACCTAAGCCTAGACCTTAACACAACCGTTTACTTTCATTCCCACTACGTGTGCGCTCGGTATATCTTGATGGCAGTCGTTTTCGCCGACACCTAAGCCTAGACCTAAACCCAGCAGTTTATGTTCATTCCCACTAACTGTGCGCTCTGTACCTGTTGAACTCCTAAGATTTTCCCACAAATTTGATGCTGCACATGACGTAGTACATGTTGGACATGGCGCTATCCAACAGTCGCAACAAAGAAAGGGGGCCCGCCGCGGGAAGCAGGTCAAGGGCGAGCAACTGTGACAGCGATGGATGACCAGGGATTAGAGCGCAGCTCATCCTCCTTGACCTGTAATTCATGCCGCGAGAGGCCGTGGGACCGGCACTGACGAGATGCACCTATGTAATAGCCGTCTCTCTCTCTCTCTCTCTCTCGTTTGTGTTCTCTCCTCCTTTATTTGCCCCGTGTTGAACACTTCGTTACAAACCTTGTGTTTTGCACCTTAGCCATTGTCATTAGCCCCCATTGTCACGTAGCAGTTTTTTCGGTGAACCAATTCGCATAATACAATCATCCCGCATCAACGCGTTCGTCGAAAACCTCATGACTTTCACACTGGGACCTGTCCCTATATAACGATCTGAAGTGTCACACGCACGCTTTACTTCAGTTCAACAATAATCACACTGTGAAACTTTGCGCCGTATGGATCATGTTTGTTTCACGTCCCGTACACGTTTCGCTGCGCTAGGGGGCGCTGATAACGTTTCTGTTGCTGGGCCGTCGTATAAAATAGTGGGAAAGCAGCGTTGTGACGCATTTGTGATGGCGACAGTTAATTACGGGAAGTTGTACTCGATGACCGACGAAGAGTTGGTAATATTTTTGCAGGAGAAGGGCCTTATCCACCGTGAAAGGACCTGCAACAGAGGCCACGCAATGAAGCTGACGTGTGCCCGAAGCGGACACTCGGCGGCGTGGAGGTGTCGGGCCGGAGGTTGCTGCCAAGAGGTATCGGTTCGAAGAGGAACGTGGTTCGATGGTAAGGAGAGGTAGCGTAGTCGTGCTCTATATCGTATGTTTAATAGGACCGCGGATGAGAACGCCGTTGAAGACGGCTGTTCTCTTCATGTACGACTGGTGCCGCCAAATTAGCAGCGTTAAGAACTGCGAGCGCGAGCTGGGTAAGGCAGAGTTATGTTGTACAATGTTGGTGTTGCAGGATATGCTTTTAAGGCATGTGCAAGAACGCCGTGGTCACGTGGAACCACTGGATGCGCCAGCTCGCGACGGAGGCGGCATCAGCGGAAGCGGTCCAGATCGGCGGAGAGGGCCTAACTGTGGAAGTAGACGAAACGTTGTTTTCCAAAAGCAAATACAACGTCGGCCTTCTGCTTCCACAGCAATGGGTGTTTGGCGGCATATGCCGTGAAACAGGAGAACTCTTCGCCGTACCCGTTCCAGACCGATCCAGGGAAACGCTTCTGGCCCTCATCCTCAAGCACGTCCGGCCCGGCAGCACTGTCATGACGGATCAGTGGAGAGCCTACTCAAGGCTCTCCGCTGAGGGGTTCACCCACCTCACGGTGAACCACTCGGTGAACTTCGTGGACAGGGTGACCGGCGCCCACACCCAAACCATAGAGTCTCTATGGGCTCAGCTCAAGCGCTCGAGCAAGCTGCGGTGCGGCATGCGCCGTAGCTTGCTCAAGTGGCACTTGGGCGAGCAGGTGTGGCGCCGGAGATGTCGCGGCCAGGAGACGTTTGAGCATTTGCTCAACGACATCGCCACCCTGTACCCACCGTCATCATACGTGCACTTGTACAGTTGTACAGTTTCATTCCGTTGCGTATTATTGTATAGTTGTAGTTATTTTGTTGTATATTATCATGTATAGTTGTAGTTTTTTGGTTGTATATTATAGTGTACACTTGTGTCGCTTTGTTTTGTTGCCTAATAAAGCTTTTCTTCGGTGTGAACATTGTAGTGTAGCGAAGTATACGAAATCGTCGCGCTGAAACAGTAGGATGAACTCATGGGAGCGGTGGTTTGGGTGTATGAATCGAAATGATCAAGTGCGACAAGCATGACAGCAAAAACATGAAATTGTAACTATTGGGTTGCCATAAAGCTGAAAGGGAGACATGACTCAGCGCTAAAGTAAACGGAGCAGATGTCTCTGCGTTGTCGTATGCTGCGTTGTATTGTATTCGTCCTGCACTTAAAAACGATGATAATGGTCGCAGAATAGAAGGAATGTGGCTGTACCGAGTTTTTGCGATTCATGGCAGCTGAGATGAGCGTTGTACGAACAGTTTTAGTGCCATGATAAGACCACTTGACGGCTAAACGCCGGCAAGCAGGTGCATGCCAGGGAGCGAAACAGAACGTGAGTGGCTGCCAGGGAACAAAACATGGCATGATAAGACTACTTGGCGGCTAAACGCCGGTAAGCAGGTGCATGCCAGGGAACGAAACAGAACGTGAGTGGCTGACGATGCATGCAGATCCTGTTTCAAGAGAACGGCATTTTATTCTGCGAAGATGAGTGCTAGCATACGGTCGAACTTTGCTCCACACTGTTCGACATTCGTTAGCAATGCACTGGCTCCTGTACACCTTATGCATAGGAGAGCATTGATGCACCAAAGTAGGACCTGCCAATGGTGTAGTGCATGCATCGTGCTGCGGTAGATGGAGGAACGTGACGACGTGGAGTGCCGGTGCAGCGGGAAACAGTGACGAAAAAGGTGTAGCCGAAAACAGGTACGTGGTTCCGAGATACTAATCGATCGACGAATTGTTTGTTGTTCATTGTAGTGGTGTTTAGCGTGTGAACAGCCCGTGAATATCATGATCGAGAAACTACGATCGGCAGTAGTCCTGTTGCTGCACTCGAACTAAAGGTCAGTCTTCGCTTGAAAATGTCGTTTTGCGGCTAAGTCCCTCAACTGATCGAGAAGGTAGGCTATTTCTCGTTGATTGGCCGTTTTACGGCTAAGTCTTTTCAATTTCGCGCATAATACGTCGCAAAATGCGACGGTGGCGCCACCTGTGTCCCCAAAAATAACGGGCCAATCAGCGTGTGGGATGACGTCATACCCGAAAGTTACAGTACGACGGGCGCGAGACAAACAAGATCCCAATTTTTGACATTGGGTGTTACAAGTATAGTGCAATAACTTTTTAACGGTACTTTTCTCGTACAGCCGCGACCCCCTACTGTGGGTAGGTGGCGCCACCATCGATTTCATCCGCTTTCTGTAGAGCCTACCCTGCGCCAAGATAACTGCCCTAGCCAGAAAAACACATTCTCATAGGACGACTGACCTTTACTTTCAACAGCACACCGCAAGGGCTTTCCCCACCGTGGTACTATTGCTTCCACCAGCGTGCACCGCACGTAGACCTGTAGAAACGAAGCAATAGGTATGATGCACAAAAGTAAGGACCACATACCGTCATGGCCTTTTAACGCCTTTTTGAACCACGCATACATAAACAGCAGCATGGTCCTTACTGGGTGCTGATATCCTAAACACCACTACTATAGGCAACAAACTATTCGCCAACTGATTATTACCTTGGAACCACGTTCCTGTTTTCGCTGAAAGCTGTTTTTTGCAGTGTTTTCCATTGCACCGCCACCCAACGTAGTCACGGTCTTTGCGGTGCTGCAACACCATAGGTCTAGCACACCGCGGGCATATCCACCGCCGGCGCATTAGACCTGTACTCTGCGTAAACTTTACTGCGGCCAATTCCTCATCTACGAACTTGGTACACAGATTCGAAAAGCTCAAGAGCGTAATCGAATACATACTCACAAATGAAACTGTTAATGTTCATGAACGCCAAAATCGTTTAATCTCCTTTACGCAATTCAACCAGTTCAGAAACCACTTCAATTTCTGATAAAGACTGAAGCGCACCAAGCGATAAGCACCTAGGGTACATCATCGATAAGATCTGAACCCACTTAAGCACAACGTGAGCCCAAACGCAATCAGCAGCAGTGGACCAGAGGTGATCAACACTGCAGGCGGTTAACTGTTTCTGACTGCTTAGCGGCGCCGTGCCATGACGTTATCTCCATATCCTTTTAAAACGACCGCGAAGATACGAACAGAAGCATCTGAAAAAACGTGATAACGAAATCGAACACTCGATAACGGCAAAACTGGTAGCTAACAAGAAATTCTCCTACCTTAGGTACTCAACGAAAACCGTTCCCCTTCGAACATACTCTGCTTCCATTACGACCCACACGCACTAATGTTCCTTCTTTGACGTTTATCTGATAACGAGCAGTTACCACAGTTCGCGTTCTACGCCTAACGAAGCTCAGAGCTGAGCACAACCATAATGCATCACCTTAATTCCAGATAACGACAGCAGAGTAAAACATCCAAGAACACTAACAAAACACGCTCAAATATAAGTATCGCTTTTTGCGCTTACCTAAGCCTAGGCCATAAAATCAGGATTATATCTCACTTTCAGATTACCAAAGCAACACAATCATAGGCATCCTTTTCTGCAATAATCTAAGCCTAGACCTTAACATAAGGGTTGTGTTACCTTACAGAATATGAAAGCAACACGACAACAGACATCGTTTTCTGCCCTTACCTAAGCCTAGGCCATAAAATAAGCACCATGTCTCCCTTTTAGATTACGAAAGCAACACAATCATAGGCATTCTTTTCTGCCCTTACCTAGGTCTAGACCTTAACATATGGGTTTCCTCTTTTTTCTCCCACTTCTTCATACCCACTTTCTATCTTCCTTGACTTTTCCCGATCCAACAG
The DNA here is from genome assembly GCA_000612645.2 of Trichuris muris. Lineage (NCBI taxonomy): Eukaryota > Metazoa > Nematoda > Enoplea > Trichinellida > Trichuridae > Trichuris > Trichuris muris. The sequence continues at coordinate 25,201,493 of CBXJ02000282.1, read as the reverse complement.
TGTAGACAACCAACATTAGCCTAACCCACCTGAAAGCGAGAAACCAACCAAGCTGAGATTAGCGCCGTCTACGGGTGAGCAGCTGATCTCGAGGAGTGCCTGTTCTAGCCAACCAGCATTAGCCACCTGAAAGCGACCAATGAACGGGTCGCGGCTGTACGCACATAGTGCCTTTTTAACTTTGGACAACTTAGGATCGTGGGTCTCGGAAACAAGGAGGAAGTTCCTGATCGCCACCTAACCCTTTGTCAGGCCTATATAATATCCTCTCGCGAAAACCTCTGCGCTTTCCATATTCTCGCTGATGATGGAATCAGACGATTTCGAAAGCTACGAAATAAAGCAATCATACGTTCACTGTTCACCTGTTTTTCAGTAACATAACTAATCAACCAGTCACTGGTTAGGTTGTTTTGGTGTTCTCACAGCTATCAGTGAACAGAACTCAACGAAAGCTTCAACTGTACATTTCCAATATGATCCACCTGTTACAAAGAAACCAGTCTTCGAAGATAAACATTATTCATTTTCTGGTGCGATCCTACAGCCCTCGCAGTGAATGCTTCTTTGTGTCCTTTGGAGAGCGTAATGAGCCTTGTTAAGTAATAATCCCATAAGCTTACTCAAAAACGGATTCTAATACAATGCATTTCGTCAATGTCTGATGAAATAAGGGTTTCCGCTGTTATTCAGTCACGCGAATTATGCTTCTCCATTATTGATATCACCTGTAGGTCATCAGGAAGTCATGCAGTACTTCATTTGCTCGTAGAAGCATTTCTTCGACTTGGAATATAGGATGCTTCGTCTATTGCCTAAAGGCTGCAGAAAATAGGCAGATACCTGGACAGCGGAGACGATGCTGCCTGAAAATCACTATCGTCAAAGTATTCCATTTCAGTGGTTCACCTGTTGCGCGCTCCGGAGGCTGAGGAACGGTGACTTTCTTGGTAGGAGTATCAGCTGCTTTTCTGAGTAAGTGAACTTTGCGTGCACACATATTCAGCGTATCGTTTGTTTTAACTAAAGTTGAAATGTTTTGTTATTCATAACGGGAATTTTCAGATTTCCACTACGTATTTCTGGCGCTCACCCTAAGACTTTCTTTTATTGACCTTGTCAATAAGGCGTAGTTTTCGGATTCAACCTCGATCTGTTATCATCGCTTGCGGGCCAACTGCCCGGGTCAGTCGTTGGATATCCAAGCAACCCCTGTCGATTATCCGGACTAGCGACATCAGCTTTCGGGTCGATCTTGATCTGCCCTGGTTCTGTCGTTCGCCTAGTCAGTCATGCCAGGTGTTAACGTTCCTTCCGACCGACGGCGGCAGTGACACAACGCAATTCTAAACTTGTCATTTCGCTTACAGTACAGTAAATGAACGGCCCGTTTGCAGTTAAATTTGAATTGCAGGTTCAGTGCCCCCTTTTCTTTCCGCCTACCAAAGTTGTTCTATATATGTTTGCTACCTGTTTTTATGCAGCGCGTTTAGTAATCACCAGTTTTGCTTTGTTTCATTGGTACCGTTGAGAGTGCGTAGCAGATAACGCACTGCTGATAATGAAGCAAATTTATCTCGATAGCTCTGAGGATCAATTCGTACGTTCTGTACTGTTCATGCTTGCTAACAAGTTATGAACTTGTTGAACAAAATCAGCGTGAACACAACCGTTTCAAAGCAGCAGTGCGTTTTTTGTTTTGATTTATTCATAGTAGTTGTTGCTTTAACCTACAATGCGTTTGGTGGCCTTGCTTTCAGGGCGATTTATGCGTTGATTGTTATGTTCGACGTCTTTTAGGCCTTTACCTATATTTGGATGCAATGATCACCAACAGCAACGTTAATGAAGAACCAGGTTCTTGTTTAAATGAAGTTTTAATTGCGTAACATGGAGAATACTTTCAGCCGGAAGTTGGACAAGCCACCTTAGCACCGCTGTTTCTTTTCAGGAACACTTCGACCGGTTGAATATGGATTTAGGTAAGGAGGTTAGAAGGGCAGTTGCGCGCTTTTCGCTAGTATAAATTTTAATATTAATATCATAGTCTGGTTAATCTAATAAGTTAGCTATAAGGCATCTCTTCGCTGTTACGCCGTTTGAACTTAAATGGAGACGAGCATCATTGCTTCACAGGCATTTAGTTTACAGGCACGCTTTGGAGGAGGTGCTAGCTGCGGCTGCTAATGAAACGCTTATGGAAAGCCGCTATATGGTAACTCACTAGAATTTTATTTATATTTATGGTAATACTGCCGCAAAAATATACTGCTTCGATCTATTGCAGTAGCACACCCAAAATATGAGCGATGTTGTATCTTGGAATACAGCTGAATATATGAACGCTGGTTGAGTCAGAGCAGTGTGAAATTGCTTTGTACTTGTGTTATACGGATAACAACAAGGAGCGTAAAAGTGCGTAATTGAGCACCAAAGCAGAATGTAACAACTATGTTTATTAGTAAACTATTCAGTATATATAGTAGAGTAATGATGAGAAAGAAAAACATTTGTGGGTCATGTCAGTCACAATTTGGTGTACGCCGGAAGTGCATCCCACGGGTAGTATGTTGCATCAGTCATGCGTAGCAATGTCGATGTAGCACCCTTGTTCCCGTTGTGAGGGATTCCGGTGTAAGGACACCAAATGGTGATCTCGATTTGACCAAGTAACGTAAATACTTACCATGTGTACGTCAGCATAACCAGCACAACCTCTTTACCTGCGTTTTCCTTAACTCGTGCGTCAGTCCTTGCAATTCACGCAACTTTTCCGTTGCCGTAACCACAGTGAACAACTGTTGAATATCACTTTGACCGTGTCCGACAAAATCTCAGACATCAGCTTTCCGCAGTGAAAGCGAATCGTACACCGCTAAATGTCCTGCTCCTGCAGATACCCAATGTTGGTCCTCGTTACCACAACGCTCCGCAAATTTTACGACAGCAACTGCCGCAAAATTATCCTTTGAGGCCAAGATACGCCTAAGACCGGATCATAGTCCGACATCAGTTATGACCAATGTACTTACTTACAGGCCACGCGATTTCGTCATACCTAATCATAACCCAAATTCCAAGCATAGTAGTGGGCAATTGTGGGCTCTTAATCACCTAGGAAATCATGAGAGGTTGAGCTAGGCTATGTTCGTGTGTGTGTGTGTGTGTGTGTGCGTAAGTGATTAATTCCATAACCTACGTTAGTGCGAGGCCGCCGTTCATATTTGTGGTGATGCTATTGCAAAACCCCACTGTTTGCAACCCTGTTTGTTGCGGCTGCGCTAATCAAGGGCTGGCGAAACAGCTTTCTTAGAAAGAAAAAAATCCGTGAGCAATATGAAAATTTCTTAGAAGTGAAGTAATACAAAACGTAGCTTTCAGAGTGAATCAGTTGGCACGTCAGTTATGGCAAGGCTCATGCAAGGTGTTGGATGAAATGCTTCCCCATTCCTTAAATTTCATTCAGGCTTTTTACATTTCTTTGATGTAATTAAACCATGTAATTACACAGTAAACGCTCAACCCACACATTGATGAACAGTTTAATAGGAAAAATACGTGCAATACTGAGCTTACGTTTGTGCCAAGCTTCCGGAAAAGCCTTGTTTCGTCTTCACTTGCTGTGAGATTGGGCGAGTGGTTTTCTTCATTAGGCTTTTGCAGAAATGCCAGACAAGCACTGAAAATTGTTGCGCAACAACAAGTCTTATTAACTAGACTGCTCCACAACTCACTCACCCCAACTCTTTAGTCACGTTTGTAAGAGATGCTATGACATATGAAGAGAGCTTCCTTTATCTTGCTGAGGCAGAATTTGCTCTCAGGATACAAATTCAATGCACGCAAGTTAGGTGAGCATTGGATGCAGTTTGAAATGCTGCGGATAAACGGATGCATTGTTCTATCGTACTGATTGGGTTCATTGTTTTATTGATGACCACGCGACAACTAATAATTTTGTTCCCATTATCCGGTCGGTGACAACGGACCAAAGAAGTTCCGAAAATTTTGCAGATTTGAACGTTCAGTATTGCTTTCGTTTGTTCCAATAAGCTGCTCATCACGCGTATGCAGAAAGTTAACTGTGAGATTACAGGAGGATTGACTGTAAGTATTAAGAAGCTCAGTGATCCCGTAACGAAAGCTGCTTGTCTAACGAAATTTCCCCTCCACTTCAATCAGGGCTCGTAGTCTTTATAGTCCCCCTTAATGGCGCCACTCACTTTCGCTGATTGGCTATTCGTGTCTTCGCTGGTTGGTCACCGCTCGTGACGTGACGCACCGCGTGACGCGAGCACTTCTGCCGCCGCGATCGCTTTTCTGCAGGGGAAAATTTCTCCTCGTTTTCGCTGTCTCTTGCCAACCTATACGGTGACGGCATTTCGGTATTTTTCACGAATTTCTGCCTGTAAGTAACGTGTACCGGAAACATAACCCTTATGTTAAGGTCCAGGCTTTGGTAAGGGCAGAAAACGGTGTCTATGGTCGTGTTGCTTTCGTAATCTATAAGGGTAACATAACACAGTTTTAAATAACATAATATGTTAATGTCTAAGCTTGGGTAAAGGCAGAAAACGATGTCTGTGGTCATGTTGCTTTCGTATTACGGAAACAATGCAAATTCAAATTCAATGCTCAAAATCAGGTCAACCAACGGTGGCCCCACCTACACTGCGGAGGAGGCTATAAAGGCTATGTACCTCTATCAGGTTCATTCCCATGAAGATTACCATTACTGGTACACGAACATCCTGATTGTATTGAGTCAGGCAGTTTCGAAAGCAGTGTAGCAATGTTAATTGTAAAAAGCAAAACATTTAATCTACAAAAATTGAAGACAGTCCATAGTAGCGGGAGATTCGGTTGAACTGTTTTTCTACGGATTCTTCCCATTGTTCTGTGGCTGAAATAAGACGTAACAACGCCCTGCCAACGAATGGATGGGTCAGTTATCAGGTAAAAGTTCAGATCAAAAGGGCTTGCTTGTTTCAGAGCTTTCGGGAAAAGCTAGCTCCGTCTTCAGCGAGTGGCAAAGGAAGCAAAGCAAAGGCCTTTGCCACTCGCTGAAGACGGAATTAGTAGGTTGCTCTGAAAACTCCGAGATTAGCTAATGTTATGCTCTGAATTTTTACCTAATAACTGACCCATCCATCCGTTGGTAGGGCGTTGTTACATTTAATTTTCAGACACAGAACAAACGGGAGGAAACCGCGGAAAAGCAGTTCTACAAGAATTGACAAATAATGAGGATTATACTTCACTGGACTGTCAGCATGCTGTTTGACAAGGAGCAACGATGCGGAAGGGCGCATGCCGTTTTTCAAATTCCAGTTGCCGCTGTTCAGCTTTGCACGCTTGAACAGTCCCATTGTTGGGAACAGCTGGACTGCAGTGGAGTCATGTTTCAGGGATCTATGGGATCGTTCCCTGTTCCAAGTCACGTTATATAGATCCAGAGTGGGCTGGATTCAAAGTTCAAGAGCCTCGTGGGACCCATTGCTTCGCGCTGGTCGGCCGGCTAACCGGTTTGCTTTCAGAGGAACCAGAGTTGAAAAGATTGGCAGGCATTCAAGGCACGGACATCAGCGACGAAGATTTGCGCTTGTTCTTTGAAATTCCAGGTTGGTGGTCCGTTTTGCTGTGCGGCGACTGCACCTTTTAGGTCTACTATTTTCAACTTAATTTAATGTTACGTTACCATTTCAGAGTCGCCAGATGGCCATCAGGACATCTCCGGTCAGAGTTACTACGACATGAGAACAAATTTAAAAAGTAACCTTTGGATACTTGCTCCGCGTTCAATTTCCGGAGCGCAACAATGCATCTATGCGTGTAATTTCAGCAGGTGCATTTTGCGAAAGTTTCGCCCCCGCAAAGCAGTTTTTACCAAGGCAGCAGTTAATTAACGCTACCTTCGGGGAATTTAAAGTGCTCCTAGCGGATCAAACACCCATAACGTTGTTGTCTTGGCGAGGACCTTCGGCGTTTCACGTCCGTTTCGAACCGTTGAACCGTCTCCTCTACGTTATTCAAAGTGCCATGGAGATGTTCTACAGCAATGTCCCACACGAGCCAATGACCGAGATGGTAACGTTTGATGGCGAGCTTTAATTTATGTACGTTTGCGTTTTTCCAAAGGAGAAAAATGTGCCATGCGCCGTGAAACATGAAGACCAGTGGTTTCGCGGCAAAGTTCAAACCGGCGGCAACAATGAAAAAGTAAAGATAAAGTTGGTCGACTATGCTGAGGACGTAGAGATCGAGCCGGCTGGCGTATATCCTCTAGCAGAGATGTTTGCTTTGGTCCCACCATTGGCGTTAAAATGTTTCATTCTTGGTGATCTATACGATTGTTGAAGTGTCTTCAATAATCAAATGCTGTTTAGGGTTGAACCGCCGTGAAAGCACTGTTTGGTCACGTACGAAGGCGACGATTCGCATGTCACAGTATAAACGTCAACTAAACGCCACTGTACATGGGTATAAAAGTGGCTGTCTGGCCATCAGTCTTGGCCATCCGTTCTGCGGGAATGAAAACAGCTCTGTGCTCAAGAAATGCCAAGCGCAGAATAACCTTCGCGCGGACATTCGATTCCGCGAATTTTTTGATCTGGTAACTTCTTACAAAGTCTTTGTCAATTTGCATTTGCTTTTCCAGATAGAGGAGCAAGTTGAAACCATGAAGAGCACCAAAAATAGTTCAATATGACAACCACCTGACGTCCAGTTAAACGTGTAACAGATTATATCTCTTTTTATATCTCTGTGCGGAAACCTGATTTGTCATTATTGTGGATAAGCAGGTCGCTATCCCCTTACCGCTTGTTGTGTGCCGAAGACAACCATTCTGTCAGTTGCGCAAATTCTTACAATGACAGTAAAACCGACCTTGTGCAATAGCATGTGGATCATCCGCAGCATGTACAGACGCAGGCAAAGAACGACGGCATGGAAACACTACTAACTTGCTCAACCGCATGAGCAACGTAATGGCCTTCCGCATGTTGATATGTTGGCTTGCCGGTATACGTTCTTGTTCTTCCATCTTATTTTAGTTTCTGTCTCTCATAGTTTGCAGGAGTGTTTCTGTAACAAGAGAGAGAGAAAGAGAAAATCTCAGCCGGATCGGACAGCAAGGTTTAGTGGGGCAAGGGAGAAAACGACTGTAAACAATAATGGAGAGTAATAAGCAACAATAATCATGGTCCCAGACTGCATTCTTTTATAGGGTAGGAAAGGTGGCTGCACAGCTGGAGGATATGCCATGCGGATCGCGAACCTTAAATAGGGTCACGCCTCAGAAATAGGTCAGATTCCTTGTTCCGATGTGGCCTCCATTGGGTCACCTTTTCGTGAGTGAACAGGTCATCCCTCCAGCTGAGCGTCCTCGCATCGCGCTCAGCGGATACCTGAAGCACTGACCGTCACAGCCACGGTTTCTCAAGAGGGGATTTGAAACTTTTATGGGACAATGCAAGCCAAAGTGACAGTGGAAGATTGGAAGGGGAACACAAGATCTGCTCTTAACAAGGAAGCGAGTGGAGAATTGCTTCAGGCACATGTGCACGGTGAAATTAAGAATGCAAACTAATGCTAACGTTTTGTATGCGACTGAGTCACAAGTGGTTTTGACGGTTGGGAAATTCGACCACTCTCGCACTCCGGTTGCTCAGAATGGACCGTTATCAATATGCATGCACGTCGCTTGCTCCGCTGCATTCTGACCTACGCACTGAATCGCTTATCACCATCGGTCCAATCGAGTGTGGCAAGATTGCCTCTGGCTCCGTCTCACATGCAAATTCGACAAGTACAATTTAAAGCGCTCTCTCTGTCCATGGGTCAGTGTTCTGCCTGCTGTTCGCTAACGCTTAATCATCCGTTCCATTGTCCCTGTTCACGTTTCCTTTCGCAGAAGAGTCGTCACAATACATCGTTTCATCATTGCAAAGATTATATTGTTGGACGTATTGTAAAATAAAACAGCATTATTGCTGTTCTGTCTGTGAAAGATTTTTCTTCGACTAATTTCAGCAACGGCAATAAGCGCTTCCTGAGAAACAATAATCTGTTTGGCTGATTGATTGCTGAACATCTACAGCTGCATTTGTTCCTGTAAGTGAGTAATATTATATCGAGTTATCAACTGCTTAGTAAAAAGGAATTGAGCAGTAAAGTGACAGACTTACTGACATTTGCAAAAGTAAGAGTTATTACCATATCCTTGATCTGCATTTTAGAAAGTGAACGAAAAGTCAGGGCCTAAGAAATGAAGGTGTACATTTTGAAAAGTAAACTGTACTTGAATATAACTTGAAAAATGGTTAAGCTAGAAATTTTTGCTTATGTTGCTTCACTGAAATCCTCAAAGTAAATTCAGTTGAAGTCAATGCCTCTAGATTAAGTAACGGCGGGATGGAAACAGAAGCGCAGACTATATAGCCCAGACCACGTGGAGTATGTATGGTTATGTTCCTTCGTGAGGTAACAGCCAGTTGCGCAAGCCTCTGATCCCCGCGAAGGTACTATCGAACGAAGCAATGAAAACGTCAAGGCTGATTGATGGATCATTGCCCCAGTGCGCATCCTGTCAAAGGAGACAAGTGACCTACGTTAAATAGCTTTGAGACAAGGCAAATAAGAAGCCGAAGTTAGAACAGCTCTCCCCTTCTACGTCCAGATCAGTAAACCTTGACGATTTGCGTATGCCATACAATATTTCACTTTTCATTGTGAAATCCGGGAACGTGCGCACTGTTGGTGAGAAATTGTTGCTTGAGGTAATAAGTGAAGTTCTAAAAACTGTTGCATAAACCAGCTGCTGCCACGGTTAAAGGGTCCCCTTGAGCAGTGACACAGTCCAACATAGTGTTAACGAAATGGGTAAACATCTGGAGGACGTACTGTGCAAGTTCTTAAGGAAAACGCAGTCATCATTACAGCATGGTGAATCAACGCTGCCTGTCAGTAAGGCATTACTTAAGGTCATGTATGAGTTATAAAAGGTAAATATTTGGTACAAGAACTGTTATTTTGCCAGAGAGCTGCTAACAGACACGAAAAGAGAATCCATCTTCCGTGTTAATAAAGAACATTTTTCAGAAACAAATTGATCCAACAAATATAATATCCGCTGCAACTGACAGAGCATCATCAATGCTAGATCTCAGCAGTGATTCATCGTCTACCTGAAACAAGCTGTATCAGATGTGTTGACTGTTCACTCCGTTAGTCATAAGCATGATCTTGCCACGAAGCACGCTACTCCTCAATCTCTGCCCCCTGTTGTGTAGGTGGCATCACAATCGCCATGGTATCCCAGCGCAAATCAGAAAACACTTAGCCGCAAAACGGCCGACAAATCCAAAATAACCTACTTTTTCCGCACACTTTGAACGACAGTCGCGCCGACGTTTCCAACGCGAATCAGAAAAGACTTAGGCGTAAAATGGCGGAAAAATGAAAAGTAGCCCACTTTAGCGCACACTCAAATGACAGCCGCGAATCGACGTACTCATAAGAAGGCCGCCATTGTATTTTTAATACAAGTGGGCAAATAGTGGCGCCCGTCGTCATTTTTAATCGTCCACGCATTTCCGTCCGACGGAACCTGTACAAACGAAGGAGCAGTTATGTTGCGCAACTGCAACGAATGCATACCTCTGTAACATCCTAGCGGGGCGGGTACAGCTCAGCAATGGTGCGAATTGCAGACAGTTCGTCATTGACGAACCGAGTTGGGCAAAGTTCAACAAATCGCTTCCACAAACCATCTCGGATGCAACCGTGTTCCGCTTGGAACGTGAATGGTTAGAGTAGCCGCCAGGCTGCTAGATTATGCGCTATTTGTGGTTTCTCCGCGCGGCATGACCGACTCCAGCAACAGGTAAGAATTCTTTACTAACGATAAGAACAACAAACAGCACACACTCGCGACTCCCTCCTCGGGAAACGCCTCGGTATATATCGTGGTCAGGGGGATGCGCATCTTGCGCGCACATGGTACCTGCTGCTGATCCCAGATGGAGCATACTTCCGTCCCGCGCGCTGATGTTCACACTCCGCGCCAGATGTCTACGGCACCCATCGGTTGGACCGCACCCTCGGTCGGACAACATGCTCCGCGCTGGCTGTCCGCGGCGACCGTCAGTTGGACCACACCATCGGTAGGACCACACACTCCGCGCCAGATGTCCGCGGCAGCCACTAGTTGGTCGACACCAGTGTTTCCCAACCTTTCGTCCTCCATCGCGCCCCTAAACGCCCCCATCGCCCCCTAGACGTCGTCATCACCCCCGTAGGGTCTGTCGTCGCTCAAGGGGTTAAAATTGCTCTTTCCCTCCGTTTTGCACCATTATTTCTTGGGCCTTGCTGGCATGACGTCATTTTACCGACGCCTTTTGGGGATATGGCAATTATTAATTAGCTTTTCACGTCACTATCCCGCGACAGGCTACATACAGGTGGCTCCGGGTGAGCCGATACGACCAAGCATATCGGTGTCAAGCAGCGCATAGGCTTTTCACGGCAATAGTCTTTAGATGATTGCCGTTGGGTAATGTTGGGAAGGAGCGAGGTTTTTTCAAGAGTCCCTTCCTCTGATGAATCGAGGTCGAAGGGGGCGATGGACCGACGGCCGAAGGGCCTCTCGCCTTAGTCTTTTATCGCTCCCTTCGTCGCCCTCTGGCCTTCCATCGCTCTCTTTCGTCGCCCCCTGGCCTTCATCGCCCCCTGGGGCATCGAAATCGCCCCCCTTCCAGGGGGCGATATCGCCCGCGTTGGGAAACACTGGTCTACACCAGCGATTTTCAACGAGGGCGATAGCGCCACCAGGGGGGCGCTGGGAGATTTTTAGGGGGCGGTGGAGCCAGGGGGCGCTACGGGGGGCGCTGGAAGATTTTTAGGGGGACGGTAGAAGCTTCTAGTGGGTGCTGGAGATATCGAGAATCTTTCTTCGACGCACGGGTGATTCAGGCATGCTGATAAGAACGGAGCGGTGCAGAGGTCCCTTTGACAGCAGCTGCTCAGCGCATCGGTGCTACAGTTTTTATGACCCAACAGGCTAATTTCATATGCAAACAGTTTGTGTTGAATAATGGATTTCTAACGGGTTTCTGTTTCATCGTGTTAAAAGACGGCAAAATACCCGTTGATGAATGCTTTTATTGAACTGCGTAGTTTTTATTGAGCACTTTGTGTGCAAATAACCTTTCTGCAGTAAACGCCGCGCCAGTCTGCTCCTGCAGAGGCTTTTTCGTTAACATTAGAACCGGTCGTCACCTGCGCAGTTCGTGAATATGTATCAGAAAAATGAATGCGCCGCACATTCCTACGCGCTCCTACCTGCAATTTTTTCCTATAAGAATAAGCCCTGCTCTTTCGCCATTTGTTCCCGATTTATATTTGTGAAAGACCCGAAGTTCGCTACTAACGGTTGTTTCAGTTCCGCGTTTCGTCAAAGGCTCATGTAAGTAAAGTTTTTTATTTATGGTTCTCAGGAGTTTGATTGAAAGGAATGCATAGTTAGTGAGTAGTCATATTAGTAAAAGTTGTAGAAATGGGAGCTACTATCGGTGTCCGTTTCCTAAGTACCTAATGGACGAAGTTGGAGTTGAGCCCTAACAAAAGCAAGGGAAGGCGTGTTGAAAAATTAACAGAGTAAGTGGTGTTTCATATTTTCTAGCAGCTTGAGCCATTACCATTGTAATTTCAATCGACTTAGTTCACCGTTCAAATGAATTAAATTTTTCCAGGTCGAAATATGTCACAACAGAAAAAGAAGTGCAGGCAGTACAGAGATGAATATCTTAAGTTTGGTTTTGTTCCTTCGCCTGCTAACATGCACATGCCGATGTGCTTGATATGTGAGAAGGTGTTTTCAAATGAGTCGATGAAACCCTCTAGGTTGGTCGAACATCTCCATAAGATGCACCTGGATAAGACCAACAAGGATAAGTCTTATTTTCAGTTACTCCGAGACAGATTTATTAGGCGGCCTAGGATAGAGAATGTTTGGCGTCGGCGTCTGGAATAAGAGGGCGTGATGGTATCCGTGCGTCGTACAACGTTTTCTTGTTGATAGCGAAATCTGGCAAGCCTCATACGATCAGTGAAGAGCTTTTGCTTCCGGTGGTGAATGAGGTTCTGAATACGGTATTACATATACCTGCCAGGGGCATAATTCAGAAGATCCCTCTCAGCAACGACACAGTTCAACGCCGAATTGATGACATGGCCAATGACGTAGAAGAGACGTTGTGTGACTTCTTAAAAGCAACTCAATTTTCACTGCAATTGGACGAATCGACTCTTCCTGGCAATGAGGCGCTGCTTTTGGCCTACGTCCGGTTCATAAAGGCGGAGAAGTTGGTGCAAGAAATGCTTATCGCCAGAGAACTGGTAAGCGATATGAAAGGGGAATCGACTTTCTGCGTTTTGAAAAACTTTTTTGAGGAAAAGCAGATACCGCTGACGAATACAGTATCAGTCGCGACTGATGGAGCGCCATCAATGATAGGAAGCCAACGTTGCTTCATAGCACTTTTGAAGCAAGTTGTGCCAGATGTTGTCGCCATCCATTGCGTAATCCACAGAGAACATTTGGTGGCAAAGGGTCTTGGCGACCGCCTGAATTCTTCATTACAGTTAGTGATCACAGCGATTAATAAAATCAAAACTAATTCACTGAACGATGGGTTATTTCGCAAGTTGTGCGAAGAAACGGATGCAGAATACAATCGTCTTCTTCTGCACACTGAAGTACGGTGGCTTTCAAAAGGCGCCTGTCTTACGCGGTTCTACTGTCTTTTTGACGCGGTTCTGAACTTCTTTGCGAATCACGACAATACTTTGCACGAAAAGTTGAAGAAACGTGAGAAGGATATAGCTTATTTGTATGTATTTTAAATTTAACGAAATGAACCTTCTCTTGCAAGGAGACGATCTTAATTTAATCACGCCAAGAGCCGTTGTCAGTGCATTCGTTAAGAAGCTCGCTTTGTTCAGGCGAAATTTAGCGCGCCGAGAATTTCACCAATTTCCAAATCTTTGCGCCATGAAAGAAAAGGCGGAAATTCAAGATGACGAAGTTGAAGCATATTGCCAGCATTTAGATATGATGCATCAGGATTTCTCAGTACGCTACGAGGATGTGCTTGGTATGGAAGTTCCAAGCTGGGCAATAGACCCTTTTGCAGACGTGGACGACGCGGAATTGAGATTTCAGGAAGAATTCATGGAATTGCAAGCGAATGACGAATTGAAAGTGAAATTCAAAAGCGGCTGTCAAGCATTCTGAATGCAAAGAAGAATCGCAGAGTCATATCCTTGCCTATGGGGCGTCGTGAGCAGGTTGCTTATTTCCTTTCCTTCCACGTATTTAGCCGAAAGAGGATTTAGCACAGTCATGGACCTCTTGACGAAGAAAAGAAACCGACTGCAGATAGCTACGCGAGGTGATCTGCGATTGCGGCTCACAAATATGAAATCAAATGTTTCCAAGTTAGTGTCATCTCGACAAGGCCAGTCATCGCATTAGTTATGTGTTTATTCGTTGAACGACGCTGATGTCCAGAAAATTAAAGTTTAATTGCATTCGTCCTTCCGCATTATTGGAATCTGATGACTTGGAAATGGCGACAAGGTGACATAAAGTGTTTCTGAAGGTCTTTTCTTCCAATGGCCTTGATTTTAGCCGACGCAGTTTATAGACATCTTCAGTACCCCTCGCGGATTTTTCTGGATCAAGTTCACGCCGTCCTTTCTCAGGTGCACATTCCAAACTTGATCGCCTCTTTCAGTCATAAACCGTTCTAATAAAACTTATATAAACCATTGGTAGTTTCTTTGCGAAGACATTCATGATCCGCTTAGCGAGGCCAATAAACCAAAAACTGAAAGGTCTGCGCCAGATGTCCGCGGCAACCGTCAGTTGGTCCACACCAACGGTCGGACCACACTATCGCTGTAGTTTCGCGGAGGCGAGAGCAAAACTCATCGTCCCATATAAACTCCGGAATGCCAGATCATGCGCTATCGTTACAGTTTAGTGGAGGCGAGAACAGAGGGCATCATCCCCTGTCGCCTCTGGACTACCACATCATACCTTACCTGTTTCATTAGCAAATGTATCGAAAGAAAATGCTGTGCCAGTTCACCCTTTGCTCATCGTGCATTTGAATAGTCGGCATTGCTTTAGGTTGCAAGCTTACCCACTCTGTCGTTCTCTCGCCAGAAAATGCTGGTACAGCTATCTCTTCGCTCGTCGTGCATTTGAATAGTAAATATAGCTTCAGGGTTAAAGCGCACCCACTCGCCACAGCTCTGTCGTTCGTTTGACAGAAAATGCTGAATCAGCTCTCTCTTCGCTAGTCGCAAACTTGAAAAGTAAATAGTGCACCAGCTCACAAGCACGCAATCTCTCTGCACCTCATAAGACACATTGGTCTGTTTCTCTGTTACGGACACAATTCGAGATATGCCGTTTTCTGCCTTTACCTAAGCGTTCGCCATAAAAGGAGGATATGTCTCCCTTTTAGCTTACGAAAGCAACACGACCATAGGCATCATTTTCTGTCCTACCAAACCTTAACCCAACAATCACATAAAGGTTTGCTGCCTTTCAGCCTGTGCAAATTATTCAAGTTCTATCACCGTTTACTTTTCTATCGAATGTCCACTCTTCCATCCTCAGCAACAACTTCCCTCATTTTCTCCCAGTTCTACATCCCCACTTTCAATTTTCCATGATTTTGCTCCATGCGACGTTGTACCCAATCATCGTTAACCCATCTGAAGGCGACCAATCAACGAAGGCGAGAGCAGCGCCGCCATGGGGGGGGGGGGGAGGCTGAGATTATGGAGTGCCGTGCCGTCGCTCATTCTGATGATCAGTATTGTACTTGCGCAAACCCTGTAACGCAGAGCTAACTGCACATCAAGGCCACATCATGAAAAAATCTGAGTTGGTTTGCATGGTGCGTTTTCTTCTCAGTACGGAATTACTAGCATGTTGATAGAACTGTTAACTTGTAAACACTTCTTCCTGTTTTAAGGAAACATTTTCAGTGAGCTGATGCCTTCAGATCTGACTTACTTCTACGTCTAGGCAGCCTCCTGTTAGCCTGCGTACCATGAGTTGAAGATCTCATAAAACCACTGCCGTTTACAGAATCCATCAATAACTTACCAGACGGCGCATAAGATGATTAAATACGCAACCGTAGCACACTAACCATGACAAAGGACTAACAAAAGGCCCTGTGCTATTTTCCTCCGGGTTGGCCACATTACTCAGCAGTCCTGAAAACGTTGTTCTCTCGCTCTTGGTAAATTCAGTATTGCACACCATCGACTGTAACTAGAGTTGTCAAATTTTGTTTTGCAATTGCAGACCTATTGAACAGGGTTGAATAGGTGTGTGTATGGGACCAAACTTCCCCTCACTCCGCTAAACATTACTTGTGTAATAAACCCAAAGGTCAATTAGCCAAACGTCCTGGTTGAAATTGTGATTTCGCAAACTCAGAAGCCGTTTCACTTTAAATGGCATGGTCACGCGTACTTAATGTTAATATTTCAACATGGGAGACTGAACTCGCAGCAGTATTCCGCTCCATCTTTTTCGTAGTGTATCATTTAACTCTATTAATTAGAGTGATTGCATGAAGTTTTCAGGGCTAAGCTGCCCCATGACCATCGTATCAACGTATCTGGATAAACTGCAACGTTTTGTGCATATTCAGTTTTTGCGCTTTCGTCATTTATTAACAATTTAATCTACTGTTTGGTACTTCAGTAGTGCCCATAAGCATAGATAAGTGCCCAACAGAGCGGTTGAACAGCAGTTTGGCATGAAAATGCGGCGCGCCTTTGTTCACACTGCTTTCAGCGCGCAGTTCGTCACCTCTTCTGCCTACCAAGAAAAGGACAGAAATTACATGGCACACGTGGGCGTTAGCTCCGTCATGGAACGCTCAATTTTAAAGCTAGGGTTTCAGTAAAGTATTCCATAAAACACCTTGTTTTCTAGTTTACTGCCGCATGCTTTCCGTAGGCTACATCGCTTTGTTCTCGTAGTAAACAATCTGGGTGGATCACAGATAGGTCACCATTTTTAAGTCTGATTTTCAGGTCATTTTACAGAAGCGTCACTTGCTACTGCGTTGCTACGTAGCAGTTGCTGTTCCGATACTCTGGAAAACTGACAAGTTCTTTCAATTTCGTGCCTTGCTTGAGCACTCCTTATGCTTTGACTTACTTGTGCACCTTGCGAGCACTGATTAAAGAATGCCGAAACCAAAGAGAAGAGGACTCAGCGAATGTACGTTGCGTTTGTTTGCTTTCTCTTGTTGTTGTCGTTTTACCGATGCGCCTAAGCTTTGGCTTCGCTGAAAAGGGACATTTTTGCCATGTTTTTGTTGAAAATATAGAAAAATGCAGTCTAGAAAGTGAGGTGGCTGCATTTTGACAAAAATTGAAACCAGCACGTTTTACATTCCTTACTAGGCAGTTGCCGCAAGAAGCTGTCACTTGATTGTAAAGTCGTCATCACTTTACAAGTTTACTAGAGCTAGCTGTAGTGAATGCGATCTAGTTGAGAAAAAGCCCCATGTTGAAAATGGGGTGTTTTGTAACGGATCTTCTGTGTGGCATGATGGAATGAATGTACGGCTTGTTCCCGTTGGAAGTCAAAATGTGTCTGAAAATGTATCGAAAACAACGCCCTATCAGCGAATGGATGGGCAGTTATTAAGAAAATGTCTCATAACACTGTAACCTTCGTAGCCTCTCCGGAACTACCCTGTTTCGTCTTTAGCGAATGTTAATGGTGGCGTTTATTCTAAAGTTAGAGTATTTATAGGCTGAGGAGAGGGGTCAGCTCATATGGTGCGGCATTTGGTTTTATTCATGAGTTCATTCCATATATCGCTGACCTCTACTCCTCTATCACGATTCAAGCAGTTCTTATTGCAAATGAAGAGCCTCCTTTATTTGCCTAAGGTGGGAAAGGCTCGCACGGCAAATTATTTTCAGTCGCAGGTCATGTGACCCCTGACAGGAATGCTCCACGACCGCGGAGGCTCTTTTGGCCTCATCCATGATCTTTCGTGGATCAAGCGTTTGCAAGTGGCCTCGTCGTCGGGTGTGACTTCCGTTGATTCGTTGTTCTGCGTTCTTGTACATGGTTAACGCTGCCAGGTGCTCTTGGAACCTGTGAAATAAAGTGCTGTCCGTTTCCCCTATGTAGGAGGCATGGCAATTCAGTTTTATTTGCAGAATTTTCAAATAACAGAAAGGGATCTGCGCATCCCAAAAACGAGCTAAGGCACAAAATCAGAAAAGAAAAGGAAAACATCGTAAGAAAAAGACCAGTCATTCATCGGTCTGTAGCACTTAATGCGGTTGCCAGCATAATCGTATTCGGGCTGGAACATCAGGCACGGCGGTGCCAAAACGTTCTGGTGCTGGTTGGTTGATGCCCTGCTATTTATCTGGAGACGGGCTCTCCTCGGGCAATTGTTGTGTGGCCAATCTGTGGGCGGAACTGGCCAAGGCCGGGTTGAGGTCGGAGATTGCTCACTTCATTGCCTTTAGTGTCTCATCATTCCGAGAGCACCACGTCCCTCTGGCGCCAATCACAATGGACCCAGTGACGTACTCAGTTCCACATATAACTTCATATATGACTCCAGGCCTTTCCTCGGAGGGAACTTTGATCTTATCGTTCCTTGTAATAGTTCGCAGATTCTGTGAAGATTTGAAGTAAACTCGGAAGTGGTGTAGGCGGCCTAGCTGTTGTATCTGCTCGCCTATGCCTTGATAATAAGGAATTGTTATTATCGGCTCTGCTCTTTCCGAGTTTACTCCATTATTTCTGGTTTGCTATAAACTCCTTTTGATGATAGAATCGACCAACGATTTGGGATAGCCATTCCGTTGGAGCGTGATTACGGTGTGATCGATTTCTGATCTTTAATACTTTGGGTAACATATCATGATCGCACGGTCTATCATTCCCGCAGCAATACCTTTCTTCACCGACAAAGGGAGATGATAGGTAAAATGGCGGTATCTATTCGAGTGTCAGCTTTCGATACACTCTCATTGAAAGCCTTCTCCCTTCTCTTAAGACTAGAACGTCAAGGAAAGGGAGTCTGTTACTTACGTCTTTTTCATCGTCAACGTGGTGAGGCCAGACAGGCTATTATTAAGATGATGTAGAAAATCTTCTTCCCTGCCTGCTTCCATGCAATCGAAAATGTCATCTACATATTGCTTGAGAAGCTTCAGAGTCACAGGTAACGCCGCACTGTCAAACGTGACTTCCTCCACATGTTCCATGAATACCTCAGCCAGGAATGGGGATAAGATGCTTCTCATTGGTGCTCCATTGGTTCGTGCGTAGAAGCTGTCCTGCAACCTGAAGTAAGTTCCTTCTTGCACGCAAAAGGAAACTAGCTTAATTATATGAATAGGGTTTTGCTTTGTTCTATGGTGCAATGTGCTGTCAGATTCTACCAGAAGTTGGAGAATGTTCAGTGTGTGATATGGGGATGCTAGTGAGAAGGTTTTTTATGTCATAGCTAACCGTAATGTCATTCTGTGTGATGTCAATGGTCTGTAGTGACATGCAGAAGTCTTTGTGGTGGGTGACATGTGAAGTTCAGTTACCTGTAAGTGGTTGAATAATGGACTTTAAATATGTGCTGAGGGCAGACGTGACCGAATTTATGCTACAAATTACTGGTCTCAATGGAACACCTGGTTGATGGATATTTGGAAGTTCATGCATTTCAGGACACTTGGAATCACCAGTGAAATACAGTTTTCGGCTGATGTTGCTGAGTCCGTGGTCTTTGGTCTCCTCTATCATGCACTTTACTATTCATAACGCCTCTTTTCTGGTTGCGCAAGTAGGGTCAAAGACCAAGGGCCTGTAGACTCCGCTGCTGAGAAGGGAAGAGATCTTGTCTACGTAGTCCATTTGATTCAGGAGAACCATCACATTTCTCTTGTCAGCTTTCGTGATGACTAGCTCTTTAAGGCTCTTTAATTATTTTATTACACCTTGTTCGAGCCTGTTGATATTGGGATTTCTTTCCCTAAGGTGTAATAATGAGCTGCAGATCATCCCTCTGATTTCTGCCGCTTTCGTAGGCTCCAGCTTGGATAGCCTGTGCCCAACCGATGCGATGATATTCAAGATCGGTCGAACTTTCAGTGTAGGGACAAAATTTAGCAATTTAGCCAAAACGCATTGCTCGACCGAAGTCAGCGTAGTCGAACTCAAGCTCACAACTACTTTGTTCAAGTCTATTGTGGAAACCACCTCTCTTTCTGTTGTGCGTGATCTTGTGAACGTTCAAGACTGCGCACAGTAGAACTTATCTAATTTCTTGCGCACCGACTCACTCTGCTGTATCTTAATCTTCACATATGAGTTATATAAGTGGGCTTCGTCGACAGTACTTGACAAAGTAGTTGTGACAGGCCGTTTTTTGGATCTGAGGATGGCTGTCTATTTTCAGTGTTCTCTGGTGGTAGAACGTAGCGAAGCGAAGCCCGTAGTCTCCAATATCCTTTCAGGTGACCAACCACTCGCGTGATTTCACTTTAGACGGAAGCACTTTGTAAGAAGTTTCGTGACCCTGCATTTGAGTAAAAAGATTATCTTACCAATGGTCAGCGTCAGCTTTTTGCAAGTCTCTTCCAGCGGCTTTGCTGCTCATATGCCTGGTGGTGCCGTATGCACGCGTATAGGTGAAAATGGGGTGTTTTGTAGCATGTCTTTCTGTTACCTAGACCGTGGAGGTCAGTGACATATGGAACGCACACATCAGTAAAACCAAATATTGCACCAATACCATTTGACCCCTCACCTCTGCCTTTAAATAACCCAATCTCAGAATAAACGCCACCATTACCATTCGCTGAAAACGAAACAGGGTAGTTCCGAAAGCTACGAAGGTTACAGTGTTTTGAGACATTTCCCTAATAACTGCCTATCCATTCGCTTGTAGGGCGTCGTTTTCGATATATTTCAGACACATTTTTACTTCCAATGGGAACAAGTCGTACATTTCATCATGCCAAGAAAAGCGTCATTTATTAGCAGTTATCAAAATTGCGTAGAACGTAGGTTACTGTGGACCCCAGCAGTTGGCTTTTATGCATTGTGCAGCTTTTATTAACTGATCTATGAAAGATTCCAGTCAGTAATAATAGTAGCAGCAGCTTTCAGGAAACTAAAATTTAATTGGTCAGCGGTTTAAGCTATTTTATTCATTGACAAAATCCATTTAGATAATCCAGGGTCATTCCGAACAAGAAAATAAAATTGTTTAGATGGTAGTGCTACAATTTTCAGAATCATTATCTGACCTGCTGTAAAAGATGTTTTCCGAAATCATGGCTATGTGGTCGTTTTAAATGTAGTCATACTGTGGCATTCAGTTGTACGTGCAATCTTTGACCGTAGGTCTCTGTATTTAAAAAATGGTAAGCCAGTCTGTTGAAAGAGCCAGAAGTGCATTTTCAATCATATTTTAAAACTTAAAATGAGAAAGCGCTGCTTAGGCATATACATTGCGAATAGAGTGCCTATTTAGTATTTCTTCATAACAGACGGTGAGCACAATTCCATCAATTGAATAATTAAAATCTTGCAATATCTTTACAGACTCGCAAAGCGCAAATAAAATGAGAAAAACAGATGATCAGGAGGACCTCTTGAATGATCAAACATCTACTCAGGCCAATCAGAGTGGTAAGTTTCTACACACATTTCTCTGTAACTCATCAATGATATTGTCGGACGCTATCAATTTTGAAATAGAAATCTTTTCATCATCCCTGTTGCATAATATACTTTTATAAGGTGACCATTCAGTAAGTTTTATTAACATGCTTTGAATAACAGCGCGCTAGTCTAATTCATTTGAATGAGCTCAAACGTTCTCAGGTTAACATTTATCAAAGGTAGTTCTTTAAGTTTATATACTTGTTCCTGCGATCTTGTGTAGGTCTGTTAACTATGTGCAATTAGAGTTAGGTGGTTCAGAAAAGTTCACTAGGAAGCCACACACTGTTTCTGCACCCGATTTCTAATACCTTCTTGCTTAGTCAGTGAAACTCAACGTTCGAATTTAACATTCATTCTATTCCCTTTTGCAACGAACGTGTTCCTTCACCATCACAATTCAGGAGGAGGTGGAGCATGTGAAGGCTAATATAAAGGGTGTTGCAGAGGGGTCAAGTGGCTATTTTGCAGCACGTGGTCTGATTGATCAGGTCAGTCCACACTTCGCTAACTTTGACCCCTCTGTCCCTACTGATGGAGGAGGGATTGTGAAGGATGAACAGGAACTCCTTGATCTTTCTAACGTGGAACATTCCCTCGCGGCAAATAATGTTTGTTTGTAGCAGGTGCGAACGTTGAGAGGAATGTTGGGTGACCGCTGAGCCTTTGATTGTGTGTTCCATGATTTTCGTAGGTACTTCGTCTATGGTCGCCCGCGTCGTCTCCGCTGCGTCCCATTGAGCCTCTCCATAGCGTTCTTGTAACGGGTTACGCTTGATCAATGTTCCTTGAACCTGTTAAATAGTGTTGCCCGTTTCTCTTATATAGGAGGCGTTGCAACCGCTGAAGATCAGGTAAATCACACCAGATCCTTCGTCATATGGGACATTGATCTTATCATGTCTGAGAAAGTTTCGGAGTGATGCAGAGCTCTTGAAAAATACCCGAAAGTTTAATGTTCTCCCAAGGCGTTTAATCTGCTCTCCGAGGCCTTTGTAGGAGGGAAGAACTATCACCGGTTTTTGTTCTTTCGAGTAGGAGAGTTTTGGTAGGTTAATCCTATGATAAGTTGTAGAAGAAATAAATTTAATAGGCTAACCGTTAGATTGGAGAGCTGCTTTTACGTGTCTCAACTCATGTTCAAGAAACTCTGCATCACAAATTCCAATAGTGCGATCCACCATCCCATTAATGATACCTGTCATAACGGAACAGCGGTGGTGGGAAGAAAAATGAAGGTATCGGTCGGAATGACAGTTTCCTACAGACCCTGGCATTCAATCCAGCAGCGTTCCTGATGACCAACGCGTCTAGAAAAGGCAGTTTGTTACCACCTTCCTTTCTGATGGTCAGCGAAATGCGTTGTGGGAATAGGGTGTTTAGGTGTCCAAGGAAAGGTTCTTCCTCCCTAAATTTCGTGAGACAGAAGATGTCATCTACGTACCGCTTGAAAAACCGTAAGGTGATCGAGGGATGTGCAGTGATGAACTTTTGTCCTCGAAATGCTCCATGAAGATTTCTTCCAGAATGGGGCAGAGTGGGCAACCCATTGGAGCTCCGTTGGTTTGTGAAACGAACTTGTCTTGACACCTGGAATAACTTCCTTCCCGCATGCAGAAGGATCAGCTTTTATTACATGGAGCGGATTTAGGTCCGTGCTTTGTGTAAGGGTGGTGTCTGCGACGAAAAGATCGTCCAACACACTGTGTGTATGTGCGTGTGTGTTTCGTTGCAACTGTAATTGCATATTACAAACTCTTGTTCAATTGCTCGTAGAACGGATGATTAAGAACTTAATTAAAGGCATATAGTTGAGCCTAAAAGAGAAGACGGAATTTTTAGATTAACCTCCGTTCCCGCGGTAGCAAACAGCCTATTGGACGGCGTGCTTGGAGCAGTGGAAGTATGTCCCTGTCCTCCCAACAGGTGCGCAGTGCAGCTTTGCTCTGCATACTGATAGGGAAGGCATTCTCTCCTTTTCTGCTGTGCATTCTTGATCAGGGTAACCAGGGTACATACTTTCCTCACGTATTCCCATTACTCTGGTTGTTGTTGCTATTACTGCATGCTCTCTAGCATACGAGGCTTCAACCAATTTTTACTCTGCGTGGTGCGGACACATTGGCGCGGTTGCATGCCGGTGGCGGGAAGGAGTTGTTGCGGAGGGTTACCATTATGCTGATTATATCCTCAGCATGCGCTTTGCCTAGCTAGTAATTATCATATGGCGATGAATTATTTTTTTAAAAGTTTCGTTCCAAAGGGGTATGTGCATTTCTGCGAAACAACTAATGTCCACGGATTTCCCCCGTTCATGGAAAGTTTTTATTCTCTCCAAAAGCAGAGCTTTCAGGGTACTTCTCGCGTACCCGTCCTCAGTGCCAAACTTTTAAACAACGACTGCCCAGCCAGCCAGCGTTTCAGCAAGCTCATCCGCTAGACAGTCCGGGCTGGCAACATCGGCTATCAGGTACTACTCCTGTACCCGTCAACCGTCCGTCGCCCGCCCAGTCAGTCCTGCAGAGGGCGAGCATCCCCACCGACCGACCGGGACAGTGACGCAACACCAAAATTAGGTGTTGCGTCACTGTTCCGGCCAGTCGGTGGGGATGCTCGCTCTCTGCAGGACTGACTGGGAGGGCGACGGACGCTGGACTGGTACAAGGGTAGTACCTGATAGCTGATGTCGCCAGCCCGGACGGTCTAGCGGATGAGCTTGCTGAAACGCTGACTGGCTGGGCAGTCGTTGTTTAAAAGTTTGGCACTGAGGACGGGTACGCGAGAAGTACCCTGAAAGCTCTGCTTCTGGAGAGAATAAAAGCTTTCAATGAACGCGGGAAATCCGTGGATATTAGTTGTTTCGCAGATATGGTGATGAATTATTAATAATTGCAGAATGTTCGACTTTTGCCAACGACGAACGGTGCATTGAAGATTATAGGGAATTTAAGGCGAACACAATTGACCCAAAATGGGCAGGCTTCAGAGGTAATTCATGAAAGTTCTTGATTGTCAGTCATCTGTTCCTATTTCAGCCCCGGCAGTTTGCACGGCAACAACTTGTTCCGAAAGTCCAATGAAGTTTCGTTGTGACGTGGACAAATTCTTCAGCATACCAGGTAATGGCTAGCTCTTTCTGATGATTATGAGTTTCTTAATGAACAGCTGTGATTTCAACTTACGCATCAATAATTGCAGACTCTGTTGAACCAGAAATAGTAAATGACGCCAGTGCTTCTGAACCGTACGACATGTGTACAGATATGGAAAGTGAGTATGAGCATGGTGCATGAAAGTTCAGTTGCAGCGCTGATCTTTTCGTTGAGCGTACTATGCTGCATTTCATTGTCTTTCCTCAGCCTGTGAAAAAGTGGACAACTTCACGATGGCAAGAAAATATTTGCCCATGGAGACTCTGCTGAATAAGGCCTTCCCGAAATTCCGAATAGTCGAGGCTGAAAGAACGCCAATAAAAATTTTAAAATGGGATGATGAAAGTTCGTTTACCGTACGATTTGAAGCGCTGGATCCCCTGTACGAATACATATTTGATGCCATGGACATATTTTACAACGCTTTCACATTTGAGCCGCTGAGCTACGAGGTATACAGTGCGCATAACCCGTCGCTGCATAGCAATAATTCTTGTTTCTTCAGTATGGGCAAAATTTTCCATGCGCTGTAGAAGCCGGAAAGTTATGGCATCGCGGCATGACGCTTCAGTTGGGCTACAATGGAAGAGTCCAGGTACATTTGGTCGACACGAGCGAAGTAGTCTGGTTCCCCCGTCGCAAAGTTGTTCCACTGGCGAAGATTTTTGCTTTGACTCCTCCATTGGCAGTCGCTTGCTGCATTCACGGTAACTTGCATCATTCCTATCCAGCGGAGCAGCGTTTACCGTGTAGGCAGTACATGGCACGAAGAAAAGAAGTGGCCTCCACATAATTCACGCTCATGGGTGATGCGTCATTCCAATAATTTGGTAGCAACTGCAGAAGCATACCGCCCTGGAAAATTGGCCATATCATTGGAATACGCTACAGAGGACGAGTCTGAAGGTGATGAAGCTGCGTCTTCTGAGGAGCCAGACATAGGAATTTTTAGTGATGACTTCTTACGTATGGTAAGTTTTTATTTAATTCATACAACGTATCCGTATTTATCTCACGCTTTGCAGGTTGAAGCGCAAATTGAGAGTTGGACTATCACTGCCAACGGTAGTCCAGTGCCAGCCGTGCGCATAGTTGAATCAGACGACTCTAGCTGAAGTAGTCACTTTGGAAACATTTAGTGTGGCTAGAAAAGTAACCGCAAACACCACCCTATGTCGAGCATTCTAACCGGGCCTTCGAATGTATATTCCTTTAGCTTTCGATCACTACTGGAGCGCACCGTTTCAACTACTACTTTTAACGTGAAGACTGGTGAAAATTTCCGCCTGTCATCAGCTTCCATTTCGTTTAGGCTTTCATGGCATGCAAAAGTACCTGGATGCGGATGAACATTTTACAAACGCAGATTAGACCATTTTTGCCAAAATGTGGGCACCTAACGGAAATTTTAGTAACGCTGCAGTTAAATGCGAACTTCAGCGTTATACCCAGTTCTGTCGTTCTGCTTTGGCGCCTAACGAATCTTGAGCCTGCATATGGCTCAAGAACATAAAAGGGCTAATGGGGTTTTCGCAAACCGAGTTCATACCACCTGCTGTTGCCTCTTGCAGTACCTAATCCGTAAAGTAAACGTTTAAAATGACAATTATATAGAAAAAATTCATTGTCCATATCACGTTCACTACTACCGTAGCTACCGTTATCGGCGGAAAGTTTTGGAGCGTAACTTACGCGGACACGGCTGCTGCCCTGTGTTGCCAATAAGTTTAGTAAGTCAACTGTGCGCAGTTGCCGACGGAGCTGAAGTTACTGTTCATTAACGCGGCTAAACCGCATGGTATTATGTTATACGGAACGACAAAAGGCCAAAAAGCTCAACCATCTTAAATCCACTCTGCATATTAGAACAAGCGGTAAGCATTCTAAAGAAATTAGATTGCGAGTAAATGACATCCCTGTTCAACAATGTTGGCGCGTTATTGAATAGAAAGCTCACATTAAGAAGATCAGCTGAAAGCAGTGTCAGCTTTTCCGTGACACGGTTCCCGCTGCTAGCCGTTCACGAAAGCACTGGAAATGGAAAATATCAAATAATCAGGCGAACCGCTGAGGTCGTTCGACGACGCTCTACGTGAACAGTGACGTTGGTGCAAGACCCTCTTTGGTCATATGCGAGGGTGACAAGTCGCTGTGGTAAAGAAATCTCAGAGGAAACAAAACTAAGTTTCCCGTCAGGTCGTCGAGCAACGCTTTTGCGCTCGCTTCGTCGTAATCACAAAGCCTAAGTCGACCCTTGTACTGCTTCATTTGTTCAAACGTCTGCGCTTCATCCGTCGGTATGCAACAAAAGACCTTTACCGGAAGATATACCTAATTAGAAATGGAAATTGAATGAAACATGAGCATAGGCACCTTTTCGTATATGTCCGTATTCTTTCGCGCAATGCCTTTCCATAAAGAGAAGAAGCGTTCAGATGAGGGATCCGATATGTCAATGATTGGGGCGTTTTGTTTGTACAAACCGAGGTGTTCAAAGAACAACCGCTGCCGTAGCGACCGAGCGAATTTTCCCGCGAAATAGTCTTCCCCATTCATAACGGACCGTTCGTATTCAGCGTCCTCTACAAGCACAGCAACCTAGAAATCAAGCAGCCATTGAAAGCGAACACAGCACGAATGACTGAACCTCAGAGTCCCGCTTGCCCAGCATAGACCTGTCGTTAATGTTTGCCGAGCCAATGATGGTCCACCGGTCATCAACGATCATAAGTTTGCTGTGTATGTAGATTAATTCTGTCACCTAAATTTTTGATTGATCATCTCACAGAAACGGCGGCCAAATGTGTGTACTCTACCATTTTTCCCATAAGGACGTCGTGTGTTCTCAGCGAACAGAAGACAATGTACTGCGAAGGATCTTCAACTGCAACGGCGAAAGTATTACTTTCGATCCGTGGACAAAGTATTCATACTATCCCGGGAAAGGTTCCCCAGCAGACTGTGCGGGCCTTTGGACAGAGACTGATAGGTCCAGTACAGAACAGCTTGAAGTGCGCTGCCGCCTGTTGTTCCAACTTGGCCCTCAAAACCTGGTAGAAGCGGAAGGAGAACATAAACACGGAATGCTTCATTTTTCCTGAAAAGACGTGAGTTATCAAAAGGCAGCTCCACTTGTGAAACAAGTCATTTCCCATTTAAAACGTCTCAATAGACTATTTAAACATATTTCAACACAGAGCAAAATCAAACCCATTCCATGTTTAAAAGAACGTAGCTGCTTTTACACGAGGGAAAAAGATCGCCTTCATCTATATGGCTTTGGTACATGGAACAATAGGTCGTCCAATGGGAACCTCTATTTCCTTCTGTTCCTGTTTTGACTGCAACATTTGCGCAGGATTTACGGCAATGAGCTATTGTCATGATACATATTGCTCGAAATTTTTAAAGTTTCAAAGAATAAGTGGGCTGCGTTTTACTATTCCAGAGACGGCAGGGGAGTGTGCTCTTTTTTGGAAATTCAAAGATTCGCTCCTTTAGATGAATAAAAGTAAAAAGTAAATCCAATTACAGGGGGTCCTCGTTTAACGCCAGGATGCGTTCCTGGAGAAGTGACGTTAAGCGAAAACGACGTTAAATGAAACTGACTTTATTATTATTTTGATAGGGGCTGCGGGGGGTGCGTTCGCAGCCTGTGATGGCGGTGCCAAGAAAACTGAGACTTCCGGAGCTATTCCACCGTGCTCTGCGATAGCTATAAGTTACCACGCTAAGATATTAGCAAAATAAAAATACCTTTTATTCAGCTCTATTTTCAGTATTTCCGAGTACTTGAAGTAATACTGATATTACAGGCCACCAATATAGCCCACCTTCATGTTTATCTGTGCTGCAAAAACCTATCCAGTGTCTGCTGCTGTGCATGCCTTTTCTTCCTTTTGTATATCGACGCGAATGATAAGCGGTTTGCATATGCGGACAGCGAATGGGACATGGAATGATCACGCAGGGGTATGGGCTCGTCCAAGTTATAGCGAACACTTAACCGGAAGAGGAGGCCATCTGTCAGCAACCTCCGTGCCCCCTCGCCAGACTTTGCTAGAGGGCCTCACTGAGTAGGCGCAGAACAGGCGCATCATCCATCATACACCGGTGGGTGCTGGGCAGTCGCATTGTCCATTATAACGATCCTATTCATTTCAAACTGACAGGTAACCGTTACTGCTGGGCAGAGTTACACTAGCCAAATGGGCGAACCTGTCAATCTTTGTGTGTACTGTATTTTTCCGCCCGTTCACGAGCGACGTTGTAGCGAAAACGACGCTAAGTGAAGCGACGTTAACCGAGGACCCCCAGTATTAATCTTTCTGCAAATAAGAGATCTAAACCCGTTGCGCAACGCTTAGTACTTAATCACGCCATAGCCACCGATAACGTATCTCCGCAACGTACTTGTGCGCCTGCACAATGCGATCGTACAGCGCCTTCGCGATGCTGTTTTGCACGTCTGTTCGGTTCAGCATGGTAACAAAGAATTGATTCTAGAAATTTACAGTACTTCAACATAATACATCATCAGCGTACTAAGCTACCTCGATGTAAATGTAATGCTTGGCATTTTCGATCAGACCAACGTACGCTCGATGGATGCTTGCCTCCATCATGTTGTTCCCAACCGACCACGGACAGGCGCTTCGAAGCACCTTAACAGACGGGAGGTGTAAAAACAACAAAATGAACATATCAGCTTGCCAACCTGAACGTGACATTTGTGAGATATGTTGCGGAACATCTGCGGCACGCGAGTTCTTTCGTACGTCTTTGGAATTAAATACGGCAGCTTCTTGTCGTACTTGTTCTTCTCCGTCTGAACAGCGCAAAAGTGGGGAGAAAAGATTTAAAAAACCGCGCCAACTTTGCAAGCATTCCATCTTTCAATGAAGTGGCGACCAACGTCCCTGGCTACTGTGCTAAAAAATACGGACGCGATGTCGTGCCAAGGCATTCGTGGCGTTTCGCGACGATCAATGAAATCTAAATGCGATATCAGATACGTGATCTCTATTTTTGATACATTCGGGCAAAATACCATTGTAAGGCAAGTCAATTGCCGTGAAATCCTTGAAAATGAAGTTAACGTAATCTTTGCCTATCCAATACTTTCCTCCGCCCAGCAGACCGCTGTCCAAGTCGTCCTCTTGCTGCAAGGTGGCCAATCTTAAACAAACGCACTTGAAGAGATTGTCCCGAGGCAAAAGTCATCATTGGAACCATGCTTAGCCAGCGAAGGGGCTTATTATGGGCCACGTGAGCTTGCATAGGTGAATCGATGTTCCTCTGACTTTCTATACCACAGTGTAACTCCTCGTAATCCGTAACGGGTGGTTCAAGTTTAAAAAGCACCCCAAAATTGCAACAAGTAAACGTGATGACTTCCCTCCATGCCTGACTCTAGCGATGGGGTATAAGGGAACAAATTTCCTTTTACTTCACATTTACAATTTCAGGAAAACTGTTTGTTTTTTGCTTTTTACAGCTGACATCCGTTTGTTACCCTACTTTACACCGGAGGTTCCGGGACTTCGGCGGTAAAATATGCACGGTCGCCCAAAACGAAAGCAGACATGGCAAAGAAGAGAAGAATGAAAAAGAAATAGAAAGATAAGAAGAATCACGCACATGAAGAAAAAGACAAAACGAATAGGAAGATAAGGAAAGCGACATGGAGAGATAAGGAGGAAGAGAAAAAGAGAAGGAATGAAGAAATAAGAAATAATAAAAGGCGAAATTAAACAAAAAAATAAAAAATAAGAAAAGTGAAGCAATAAATCTAAACGTTAAGCAATAAATCTAAACAGAGAAATCCCATCTTTATAGCCATTGTTTAAACGCAGAATGTTTCATAACGGTGTAGTGAAACATGTTTGTAATAGGACTTGACACAATTGCTTGTTTATTCGTTACCAAACCGCAGCTTTCGTGACCCTCAGTTTCGTCCTCAGCGGTAATCGTAATAGCTATTCATCGGTCATATCTTTTATTCCAACAACGCGCCTTTGATCCCGTTGAAATAAAAACAACACGTAGCTTTCGGGACACAACCTTGTCCCGTCCTCAGCGTGTACAAAATGATTGTTTCGCGTGTCTCAAATCAGTAGTCTATGACTAACACGAATCAGTAGTCTATGACTAACACTAGACACACGAAACAATCATTTTGTACACGTTGAGGATGGGACAAGGTTGTGTCCCGAAAGCTACGCGTTGTTTTGTTTTTATTTCAACGGGATCAAAGGCGTGTTGTTGGAATAAAAGATGAGATCATATCCCGTGTTAAAATACCCTATGTTTAATCTCAATGGTCATAGCGCTAAAACACTGAACACCCTGAACTCACCGACCACTACACCTCAATTACAAATGCTCTCTTTACGACGCCCCAGCATGGTTGAACTATTCGCTTCGCCGTTCAACAAAGGGAATCATAAGCCCTGAGAGCTCCGGATGGTTTGAAAGTTCAGAATAAATAAATAATCGCAATAACACTACTAAGTCGTACAGGAAAATAATACTCAATTACATAGACATCAAGCGCCCTGTGCTCAAAATCGGGAGTTCCAACCAAAAATTACAGACAGAACGCTTTTGTTATGTTCCATTAATCGCGAGAGATACCTTTCCTCATAATATTTTGCAGCTTCGTCGAACTCTTCCGGCTTCAAGCTTCCCTCCTTCAATGCGCGTCGCAGCTTTTGCCACGGATGCATTTTCTGCGTTGGCACGATGACTTCGAAAATTTATAAAATGACCAACCCTACCATGAATACGGATCGCTTTGGAGCGGGCGCGTTGGTGGAATCGGGCTTTCTGTCGCTTTCGCTTTCCGACTTCGATTCGGCTCGTTTCTTGTACTAAATTGAGACAAGCCGAGCGCCCTGTTGAACGGGATGCCCTATGAAAGCGAACCTTTGCCATTAGGTCGGATATGTTTTGAAAGTGGAAACGAGATGACGAAAATATCGACGGACGTTTGAAGCGCAGACGGATGACGGTTTCTGATGTGGTGACTCCTGGCTGAGCCTGCGTCGGGTCAACATCTTTAAATATATATCAGTGTGACTGCGACACAAGATCTTTAAAGTCATTACCGCGCATGACTGACGAAGTTTGAGCAACTTCAACGTTATCCAACTCACCAATGTTATTTACTTCTTCTGAAGCACCTCTCATGCTTACCACCGGTAGCATGCGAGACACGGAACGAAAAGCGGACAGAATGGATTTATCGTCAGTTTCAATAATGGTTGTCGTTTTCTTCGCGGCAAATGTCACACTGCCAAAGTCGGTAAGTCTTAAAAGGAAAACCGTTGCAGAGAACAAACGCACATACGGTGACAATGCCAACCTGTGTTCCGAGTCGTCCCATCTTCCATAACAGAGATCAATGCCACCAACAAAGGCTATGTTCTGATCGATGACGACAATTTTTTCGTGATGGGCCCAAAGAAAGACTCCGCTTCCGGGAAGATGGTCTGGGTGTCTCAGAACCTGCAAGACGAGACGCTTTACTGGCGAGCAACGAAGAAGTAGCCATGCCAAACGTGGATATTCGGATGAAGCTCCTTCAGTCGACGTTTGCTGTACAGACTCTTTATGCCAAGAGCAATTTGCACCTCTTTGTATAGGAGAACGTAAATGTGGACTCCCTGTTCGGCTTTTCGCTTCAACAGCTCGTCAAGGCGCCATCGCCTACCTTCAATGGCAGGACGCTTAAGATATATTTCAGGACTGAGCCACCAATCAGTGATAAAGATCTCTTCCTCCGCCAATTCAATCATGTTGGCCACATTTTCCATAAAGTCTTTGCCATCAACGAACCTATTAATAAGGCAAAAGTCTGCCAACCCGAAATGCCAGCTACGGTAATCTGCAACATCTATTCATACAATAAGGAAATTTGATGGCCATCCGTTGCTTATTCATAATGAATTTGCCGTACGGGTCATTCCTTGGTACCAAACAGGTAAAAGTAGTCTTGCGTAGTCCTTTCTCGCTAGTCAACAATACCAGGTCTATGGCCTAAGAATTATGTCCCAGACAAACCAAAAGAGACCCAATTAAAGCTTGACAAACAATTTCTGCCGATATCTCGAATGAAGTGGTCTAGAATAGTTCAAATCGCGAAAATGAAATTAATTAAAAGTGCGTTTTTCGCATTTTCGAATAAAAAATATACTTAACGGAGATTTACTACAAAGTTAAAACGGTTTGAGTAATGAACTGGGAAATAATACCACTGCTATAAAATTGCAATAGTTTAACTGGTCAAAAGGCATGCAAGTTGCCTACTTTCTTGCTATGCATATTAGGTCTGCACGTGCGCTCTTCCATTTGTTTACAGTTAATCTTGAATTATTATATTTCGGTATAGAATTGAACACTGGGTATTTTGTAACAGTGCAATTAAACATCATTTGGAAGTACGACTTAACACTGTCTCTTAGATTTTATTGAAATCACCTGATAAGTCATACTTTCAAATCATTTCGGCATAGAATAAGCTTTGTTACCCGAAAGCCCAAGCCTAAAGCCTGTACCGAGCACGTCAATGCCAGTTTCATTACGCGAAACTTTCTCACATTGTCACACATGTTCTTTCTTTAAGCATACATTCAAAGCGCAAATAGTAATAGCCCACTTTTGAACAAGGTTTCTTACTAGTTATTGAATAATTTAACTTTCAGGATTTGCGTAATTAAGGATTTCATTTTTAGGATTTCGTCATTCGGGACTTCGGCCATTCGGGATGTCAACCGGGATGGAAAGCAATCTTACCACATTCCGTAAGTGTTTATCCGGATAGGAAAGGTCGACCCGTGCGCGTTGCTTTGCAGAAACTCACTGCCGGGATATTTTACCGTAGCACTGATCGCGCGCTCCCACGCAACAGCGTCCTCCTTGGTTTTGCACTTAATCACCAATGTCCTAGTTGAAACAAAACAAGATTTTATTTATTTGAATTTAAAGAAGAAAATAACATAGACATACCGACTTAGATTTTCCACCGTTAAGCGAGGTCTTTTGCGTTCCTCAAGTTTGACGTGAAAGCCAGGATCAAAGAGCATAACGGCACGGACGTCGCCCCTTTCGGGATCAGCGTATGCCAGGTAAGTGTCTTTGAGAAGAAACCATCTGAAAATACCGAATTGGTCGCAACGCCAAAAAGTAGCCATTGCAAGGTTACCTATAGCGCCAAGAGGCGAACATCTCGGTGCAGCACCTTACTACGCCGCCATATGCTTGCCTGCCTCCAGGGCGTTTCTTCAGCATACCTTCCTTCCGCTTTAGTCCAAGGCCGCTTACGAACGAGAAGCGGCTTACTTCGATAAATTCGCGCTAAAACATGCACAAATGGGGCACATACGATTGTCACGAAACTGGGCTACCGTTTCTTTAAGATTCCGGTATTCCACGTTTTGCAATACTGCATTCAAGTAGCGATTCAGCTTCTCCTGGAATTACGACGGTCAAAGCGGTTCGCACTCTTCCAAGCAGTCCTACGGTTCTTTGGTCGCTGCGGTCGTGGAAAATATTTGGCCAAACCGGAAACGGCGGCAAGTCGCCATCGTAATCGTTGCTGCTGCTGTTGCTACTTCGATGGCTAATTGAGCCTGCCGAATCAATGCTGTGACCCACAGATCCGAATCCGTCCGATGACTGAGATTCCGGCCGCAGCTTCTCCAAAGTGCCGTGAGTCAACGTAGAGCATCGTTTGCCAATCCATTGAGGCAGACCGGGATCCTGAATGGTCTCCCTGGAGCAGAGGACGTTAACCTGGGCTGGCTGGTCTGTCTGATTGATGCCGGAAGTCCAGACGAGCTTATTTTCGCTTTCCCCGACCGTGGTTGCCCTAAACGCTACTGAAGACTTAATAGGATAAACAGAAGAACACAAGACATTTTAGGTGTTCAAATAAAACACTTTGACACTGATTAATGTCTTCTCATTCTCGACGGGGAACGTAGGGCATACTTGCGGCGCGGAATGAGGTTCCGTTTCGCTTTGTAAAGGAGGATATGATTGTGCAGAGAAAAGAAGTCACGAAAGCGCCTGTGCACCGTCCAATAGTGATTGCCGTGCTCCAATTCAACGGTATACCTAAACAAAGTTCCTTAGTGGTTAAACTACTTTAATGGGATGCAGCTTCAAAAGCAGACTGGTGAAAGAGAAATTCATAGCACGCTGAACATGACTGCCACGCGCGGCGGTAGCCATCATAAATAAATTAAGATTAACAGGATTGTGGTAAACTTCTGTTGCAGTTCCTTTAGGAAAAAATAGTCCCAATGGGGAGACCCCAGTGCCAACTTTAACGGAGAACTTCGTGCAACACTTCGAAGGGATTACTTTCTCCATGGGCGATATTTCCGTTGCTAATGTCAACTTCTCAATATGTACACGCAAGACATTTTCAGGCAGCTATAGATGGAAAAGGAAAGCCACTCATAAATCATCTGAAGGGGCTGCTCCTTTACCTCACCCGTTTTACTGAGCCCCTACAAAGTGCAAGGACAGCATTTGCAACACAACTCTGTTTCACCTTACTCGATGCTTCTCTTCACGACAATATCTTGTCCCCTTATTACCACAAGTTGTCCATTTAAAATGTTTCCCTTTATTTAAAACGGGAGTTAACCGTGTTATGAAATGGGAACAAGTTGTTCAATATGAAGCTTTCGGAGCTTTCCCGCAACCTAGTAAGTGGATGTTACATGAATCGTAAACTGTTAAGGAGAAACATCGAGCCCCTAGAAACAAGAACGGATGCTTTCTTTCTCGGCACACCTTGCGTAAAACATCTGAAACTAATCGCCTGAAAAAGGACTCCATTTTAGGAAAGAATATTTTAAAATCCGAGCAAAGCTGAATCAACAATTCGACTCGAATTTCTATAAACAGGGACCGATTTATAGCTGCACAACTGACGGAATGAACAGGATAACAACTCACACGGAGACGTGAAATGGATTGTAACCACGATTGGTGCCATCTTCTTCGGCCCTCGATACCTTGGCAAAAATAGGCGTGCTGGGAATAAAATAGTCTGGATTCTGCTTGTCCTGCAGATTTTCGTAAAGCGAGCGAAAACTGTGACTCCCTGGAAAAGACTGACCATAATGGTTCGCCAAGTCAACCGCCAATAACTCACATTTATCCGCAGGACGGTCAACGACATATTGGATGGTTGGTTTCGCTTCGTTGCTCATTTCAATCTGCAACATCTGCACTGACAACTCCTCGCTAACTTTGTCGAAAAGGGCGATTTGCCTTGCAACCGAAAAAGGAATACTTTTCACCAAGGGAGCAAACTCACCGTAGTTAGCAAAGTGCTTGAATACCGGATTCTTTGCAAAAGCCGTCGTCCGTCGCAATGATGCGCGACGAACAACTGTGCGCCAACGTCAAGAACGGGGTACAACGGTACTTAACAAATTTTCATGCATACACATTAACAAATGCGCATGCTAGACAATCATGTAGTAACGTTATTTAGGACTGATAATTTCATTTAGACGGCTTTAAAATATTCCGCAATCGTACAGCTGCTGCACTCGGCTGAATCAACTGCCTTGCAAACAATATCATTAATGTTTATACCATGTTTAAGTGTGCTACGCGAATTATTACAAGCATTCAATTGCGGACACCGCCTGGAATCTCTGCGTGCTCTTAAAAGTCGTCCTTACAACCGCATTGAACCTCCAAATAGATCAATGCATTAAATAATCGAGCTGAAGTCGGAAGACGTCCATCAGCCTCGCTTGTTAATATATTACAAACACGTTCGCTAAGCCCGCCGTTATGGCAGCATGCTGTTTTAGAAAGCTAAGCGCTGTTGGTGAGAAAGTTTGAAAGCACTCAGCTTGTCACGCAGCAAAATCCACTTTGAAGATCGAAATGCCAATTCGTTAGTTCTCTAAGCAAAGGCTCGCCGTATAACAAGCTGGCATTGAAGGATCGCAAAACAAAGAAATCGCATAGACTTGAACAGTCCCAGCAAAAGGAATGCACATCCTAAACGGTTTGACTAGAAATAATCAAAATGGACGGTCGTTTTCCATTGCACATTGAGAAACGACCATCCACCTTAATTACTTTGAAAGTGTGCGACAAATGAATCGGTTGTTCGCCCCAAAAAATGAAAACTGCGGATGAAGCTTGAGCATTTGTTAATGCCCAACGGAGGAAACAGGAAAGCCAAAAATGGGGTCGGAACCAATTGAACGCGTAAAATGAAAAAGCGTGTTAAATCATGGCCACATACCGCGGAAACTAACGGGAAAAAAAGATAAACCATCTGTTATTCTCATAAACGATCACCACGAATAAACCGCAACAAAAGGTCGCGGAACAGTAGCCGCATCGAAGAGAAAACGTGAAGACTTTTGTTCCCCGTAATGCACGAAGACCTTAAGCAAGAGCTTCAGTGATTGCGGATGCTAAATATTTGGAAACTCCCAAACAAGGACAACTAAGGCGTGACTAGTTTGGTAAGCGTAACGGCAGCTACGGGAGCCACAACAACAAACACAGAGAACACAAACAAATTGAAAATGCCGCCTACGTCCATTCAGTAACATTAAGTAGCAGTGCTGAGTAATTCAGCGATGATTTACAACTAGCTACTGCACGCAACGTCGAATATGCTGCCCCAATTTTAACTGTGGCTTTTCTTCGGCAAGGTGTTAACACAATTAAGTGGAATTTGAGGGAGAAAAGAAAGGTCGGAAGCCACGCGGTCGGTCACGTTGGTGAAATGTGTAAAGTCGTTTTGCAACTTTCCTGCAGTCATTACGGGAGCCGCACTTAGTCGTATGCGCTTGTACACTTGCAACAAGAGCATGCAGGGGCAACGTGCGGCGAACTTCGTTGAAGTCAAGTTACCTCTGCAAGCCGGAGAAGTTCAAAACCAATCTTCCACGTTCACCAGTCAAGCATACCGGTCTGGCAGCAAACTCCCTGCGCGAAAACGTGGATGATGCGCTTGACTACAGCTTGCTTCAGTACATCAGCCTGCTGAAATTGGAATGCCAATTAAAATATTAAGAAAGTAAAGAAATGCTAATGAATGCACGTGAGCGCTTTCTTTCGAAACCAAACTGATGGCGATACATAGCGTAGAGAAATTTATGCGCAATTCGAAAACCCAACGGGGATGCTGAAGCGAAAGCTGTGCTTTGCCCAACTCGGCGGGATACAGTCTACGGACAGCGCCTTGGAACACAGCGGGGACTCGACCGCAACGGCTGCGCTCAAGCATGGCAGAAACGACACTGGCAGCCGCTGCTGCAAAACGCGGAGCGCAAGCTGGAGCCACATGCAGTTAGATTATCCGCCTACTGGAATACTAAATGAACTCCTACTTCCAAATGGCGCACCTAACCGCTCGAAGGTATAATGACGTGTTTTTAAACAAGCGAAGCCAAAGTGATCCTTCGGCAAACCTTAAGTCGGACAATGGGCTTTAACTTGTATAAAATATTGAGTAATAAGAAAGAGCTCACAAGGAATGAAAGCGCACTTTCTCAGGGAAATGTGCCACCGATTACGCAGTCAGGGTTTGCTGTTCAAATGCTCTGAAAGCGCCGATGAAGCACATGACACCATTGCTGTCGCGCCGAAACGGAGTCATTTCATTCATGCAATTTCACTACGCATGATGCATACTTTCGATTAAAAAAATGTTTAGGAAATGATAGGACAAAAATGCGCAAACGTATTTTCATTCGGACAACGTAACACGTAAAGTTGCGTGAATCGAAACGTCAGAACTTCACTTTTACCCGATTCATCAACTGAAAGCACATTACCTCAACCCGTTATGTCTTTGCGCGCAAACAAGACGTAAACAGCAACGTACGCATGCAATCCGTGTCCAGCTTCTGTATAGCTCAAAATAAGCAGCCTTACTACGAAATGGTGCGGGTCAACGCCGGCACGTTGAAGTTGCGACAACCAAGCAACACAGTCAATCCGTATAAAATTACACGAGAACGTGAGCCTTCGAAGGGAAGAGGAAAAAAATAACTTAGAGTTAAAGCGGCAAAAATGCAAAATTATTACCATATATGCCGGCGTATAAGTCGAGCGCTAATTTTGCGGTCTAATTTTCGTCATTTGCCTATGTAGGGCGTCTAGGTCGACCTCTTGATTTTAGTTTAGTGCAGTTATTATTCATCTTAAGTGTTAATATCTTAAGTGAATATGGCGAACTATCTTAAGTGAAGTGTACGAACTAGCTTTGTCGTGTGTGTAGCAATGGAAAGCTTTAAAATTAAGCAATTTTAATGACTTGTTGTTGAAAATGCTGAAATCTTTAAATCCTTCCGCCCAAGTCTTACTGTAAGTGGACAACTTGTCCCTATGGGATTTTGTCCCTACGGCGTATAAGTCGACCTGGTGTACAAGTCGACCCCTAATTTTGCGGTTCAGTTTTTCGCATTATGGACTCGCCTTATACGCCGGTATATACGGTATTTCTGAGCTACAGCCACTGCACGCGAGTTCTCAATACCTTTGCTGCGATTTCTTGATTTCATTCAGCCAAGATGGAAACAGCGTCAAGGCAACCTTACGTCCACCGTAATACGCTGCTCTACTTCAGTCGCTGAAATGTGATTCAACTTTTGGAGCAATCAATCGTGCATTTACCAGCTGCTTCGCCTATTTTTAATTTCCTTCAATAAGTTTGGAAAGAATGAAAGCGCTGAAAAAAGCTGAGCACTGCCAGCCGCCTTCTACTTCAAACGCCCAAGCGAATGACGGTTCAAAGGCCCATACATTGTACAAGTGGGCCGAACTGCAGGGTGGACAATCTAAACTTAACGGCACGCGCTATGGATAGGCTATGGACACTAAGCGCGAACGGCGAAGAAGGTTAAACCAAATAGTTTTCGAGTGTTCACGTGCTTCGAGAAACGCAGCTATCAAAACGCTTTGCAAACGCTCAGCGGCGTGGTCACTCCCATCCCGGCAAGCCTGAAAACAACGCACGATTAATGAAACGTGCTTCCGGAACCACACACGCAACATTTTGCAAACCATCAATCGTAGATGACGGACAATGGTAGGTAAAATTGCAACTGGAAAAAACTGGATTATCTCAGTTTTACGAACGAAAATTTAAAGCAAGGTGGGCTGGCACAAATTCCAGTAAAGAACAAAGGCAATCGCCAGGCAAACTGTCTCTTCATTACAGAAATGACGAACAGCAACGGAACGCTGATTCTGTTCGAAAGCACCAAACGACGCATACGTAAAGAACTATACTGATAGTGATACAAAGTTTATTCAACATTCCCTACGTGTACTGAAAAGGAAATACAAAGGCGCGATATTTGAGCACCGCTACGTCGTCCCGGAAGAGCGAAGCGGCTGACCTACGCTTTGAAAGGCAAGAACAGAAAAGGAAAAGTGTTTCGCAAAGGCGAATTGAACACCCGCGGTACAGAAGGGTGGACA
Organism: Trichuris muris; assembly: GCA_000612645.2. NCBI lineage: Eukaryota > Metazoa > Nematoda > Enoplea > Trichinellida > Trichuridae > Trichuris > Trichuris muris. Next base: position 25,162,058 of record CBXJ02000282.1, on the reverse strand, counting down.
ACAGCCATCCAAACACTGCAACTGGTTGGGCGATCGTGAAAAAACTAAGTCGACTAAAGGATGCACGGCGACGCCAAGCTTCGCGATCGTGCGCGCAAACTGTGGCTATTGGAATCCGCTGCGTTATTGGTGACGTGGTAGAAATGCAGCGTAAAACATTACGCCTCTAACTGCCAAACGGCGAAAAGCTTTAGCAGCGGAATGAAACTGTACAAATTCGTACCTGCGTGTTCGTAATGACCTACAGTTGCGCAAAAGAGTACAGGGGTCTAGTGTGTTTGCATTTCTGCAAAAGCGCAAATGTGAGTCGCAAAACGCCTTTTGCAAGGTTTGTACGAACTGTTCGTTTCTCTGAACAGCAGTGTTGCTGCACAATTTTTTCCATGGAGAAGTGCTCTCTGGGTTGCTCGTGTGTCGTTATCCCCATAGCAAAAAAGGGGACATACGCAGCGAAAGTGGGAGTAGACGAAAGCCATGGTGGCCACTTTGAACTTCGGCAAAGCAGCATCCGGTGGCCGCCGGTGGGCAAAGTTTCGTTGAGCATGTTGACAACCCAACCTTACCAATCAGTTCCACCGTACTGTTTCCCCTTGCAGTTGTTTCTTTTGCAGAGTCACGGTTGCTAGTAAAGTTTTACGGGCAGCAGACTGCCATGGAAGCCGAGAACGGCGATGCGGTAAGCGTACATTCGTTTTGCTAAGCGGACGTATTACGTGCAGATGGCTATTCAGGATGCGAGGATCGCTTTCGAGCAGGACGTTTGGCTCTCCATGGAAGCTGTAGAAAATCCAGTTCAGGGCCGATTGAGATTTTTCCAAAAGTTATGTACCTTTTTCTCAGTTGCTTTCGCTATCGATGGAACGTAGCAAATTTTCAAATGACGAAGCGGCTGAATGGTTATATTTCTAACTTGTTTAGGATCGGCAGTGGTTCATTGGGTGGTCTGCGGAGACGGCGTCGATTTCCACGGGTGCCAACGACCTTGGTGAGTTTTTTAATAGAAGGGTAAACTGTTGGCCCTCTTTAAATAATCAAGACGCCACTTTTTATTCTTGTTTAATTATTTTTATTACCCACCGTCAAGTTTGCTAGTTAGCGAAGCTGCGCATCCCGTAGCGACGGAGCACCCAGCATTAACTTTCCGCTTAGGAAGTACGCGGTTGTTGCCTGCTCGTATCCCTTAAACTTCCTCTTTACAGCACAAGTGCCCAACTGCTGCGAACACGCCAGGTTAAAAGGGAGCGGCGTGACGCACCACGAATTGCAGTTGGACGCAGTCATGGCAATGCAGTGCAACGAGTCCGGCGAACAAGGAGACATGATATCTTTTCAATTTTGGACTCGCAGCGCCACCTTGCCGTTGTTCTACCTTAATTCCAAGCAGTACGACAAATTCATGGAGTGTTTGCGCCAACGAGTAACGTTGAAGAGGTATCTCGACCCGATTGTCGCTGGTTGAACAGCCGTCGCAGTCCAGTTTCGCCGTGACTGCCCGCGAGCGATAGAAAGTATTTGCTACCCCCTCCCTTTGCGAACGAAACTGCTTAGCTGAGGCAGCACCAACGGAGACGTGCGTCAAGAGGCGAGGAGCAAGACTTAATTCACTTCAGTAGAGAGGAGCTTGTTTCGCGCAGTATATGTATAATGGAGTAACGTAGAGCATTGTGATGCTCAGGTTCCCTGTAAAAAATTATTTTTGTTGGTTATTTCGCCTTTTTGCCTTCGCGACCTTTCTTGTTTCGCGTTTGGATTCGTGGACATTTAGAGTTGAGCCTGGAGGCTTTCCAGTGGACTTCATCGGGTTGACATTTGTGAAGTAAAGTCGGAAATAGCCAGCGGAAACTTTAAGCAGCATCACGTTCCACGTTTCTGCGCGCATATGGTTGAGCTTGCGGAAACTTTAAATAAGGAGCTAATTCAAATCTACCCGCCGGCTTTCTGTTGGGATATTTCCTTTGCTCGTCAGGTACCGACTCCACCTTAATGAGGGTGCGTCAATTCAGCTGGCAGATTGCGCGGTCGTCCATTGTACAGTGGGTTTCCACAGCAGTGGTGGACGTGCTGGTTGAACCTGCTCCATTCTCCTAATCTTTTGCTACATTACGCTTTTTCTTGTGTTCCGTAAAATTGATATATCCATCGCAAGCTTCTTTCCGTAATTTCCACAAGCTGCCTTACCGGCTCGACTTAGGGAATTGCCCTGATAGAAAGAAATTTTTTTGTTGTTGCAAAGGCATATATTTGAACGTCGTTTTTGCTCTAATAATACGTTTAGCACTTTGAGGGTCAACTTGTCTTGTTTGCTGTCCCATATTGGAATGACCTTGCAGCTTTTTTGGTTTTCAGAACGGAGCAAAAGGGTGTGTATTTGGTCTTCGAGAAGGTTCCCTCGTGGAGCAGGGAAGCCACTCTGCTGAAGGAGGAAAATGCGGCCGACTGGGTTACGGTACGGTGCTTGCCTGGACTTATTAAATGGAAAATTATGTTAACCAAAAGTACGGTTGTTTGCAGAAATTCAAAGTCAATCCGTACACGACGACAATGACGAGTTTGGCGAAGTTCAAAGACTTCTTGACCGACTTCGCCTCTCCAACGCGGCTGTTCGATATGAGGGACTGCGAAGCGGATATGCAATCGCTTGCTCAGCTTCAGAAGCGCGATCCGGTGGACGCGATCAGTATTCAAGTGGATAACGATTTCCAACTTGTCGAGACGGTATCCCGCAAGACTTCAACGCTACCATTAGGATGTAATCTTGCTGCTTGCAGACGCTTAAACTGCCACCAAGAAAAATACTGGAAAGAAGTCACCAGCTCTCCGTGGAACAATGGAACAAGTCCAAAAATGAGGACGGTTCGATAAATAATCCGTCCGAGGTGAAGCAGGCCATTTTTAAAGGAGTATCCCGACACTGCTTGCCTCTTGTTCAATGTTGGAGCAACGCGTTTAGGGAGTGCAACACGAACTGCGCAAGGAAGTTTGGAAGTATCTGCTTGGATGCTACGATTGGAGCTGGCCTTTGTCGAAATGCAAGGAGAAGCAGGAGGAGCTGGCGAAAAGCTATCATATTTTAAAGACCCAATGGAAAAGCGTGACGCGTGACCAGGAAAGCCGTTGGTCGGATCACCGAAAGTTCAGGGATATAATCGGTGCCGTTCACGGATGTCCAGTTTGGAGGGTAATGTTTTTGGCTTCTTTAGAAAAGGATGTCATCCGTACGGACAGAAACCACGAATTCTTCCAAGGCGATGACAATGACAACCTTACGTTATTGAAAGACATTCTTATGACTTATATGATGTACAATTTTGACCTTGGCAAGTGAATACTATTCGGTATTCAATTATGGATCCCGAAAGGCCTACATTTTTAGGTTATGTACAGGGTATGTCCGATCTTCTGTCTCCGCTTGTTTACGTGTTTGAAGATGAGGTGGACAGCTTTTGGGCGTTTGTTGGTTTTATGAACAGATGCGAAGAGAACTTCTACAGCGATCAGCTGAGCATTAAAACTCAGCTGAAGCAGCTGAAATGTCTGCTCGAGGTGGTCGATCCGGAGCTTAGCGACTATTTTCGTGAGCCGAAGAGCCCTGTGGCGCCTAGCTGGTTTTAAAAAATTTGTGTTGTTTGCAGGCCGAAACGGATCGCAGAATATGTTCTTTTGTTTTCGCTGGATATTGATTCTGTTCAAACGGGAATTCTCCTTCGACGATATATTTCTTCTTTGGGAGGTCGGTGAACCACTATTTAATAAAATCGCTTGGTTGCCTATCTTGCTGTTGCAGGTTTTGTGGACCGATTGCATCGATACGAATTTTCACCTTCTCATTTGCCTTGCAATTCTTGAGACTCAGAAGAATTACGTACTGGAGCAGCGATTTGGTTTTTCTGATATTCTGAAGGTCCGTTAGATGATTGCGTTGGTTATCAGCATTTCAATTCTAACTTTTTGTTCCTATTTCAGCATGTCAACAGCTTGTCGATGAACATAAACGTTCATGAAGTGCTGGCCATTGCCGAAGGTATCTATCACCAGTTGGCCGCCGTTCAAAACGAGCTGCCCCACGAGATTGCGTCGATTTTAAGTTTCAATCTAGCGCAGTGAGAGCTCGATGCGTGGAAAGGTGTTCTTCCTTTGATTTTCAAAGACCTTTTATGTATTATCTACAAGTTGCCTATCTATTTTTGGCCTTCACCAATGGCTTCTTGTGGTTCTTAAAGGAATTTTAGCATATTCCCGATAGTTCATTCACCCAGGAAAGTGTCAGATCATGAGTAAACCATGAACGCTGCGTTTGGAACATGGAAGGGGTGTGGTCAAGCTGCCCTTCTTCAGATCCACGAGGTGGTAATCGACCTGACTCTAAAATGAACGCCGATTCCACTGGATGTTCCATAAGTTGCTGTATGAATTTTCAAGCATGGTAACTCCTCAGTTCTTTATTGTTTTGAACTTTTCATACATTTTATTATGGACGAGCCAAGGCTACGGTAGTCGCGTAAGGTGTCGCATCAGTGACGAAACTGTAGGTTCGTGGGTGATGCGGATGAAAATACACTTGAACTTTTCTACTCCGTTTAAATTTCTTTGGCGAAAAGTAGTTAACGTTTCGAACGGAGTATTTGTTTCCCAGTGGTACCCGGAGTGGAGTAAAACGGTTTTGAATAAATTTTTTAATCTTCGTGAACGACCTGGCAATCTTTATTCATTACTCATTTAGTTCTGCGAAGGTAGGTTTCTGTCTAATCTTTTACTCAATCTTTCGTGTTCAATATCCTGCTGTTTGTTACAATTCAGCTTTATTAGGACTAAATCTCTCGAAACGAAGCTTTAAGTGCAAACCTGTTCCACCTACCAAGTTGTTTTCCACAGGAATATGTTTGGCACGGGGGTTGCCATATGGAATAGCCAGCCATTGCCTGTACCACTCGCAATACGATAACTTTGCTGGATTTTTATCTGACATTTACTAACCCGAGAGCGTATCGCACTTCAAATTCTTTAGGTCATCCAAGAAGAGGTTTATATCCGATCACGGAAAAAAATCAGAAGAGTCAAGTGGCCGTCGTCAGTATCTAGGTAGCCCTGTAAATTATTGTCGTTCTGCCGAGGACAGCACGATAGAAGTTTTTGTAGCTACAGATTATAACTGACAAGTAAATGTTCGAAATTACTGCATTAAGTGGTTGCAGAGGGTAATGTTTAACTGCACTGTTACCAAGCATCTGATATCCGAAACTTTTGTTTGCAACGTAATACTAATTCAATTGCACCTAAGTTCATTGGAAGTGATGTAAAGAAGACTTTTCTGCATGTCCATGTAGGCCTTTCAGAGGCGTTACAAAGGGTTCTAGATATTGTGTTTGAGGTAAAATTGGTGTCTTGCATATCCACTGTAACCTAACCTAAGATCAAGCATGAGGGGACGTGCCGAAAACGAAAGCGACGATCGGAAACAGCGCGATCTGGCGAACCTCATCTGTAAAAATCAATAATTTGAATACGTCACCAGAATTGCGCATGGAACGCTGTGACGTAGGTGGAAATAGCGCGGCATACTGTACACGGGGAAATTCTGAGGAAGACCTTACGACTTTCTACATTTAAGCGACATTTCTTACTTGAAGAAGAAGAAACAGATTACAAGAAGCTGAAGACGGAACAGGGTAGCTCCGAAAGCTACGTCAGTACGTTTGTTCGATTTACTCGAATAATTGAATAAAAAACAGGATAAAACGCCGTAAATTTGAAGTAAGAAATGAGAATAAATCCTGTTACAAACCCTGTGTTTGCTTACATATTTTAGCGGACATAAAATAAATCAAAATTTAATCCATATTACGCGAAGGAAGCGATACTAGGGGTCTTCTAAAATAGCTTCTGAAATACGCTGAAGACGGAACATGTACGTTCCGAAAGCTTCGCCGATTAAACCTGGTTGAAGAAGGGTACTGTATTATTTCATTCATTTTCACCTTATTACATCTCCCAATGACATTTACTGTAGCAATTATTACTTTAGCGCTTTGAGTTGCGAAGTACCTGGTAAGTGTACTTACAAGCTCTTCGTAATACATTGCAACGGAGTTAGTTGTTGTTTAGGTGTACTGCCTGGTGATTCGCCTGCTTTCGCAGTGGCACTTCTTGGAGACTGAATTGCGTAGCGCGTTTCTTTCTGCACTGCAAACTACAAAGCGTTCGAGCTGCAGTGTGTGAGTACTTTTTCAGTTCAGCAATCCTGCCAAATTTTCATTTCCCGCGCAGTTGGCACTTACTTTGGGGAACGTACGCGTTTGCGCTACCGTTGCAAATGCCCAAAGCAGTCGTGTTCATCTTTATGCTGCCGCTGCGAATTAGATTTCCCATTCCTTGATATTTACCTTTGTCCTGCTCTTGTTCGATTCAGAGTTTGGCGAAAGGTTAATCCACTGCAGCGCTTTGGCCGTAAGCTTTTGGTTCTTGCACATGGGGTAGGCTCTCATCTGTGTAAGCAAATGCGGCAATCACCTGTGGCCGAAAAAACTTTATTGATGTAAAATCAACAATTGGCGAAGCTTCGGATCATTCCCTTGACCCGTCGTGAGCGCTTAGTATGTGTTACCTTTCCAGTATATGTCGTAGTGCGGCTGTGCCCGTTGGTGTCTGAAATTTGAATGAAACAATGCCCTGTCCTGACAAGTAGTCGTGACTCAATTCTGTTCTACACCAGTCAACAATGTGACTTACTAATTGGTTACGCCATTTTAATCTCTTAGTAGCTCATGATGGAACGTGCGGCTTGATCCCGTTGGAAGTGGAGAATGTGTCTGAAAGTACTCCGAAAACAATGCCCTACCAGCGAATGGATGGGCAATTATTAGGGAAGCGTTTCAGAACAATAACCTTTCGTAGCTTTCGGAAATCTCTTGTTCCGTCTTCAGCGATTGTTAATGGTGAAGCTGTGAAGTTGTTAATAGCGGTAATCCATTAACATTCGCTGAAGACGGAACAAGAGAGTTCCGAAAGATACGAAAGGTTATTGTTCTGAAACGTTTCCCTAATAATTGTCCATCCATTCGCTGGTAGGGCATTGTTTTCGGAGTACTTTAAGACACATTCTCGACTTCCAGTGGGACCAAGCCGTACGTTCCGTCATGACAAATAGAAGACCCATTACAAGACATCCAATTTTCAGCTCTTAGTAGCTCGTGTATACGCTGGCTTGGCCCAGTTTTGTCCATATGATACTGACTTATTTTGTTGCAGGTAGATACAATGCCGAGAAAGAATCTGACGCCGTACCTTTATTTTATGAATGAAAATGTAGCGAGATCGCAAAGCGGCGACGAATTGTTCAAAACAGTGGTGGCGGTAGATAAAAAGTGGAAGGCAATGAATGTTGAGGAGAAGGCCGAATGGAGGGAGAAGGTTCAAGGTATAAAGAATAAAAATGCTTACAAAGTGCATGGAGAACTGGTTCGCATGGTCGCTGAACTCAGCAAAACGCAAACGCAGCAGAAGAGTCACAAGCCGAAATACGGTGTGGAAAAGCTGGTAAGAATACCATTACTTTGCCTATTGGAGTCCAGCGGATCTGCGATTGTTAGTGTTACCTCTATGGCATCGCGTAAACTTTCTTCAAAGTATCGTGAATAGATTACGAATATGGTAATCGTTTGCAAATCATTTCTGGTAATCGAAAATTTCTGTCCGGCGTTACGCATTGATGACCGTTCTAAAGAGAAACGTTTGCACCTGTGACTTTTTTCGCTTTTATTATTTGTGCAGTGACAGTTACCATTGTTTCCTTCGAATATTTCAGGAAATTCCCGAAAATTACCGCGCGCTACGTCTTATGAGGGAGAAGAACCGGTCAGTGTTGCTGGATATGTGGGATTTTCAATTTAGAAAAGTTCCCTTCAACATCATGAGTCAGCTACACTTTATGGCTGGCGTATGGGAGAAAGATTTGCTAATCAGCTCTAGCATAGTTGAAGTTTGCATAATCGGATTCTCATTTCGCGAAGGAGTGTTGCTCTGCTTCGACGAATGTTATGACACTGGTGAGTTTTTTGTTGGTGATCTTTTTCCCCTTCTACGTGTGCGGACAAGCCGAAGCACAGTTACACTCATTCACGAATTTCTAAACTTCGTCTGCTTTATAGCTGATAAGAAAGTGTGGCAAACGTTAGCGTATGACATTGAAGATGCAACGTCTTCGTGTATCAACGAGATGAATTTTCTCGTTCCACTTATTAACTACGTTGCCTTCGAAAAGCTGATCAAAAAGGTGCACAAAACATGGAGTAAGAAGAACAAATGCTGTTTTGCCATCTCTAAGTTGAGTTCGCTTTTCAGTCCCAGATAATACCGGTTTCTCGGTAAAGGTTTTCTACGCGGAAGATTTCTTCGCTGCATTGAAGACATGGATTGAACGACACCGCGAGGTGTTCATTGAATTCGTTGACGATGACACTGTTGTCGAAACCGCCGTGCCGAAGATACGTTGCGAAGTACATCGCGCCATGCGAGGAAAAGGCCACCCGATGCAGTGTTGTCCTTTGGACTTCCTTTCTTATTTAATGTGAGTTTCGCCAGGTAGCATGTTCCCCATTGACATCTTGCAATCTGTTGTTTTCAAAGCGCTTCGGCCAGTTGACCAATTTAAGTTTTGCTTCTTACCTTTTGCGTCGGAACTTTCATTTTTCCTAGCTTTATTTGCGAATGAGCTTTAAAAGCATGACTCACTAAAGTAGCAGTCCGACGCAAGCCGTTTTGATTGATTTTTAAATGACTATTTTATGTGTTCGTAATTTTAGCGGAAGCTACTTCAATTACCTCAGAGAAGTATTTCCGGACATTGGACTCGCCAGCAAACCGTTGGACTACTTCAAAGAAAGCATGGTGAAATGCTAAGTCAAACCGACAAAATCTATGCTTTCATTTTTTAACTGACTACGCAGTACAAGTAGTGAACATTATTCAAGTATTCAGTAGACATCCATTATTCAAGTAGTGAACATGTTCTATTCCTCGAAACTACTGGTTCTTTATTCTGCCTTGCAAATGATGGTGCCTGTTATCACCTCCGTTATCGCATTATCAACATCTATGCATCATATTTGTTCCAGTATTTCTGGAATGGGAACCCCGCAAACCGGTTTCGCACAGCCTACGCTCGAGTGAGCAGATAAGATAAGCTTATGTGGAGCTGTTATAAAGTAAAAACAGTAAAGGTGCCCTTGCGGTGTAGCAGCAACACTTTATATGACAGGCGATGCGAAAATGGGAAAGCTAATGCGGACACAGAGAAAAATAAACTAGCAGGTGTGCCCCTTGTTTCCGAGGTCGCATTCCCTTTGTGGCAGCTCTGGTCCTTGTGGAGTCAACACCATACAGTGTGCACAACTCCTTCCATACTGCGCACAGGATTTCCTATTCCTTATTTCCTGCAAGCTATAAACCTTTAAGCCAAGCTCTGTTTTACGAATTCTGTCTCACCGTTCTTCTGTCATGCTGTTGAAACACACCGTTCACATAACTTCATCACCCACCGTTTGTCCTTCCGTTCTGTTGACTGTAGACACTAACCTCCAGCTGCCCCAACTGTGCCGCGGCACCGTTCCCACGAATTCACCACCCAATGTTTGCACCTTCTTTTCTGTTGACTGCAAGCACAAACCTGCAGCTGCCAGAATTGCGCCGCTTGCTTGGAGGTCCCGGAAGCTATTCATCTTTACGGCAACCCGATAGTTACAATTTAATCTTCACTTTACGTTACCATGCTGTTCGCACATGGTCTTTTCGCAGCTGAAGCGCCGCTCATGAATTTATAATATTGTTTCTGCGCCACAATTTCTTACATTCCGCCACGCCGCAATGTCCACATCATAGAATGCTTTAATACGCAACCAATTAAAACAGTGCAACTGTACACGATGCACATATCATGACGGCCGGTATAGGGTGGCAATGTCCTTCAGCAGTTAGTCAAACGGCTCCTGATTGCGACATCTCCGGCGCCACAACTGCTTTCCCAAATGCCACTTCAGCATGCTTCGGTGCATTCCGCATTGCTCCTTGAGAGAGCGCTTGAGCTGCGCACAAAGCGACTGTGTTGTGGGTGTGGGCGCCGGTCACCTCATCCACGAAGTTCACAGAGTAATTCACCAAGAGGTGGGTGAACCCCTCACTGAAGAGCCTCGAATAGACTCTCCACTGATCCGTCGTGATTGTGCTTCCATGGTCGACATGCTCCAAAATCAACGCCGTGAGCGTTGCGCTCGAACGGCCTTTAACCGGCACAACGAAGATTTCTCGTGTTTCGCCACCGAACTCCCATTGCTGAGGAAGCAGCAGCCCGACGTTGTATTTTCTCTTCGAAAATAACGTCTCACTTAGTTCCATGGTAAGATCTGTCCGCCGATCACGACCGTTTCCATTTATATCAATTCCATTGCGAGCTTTCTCATCCAATTATTCCACGTCACTACAGTACTTCTGTACATTTCCTGAATGTATGTCCTGTAATACCATCATTACACAACACCAAGCCATCATACCCAGCTCGCGCTCGCAGTTCTGAATGCTGTTCACTTGACGGCACCAATCGTAAATGAAGAGAACAGCCGTCTCCAACGGGGTTCTCCTACGCTGTCCTATTAAAGATAAATTACAATCCGCGTCTAAGCTAACTCTATTTACCATCAAACCACGTTCCCTTTCGAACTGAAATGTCCTGGCTGCACCCATTAGGCTGACATCTCCACGTCGGAGAACGCCCGCTTCGACCCGTGGTCAACTTCACCGCGTGGCCCGTAGCACACACTCCCTCACTGTGCAGCAATTCTTTCTCGTGCAAAAACGCCATCAGCTCGTCCTCGATCACCTTACAAATGCTGTTGAAGTTCACCATTACTAATCTCTCACAAAACTGTTCTCACCATTTTATATGGGCGTCCAACAACAAACCTTCATCAACTCCCCCTAGCAACACTAAACCCCCACGGGGAACGAAACAGACCAGACCCAAAAAAATATTTCCTCAATATTTCTCAACGTCATTCAGCAATTCTTTTCAGATGTACACTCTTCGCTAAGGTTTTGTTGCCTTTATCGCCGCCTGACATTGTAATAATCAGTTCGAGTAAGCGGCAAACAAATTTTCGCAGCGTTGCATACTTTTAGCAGCCCATCTTCGCATTTAGTGCAACACTGAACTGTCACAGAGTGGACATGCGCAGATGAGATTTGAATACAGTACACCACATGTACCTGGATAGCAATTAGTGCAAGCGCGAACGGTAATGTCTCAGTTAGCAATAGCCACTGTCCCCTTCGGACGTTACGTGCGTCTTCGTCCTTTAGTGCCATACCATCATGAATAGCCAAACGAACTTCCCTTACAACAGGAAGAGAACAATTTACGCTGGCGGGTTCAGCGAAGAGGTGGACGAAAAATGCTGCATGCCGCCTTCATCCGTTCGGCGAGATTGTCGACGTTTCCATGCCGTTGGACTTTGAAACCAATAAGCACCGAGGTTCCGGCTTCATCGAATACGAAATGGACGCGGATGCCGCCTCCGCCGTCGACAACATGAACAAAGGCGAACTGTTCGGACGAACGGTACACGTCAACTTTGCGCGCCCGCCGCGGCCCAACCAGCGAATGCTGAAACATGTTTGGGCCGACGATGAATGGCTGAAGCAATACGGGTAAGAAGCGCAAGTGTTCGTTGAAGTGAACTTTGAAATTGCACTGCCATTTTTATTATTGCACTGGCCGAAGGTGCTGGAGGTTGGTCCTTTCGTAACAGGGTTGTGTGTTTCCGTTGTAATAAAAGACGGCTGTCCCTTAAAGGTTCAAAGAGTACAGCTACGAAACAGGGACCCCCTTCTTTTATTATACTGTTGGCAGAAGACGCGATTTGAAAGCTCACTTCAACGTCCCTTCGCCTAAGCAATTGATAATCGTTGTTTTTACAGAAGCGGCGCTGGAGGAAGTAAAGCAATCGTCGAAGGTACCAGTGGCTTGCACGAAGTAATCGAAAGCCTAACAGGAGTTCAGGAAAAGTGTCAGTCCAGGAAGGAAACGGTTGAAGGACACAACTGATCGAGATTCGATTCTTAATTCCACCCGTACTACAGTGTAAGCGAGATGGTGAAAAGCTTTTCACCATCTCGCTGACGTCGGAATCAGACGATTCCGAAAGCTACGAAAATAAAAGCGATCGTACGTTTACTGTTTGCCTGTTTTTCCACTAACACAACCAATCAACTAGCCATTGGTTAGGTTGCTTCGGTGTTCTTACAGGAAACGGTAGATAGAACTCAACGGGTGCACAACCGTACTCTTCCAACAAGACTCCAACAATATAGGGTAATGCAGTTGCGTAACTTTGTCATTTGCCAGACTGGGTAACAAGAACCACATTTATTCTTCCGAAAGTCCAGCGCCTCTAGCAAGTATCTTCGTAAAATGAAGAATCCTTACGATCTAGGCTGAGTACCTTTTGCTGCTAGACTGAGACAGAAAGTTTAGTTGCGCCGCGACTATCCCTACTACAGGATACTTGCGTTCTTTAAGTGCTGTTTCACTACTTCGGAGTTTATCCATACAGGACATTTGGATCTCACTTTTTTCAACTTTGCTTTGAATGAACTAAATGAATAGTCACCATCTACATAAACCTTATTAGTTTCAACAGTCTCCACTTGGAAAAATTCACAAATGTGCGCTACCTGCAAATCCAGTTATATTGTAAGAACAGAGACAATTACCTGCACATCTTGGTCAGACCGTAAGCTTTTGTTAACCGAGAAATTCAGGGTGATCTAAGCGTTGCATAGATTCGAGCAGGATGCGAGGTAAGAACGTTTTGCGCAATTTACTTTACATGATGATTGCGGCGTAGGAATGGAGTCCACCACGTAAGTTTAGAACGCTGCAGTTATCGTAACTATGCTGCAACTTCTTACGTTCCATCGGCGTTTGTCCAAACAGCTCTCGCTTTCTTGTCACTATTAGGACGACCCTCGGCTCAACCCTGAACATATCTGTCCTTTTAGCGATGCGATCCATGACCCAGCTCTTGCGTTTCATGCCAAGAAACAGTGGTGTCCGTTCAGCTGTGACCGACAGCGTTGTCCCCATCCATCCAGGCGAAATTTACGTTGACATGCCCGTAAGTCACGAATTTCATTTTACACTGACTTAAGTGAGTCCTTTGGTTCAACATTCTTTGCGTTTCAGCTGTTTCCAATTTCCTTCGTCAGCCGTTGGAAGTTGATATTCCAGATTGGCATTTTTTGCGGTGTTCCATTTGCCGTGCCCTTTTACGGATTGCGAAGAGCCCTAATGAAGAAGTACTAAGCGCAAATCGTTGTAGCGTAGAATCAAAGCGCCATGCATAGTGGGTTTGAGTGATTTCATAAAGATTGTTTATTTTAAGATTTCCAAATAAACGAAGCGTGCACAGATTTTATGATCATTACATGAAAAACTAATACCAAAGTGTCCCCATGAAAATTAAGGATTTACGCGAGTTGTAAGCAGTCTCTCAGTTATTGCTGCAACTTGACGTACGTGAGCATCATTAAAATTTTGGCAAAGACGTTTGGTGTCGATGGCCTGCGAAGTTGAACCTTGACTGCCAGCGCTTCCAGGGTTTCTTCTTGCGCTTTCTCAATGCTAGCGGGGTTTCGGAGCCCAGGACGATCTGGAAACATGGACTCTTATTAGAATGGCGAGTTGATCAGGCGTGCACTAACTTGGACATAGCAGGCATATGCTGCAAAGTAGGGAAATTTCGCCTTTGTTTATCTCCGTTTGCTTCATAAGCTTCACCAAACGACTAAACTTAGAAGCATTGCTTTTATGGGAGGTTGAAGCGTTGCCTTCCTTCTTAGCAATACATTCAAACGCCTTGCACAACATCTATGAGTAATGATAGTGAAACGTCATTTTTCGATTATTTTTCTTCGAATCTTACCTGCAGTTCGGACAGTGCGTTGTCCAGGAGAATAGCCTTATCTGCTGGATCTATTGATCCATAGCTTTCAATGCAGTTTGCAAACTGGGACACCGCTTCGTGGGTGATCGAACCGTTCACCGACTTCAAGTACTGATCGTACGCCTCGCTGATAGTATTCATAAACTGTTGCAAATGTACGCCTGCCCGAGCTTCCTCCTCGAAATCGCCATCCTTTATTCGCCGCTTTCTGCACTGATCCTGCTGTACTGCTAAAACGTATTAGGCAATTATAATCAACATAGGATGGGTTGCTCAATTGATGGAACATACAACTTTTGACCATGCCAAGCTGGAGACATTTTTTGAAACGACACGACTGGCAGCGATTTCTGGTCAGGCGATTGACGTCGCAGGCGCCCTTCCTGTGGCACGTATATTCTAATCCTCGCTGGACAGTTCGACGGAAGAAGCCCTTTACAAAATTACGCATGCGACAAAAGTAAGCTGCGAATTAATACCAACCTTGCAGCCTTCGCAGGAGAGCACACCGTAGTGATATCCGCTTGCCTTGTCGTTGCAAACAACGCATCGCGTTTCGGCTTGGTTGCGGCCATCCGTGACGGGATGTCTCGCCGAGGAACTGCGGCTGGAGGTGGGCGACTCCAACGGCTGTTCGGAAGAGCAGTTCTCCTCATCGCTGCTGGTTATTGCCTCCACTTTGCCCAAGCCGGTAGTGCAGCCCGTTGACGGTGAGACGGCGGCCGTCTGTCCCTCGATGGGTTCCCTGGTATACGCGTAAGGATGTTGCCCACTGGGATCGCGGTCCGTTCTCCTTGGCTGGACGGCCGTGAAGGCCGAAGAGCTTTCCGAAGATTGTCCAAACATGTTCCACGGTGCAGCAGGTAAATATGGTTCCAAATGGGCGGCCGTTGTGTCCATTTGCTGAGGAATTTGAATATTCAGGCCGGTAGAATAGGAAGTAATGTTCGGTTGAACTGGCAGCAAGTATCCGGACATCAAAAGCATCTGCTGTTGCATGTCGAGCCCGTAGAAGAGCTGCTGGTTCGCGTTGGTTGTTGGAGCAGGTCTGTAGGGAGTCCATTCATCCCGCTTTGGGGACGTATCCTCCAGCAGGCTGGATACAGTAAACGATTTCCTTCTTGTAGTATATTGAGGTGGCTCTTCGTTAGTTGGCGGGTTACTTGTAGCAGCGTTGGTGGCATTGGTAGAAGATGGCTGGTCCAAACAAATGTCTTGGTCATGCTTGCTGGCAGCAGACGAGTCCCCCATATTAGTAATCGCTCCACGCCTTAGAAGAAGCATTTTTAGTTGGTTGTTTACCGCTGACGAGACCATCCAGCGGAAACGATTTGCAGAAGGCAGTTGGTTGCCTAGCCGGAAGAAAGGCCGTACATTTTGACAATGTTATCATCCATCGTGCGTCTCAGCAGTCGTCCTTGGAACCGTCGACCAATGGCGCTATTCACTGCAAGGCATATGGTCGTCCAGTGAGCAATACAAAGGCGGATAGTCGGGGTCAGAGCAAACGGCGAAAACAACCCATAGGAAGAAGGTGAAAAACAACCTAAAAATAGATTGGCGACACAGCCAAGGTCAGCGCTTGCGCAAGGAAAGTGGTCCACATTCGATGTGGAGCTGTGCCATTTGGCAACTGTCCTTCTCACTCGACCCTTTGGCTCTGCTGCCGAATGGCAAACTTGTCTGACCTCTCGACTCACATTGTCCGACCTTTACGGCTCCCCGGGTTAACGGTCGTCCCAAGTCCAGTTGCCCCCTGACGGCATGTGGTCTTGTCTGGTAACCATTAATCCAATGGCCCAACTGTTCCCACAATGTTTTTCAAAGTGCAAGGCTTAACTTCTTTGCTCCGCGCGTATGGCCGGTAAACAACTTTCGCTAAGCCAGCTCAGTCTCGCTCTTTGATACGAGCAATCGTCTTAATATTCAGAGGTTGCGAATTTAAAAAACATGAACAAATTGGACGAACATAATTGGCAAGCGATGCCCCAGTTTGCCATATGATGCCGTTTTACTATCGGAAAGTTCCCACTGCAAAAGAAGCTTCATTGGAGAACAATTTGCTTTTTACTCACCCGCGTTTGGCGGGAGCGATGCTGGAAAACAATGCTCTTCTCTGACAATGATTCGTTCAAATCAATTTCGTCCGAATTAGACAACGCAGATATTCGTTAATGCAGTTGCACTAAATCTGAGCCGTTTCACAAAATAGACTACAGCAAAGCAAATGATAAGCAGCGAAGTCTCGTTTTCTAAAACAGCTGTTCCAAGCTCATGGTTATTCGGTTTGTAAAATTGGAACGCCGCGTGCTCATGAACCTATTCGTCGTAAGATCAGAATTTTTAATGTTTCCAAGTACTGAGACTGTTTCTTACAAAAAATGGAATCGAAGGCCGGGCGTCGATCCTGCCCTGTTACAGTATATTATAAAGTCACGTAATCGAGCGCACGAATTTGCAAGTAACCTGAACTTAAGCTTAAAAGCAAAGCAGGAAACGTGCCGACAGCCTAAGCCTTAACCTGTCAACAAGACTTAGGGCTGACCAAGACTGGGGACTTATGGACAATGTAGCGTTAGACGCGGCTACCTGCACACAGGAATGGGGGACTACGGTAAGGGGGAATGCGACGGTGTAGGTCTCTCTTTCTCTCGTCTCGGTTCTTTTCTGTTTGCGTCACGTGGTGTTTGGCACTGCTCGCTGCTGTAAATAAACCCTTAATCTGTTACGTGGATCTGTGTTACAGACAACAATGGGACGTAACTTGGCCAGTGTATTATAGAAGAGGCAGGTTCAACGCCATTGCCGGAGTCAACATTTCTCGAGCACTTCACTAGCGAAAAAACAAGAGTGGACTAGTTTTATCCTACGTTCCCGAATCCAAACCATAATCGTGAACTTGATTATTACAGCAATCTTTTCTCTGCTGTCGCATTACACTGAACCATCTTTGTCGGTCGAACCTTTTCTCAGTTTACCATCTTGACGTATAAGACAGTGGGGTCTTTCTATTTTGATTTAAGATAAGGCGCTGGCGGACTCGCAATGCCTCAGTTGCAGTAAACTTGATTGTTGTTAACTATTACAGTACGGGAGTCTGGCAGAAGAGAAAAAAGTTCAAAGTTCAACAACCCGTTCGTGTTGAAAGACAACTAGTCTTATTGTAAAGCATGACGTGTAAGGTGCCAAAATAGCTTTTAAAGTAATGCGACTGTTCTGGAGATCAATTCGGACAGAAAATGTACCTCTGTTTCATTCTTCCTCATTTTTCTCTTTTCTTCACGGCAGTTAAACCAGTTTATTGGGGTGAATAATGTCCATTGTAAAGTAATGAGCAAATTGTAACGTACCTTTAACGACGTACTGAGGCTTTCTCAACGTGCTGCTCTGTCCTCAGCGGTTAAGGTAATGGGGCAAAATGGAGCTTTGACTGGAAGGGTGAATGGGTCAGGTCGATAGTGTATCGCAGCAACTTTTAACGATTACCGCTGACCAAACATTATTGACCTCAACCACCTTAGTTCCATTGAGGGAAGTGTCATGTGTAGTGAACAGTGCTGCTTTAATTTTCTTTCGTGAAGGAAGGCTTTCGCTACAGATTATGCATATCCAGAGCTCATTTGAACGCTGAAAAAGTGTTATAATGACTGCTGGGGCTTTCACCGCTTCTGCTACAACACTTTCTGGTTCCAGGGTCTACAGTTATCCTCTGCTCTGCGTATTCCTTCATTTTCGCCTATCAACTGCCGTCTTCTATCGGTCGACAGTCACCACAAGTCCTCTAATGTGTGAAATAGGCTGTTGTCCGCTTCTCAAATGCAGGAGACGGCGCAGTAACACATAACTCAGTATGCAACTCCTGGAGCCTCCCATTCGTAGTAATTTAGCCTAAGACTATAGAACATTTAGCTATTTAGCTAGACTATTTAGCCTAGACTTAGGAACCACGGGGTCGAAATGACTTAAGGAAGCAACAGAAAGACAGGATGTCTTTTAACGGGAGCACAGATCTTCATGATGTTGTACTTTTCGCGGATTCTTCCCGTTGCTTTTGTACGCGGATGGATCTGTATAGGACACAATTCTCGCTGAAGACGGAACTCAAGTGTTCCGAAATATTTGAGAGAAAACTGTACGTTGTGTTCTGACCGTGTCTTTTTATAATTACTCTCATCCATCCGTTGGTAGGGAGACCGTGTCAGTTTACTTACAGATCCGTCCGCGTACAAAAGCAACGGGAAGAATCCGTGAAAACACAACATCATGAAGGAAGCAACAGATCATATTGTTAGCGGGCAGATAACAGAAGACTAATTATTCCGCTAAATTGTACGTTCAGGTGAAACAAAGTGTAAACTGTGCTATGGATATATTGAGCCTAGACTTGCAAGAGCAAAATTCTGAAACGGTTCGAAAGGATAAGAAGAGGGTAACAAGTTCATTTGTTAATTCGTTTTCCCGTTAAACAATATTGCATGCATTCTACGATGTCTACGACGAATGGCATTAATGCAATCACAATCCAAACACATATGAGGATTCCATGCCAAGCAAAATGCGACGAGGGATTTCCAGCCATTTCAAAAAATAATTCACTTATATTGTATTTTTCGTTCAGCACAAAATATGGACCTTGTTTTGTCACAGCAACGAGCTTCCCTGGGTCTTGTCTGATAGCTGGGCACTACCTTGATCATCAATTATAACAATGCCCCGCTTACATCATCCTTTGTTTCAGTAGCGTCGGCGACTAGCGCCAGCCCCGAACTCTGTTTGTGGAACAAAGGCGGTAGATCACTCGTGACTTTTGCGCGTGTTATATGTAGCACGTGAGATTTGGCCGACGCATGTGCTTATGAGAAATAATTTCTGCGCTAATTTCGGCGTCACCTTACATTTGTAGAAAGAGGCGGCGATGTTCTTGTGGCACTGCGCCTTCGTGCATCTCCACAGGGACGGACATGCAGACGTTCCTATGGACAGGGACATCTGCTCACCGCAAGAGCACCGTCTTTGGCGGTGCAAGATGCCCCTGTCCTGAAGGAAACGAACTACATGCTCTTCACCGGGTATCATGTTGTTCAGGGCTGAGAAGTTCAGTACTGTTGCTTGGGTGTTAGACATTACGAATGGTTTACTAGGGGGACTGGTGGCTAAATTGGGGAAAGGAATCCGTCAGCGCCTATGTCAAGAGGTTTTCGTCGAACGCAATGCTGCGGCTTAGAAGTGTTTTCGTCGAACCCAGTTTGCGCAACCGAACCGCCGGCGCTCGGCCGTCAGACCCGTTGCGCAACCTTGACAATGGATCGTCACGATTACTGTAGAGTGCCCAGTTATCAGACAAGACCCGCTTCCCTTTGCATTACTGGTCTCTGATTGATGGCGAGCGTTTAAGCGTGAATGATTAATGTTTAAGTGTACGAATATATAACGTGCCTGCACATACCTCATACTGTACTTTATTTTCCGCTTGTCTATTTTAATCTTCTTGAAAATCGCGTGTTTACGGATTGCAAAAGGATCATCTTGTTGTTGACACGGTTGTCGCCCGTTATTTAAGTTTGAAGCACTTGTGCAAGCGAAACCCTAACCACAACCGGTGGTTGCGAAGTTGTAATTTGCAAAACGCGGGTACAACAAACGTACGGAGGATGTATTTTCCCGGAGCTTTCGGAACAGTTTGGCTCCTTTCGGATTTTCTCGTTTCGTTTACTCTACTTTGGAACAATCTGTTCCGAAAGCTCCGGGAAAAATACATCCTCCGTACATTTGTTGTACGCGCATTATTTTGCAAATTAGAACTTCCCAACCACCATCTGCGTTTAGGATTTCGTTTGCACAGGTACTTCAAACTTAAACAACTGGCGACCCAACTGTGTCACCAACAAGATGAGCCATTTTAATTTTGTTTGTTGCTAGTTGCAGCATTGTATTTTTCCCGTCATGTTTTAAAGAAAGCTAATCTTGGAAATTTATTAAATTATAGCTGGTTTACCATGCGGATTTCTTAGCCTCTTTTCCTCGCATTGCTGAGATTAAGAGCAGCTGGGTTGTCTTCTCTTTTCGTGGTCGCTTTGCCTATAAGAAGTTCTCCAATCAACGAATAGTTGGCTAATTTTATGGTAAAAATGGACTTTTGCTTTTTACACGGATTTCCCGTTGATACATTGCATCTTTTGTTGAAATGGAGATTTCACATAAGCAGAGCTTTCAGTTTCTCTCTGGGTCAGTCATTTGCGCAACTTGTTTCGTCACGCGCCCATTCAGCCAAGCAGAGGGGCTAGCAACCTCACCTACCGACTACTTCAATGATAAAGACGAGAAATGCACAGTGGCAAAGCTTTCTTGGTACTCGTCTGTGCGTCCTATAAAATGCTTTCAAACAAAATAGATGATAACAAGTGCGGATACAACAATGTTCTTAGCATAGAAACTTTCGGTGCCCTCGTCTGCTAAGCAGAACGAATGAAATCTTTAATGTCATTTCCTGGCATTGATGCTTCCTTGTGTATCAGCCTCTTCCTGAAAATTGGTGTTCGCTCATACTATCTGAGTACGATTCCCAATCGCTTTGTATTTAACCAATTTGCTGAGAACAGATTCGCGGAACCCCGAATGGTATGGGTTAACATACACATGAGGAAGTGAAAATATATTCTGCGGATGATTTCGGAAAACTCGTGGACCGCATGGGATCGCACAGCTCACCGTTTTAGACTTTCGTTCTGCAAGCAGCTTAACGCTTGTCAAGGCTCTTCCTAGACAGTAATGACCGTTCCGAACAAATATGAGTTATTAAAGGGCATTGCTATCGTCTCTGGTTATTAGGTAGCCTATTGGAAAACCCTTTCGTGCAAACATTCAATTTTGTTTAGGAGTTTAAATTGTGCAATGTAATCCACTGCCGAAGGTTGGCAAAAGTTGCAACCGTTCATTCATTCATTTATTCGATGCTCGCTGGGTTCGTAACGGTCAAGTCCATGGTTGATGGCAAGGTATTTCCACGTGTTGAACCTTTTCCCTCCGCATGCTAATTGGCTGTGGGGTGCTGTTATGGAAGCTGAAGTAAAGGAGTCATCCCAAGTTGGCTTGTCAACCATTCGATCTGTAGAAACTTGTCCATTAGAAACCTTATGCGCGGCGCAGTTGTTGTGCTAATGAACTGTGCTTGGACAGGTATTGGAAACTACCGCTAAGCACACTGTTTTACCCAATTTTGCTGGTTAGAAATACCCCTTTGCGCCAGCCTAGCAATGGCCTGATGAAGTTCATCTTTCTTACAAAATATCCTAAGTTAATTTTCTGCTTTTTAAGGTAAGGAAGTGACGCGCCAAAATTGGAAGGAACTCGCTGATGTTCTAAGATCGCTTTGTGTTCCACTTGTTGATACAGCGAAAGTGATCAGCTGCTATCAATCACCTACGAGTTTTCCATGCTGCCTGAAAGATCAGTTTCCCAACATACTGATTTCTAATGGGACGTTTGGCGTACTGTTGTTTTACCATGATATTGTAGCGTTTTATGACGGCGTTGAATGACAGACATTCATTGATGCTCTGTTGCGATAGATTGGTCCGTGCGAAAGCCAACCCTACTTTGAATAGAAGGCCATTCACTTGGCGCTTTGTTTAGTCACTGCTACATGAATTACAAGATGTGCGGGTACAGTGATTACGCCATACGTTGCGCCAAATGTGTCATACGAGAAGAACGTTAAGTTGATGTTTTGAAGTATGCTGACAAGACGAAGTTGATAAAATTGCACGCGAACGATGGCCTCACAACGGATATACAATAGAAAAGACCGAAGGAAGCACATCCAGGCAATGTAACGTAATTATTGATATTGAAAACAGGTCTTCTGTTGACGGGGTTGAGTTTAATGCCGTAAACACGAGATACGGCAATAACCCGTTAGATGAAATCGTTTAATCCAATAAGGATACGAGCGCAGTTTTCGGAACCACCTTGTTCCGTCGTCAGCGCTAAACAATCTATCGCAACAGAACGTCAATGAATCCTTGTTTAGCGCTGAAGACGAAACAAGATGGTTCCGAAAGCTATGCTCGTATCCTTATTGGATTAAATGATTTCATCTAACAGGTTATTGCCGTATCTTGTGTTTACAACGCAACTATTGTTATTGTATTGTGTTGAAAATCGGATTCTTTGTAACGGTGTAGTTATACATGATAAGGCATATTAGTACGACTTGCACCGTTTAACCTTTTATTTCAAACAACTCGGAGTTTTCGGGGTCGCACACACCCAGTCATCAACGACTAATGGTTCATTAGTCGCTGATGACGGGGTGTGTACGACCCTGAAAGCTCCGAGTTGTTTGAAATAAAAGGTTAAACGGTGCAAGTCGTACTAATATACCTTATCATATTGTGTTGTGTTTTTTCGAAAGACAGGGTGTCTTTTAACGGGAGCGTAGATCTTCATGAGGTCTTTTTCACGGATTTTGTCCCGTTGGTTGCTGTACGTGAGCAGATCTATAAGTAATCTGACACTTTCTCCCTACCACCGGATGGATGAGAGTAGTTATGAGAGAAACGCGTTCAGAAAACAACGTACACTTTTCCTCGAATATTTCGGAACGCTCGAGTTCCGTCTTCAGCGAGCAAGAGGAGGTGTTTATTCCGTAGTCGGGTTATATACTATCAACCGTGACAGGGGTGTACAGGTCAGCGATGTTTGGAGTGCTATTGTCAATAAAACTAAGTGTTGCTCCTTACCAAACTGACCTGTACTTCCTTCCCCATTGTCCGTGCCTAGTATATAACCCGACTACGGAATAAACACCTCCTCTTGCTCGCTGAAGACGGAACTCGAGCGTTCCGAAATATTCGAGGAAAAGTGTACGTTGTTTTCTGAACGCGTTTCTCTCATAACTACTCTCATCCATCCGGTGGTAGGGAGAAAGTGTCAGATTACTTATAGATCTGCTCACGTACAGCAACCAACGGGACAAAATCCGTGAAAAAGACCTCATTGTGTTGTGTTATATTAAAAGAGACGGTTTCCCTATTTGTTGATTTAAATGGCCTATGCTTTCGGAAACGACATGTTTCGTTCTCAGGGTCAGATCAGAATAGTGGTTTGATGTGCACCGACAATGGAACACGTTGGTTCCAAACGCTTCGCCCATTAAACATACGGGAGCTATCTCTTTCATTATAATGAAGTACTCTGTTACAAACAGACCAACATTCAAGTTTGTATTGTTATGCAGTCTTATAGTATGCGTATTTGCAATTTATTGTTCTTGGAGACTGGGTTCATTGTAACGGAAGAGACGGTTGAGTTGGCTTTCTACGGATTCTTCCCGTTTTCGAGCGTCTGAAATTGAACGAAACAACGCCCTTGGGCCCCAAGGGCGTTGTTTCGTTCAATTTCAGACGCTCGAAAACGGGAAGAATCCGTGGAAAGCCAACTCAATTTATTATTCTTACGGTTAAACAGTTCATAGTGTTAGCCAGCAACCGGAGAAGTGTACTTTCCGATGCTTCGTTAACTAAAGTGTATGAAGTGAAACTTTTTAAATGTAGGCAAATGATATCTCACTAGAGGCAAGGAAAATGCAGCTTATCGATCGTAGAGCACCATTACTCATGCCAGCATATCGCTGACAAACAGACGAATTTTTCCTTTTGCACAATTTACGTAAATTCGTTTATTCCAAAGCACGGCTTCAATCCCGTTAAAACATAAGCAATGTAACGCGCAATTCGATCGCCGACCTCGTCAGTCCCGAAAACTACGTGTGACATTGCTTATGTTTTAGCGGGATTGAATTCGTGTTTTGGAATAAACAAATGAGATCATATCCCGTGCACGGAAATCCTACTTTTAAGTGGCGTAAATATGCTTAAATCGCGTCTATTCCTCCGTAGCCGATGTTTCCCTTTGAGCAGCTGATGGCTGTTGCATCATACCATTGCGTTGCACTGATGCTGTGCCGGCGAGTATGCAGACGACATTGTTGCTTGCTTATTGCAACTTGATCTTCACCTTCGAAAAAGCTGACGACGTATGCAGCAAGGGCTAGCCGCCTCCTTTGAAAAGGTGACGGTCAGCTGCTCCGACTGCCTACACTTTATCCAACGAGTGTTGTAGCGCCTACTTGCCTCTGTAAGTTTTGTTAGCGTTGTTTTCTTTCAGGTGGAAACGCTTTGTAGAGAACTTTCTTCACCCTCTGTTTCTGCTAACGTTGGGCCGAATACCAAAAGAGGGTGGAAGGTGTCGGTGACAGATTTTGAGCATTTCAGAAGTGCTTCTCAACATCCCGTTCAAGCCGAGCTTAGTAGCTCGACGCGCTCCTTCCTGGATTTCCAATTGGAATTTATTATGCAAATGCAACAGGCGCTTAGGCAGTTCTTCATGCTTTTACCGAAGAAGGCGGCTTTCATTGAAACTTCACGCCGTTGGTGACTTGTTTCTAAAATCTTTTAATAACATTTATTTGCCTGTTGAATTACTCGTCACCTTTGAAAATGAAACCGCTATTTTCCAAAGTAAAACGTAACCCAAGTTCCATTCCACTGCTCCGGAATGAGTGCTCCTACTCCGTGCGGTTGCTCGGCCATTAGTTCTTTGACGGTGGATAGCACTTCCTACCCATTCGAGCCGGTTTGAAAGAGGCCAACTGTAGCCCGTTTTGGGCGTACATACGCTTTTCGTATGTTCCCTTTCTGCACACGCAATAGTAACACGAATTTGTACAAATAGAACCGACTGCTCATCTCGCCTTCTATTCAATGCGTAATCAAGTAGACGCTAGATCCGAACAATATTTTATTTGTGCCTTTCACTGGGAAACCGTATGCATGCTCTGCCAACGTGGACAATATCTGGTTAACGCCGTTTGGCATTAATTCACCACGGCCACGGTTGAGTTATTTGACGATCGGTCGATTTTCAAAAAGTCATTCATCCGCTTGGGCTGTTTGCGCAAAGCATATTGTGATATATGGCAACAAGAGAGCGAATGTTCAGCCAGGAGGGCAACAAGAAATTGGCAGATTGAGGTTATAATAAGTTTACCCACTGATTTTCGCCTGCGTGCCTGCATAATTGTCATTGCGGTGCTGTTATGCACACGGTAAGAAAATGCAGGTACGTATTACAGTTGAAACTTTAAGGAACCGCACCCAGAGGTAAAAATCCTAATTAGGACTTATTCTGTAGACAGTCTGGAGAGGTGGAGGGCCAAGCAATGGCCAACGCTGCGCTCCGGGAGTTGATGTAGCCACATTTTTACTTTAGCTAACTACAGTAATACGTCGCGTCTTATCGGTGTATTTGTTAGACAATGCCTGAACTGGTTTCAACGTTGAGACCGGCTGGCGCACCAAATTGTTGTTGAAACGCTGCTCGCCGCGTGGCTATAAACAGCTGATGCGGTGGTTCAAGTGCCACGGCTAGAAGCGGCATGCTGACCGCCAGTGACAAACTCCGTAAAGCCGTATCGACTTCTCCCTGGCAGTTCGACCACTGACCCGGCGAATTGTAGTCTTAGAGTTCGGTCGGTCAAAAGCAGCGGCACTTCACTTGTCGACGGCCGGACAAACAAAGCTAGCCGACCTCGCCTCGCATAGCGGTCTTGGGAGCCGCTTGTCCTACTGTCGATTGGATAAATGAACCTGAAAATCGAATACCCTGGGCAAGCGGTTGATCGCAATCGCAGGCGATCGAATTGCGTAAAGACGTACGGCGAATTTTGTGCCCTCTTTGCTCTTTGTGGGTGCCGTTTGAAATAGTTGAAAAATTGGCTGCAAGAAAGCGGCGAAAGTTGGGCGGCGGTGGGAAGGCGCTTCCTGCTTTACGGCCGGCCTTGGCCATGGTCCTGTGGAAGGACCGTCCATCCTTGGCCGACGACCAACAGACCGCCCGGCCTTCGGCTGAAGGAAATTTGACCGACCTGGGACGACGATTGAACGAATTGGATTCCCTGGAGGCTAGTCCGTCGCACGGTAAGTGGGAACAGTCGATGACGAACTGCAATCGAAGAAGCACAAAGGAATATTGGCTCCTAGCAGTAACCATGTATTGGTCCAATCAATGCCTTTTAGGTGTGAAGGCGTCATCCAGCTATGACAACGTTTTTCTGCATGCAGCGCTGAACAGGCTTCGACGAAGGCGAGCCAACAACCTGCCTTCGCAGGGTGTTAAGTCGAGCAACATGTGGCTCCGGTGGCTTCAGCCGTGGAAGTGGAGGCGTTGGAAAGCCAAGACTTACCGAAAAAACTCTGCCAACGGAGGTACGTCATCGAATCGGTTGATTCACTTTAGTTTACACGCCAAGTTGATTTCGAACGTTAGGCGCATTATAAAAGCAAGTTTTAACCGTCTGGCCGCTTGGCTTTACAAAGTCGTGTCTGTTTATCATTTTCAACGAGGCTTAACCAAACATTGCTCAGCTAACAAGTTCCCAATGGTCCTTATCTATCCTAGTTGGATTGAGCTTGCTCAGGAGCTATGGCGACCTTTTTCAGTTCGGAGATTATTCCGCACCTGACAACTGCTTTAAAAATTTTATCTCCGATTTCCCCTTGTCAAACGCGATCCGTTTTCACCAGTTCAGCTTTTGTTCGCCGATTTCGTTGTCCAATGCCTGCGCGCCGATGGTTAGTAGCCGATAAACGCTGTCCAGTTGAAAGATCTTTGCTTGGTCCACCACTGAGGGGCCAAAATGTGTAGCAAACTTTGGCTAGGCTTACAGGTTGCAATTTTCGCTTTCTCGAACATTGATTGAGAATTGCCACCTCAATAGCTACATTTTTCCTGCCCGTCGCCTGTGGCTGCCGGGAGGTTTTTGAGCGCATAGCAAACGTGCGCGACTGCTGGTGGCCTTGGCATCACTTTCGCTCGGCTTTGCCGCTTCTAAACTTCGCAGGCGGTTCCTTAGTCGTTTGCTTGTCTTCGTCGAGACGAGACAAACCGCTTTACTATTTTCCACTGACCACTCTTCAACAATCTTTGTTTCACGTGCAAGTGTTTGCTATGCTTGCGAACGGTTGAAACGTCGCTTGAACTTGTTTGTCTAGCAGCCATCGTTCGGACAGAGAGTAGTCAAAACACCTGTTATACCATTACGCCGCTGGGTTTGTTTGCCGCCGGTGCTTTTTCCAGTTCTTCGCCTAGTGCGACTACTCGTCCTGTTTGGTCCAACCGGTCGTGATTATGCGTACCAAAAGTTAGGAAAAAGCGGCACAGTACCTGAGCATCATTTACAGTTGACCAAGTCAAGGTTACTGTTTTTTGCGACTGCTTTTGTAGTACTTTAGTCTGTCAATAAATCTTAAAAAGGCAATTATACGTTTCCCTGCTAACCGAGAATCGCGACGTTGGCATACTTGTTCGTAAAGCAGTCTGCGCACTAGCGGCAGAGGCAAAATGCTCGCCACTTGTTCTGGCAATCGGCGCTGAAATTTTGTTGCGCACCTTTTTGAAGGCGCTTGCTTGATTCTTAACAGTTGGTGGTGGTCCTGACGTCGGAGCGGCGGACACTCGAGGTGTCAACCAACCGGCCGGCGTTTCCGAGCAGCGGCCAAGCGCAGTGTAAGCTGGTGAGGTTGCAGCTACTCCATGCAAAACCCAAAGTTGCCTTGTTTATATTGGTCGCCTCCAAAGCTAGTCGGCGTGCAAAAGCGTGCGAACAAATGTGGATAATGTGAAGTACACATTGTCTAGTGAAAATCAAGTAACATTTATTGTATTTGACCCACACGGCTTTGATCCCGTTAAAGACACACAATATAGCACGTAGCTTTCGGGACACTTCCTAGTCCCGTCATCAGCGTGTACAAAGGAAGTATTGGCTTAGAATAACCTAGTGAAGGAAGAATCTTGTTTAAAATCTTTACAGTTATCTTTGCAGTACTTTAGGTACTTGAGGTTTTAAACTGTAAAGTGACTTTCTGAAATCCTTCTTCTGTTTGTCTCTCCCTTGTTAATTCTTCTTGGTTAGCCCCTGTTCGTCGTATCACCGACGAGCAGGAAGGCAAATAGCAACATTTCGTTGTCCAAACCATCAGGGACCAAATGTCACTGAAGTAAATTCCATCTTCTCTGTTTATGCAATCATTGTAATGGCTATATGATGCTTCTTTATACTTTCTTAATTTAAAATTCCTTTCCCAAGTCAACGTGCCAAAATAAACTTGGTCGTTAAAGATGGGACAACCAACAGCATGTTCCACAAATGCCGAGGTTCTTTTGCATTCTTCCATAATGGTACGTGGGTCCTTGGTCTGTGGTCTTCCTCTGGAAGAGGAAGTGTCACCTCTTAAGTCTCCTATAAGCATTATGGTATCTAGTGAGACTTGCCAAATGTTGTTGAATTCTATGAGTAGTCGTATGTCCAGTTTCTCCAATATAAGTTGCTCCGCATTCACATTGTATTTGGTAAACAGTCCCTTGTCTGTTGTCCGTTGGGAGTCTAGTTTTATCAGTCCTCAGAACAGACCTGAGGTTGGAGAGACTTTTAAAGAAAGTCCTAATTCCAAACTATTTGGTCACTAGCCATATAAGTTCACAAAAACCAGGACAATATGGCATGACCAAAGTCAAGCCTCTGTCCGTATCTCTTCTCCTGATAATCTCTCCGTGTCTCAATTTTTGCAACCTTCTCATACACTCTGTAACAAGGCTTCCCGGGTAATCATTTAGTGTCAAGGTCTTGTGAATGTGGGCTAGTTCCTCTTCTAGGAATTCCTTATCACGTAGCCTCCATGCTCTATCCACCATCCCTGTGATAACACCTATCTTTACTCTTAGAGGATGGTTGGAATATAAGTTTAAGTATCTGTCCGAATTAGTTGGTTTTCAGTATACTCTGGTAGATAAACGAGACCCTCATCTCATCAATAACACGTCCAGGAAAGGTAAACGTCCTTCTGCTTCTTTCTCCATTGTAAATGCAATAGTTTGTGGGAACAAACCATTTAGGTATTCCAACAAACTGGTTTCTTCGCCATTTCTCATAATAGTAAATATGTCGTCTACGTATCTCTTAAAAATTCGTATCAGGTAGTCTTGGAATCCTGAAGGAAAGGCTTTCTTTTCAAAGTGTTCCATGAATATTTCCGCTATCACCGGTGATAGGGAACTGCCCATAGGAGTGCCTCGCTTTTGCATATAAAGAGAGTCGTTCCATCTTCTTCCATGCAGAATCTTACAAGACGTGTAATGTGAAAAGGATTAAGGCTTATTCTGTCCGGAAGGAAAGAGTCACTAGAAAGTAAGTCTCCAATGATGTTGTACGTGTATTCAAGAGGAATACTTGTGAACAGGTCTTTAACGTCATAGCTAACAAGGATATCTTCTGGGTCAAGATGTATTCCCCTGATCTCCTCCACCCTGATCCAGCTACGTGCTATATTGTGTGTGTGTGTGTGTTTAACGGGATCAAAGCCGTGTGGTTCAGATAAAAAAGATGAGAACATATCCCGTGTTCAAAAACCCTATTTTTAACATTTATTGTATTCAAATTCAATCGTTTCTAGTCGGCTAAGTGAGAAGCATTTCCGCTATTGTTGTTTGCTTGCCATTTCGCTCGATTTATTCGAAGCGATAAGTCAAAAAAATTTTTCCTCGATTTTTGAACTTGTGTGTGGTTCACCTGGCAGCAGTGCAATTGTGCACAGTCTTCCATAACAACTGCATTGCTGTTGCGATTATTTGTTTATTTATTTGACATACAATCCATTAGCTTTTGGAAATCGATTTGCGGCCGGTTGTCCTTATTTCTTGGACGGTGAAACTGTTCCTCGACCGATGATGAAACATAAGAAGTTCCGCAGGAACCAGACTGCATGTGAATGAAATAAGTAATCGTAATGGCAGAGCCAAGTAGGCTAATAATGTAATGCTTAGTTTTTGAGCGTATGATGTTGTTCGGGGTAGATTACTTAGTTTTAAACGTATTATTTGTTGACTATTCTTCGGGCTTTACGGAATTTGCAATTTTTGTTGTCCCTGTAGAAGAATATAAAACCAAATGCACGGACGTTTGATGCTACTGCTTTTGCTTTGCGCTGTCGCTACCGTCTTCCTACGATGAATTCCGTTAGCTGTTTGCTATCACGCTTTTTTAAAATCTGCCAAGAGAGTTAAGCCAATAAATTTTTCTCCGTCGGGAGTGGCGGGTGTTTGTATATGGAACCAATGCAGCTCTGCGTGTAAGGTTTCATAAAATTGAACGGATTGAATATGGACAGCATTGATTACGTAGTCGTACATGCATGACGACGGAGATAGAATTGGAAAAGGGACGAAGTTGTTTTGTTCAACATGAGTTTTTAGGTCGTCTTTGTTGTAAGGGATCAAGTTAATGGGCGAATTGTGAATGAAGGGCCCCATTGCTACCAATACGTCACGTGAAGTCAATGAAAGGCGACGTTGTCTACTTTGATTCATCGTCCATGCTTTTTATGCGTACGCTCACTAATTTCTGGTCTTGATTTAACGACCTTGTTTTTATAAATGCTTTTATTGATTTTTTTAAAACCGAATATCCTCCTGGACTGCATTGGAATTGATTTTGCGACAATGAACAGCGCGCCTCTTGTTTCCAATGCAGTTAGTGAGTCATTTATTTTTCTTTTTGATTCAAGCGGGAAGTCGGCTGTCCCAAGTTGTTGCGGAGTTTGAATTTGCGTGACATATCGCAGAATTTGCTACCTTTTCCAACTGGTAACCATCCTCTTTTTGCGCCGGCATTTGCGCCTTTGTTTCGCGAAGTTGGCAGTTGCCCTTTTTGCATTGCATGTTGTTTTTTTTAATTCCATATTTTTAAATTGGTTGTCGCTTCTCGTAACCTTGTGGCGTTGCAGATTAACGCGCAAAGTGTTTTCTGGCATTTCGCTTCTTGCGAAGCCGCAAACGACGCGAAAACTAACAATGAACATACGCGAATGTTGTTATCCGTTTTTGTTTCATTTTTTCGCAAATGCCTTCAAAGCAGAATCCCGTGGTTGCTGTGATATTTGCTTGCATGTGAGCAAGTTTTGAACCTTTGGGTATTGTGGTGAGCCAGGTCGATCATTCGTTTCGGTCATTTTCTTTCCAAGGATCAGTGATTGCTTGCCGAAAGCACTTTGGAAATCGCTTGTCTGTCTTCACCAGCTTGTAATTGCATCACTTATGCATGTGTTTTCCTTTTAGGTTTAATTGTTATCGTTCGGTCTCCATGACGGCGGATTAGCTTCAACAGTAATATGTTATTAATGTTTTTATTAATCCAATATCATAGGCAGTCCACCTCCTTTCCCTATCATGTTGACGAACTGGGCTGACCAGATAAGTCATAACTGTTCTATAATAAATGGCGTTGTTTTGGGTTTATGGATTCTTCTGTCGGCAGTTCTCGTAATTCGAACGGCTTTCATTCGCTTAGGAAGAATAGAGGCGATTGTTCATCGAATCGTTTGGCTGCAGTATGCCGTTTGATAATTTGTCTATTTTCCTGTAATGGAGTAGCATCGAACCTTCACTGCTTTTACCGAGTTAGCGTTTTGCGAAAATAATAATTTTTCCGGTTAACGTAAGGCGCTCGAATTACCCATTTTCCGACCAAATATGCGTGCGTATGCTTAGTTGGCGCGTGACAAGACGGTAACCTAATGTTTGAGGAATGGGACAACTTGAAAGGTGAGACGAAAGCACATATTCAGAGCAGCTTAATATCGGTTTCTTAATTGATCTTTCACTTTTGAAACTATCAGCAGCGGCTGCCAAGTTTATTCTTTGCAAAAATTTCGAAGATGCTCCTATTGACCGGAGCGCGCGACTTTGCGTTATCGTCGTTTGCCAGTGGGGTGGCAGAGGAGAGGAAGAAGTTGAGAAGTAATTGAGCAATTTGGCTCGTATGTTTTTGCCGCCTAGTTGGAAGTGGTCCCATTTAGCGTAGTCCTTTCGTACATTGTCGTCGCGAATGGCCGCGCGGAACTGGTGGCACAGTGGTTAAATAAAAAAATACTTTGGGATTGCTTACGTCAGCCAATTATTGAATTTAAGGAATAACAAACAGTTTTCCGGGGCCCTCCGCGGCCCGTCCAAATTGGCTTAATCAAAATGGTCGCTCCTTCAATCGACCTCGCTCGTTTCAATGCTTCAAATGTCTGTTGCGACTCTGCCATCGAATTTTTGAGGAAACAACTAAATGTAACGCTTTTCATATGTCCGACAATTGAGCACCACTTCTGCGCCGGTTGTTCCAATTTCATATTACGGGTTTTCTTTTTCAGTGGCAGCTGTTTTTCGGCACAGCTTTGAATTGTATTTATTGGTCTGTTGCAGACGTTGTTTTTTTGGGATTTCCTCCGCGGTGCAATGCGCAGTTATTGAGCTACATTTCCATATCTCTCTCTCTCTCTCGTTTACCTTAGGATCTTTCGATACCCGCTTGCAGAGCTTTCAGAAATAAAAGTTATGCTATTGTGATCTTTAAGAAATTGTAGCATTTTTTCGACCCACCTTTTTGAACGACGGCAGCCATTCAATTCCTGCGCGCAGGTGGATTATTTTAATTGACTCTGTTATCCTTTGTCTACTTGTAGTTATTTACGGCTTTTGCGTGCATTCGTTGTTTCCAAAATACCGCGCGACCAAGGAAACGATACACGAAGCATGTCCATCATGCTGAAGTCTTCGTGGCTTTCGGAATCTATTACGTCAGTTTTCAGCGATTGCGGTAATGGAGTTTACATCGAAATTTGAATATATAATAAATTCACTGCATTGAAATAAGCCAGCTTCGCTCGGGAGTTGAATGGGCGCAACCATACTTTTCGTCATTTGCCTATGTCGGGCGTATAGGTCGACCTCTTGATTTTAGTTTAGTGCAGTTATGATTCATCTTAAGTGTTAATATCTTAAGTGAAGTGTACGAACTAGCTTTGTCGTGTGTATAGCAATGGAAAGCTTTAAAATTAGGCAATTTTAATGACTTGTTGTTCAAAATGCTGAAATCCTTAAATCCTTCCGCCAAAGTCTTACTGTAAGTCAGTGTTTCTCAAAGGGGTCGGTTCCGCCCCCCCCCCCCCCGGGGGTCGGTCAGAGATTCTGGAGGGGGAGGTGGAGACAAAAGGGGCAGTTGGGGGCGCTGGCGCGGCCAGGGGGTCGGTACTGCCCCCCTGGGAGCAGCAGACGACTGAAGCTTCTGGACCTCTGCAGCCGCTCAATGGCAAAATCGGCGGCGAACGGTTCTCAAAAGGTTTCTAAGACTGGAGGGTAAAAAGAGGAAAAATTCGGTGCCTTCGAGTACACCTTGTCACTTTGATCGGATTGTTAGATTGCCATTCTAGCGGCAATAGGGTGAACCACTGCGCTCTACAGTTAGCAGAGAATCTCTCACCCCCGCTGGAGTAGTAAGAGCATGCAGGGGGCAGTGGCGAGCCTGCAGCTCGAAAAGGGGGTCGGTGGCGAGGCCGCAGCTCCGAAAAGGGGTCAGTGAGAAACACTGCTGTAAGTGGACAACTTGTCCCTATGGGATTTTGTCCCTACGGTGTATAAGTCGACCTGGCGTACAAGTCGACCCCTAATTTTGCGGTTCAGTTTTTCGCATTATGGACTCGCCTTATACGCCGATATATATATATATATATATATATATATATATATATATATATATGATGTTGAGTTTTCACAGATTTTTCCCGTTGCTTTGTACGTGGATGGATCTGTAAGTAAACTGACACGGTCACGGTCTCCCTACCAACGGATGGATGAGAGTAGTTATCAGAAGACGCGGTCAGAGAACAACGTACGGCTTTCTGTCGGATATTTCGGAACGCTCGAGTTCCGTCCTCAGCGAGCAAGAGGACGGAACTCGAGCGTTCCGAAATATCCAAGAGAAAGCCGTACGTTGTTCTTTGACTGTGTCTTCTGATAACTACTCTCATCCATCCGTTGGTAGGGAGACCGTGTCAGTTTACTTACAGATCCATCCACGTACAAAGCAACGGGAAAAATCCGTGAGAACTCAACGTCATGAAGATCCATGCTCCTGTTAAGAGACATCCCGTCTTCTGATATATATATATATATATATATATATATATATAACAGGTGTACATGTTGGAGTTGTCCTTCCGGAACGATTGTAGCTCGTTGTATGGTACAGAGACTGCGTGATTGATTACAAATTGGACCTAACCAGTGACTGGTTAAAAGGTCTTTAATGGTAAACGCACACACAGTGAATATCGAAGCTTTCGGAACAGCCTAGTTCCGTCGTCAGCGATTGGGATGGGCCATTTGTACATATTCACATACATATTAAGTTTCTGTAGCTTCACCTTGAAGCTTACGGTTGTGATGCATTTCAAATTGATGTTCAGCGAGCCTTCAATTAACAGTGCGTGCTTCGTCGATCAGCAATAAGCAGTGGATTGTAAAATGTTGGCAACACCAAATGTACTTTTATCGTAATTACAGGCTTGCTCTACTTCAGTTCGAAGCGGGTCACATTCGTAAACTTCTACACCCTAATGAAACAATATATACCTGTCGGAAAAGACCCTGCATTCATATATATATATATATATATATATATATATATATATATATATATATATATATATATATATATACAGTGGAGCCTGTATAAGTTGGCCACTCAAGGACGGTAAGGAATTGGCCAAAATATAGAGGCGGTCAACTTAGAGGTGATCAACTTTGGAGGTTCCACTGTGTTTGACATGATCGAGTGTACGGCTTGTTCCCGTTGGAAGTTAAAATGTGTCTGAAAATATATCGAAAACAGCGGTCTACCAGCGAATGGATGGGCAGTTATTAGAGAAATTTTCAGAACACTGTAATCTTCGTAGCTTTCGGAACTACCTTGTTCCGTCTTCATCGAATGGTAATGTTACTTTTGACTTTCAGCGGGAAGAAGTCGTACATTCCATCATACTACATAGGAGACCCGTTACAAAACACCCTATGTTCCACTGTATACATGGATATATGTATATATCTATGTATGTAAAGCTTTTTCTATGGTTTCTTTGATTGCACTCTGACATCAAAACGATAACAGGGTGCAACATCTGTCTTGGAATAGCAACGAACTGACGCTTATGGAACGTCCAATTCTCAGGAATTATCTTCTTTTGAAGGTAGGCGCAAAATAGTGTTACGTTGCCATTTTTGCCGATTCGGCGAAATCTCAATTTGATCCTCGCGAACCGCTGATGTTCGGGCTTCAGCGGTTTCCCATTTTCGCCAGTGCCTACGCGTCCAGAGGAAAGCATGTAATCAGTATGGAAGGATTTTGTACGTGTACAGTCGCATTCAGGATAAATAAGCGTTTGGCATTTTGGCTGTCCTCAGAAGGTGGCGTTCATAACAGTTGTTTCCCCAAGGCGCATTGTTCCACTTGTTGTCCTGGAAACGGGCGTCCAAATCAATTTATGTTCGCGAAGGGGCTTCCGGATGCGGAAGACCGGATTTTTTTCAAGAATTGGATCTTCTACGGGCGATGGACATCCGTCGCCTGCAGCGCACGATCGTTCGGAGCTGTAAACACCATTAATTTTGTGCGCGAACGGACAACAGGAAAGCTATCCCAAAGTATCGACTGTCACATAGGCGTAACCCCCATTGGCCGACGAATTGTCTTACTAGTTCCATTTCGCCAGTGTGCGTCGCGATACTTTTCCTTGCGTAGCAATAACGAAGGCATCGTGTAATTGATGCGCACCGTTGTGGCCGATTGTTGAATCGGTTCTCGAAATGCAGTGGGTTCGTCCGTGTGCATGTCATGCTCTCACGTTGACGCTTGGTCGAATGAGAAGCAACGCGCAAGCGTTAATTGTTCCTCTCCACTTCCTCCAGTTACGTAATTCCGGCGTAATTTGGCTGCTCATCAATTGCAGCCCGTTCATTCATTCTCAAAGAGCGCGAGGGGGAGAGAAGGAGGTTTTGTCGAATTCCACCGGGCATTTGCCCTTTAGCATTTCGTGTACCAGTCAGTTGAACGCACGTGTTGAATGGAAGCGCCTACGCGTAAATAAAACTATTTTCTCCTTCTCTTCACATCTTCAATTTCTGAGTACGTGCACGTTGGTGCGGTGGTTGCTTATTTGTGTACGTTCATTTTCGTCTTGCCGTTCTTTTAAGTGAACACTGGATCGTCGGGCGCAGTTGGGCTTTTAGGGCGAATCATTGTTGATTAATAAGACTGGCGATTATTCATTTCGCCCCCCTGCTTGACCAGTCGTGCTTCCAGTTCGTTCTTCGTCGCCTTTTACATTGTTAGCCGTCGTTATTTATTCTGCTCAGCTGTTTTATTGCCTTGTGACTTTCGGCTCCTTAATTGATCAGTTGCGATTGCCCGCTCTGTGTATTGTTCACACAGTGCACCACTGTTTGGCCGTCAGGTTTATAATCAACGTTTTTGGTTGATTCGTCAGAGATAGGAAAGACAGAGAGAACGACAAGATCGCCAAGCCGGTTTTGGCGGTCTTTGGCCTCATTCGTTCAGGTCATGTCCCCCAACTGCGAATTTATCACTCTCAATGGTTTCTACCTTCGGTTGTACCACTTCTGCGATTGACCGCGCCGCCGGCCAGACGGTGAACCTTTCTTTTCCCTTCATTTGTTTCCGAAATGTTATGCGAACTTCTCTTCCTTAAGGGAAACACCGAAACAACAACGGCATGTTGGAAATTTACTCTCTGTCCACAATTGACCATCATTGAGAAGCGTGTGTCAGTCTTCCGTTGACATTCCATTAATTGTGTGCAATTTTAATGCAGCGCCGTAGACGCGCTGTTCAATCATATTAATATATTGGTGTAACTTCATCGTTTGGTCGTTCCTCTTCGACAACGTTGATAGGTTGCCGTTGTAAGGGTATCATTGCGTGTCTCCAAATGTTCTGTTACACGACATGTTATCGTCACTTGAAGTACGAGTCGTTTTCGTCTAGATCCCATAGTCGATCATGAGCGAGAGAGAGAGAGAGAGAAAACGAACAGGCAAATCAATCATTGCGATTGACCAAATTGGTCACGTTGTCGCCATTTACGGGTAAATCTGGTGGGCCACGTTAAGGCTTAACGGTCGACAGTCGCTTGGGGGCCCATTCTAGGTCCCATCTACGATCGCCACAGCGATAAATTCAGTTTTGCAAAGCTGACGATCGGAAGATGCGCGATTGCAAGGCGTATTCGTCTCCATTTGCCAATTATCGAACCTTGCAATGTCCTCAGCAGGGGGACTTCGAACTCCGTTGTACCCATTAGCGGAAGCCGTTCGACCATGGCCAATTAAGATTTGCAACAGGGAGACGTTCCCTTGTGGTTGGTAATATGCATGCGGATAAGCGATGCCTGCACCTTTGTCGTTGTCGTCGTCGTCGTCGCCAAAACGTTTCCCATATATAATAGCCAATTCTGCACCTCCCAATCTGCCACTTAATCGCCGTCGACTTCAATTATCGTTTCAGTTTGGACATTCAGTTCGTGTCTTAGTGGATGACTGTTTCATCTCATCCTGTCAAAGTCGCGTAATCTTAGACACCCCGTCGCCAAGGCTCATTTCTTCCATCGCAGAGGGTTCATACTATTCGCGTTAATTCTCTCTCTCTTTCCCTCTCTCTTTCTCTCGAAAAAACTGCACGCTGACATGCTTGAGCGCTGTATTTGATCCAGTTTTTTTCTTGCTACGCTTTTATCATTTTGCATAATTGGAG
This sequence comes from Trichuris muris, assembly GCA_000612645.2. NCBI lineage: Eukaryota > Metazoa > Nematoda > Enoplea > Trichinellida > Trichuridae > Trichuris > Trichuris muris. Next base: position 25,124,360 of record CBXJ02000282.1, on the reverse strand, counting down.
ACGGTGCAACGACGAATTGATTTCCTAAGAGATCTGCCTAAGCCAGGAAGCTTATGCGTTTGCTCTTTTGCTCTACATCCTATTTTGCATTTGAGTCGTCATCACCAGTTGATTTAATTAACGGCCGTCGGTCTGATCTTTGCTGAGAGTTTCAGCTGGCATATATATATATATATATATATATATATATATATATATATATATCACCTGTGCTGGTCGATTTACCTTCGTTTCGAATGTATTTCCTTTGTTGGTTTAATGCACGCGTTTGCAGCAGCCCGCATCGATTTGAGAGAGATGGTCGAACCGCCCGCAGAGGAGCCGCCCCGCGATGCCGAGGCGAGGTGCCCATCCGAGACTCCTGGTGGTGCCGACGCATTCGGCCATCTCGTACTTGGTGTACGCTCGACCGATTTGGATGTACGCCCGAGTAGGGTGACAAACCTTCCAGTTGTTAATTTGCCGTCCGCCGATGGGACCCCAACGAGGTGCCACCCGAAGGTGGAATGCTCGTCGTCTCCTACACTTCCTCAGCAGCAACAGCAGCTGGAGCCGCCCCCGCCGCCTCCTCCTCCTCCTCCGTACGTGTCGGTCATTACAACGAGTAGCAAGAATTCCGGCACCGTCCACAATGCGCTAATTGTTCCTTGCAGCGTGATTGGTAAGCTGACTTTTCACCGCTATTTTAGCTTAGACAGGCAACTGAAGCTTATATGAGAGAGCAGCAGAACTTCGGAAGATTCAGTTTTCATCCACGCATATGACTATACGCTCCATCGTTCAGGGCCATATAGTAGAGAGTGAACAGTTTTTGCCGTTTGTCAAGTCTGAGGCGTCCGTGAGAAAGCGCTGTTGTAAAATGAATATTGCACACTTTTTTGCATTGCTAAATTGCTGATACAGAGTCGCAAACGTCGTTGATCCGCCTCCGTAGCCTCTATTGGAAGATGGCGGCGGTCGCCTAATGGGGTAGGTTGCATTTCGCATGTAGTCGAATTTCCCACCCAGTAGGAGGCGGTTGCCCAATTTTTATTAATGAATATCCGGCGAAATGCCCATCAGGCAAATCGTTTGATCGTAGCAGCGCTCCAAGACGTAGAATTTGGATAAGTGCTTCCTTTGTCGAATTCCCATGCCGCGGCGTTGACTCTGCACGGTCAACTGAAAACTGGCAAAATTGCGACGCCGCGAGGTTCACAGTTGGCGAATTGCATTTAGAATTTCCGTGTAGCGTTGCTGGTGGATGATACTCTTATTTTGTAATGCAGAGACAATTTAATATTAATATTCGCAAGGTTAAATCTATTTTGCGAAAGCTGCTGCTGGCTGTCTGATAACGGGTCGACAGGTAAGGCTTGTTTACATTTGAACCAATTGGCACCATAGCAATGGTCAGTAAAGACGAGAACGGCGCAGGTACGCTTTTCACGCAACGGAGCTTTTAAAATCAACTTGTTCCGTTGTCACCATCGTCGTCAGAGCCGTAGGACAAAGCTATTCAAGCCGCTGTTTATGAATGCGTTCGAAAAAGTGAAGCTCCGTTACTTGAATTGCGCCACGAGTCCATTTTGGGTGTCCTTATTTATAGTAACTGCTCGTTGATCCATTGGCTACGCACTCTTTCTTAAGGATGCTGTTCGCCACTGACGCGTGTAAAACCGTTTTGTAGATTGAATGAAACAAATTGCTGCCCATTGAAGCATTGCAAAATGGGCAGTTGTGACTTTCTACCTTGTCTACAATTTGCTGCGAGCGGCCGCTTCACTTTATTAAAATTTTAATATCGTAATTATGCAGTCATTCAGTGCGTTCACGCATGGTTACGTAAGCGCGAGCATGAACTTTTGAATGTTCCTACGAAAGTTGCTTAAGCTCAGAAGTGAGTTACACTTGTTAGCAGTACGGCTAAAACTGCCTCCAGCTCATTGGCCACCGACGGGATGTTTTGAAGGTTTACCGTTTGTGATAATGTCAGTAATATCCTAATACTACGAATATCCATCCGTAAGCCGTATATGTAAGTTTCGTTTCTTGTTTTCCTTTGAATAATATTAGCACGTCTCCTGTTGGACCCAACTAATTCATTCGTTTTTCCACTGTTTAATTCAACATGCCTTAGATCGGGATGTTTTTGTGAAGTGATTACTTTGCCGTGCTACAGTGGTTGAATTTTAAGTTTGCACACCGATTGTTGCAAAGATTGGTCGTGAAGGGAATTCCCAATTTCAAGCCCTTCTTGAACAGTCGCCTAATTAAGCGGAGGTGAGCTCAGGCAATCTCCTGAGGGGCTTCGTTACGTTGATTTCTTTTTCGGTCGCCGCAACGCTTCTCCTTCCTTTCAGTTTTTCAGCCATCATTGAATCGACAGCCTCCAATCACGTTGTAGGAATGTAGCGAGTTGATAATGTTTCAGACCGACCGGCATTCCAGTATGCGCGTTAACTTAGCAGTCCGCGCATCGTTGTATCTTTCTTCGTCTTACGTAACTGCATGCGATTATTCGTACCTTTTGAAGGCAAATTTTTGTTGCAGCTGTCGATGAAGATTTCTGCAGTCACCTCATTTGAATTGCAATGCACGCTTAGCTAATTAGTATTCCTTGCAGAAGGTTCCAAGGGAGCAATCGGCTGTCTGTACTGCCTTCATAGGCTTATCGTCTATGCTTTGGCGATGTGAAAGCGCGCAGCAGTTGCCGTTTTCCAGCTGGAAACCTTTGTTAATTTTTAACACAGCGAGTTAATTGGAAAAGAGCGCCGGAGCTTTCGGCACCTTATCTGTTATTGCGCCTTTTCAAGTTGCTTTTTCGATAAGTTCCAACGATTTCCCGCCTTTTTTCTGCCTTACCAATGCTTGCATATTTGCATAAACGAGCGACGCGTTCGAAAGTCCATTGGTTTGTCGAGAGGAAATCACCTATTAGTAGCCATCGTTTGCTTGCAAATCAAATGTGCAAAACTTTGTACGCATCGCGGGCGCCCCGTGGTTCACCCATTTACGTTTCAGCGAGCCGTTGCTTGCAATGCACACAAAGTTTAAGTTTCAGTGCGATTTACCCCGCTAAGTTTGCAAGCACTACTTATTTATCGTCCTTTGTCGCCTTTGGTTGAAATGTGCCCATAACTACGGTATATTGCAGGCACCAGCAGGACATCCCATTTGGTATTCAGCCGACGGGCATTGCTTCATAATCACGCTGATATACCGCCTTCAGATTCCGAGTATCCGGAAGATATTGGTACGCATTGCTTTGGTCTAGTTGTCCTCCCTCCTGATCGTGCACTCATGCCGTAGATAACGCCCTGGCGCCGACCATGAGCGGCCTGTCCGGAGATGTTGAGGAAATACCAGCCAAGGAACCTGATCTGAGTGCCCAACCAACCAAGTCGGCTCTAAGGAGGCGGGTAGCATTCGCGGACGATGTAGTCGACGCGGGGGGCGAACAAGCACCCTCTGTCGGGTAGGCTTAGTCCCTTGGAGACGAACACTTGGCCTCTAAGAAAGATTGTTTCCATTTTAGCACGCAATTAATCAACCAAATTAGCATTGCGGAAAGCGAAAGGGACGAAGAGGACGAAGACGGTCCGGTGACCTACCGGAGCAGTTCGGACGAAGAGGATGAGCCTCGCGTTTTAAGTATATTCTCCGTTGTGAATGGTCATTCGATGTGGGAGCTCACGTTGAACTGCATTAAGGCGGGCTCGCCTCAAGGGTCTATCGCAAGGACACACTTTCGCTGAAGGATATGCTCGACTTGCCGCCTCCAGTGAATGACATTCCCAACCAGACGCAGGAGGAGCGCCGTCAGAAAATGGAAATGGTTTCCGTGAAGTTGGAAAGGTAAGGATGGAGTGCCGTTGAACCTCGTTTTATCTTCAATGTACGAACACTGCAACTTGGCAGGAAGTTGAGCCAGCGTCCAACGGCCGAAGAACTTGAACAGAGGAACATTTTAAAAGGTGCCAATTGTGTTATTCTTGTTGGTTGGCCGGTTGTGTGACCAATCGTAGTATTTTTTGTTCCAGACGAAAATGCTCCGGCTATGGCCAAGCAGATGATGGAGCACCGGCGGAGGGTACTGCTGCGTAAGGTTGGACTCCATATATCGTTGATTGAAGCTAGGTCTCCCTTATGTTGGCTCCTTTTACGTTTTAAGCTCAGCTTTCGGCCAACCATTGAGGAATTGAAAGAAAGGCAGATTATAAAGTTCAATGACTACGTCGAAGTGACAAATGCCGAGATGTACGATCGTCGAGCTGACAAGCCGTGGGCTCGTTTGACGCCTAAAGATAAAGTATGATCTTTGGACCGTCCTTTTAGCCACCTGTGCAATTAGCTCGCTTATGATCCTGGGCTTTGTAAAGTTCGGAAAATTTTTGAATTTTATTTATTATTTACCCCCTGTTCACTTTGGGCGGAATGTACTTGTATGCCATTATAAGCAGTCTGGACGATTTGACGGCGTTGAATAACACGCTTAGCTTTCAGCACTTCTCATATCGCGTCTTGAACGGCGAACAAGTTTGCCATTCCGCAGCGCGATAAATGTTTAGTTGTACGGTTGACATATTAAGCTTAAACAGAGTAAACTGCAGCTATTAAGCACCACCAAGTTTCCCAAAGGTGTACTTATTCTGTATTTCTTTGGCTATTTTTGGTCTTCCTGCAAATTTGTTTCTCGGCGTCGTTCTATATTTTGTTTTTATGTTCATAGGTTGCAGCAGTGCTTCCGGGCTTCTAGCGTTAGTGTTCAGCAAGTGTTTAAAAAATGCGGAATGGATTAAGCTTAGTTTGCTTAATTAACTATTCCAGTATTGTTAGTGCTTGTTACGTTGGAATGTTAGCACCATTGTTCAATAGGATATTCGAATGGGAAGTGTGCAGCTTTCTGACATCATTGCAAAGCATTTCATTGCTTGCCATCCGATATTGGTTGGACCTTGTTAGAGGATGAATGGTATTCTGCAGGCAGGAACAGAATTGAAGCGCAGCGCTGCTAATGATTGATTTGGCTAATCTGAATGTCATACCTTCTTTGTGAATATCGGAAGGTCTTTGAGTTCAGACCTTGGCCACACTGCACATCAAATGGCGGTGCTTTGTACTTGTAGAGAAAGCTATGCCTTTGGTTTCAGAAAAAGTCATTAAAGTGTTTGTCAGCTTTTTTCCTAATTGCTTCTATGGAGCCATTGGAATTGGCTTTTGTTAATAGATGTCATTTCTTAAAAGTTCCTGCATTTTTGGGCGCATGTAAACTGGTCTATGTAAGTGCAGCATTTTTCTAATGATGAGATCTTTTGATATCTTACTCCTGAGAAGTTTCAAGTTCGCTTGCGTAAAGGTTTGGGGATACTGCGCAATAAAGTCGTCAAAGAACCTTCGATTTCAGCTGCTCTGCTTATCACAGTGCACAAAGAACTGTGTTCTAAAGACGCTGTCAGCTGCAATGTAGGCGGTTGCTTTGACGTCGGTACGGAGTAGTCCTTTGAGCCTTAGTTAAATTGTCAAGCTTAGACTGTCTACGATCTTATGACATTAACCTTCAGGATCTGCAGATCCCATTTGGAATATTTGAATTCCCATGTTTGTGAGCCAGACAGTTTGACTTTTTGTGGAATCCATCTTTGCACATTGTGCTCCGGAGCTGCGCAGAAATTTACATGGATATTTAGTCGAGTTATAGAATTTTGATCTAGTAATTCACGGAGACAAAAGTGTTGGAAATTTCAAAACCAAACTTTAACAACGCACGCGTTTTACGATGTTCCCAAATTTTATTTCTCGATAGTGAGAACCCCGGTTTGGGAAACTATTGTGTGATCGTAGTAAGAATGATCTCGTGTTCTCATTTTTTGCTTCGTTCATTAGTCATTTGTTTCAACGTAACAGCGATCCCATATTGTGTGAATTATCAAATTCGTTTACCTCATTTTTTAAAACAGTTGCTATCATGAGAAGCTGATGCAGTTGATTGTTTCACTGAGCGACTTTCAAATATTTTTGCCGACTTTTAATAAGTACTGTTTGTTTGCTACTTGCAAATTTTTACCGTCGGTCGGAGCTCATCGTCAAGGCGGGACCATCGAACTGCTCCACGCCGGGTTGCTCGAAGAACCTTCAACGCGACTTGAGCATGCGTAAATGTCGTTTAATTTTGTTCTGCGCTTTCAGGCTGCAATTCGAAAGGAGCTTAATGAGTACAAGAGTTCTGAAATGGAGGTGCACGAGAAGAGCAAGCAGTTCACACGGTAAAATTTCACGGTTCATCTTGCTTCGCGAAATTGTGTCAATTTCAATTCGCAGGTTTCATCGTCCCTGAAGCTACGCTCGCCCGGCGTAACCGTTTGCGTGTGTGTATATCTGCTGTGCTTTCGATGTTACTACCGTTGTGTGGATTGCTTGCTTTTCTGGCATATGCGATTGCGCGGTAAAAATGCAAGCTGTTTCCCTTTCCTTTGGCGAGGGATAGTATTCTTCGTCAGCTTTGCCACCCGATTGGCCATCTCTCCCTTTTCCTCCGGCACGTACCGTCTCCAAGCTAGACGACGTATGCTGGCTGTTGAATGAATTAAGATTATCGCCGCGTTGTCTTCACGAGGCGTACATTCCAGCGCGTTGAGGCTTTGTTTAAGGCTTTGGAAATTTACGCCTTCAATTGCGATTCTCCTATAACTTTCTCAGATGATCGGATTAAAGTGTCCTGGCCGCCGTTGCTTTGAGGTCAGTCGCGGTCGATTGCTCGACCTTCCAGTTGTGGGCAAGTGAAACTGTTTGCTATTTATAAATGAAATTGTTTGTCATATTTTGCCCAAGGTATGCTTTGTTTTGGTCTTATTGAATGTAGGCACTTCAGTATTAATGCATTTCACGTTGCAGATCTCGAAGCTCAGCAGTAGTTATTTCGAGGAAAAGTTTATGCTTTTCGCTCGAACGCTCATTGCTTTTGATATTTCCAGCATCGTCCATTGGTTGACACGTTCCATGACAATATGATCTACTTAGCTAGCTTACCAGAAAACACTTTTAAAACATCGCTTGCCTAAATATTTGTTATGAGGGAGCTATCAATGCCTTTTTGTCTCGGCAGCGTTTCGTTAAATTAACATTAAAGTTTTGTCAGTTTTGCTCCGTGAAATACAGGGGTATCTGTATCCGCAGGAATACGTTCTAAGTTTCCGTGAGTATTTGCGTGACCACTATACGTTGTAGGCTTTCTTGTACATATTGTCATGATAAATGAAGTATAGTAAAAGATAAGGGCAATAAAATATAATAGGATTTATATTTATTTTATTGCCCTCACAAAGAACACTTAATATAGCGACGTTATAAATTGTAATAAAAACTTGTTGAACACAGGATGTTTGGTAACGGGACCGTTTGTCATCTTGATCTTCAATACGGTGGTTACCCGTTGGAGCTTTTTGGTGTCTGAAATAAACCAAGAAAGCGCCCTACCAACGGATGGATGGGCAGTTATCAGGAAAAATCGAACACCAATATAACCTCGAAGCTTTCGGAACTTCCTTATTCTGTCCTCAGCGACTTTGGGAATAGTCCTACTCTTTAGCGTTGGTAGGACGTTTTCTTGGTTTATTTCAGACACCAAAAAGCTCCAACGGGCAACCACCGTATTGAAGATCAAAATAAAAACTTGCTGTGATAATGGAAGTGTTGCGGATTCAAAACAGACGAAACTCGCACGACATTTTTACTACCAGAAGCATCTCCGCACTGACACACACAAGAATAAGGGTTCGCAGGTAGTAGCGTAGGCACGGTATTTCGTCACCGGTTCTAACACTCCCCCGCCATGGGCGTCTCGGTATTATCGACGCCCATCAATTCACGGTTGCTGGTTCCAACAAGTACAGCTTAGATGTTGGTCTCATTATAGACCCCTTTGCCTTCCTAAAGCGAGCTGTTCGGCACAAGCCATCCTGACTTGGAAACAATTTCTCGATGAGTTCTATTGGTCATCGACTTCGCGATACGTTTTCCTGTTCGATAAGGACCAGATCTCTATCACGAGGAGATGCCACAACTGTCGTCCACTTTTTCCCTGACGTCATGGTCACAACATATTCCTTTTCCCATTGATTCCAAAATTGTGCCACAAGCACCTTCTGATACTGACATCTTTTGCGCCAGTACTCTGACTTTTGAGAGTCCTTTGTCAACCGGGGCCATTCATTATATGCTCTTCCAACTAAAAAATGAACAGTAGTCAGCACTGTATGATCGTTGGGATCATCACCTAGAAAAGTCAGCGGTTTAGAGTTGATTCGAGCCTCTATTTCGCATAGAACAGTGCGTAGCTTCTCCTCGTCAAGGAGAGCATTTCGGTGCACCTTTCTAAGACGTGCCTTTACCGATCTGACCAGCCTTTGCCAATATCCGCCGGTCCACTGCGCTCGTTCAGTAATGAACTTCCATTCGATGCCGTTGCTAACCATATCCTTCTGGACCTTTTCCCTGTTCAGTCTGTTAAACATTCGTGCCAACTCACGTTCTGCGCATTTGAAAGTCAAGAAGTTATCCGATTGAATAACACGAGGTTTTCCGCGACGTGCGTAAAATCGACGCAGGGCTTGGATGAAATGCTCCGTGGATATGTCTGACGTCAGTTCCAAGTGGACTACGCGAGTGACCATACAAGTAAACAAACAAACGTAGGCCTTGCAGGCAGTGCGAGCCTTACTGCGCACATATAGCGGACCTGCAAAGTCCAGACCAACCCGCTCAAACGGGAATGCTGGCTGTACGCGTTCAACTGGGAGATTCCCCATCTTCTGCTGTAAAGGTTTCGCCAGATACCTTTTGCAAGGAAGACAGGCACGCAGAGCTCTTTTCACGGACGATCTTCCACGCAGGATCCAAACCTTCTGCCTCAGAATCGCCAACGTATGTTCCACGCCCATATGCATCTGACGTTGATGACATTGCACGATCAGCAGATTCACGACGTCATGATCGCGGGGTAACACTACGGGATGCTTCGAAGCATAGGACAATGAAGCGAATTGCAGTTTTCAACGCAGATCAATCCTTCGTTGTCCAAGTACACATCCACATCTCTCTTGTCACTGTTTTTCCATTTTGTAAAGAACTTAGTTCAAGCAAAAAAAATCCTTCTGCACCAATTGCCATATTCTCCTTTCAGCGTTGTCCCTTTCTGACAATTAATCATACCTGTGATTTTCCCTTCTAACTTGTCTCTGTAGTTGTCAATGAAACGAAGAAGGAGCACTGTCGTTCGAATCAATCGTTCATAGTCTGAACATCGAGAGAAAAAAAGTTGATGTCGCTCCTAACTTTGAATCGACAAAGTCGCAATCAGTATTTTGCTCTCGCTTTCAACTGTTTTGTTGATGCTGTCTGACTTGATTGAATTCTGTGGCCAAAGTTCTTCTTTCCGATGTAGCCAACATGGCCCATTCCACCAAATTCGGTTTAGCCTTAGTGACTCGAGCTTACTGCCTTTGCTTAGAATATCCGCAGGGTTTTCCTTCCCGGGACAGAAGCGCCATCGACTCGATTCCGCTATCTCCTGGATTTCCATGACGCGGTTCATTACGAAGGACTTCCACTTAAGCACGTCTCGTATCCACGATAGTGTCACTTGACTATCGCTCCAATAAACTATGCGACGTATCTTTAGATTCAGCACGTTTCTTGCATATTCGCCTAACCGTGCTGCAACAAGTGCTCCACACAACTGTAGTCGTGGTAATGTTACTCTTTTTACCGGAACCGCACGATTTTTCGCCATAACGAGACGTACCTCGACATCGCCAGATTTAGTTTCCAAACGTAAATACACCGCCGCTCCGTAGTTCCGTTCCGAAGAGTCACAGAAAACATGAAGTTCATAAGACAACACGTTCGTCTGTCTAACCGGCACGAGTGTACGTGGAAACTTCACCTCTGCTAATGTCACCAATTCGCTTTTCCATTGGTGGCACTCCTGCTTTATGTTCGTCGGGATTGCTTCATCCCAAAGCACACCGGACTGCCACAAACGCTGGATCAGGATCTTAGCGCTCACCGTATATGGGCAAATGCAACCTAAAGGGTCGAACACCTTTGACGACAACTGAAGTAGTTGACGTTTGGTTTCGCATCCATTTGCATACGCATCATCTGGATAAGCGTAGCTGAGCTGATCATCGGTAGGGTCCCATGAGACTCCCAAAGTCTTCACACCTGTCCCCACCTTCGGATGAAGTGATTCCTGCTGAGCAACTATTGACAACAAAACATCAGAATTGCTTATCCATTTGGTAAGGCAGAATCCTCCGGTCTTCATTATTTCTGACGCTTGTCGTACCAATTGTTCTGTTCCTTTGTCTTCATCACAACTGACCGCAATGTCGTCGACATACATGTCGTGTAACAGATGATCGACCACTCGCTCATGCGATCTTCGGTATTGCTCTACATGATGTCGAACAACGCCCATTGTCAGAAAGGCGGAACAATTCAAGCCATAACAAATCCTTTTCAAGCAACCACACGGCTTTAATCCCGTTAATGGAAAACAAACTAGCACGAAGCTTTCGGTTGGGAACTGTACACGAAGCTTAGCGTGTACACGCTGATGACGGGACAAGGTAGTGTTTTGAAAGCTTCGTGCTAGTATGCTTTTCATTAACGCGATTAAAGCCGTGTGGTTGTTTGAAAAGATGAGAACTTATCCCGTGATAAGAAGCCCTATTTTTAATGTTCAAAACAAATCCTTTTAAAACGGAACTTCCTTGGCGCAATTTCCTCTGCCTTATCACGCCAAACATATCGACACGCCTCTTGGTCGTCTTCATGTAGTGCGATCTGAAGAAACATTTTGGATATGTCCGCTTGCAAGCCAATGCGAAAGCGGCGAAATCGTAGCAAGAATTCGAGCAAATCAGCCTGCAGGGCAGGACCCCGTTCTAGCATACTATTTAAAGATTGACCCTCGTAACATGCCGAGGCGTCGAACACGATTCGACATTGTGTAGAAACCTTTTCCTCACAGTACACCGCATGATGCGGGAGATACCAGGTTTTTCCCCGTTGTTCCACGTTGTCAAATATTTCTTCCGCCCATCCATTGGCGACGTACATTTTAATTGCTGCGCAGTACGTTTGTTTCAACTTTTCATTCTTCAAACGATTCTCAGTTTGTCTGAGCCTGGAAACTGCGTATTCGTAATTATTGGGCAAGCTCGGATTCTTCGTCTTCCAGGGCAACCGGACAACGTACCGTTCGCCATTATAACTCACCGTGTCCTTCAATCTCTCTGCAAATACTTGGGATTCGTTTTCCTGGGGCTCTTTGTACCTCACGCCAATGCTTTCCAATTCCCAAAACTGTCTCATTCCTTCCCTTAGGCTTTCCCTCACTGAGACATGTAGCATAACTGCTGAACGTTTGTCCGTCTTTCTCATTTTACCACACAATATCCAGCCAAACACTGATCGTTCTGCAACAGATTCATCTTCCCTTTCACTAAGATGCTCTGAACCGATAAACTCATAATAGTGGTCAAGACCAATGAGTACATCGATTTCTGATTCATCTCCTAGAAACCGGTCTGCAAGTATCAGATCTTGTACACGGGTGCACTCTTCGCTTAAGGGTTGATTGGCCGACTTTTTCGAACATATTTTGGACAAGTACAATCCCTCAGCATGAATAGGTGCAAAAATACCTCAAGCGTTGGCGTCTGTAGGGCTCAACCAAATTTCTGCCCTGTTCACCTTACGTTGTGTTCTCCGGTAACCAAAGTTAGTAATGACGACGTTTTCTTGAGGACCACCTAGACCGAGACGATCAGCTAAATCAGTGTTTCCCAAAGGGGGATTTTGATGCTAAATCAGTGTTTCCCCCGAGGGGCGATTTTGATGCTCCGGGGGGCGATGAAGGGGGCTATAGAAGGCTAAGGTGAGAGGCCCTTCGGCCGTCAGTCCATCACCCCGTCGATCTCGATTCGTCAGAGGAAGGAACTCCTGAAAAAGCCTCGCTCCTCCCCAACATAACCCAACGGCAGTCACCCAAAGACTATTGCCGTGAAAAGCCTATATGCCGCTTGACACCGATATGCTTGGCCGTATCGGCTCGCCCGGAGCCACCTCTATGGCGGGATAGTGACGTGAGAAGCTATTTGTCATCAACCCAAAAGGCGCCGGGAAAATGACGTCGTACCAGCAAGGCCCAAGAAATAGTGGTGCAAAACGGAGGGAAAGAGCAATTCTAATCCCTTACAGGACTACAGAGCGGACGGGGGCGATGACAACGTCTACGGGGGCGATGGCGGGTAAAACGTTGGTAAACACTGAGCTAAATCCTTCCTGCTAAATGTACGCTGCGAGCCAGCATCGAGCAGGCACGTAACCTTGCAGCTGACCCCACTTGGTCCATGCGCTTTTGCTAAGACAACTTGCGGAACTTTTTTATTACAGCACCGACCGGGTCATTTTAGGAGGCGCCACTGTCGAGCAATTACAGGGAACTTTTTTATTACCGCCGAGTAATTTAGAACCTCTTGGCTCACCGCGCTAAAGAATACAAACAACAGTTAAGGAGCAAAAAGGACCTCAACATAATATATTATTCAGTATAGCAAAAATAAGTAAACACTTCCAATTGACTCAGTGGAGGAGCATGCGAGAGCAGTAACTTAAGAATGAAAGTTCGCCACGTCGGTTCGCAATTCCTGCTGCCAATTTTTACGAAGAACAAAAAATCACCGTATCCTCAGTTAAGGGCGACCTCAAATTGCTGAATATAAAATTCCAAAAACAACCAATTCCTAAGCCTCAGCGAACGATCCGTCTTGAGTGGCATGTAGAGGGTGGGAATCACGCACCATTCCGTTAGAAAGGTGCACCAGCCGTTTGTTCTGCGCAAGCATGCTACAGTTGCTATCCATCTGTTAGTCCATGAGTAGCTAACTAGCCAGACTGATTGCAGTTGTATCATACACGTTGTGTTCAAGTTCAGACAATATTTTACTAAGCAATAACCTCAGCGTGCAATGCGCGAGGCTAGCAAAATTGCGGTATACTAACGATAATTATTATATTCTTGCAAATATGAACGGTAGTGAGACTACATTCAGCACAGGTCAATCTCAGCTTCCCTTGGGGGCTCTACTTTCGGTTTCGTCTATTGGTCTCCTTCAGATGTGTTAGGCGTACGCTGATTGGGCGTAATGTTGCGTGCAGCAAAATGGAAAAGCGTTGAAAGTAAGTGATGGTGAAGACGTGGAAAAAAATGGAGGACGTGGTAGTGGGGATGGACAGAAAACGATGCCTATGCTCGTGTTGCCATCGTAATTTAAATGGGAGACGTGATCCTCCTTTTATGGCGTAGGCTTAGGTAAAGGCAGAAAGCGATGCCTATGGCTGCGTTGCTTTCATAGTCTGTATGGGAAAAATATCCCTTATGTTATGGCCTAGGCTTAGGTAAGGGCAGAAAATGACGTATCTCGAATTGTGTCCGTAACAGAGAAAGAGACGAATGTGTTTTATGAGCTGCAGAGAGATTGCGTGCTTGTGAGCTGGTGCACAATTTACTTTTCAAGTTTGCCACTAGCGAAGAGAGAGCTGATTCAGCATTTTCTGTCAAGCGAACGACATAGCTGTGGCGAGTGGGTGCGCTTTAACCCTGAAGCTATATTTACTATTCAAATGCACGACGAGCGAAGAGATAGCTGTACCAGCATTTTCTGGCGAGAGAACGACAGAGTGAGAGAGAGAGAGAGAGAGAGTGGGTAAGCTTGCAACCTAAAGCAATGTTGACTATTCAAATGTACGATGACCAAAGAGCGAACTGGCACAGCTTTTTCTCTCGATACGTTCGCTTAGTAAACAGATCGGGTATGATGTGGCAGTACGGAGACTATACTGGACGATGCGCTCTGCTCCCGCCTCCGCGAAACTACAGCGATAGCGCATGATTTGGCAGCCTGGCGGCGATAGGGTGACGTAACCTTCTACTCTAACCATTCGCGTTCCAAGCGGAACATGGTTTCATTCGAGATGATGACTTTTAGTGAACGGTTGAACGTTGGCCCAACTCTGTGTTCGATTCATGAATGACGAACTGTCTGCAGTTCGGTTGATGCAAGCAAGGGGACCGGAGGATCTGTCCCCGATGTGGGAAGTACATGATGCTGCGATCCAAGGAAGACCGTGGTGACTTGCAGTGAAAAGGCGTGCCGGCAAGAGCTGCCTGCGAAAAGAGGAACATGGTTCCAAGGTAGCGATCTGCTGTGAATAGTTCATTGCTTATTTTTGTGGTGTTTAGGGTGTGAACAGCCCATAAGAATCAGAGCGTGGGGAGAGAAGATGGCGATCCTGGCCTTCTGCAGGGCAACGTTCGACATGAACAAGGCGGCGGGGTTCAGACTGAACGCAGCGATGAGGCGTGTCGCAGAGGAGTGGCTGTTGAACAACCCGGTGCCTGTTATCTGCACCGAACGTTATAAGTGAACGGGTTGATGGCTTGGTGGCATGGAGAAAATACAACCTGGGTCGGGTGCTTCCACAGGCATGGGTCATCGGTGGTGTGTGCCAAGAGACGGGCCATTGTTTCCTCGCCCATGTTGCAGATCGGTCCGCCGCTACGCTTATCGATGTCATCAAAGAGAACGTAGCGGCCGGATCGACTGTCATCACGGATGAATGGCGGGGATACTACCGTCTGTCGGATGAGCACTATACACACATTTACGTGTTGATCCTGTGAGTGGTGCTCATACGCAGACCGTTGGATCCTTCTGGTCCCACGCCAAGCCGGGGGACAAGGCTCGTCGCAGTGCACACCGATCCAAAATTGACTCGTACTTGTGCGAGTTCGTTTGGGCCGACGACTCAACTGGGATGAACACCCGTTCAACCGGATCCTCTGCGCCATTGCGGAGCTGTACCCGCCGCCGTAGGACGGCGTCCCGGTGTATGTGTGCTTGTGTGTGTTTCTGTGTGTGCTCGTTGCCGTTATTAGCAGCGCGTATCATTCGTTTGTACACGTTTTACTGTACATGTTTTATGTTGAAAGTAAAGATCGTTCTTCCTTATGAGGATGTCGGTTCGGCGTCGTGTCTATCGCACGCTGATTTCGCAGTTGAGTAGCTTAGCGCCCGCGGCAACTTTTACGCGACGGTGCGTGTGTCTTGATTTCACCGCCAAGCAAAACCCCAGTTGAGCAACACAACGCACGGCTCATTCGACGGACGTGAGCTCCTTTACAGAAAGTGAAGCGGCAGCGCGCAGGTCTAGGCTTAGGTATCGGCGAAAACGACTACCATCAAGGGAACTTTTGTATTACAGCCCTACCGAATCATTTTGGTGGCGTCTCCGTCGAGCAATTCCGTGCAGCGGCGGGTTTCGGTGGTTCCTGTGTAGATGGTGCTGTTGTGGTTTTAGTTGCTCCGTGCGTTGGTGTGCGCGAAAAATCTCTTGCTAAAGTGATGCAAATAGCCAGTGGTGTTCAAGTTTTCTGAGCGGCAACGCTCAGTTGCGCTGACGCGTAAACGTTCACGTAAACTGCGTTTCGTGGAGGCCTTTTCGCCGATACGTAAGGCGGCCTAGACATAAACACAACCGTTTACTTTGATTCCCACTACCTGTACGTTCGGTATTTCTTGATGGCAGTCGTTTTCGTCGATACCCACTAACTTAATGTTGAACACGGAACAGTAGGGACAACGTGCGTAGACTTACCAAACCTTCACAACGTGCACGTCATCCGTCGTCAGACGCAGCACAAAGTTCTTCACAGACATACGGAATCGTTCGCTGAGGCTTAGGAATTGGTTGTTTTTGGAATTTTTATTCAGCAACTTGAGGTCGCCCTTAACTGCGGATACGATGATTTTTTGTGTTTCGTATAAATTGGCAGCAGGAATTGCGAACCGACGTGGCGAACTTTCATTCTTAAGTTACTGCTCTCGCATGCTCCTCCACTGAGTCAATTAGAAATGTTTACTTATTTTTGCTATATTGAATAATGTATTATGTTGAGGTCCTTTTTGCTCCTTAACTGTTGTTTGTATTCTTTAGCGCGGTGAGCCAAGAGGTTCTAAATTACTCGGCGGTAAAGAGTTCACTCATACAGTTTCGTCAGTTCGTATTCTGGTAAGATAGGCTGACGATCTGATATGATTTCAAGCAACTGCTCTCATGACTCTGCTGTACTTACGGAATGTTGTCAACCCGCTTTTCACCGAAAGGAACAAAATAAAACTTTCCCGAAAGCTGCGCCATTGAAAGTTTTATTTTGTTCCTTTTGGTGAAACACGGGTTGACAACATTCCGTAAGTACAGCTGAGTCATGAGAACTAACGCGCCCGTTCATAGATTGAGCATTTTCAACATATTCAAGCAACTGCGAAATAGTTCTTTGGCACATGTATCGTTGCTTCACGGAGCGTTGTATGTTTGCTGCTTCATGTAATGCGCTGCTTTGAAATTCATGTGGCAGCGATAATGTTCGTGAAGTTTTATTGGAACTTTCCCCTCCAAATTATGTCGTCTAATGTTTTATAGTGCTCACGTGATGCATACACGGGAATGAAGCTCGAATATAATCGTTCGCGTTGTTTCATTCGCACGTATGCGTCCGTTCGAGTTCGAAGTTGACCAATACTGCACTCTCCCGTCGTTTGCAGTAGTTACCAATCTTCGGGTGGTTTCTGAGTCATACATTTCAACACGTCGCGGGCGCAGTAGTAAGTCACTACCGACGCGAGCATGCCAGCAGTAAGGGCAGAAAATACAACAATGAGCATTTTTCCTAATGAAGAAAAAACAGTTAATTCCCAACCGCGGTACAGTTGACAAGGACGCCAGCAGACTAACCTTCCATTTCCACAAGTGCCTTCGCCTTGCTGCACTGACGTTCCCAAACAGTTTTCTTGATGTTATTCACTATTGCGTCCCAGTGGTCCAGACTGCAGTTTGCATGGCATCCCGACAGCGTGAGCAGCGTTGGATGTCGTTGTGAGTGCCGCTTGTACCAAAGCTTAAGCAGGGACGTTTCGTTGGACAGGCTTGACAGCGACAAGTTCATACCTGCACTTGGTAATCCCCACTGACGTTATATAGCTCGAAGAGGATGCAGTCGGAAAACTGCGGGGCAAGAAATTGTTGCATGTCGTTGCACAATAACGATAGCAGCGAAGCCATTGTCAGTTGATCCTTGAAAATTCATTGTCAGAGAAGATTTCCCAGATATGCCAGTTACCGCTGAATAAATAACTAGCGATGGTATTTCGTCAGTATTGTTGGTCACTTTCTGTCGCATGTCGTCTAGCATGTCAGTTAGCAGCGAACCTACTCCAGAAAGCAGCGGTAAGTTTGGGAATTTTCATTTTGCGAATACAGCAAGTATTCATGAAAGATAGGAGTTAAGTTGTCCTACCTGCATAGTGGCGCGTCACCTTTAGCTTTGGGAAGTATTCTCTGACTGTGCTCTCGAAGTGAGCGCAAATTAGGTCATGTGTACTTTCCAAGTTTTCAGGCAATATGCCTTGCGCTTCCTGCAACTTTTCCTTATTAGAAACGTTAATCGCTATACCTTTATTGCTTCATTTGGTAGGTGCCAAGGATTGAGGAAAACGTTCAATACTTACTGCGCTGGCAATGCCGTCATACGCCATGAAGAGATCATTAAAATTGGTCAAGTCGATGCCCACTTGTTTCTGAAGATATTGCAGCCGCTTGCTCCTTTCCAGAGATGTATTTGCGCTGTCATTGGGTGGCGGTGAGTCGCTGAACTTGTAGCACTGCGTTGACCAGAGCTTTTGTTGCTGGAATTCCAAGCCGTCAGTGTCGAAGAAGAGAAACAGTGAGCACCTACTTCAGCTATTTCATTTACATTCAACGGCTGCAGTATCTTTGACACTTTTTCAACAGAACTGTTCATGAAGTTGTTACGTAAAAGAATGGCCAAATTGGCTTCAAGACTGTTAAGCGAGTAAGTCGTATTGACAAAGCACATTTTCACCTTTAACAAAAGCAACTTATTCATAGAAAATAGCGAAGAAAAGACATTACCCTATGAGGTGCATTAATCAGCACATTATTATATCTACTAAGCAAATAGTTTGCAAGTTTTGTTTGTTGCTTTTGTCCTGCCTTAATTAAGCAACAGAGTTACAAAAAGGCAGAAAATCACGAGTCAGAATTGTCAGAACCTTGGTAAGGTTATCCGGTGACGCGCTGGTCCATGTAATGTTCAGGAATGTAGGCTTATTCAATGGACCACGCGTTCCTTCCCTCCATATCTTAAAAATGCATTTAAACAAGACGTTGTTCATTGAATAGCCGATCAAAGCTCACGACATGGGCGGCCATCAGTTCCTGGGTTATCACTACTTGACAGGTGACTGCACCTACAAAGAGGCAAAACAGCCGAGACATCGTTGGAGCATTGAAGGCCATTCACAACCGCACGCTTCTTTGTTGGCAGCCGAAATGAATTCTAGACAGCGATTGTCATTTGAAACAACCAACAGTGCTTTAAAATAATTCCCGCGTGCTAAAAACTTTAAGTTTTACAGATTTGCCAAAAACGTAAGAAGATATTGGTTTACGATGCATATTAGTCTAAAGCTTTCGGCCAACATTGGCCTGATTAGTCGCTTCAAATATATGACGGAACCGAATGTGAGGATGATTAGCGACAAGAAGCATAAGAATCCTGTGTCGCTTGCAGGCTTTCCAGCATATTCATAATAATCAAACGCTCCGTTAAGTTGTAAATTATTTGCCAACGGGTGGGTTGGCTGCCTTCTTGAATAAATATGTCTAACCAGTGCATATTCAACCTCTCAAAACTACAATACAGCCAGTCAGTCAGAACGCAAGGTTGAGATGCGCAAGCCGACTTGCATGCCGACTTTTCAGCAGCTCACTTTCCATTACCTTTTACTCCTAAGAAACTAATCTTAGTACATTGGTACTCAGGGAGAACATCGACTCGGGTGAATTGTATTCAGGTACTTTGCATGTACAGTTTACCATTAGCGGCATTTGTCAATCGCAAAATATGAGAATGCGCATTTCTGCAAGTTGTAGGTGAAGGTGGACAACCGTGAGCGGCTTAAGACAACCGTAAGCGTTAGCAACATTTGAGATGTTGCAGCTTTTGCAATGTGGTGAAGGTGAAGCTTTCCCGGTGATTTATCCACAGCTCGCATAGCCTTCAATTTTTATTCGCGATCTACTAGTGTGACTAGTTAATAAGCGTATTAAAACGTTTCTTCGACTTGAACTTGCAAATCGTAATGAACTTTCCGCTATACAACGCCGTGAACCCAGCTGCGCAACTCCATACGTCACTGAACACGTGGCAGGTCGCAGGACAATTAGCGCTACGCTACGTTCCTTGGACAGAAACCCCACGGCGGCAATTCAACATGCGGAAACGTCTCCCTGGGATCCTACATGCACTGTTGAACACTCGACAGGTCACATAGGAATTAGCGCCGGCGCTAATTCCCCGTACCGAACAAAAGATGACATAAGTAAGGCATTGTCTTTGTTGATGCGCAGGATGTTGGGGAGATATTTTACAAGAATAAAGCTTACATGCAGTTTTTAGGGTATACGGTACTTCCCCGCGAAGACAAGTTACCGCAGAAAAACCTTACCGCGACAGCCGATCATCAGTCGGCGCTCGTTGATTAGATGATCAGAATCCTTAGCGGTCGGGGCCCGTTATCTTTTTACCATCAACCCCATTAATCAGCTTGAGTTTATCTCTCCTGGCCGACTTTAGCATTTGGTCGTCCACCCTCGCCTTTGTGAGCCCTCGTTCAACCGGCGACCTTGTCTTCCCAGGGAACGTATTCCTCGCGATGGGACCGTTTCATCCTTCGTCAAATGATAGCTCTCGTAGACTAGTCACGGATATCCTTCGAACTGCACATTCAGCTTTGCGACAAATAGTGCAACGCCGGCAACCAGCCGTTTCTTGACCCTATGGTTCTTCAAGGGTATATGAGTATGATTTCTGTTCGAGGATGAATGGGATTACATACCTTCCCTCGTCACGCTTGGTGCCACATATGTACTGTAGCGTTCCTCTAGTATTAACGCGCATGCTTAGGGAGCATTGCCGCCGGGAGGTGTGATCGCCGGACATGCGGTCGCGTAGTAGCGCACCGCTTGCAAGGCTCAGATTTCGCTTATGCGACGCAACTTTTACGTGCAGTTGAGCACATAATGCTGAGTACGTGACCAGTTGACACACCAAACTTCCATTGCCGGTTCTTCTAGGTTCCCTGTCTGTTTCGCTATTTCACCATCAAGCGTTTGTTAGCACCGATGGCTCGAAACAGAGCTAACCATGCAATCAGCAAGAAACCGTTGATCCTGTTATTATGGGGGGCGTGCTTTTCTCTACCTACCATATGTAAGGGCAGAAGCCTACTGCCAAACGAACGGACAACAGCTTCACCTAAACAATGCAGAGGATTTATTTGATCTTAGTTGACGAACCTTTGACGATGGTGAAGTTGTACCTATCCGCTAGAAAGGAGCCATGACATCCGTACGGATGTTGCTGTTCAATGGAACTGCACATTTACGCAAAAGGAATAAGATTTCAAGTTGAAAACATTCCCATCTTGTGGCTGTCCATTAACAACTCCACTTCCGACCCCAAAGCAGTTCATAAAGCAAACTTCGGGGAAACCATTTCAGAAAATACGCTACAATAGCTTCGCGCTGTCGCTCGGTTTTCCATTTTGCACGCGACCACCTTCCATGGATGGACTTCAGCCGTCCAAACTGCCATTTCATTTCATTCTGCGCGAATACGTCAAGGCTTCCATCATTCATGGACTTTCTCTACAGTTATTTATTTCCTGGGCTACGTTATGCTAAGCCATTTTCATGGTGCAACGCGAAAACTTTCGCAGTAATGCTTATTTGACGTTTGAAGAAACAACCAACGACATATTAGCTTTCTATCATTAGGGGCTGCAACTCGAAAATTCGACCACAAGGGCAGTTGGACAGGCGGACAGTTTAAAGTGGATGTTGTAGTCCAATCAGATCGCATATTGCGCGGCCAAACACTTCTGAACAACGGTTCAATAGTTCACTTCCGCAGTGGGCGGCAGATTATTGATCCGAATAAAAAGAAACATTTACATTTCTACCTATTTTGCACATTGTTATCATTGCTACCACAGC
Source organism: Trichuris muris (assembly GCA_000612645.2). NCBI lineage: Eukaryota > Metazoa > Nematoda > Enoplea > Trichinellida > Trichuridae > Trichuris > Trichuris muris. The sequence continues at coordinate 25,103,174 of CBXJ02000282.1, read as the reverse complement.
GACGGAACGGCGCAGTCGACTCGGCCAATGTGGATACGCGGTTACACTGCCTATTTTGACAGCAACGCACGGATGAAAGGAATTGGACCACACAGTAACGACTAAGGAAGGGCTAGAATTAATGAAGGACGAACAGCTTTCGTGGCTGTAAAATGTGGTAAGAGAAAATTTTGCTTCGTGGCCTTAATTGGCAGAGATTAAACTCAATAAGCAGCTGATATGAGCAGGAGTGCGTGGGAAAATGAAGAATAAGAACAAGTGGAATCACCAATCCATCAATTGTGATCGCCCACTCGAGGCTGCGACCTGGACCGTCGAACCGACGGTGTCCTCCTCCATGGACTGGATTCTCCCGATCGGTGCGGCTCGTAGTCGCTACCTTCGTGCAACAACAAACGCGAAGAGCTAACAACGCCACTTCGGAATTCAATTTCAAACTGCAAGAACAACCGGTGACCAATACGTTGCACAAAACACGGACAATAAACGAAACTGCGTCCTTACCTTTGTGGCGCAGACGAAACAAGACGTGACCAACTTGGCAATTTCGTTCATCAAATTCTTCGTTTCCTGAATGACTCTGTCAACCTGCAACGTCGATCATCGGCTGTAGTAATGTACCAAAGAGACGGTGTAGCGTCGCTGGCATACCTTGTTAAAGGTTGCCAACTTCCCGACGGTAGGACTCTTTACGAGCACCTGAAGCTGCTGGCAATGCGTAGGTATCCGCTCGAGAGTCTGAAGTAGTTCGTTCTTTTCCGCGCTGCCGGGGACCTGAACAACGAAGTGGCATGTCCGAAAAAGTTCATCAACGTGGCCACGCCTACTTCGTAACAAAATTCCCGCACTGTGCGATACATCTTATTTGCTTCTTCAGCAAAAAATTCGGCTTGAGTGAAGAGATCGTGCGTAGTCTTTAGCGGACCGTCGCCGCGAGTAAACAGGTACATATTGTACGCCATTGAGGACATGCTTTTGGCACGCTTCACAATGTCATTCTCCGCATATTCGTCCCACTTTTCCGCTTCGGCATCGACCTCTGACGTGAGCAGCTTCATTTCCAAGCCGAGTTTGGCGATCTTCTGTTGCTCCTATAAGCGCACGCACGTGGGTAAGTGAACAAAGGTGAATCGGTGGAAGGAAATACAACCTCGGTGTCAAGCACGGATGTCTTCACGACCGGTTTGGCAGTACTTCCGTGCTTCTAAAAGGAGGTATCAATGAAATATGGTACTTATTCATTCACTGCAAGGCCATTAACATAAGTACAGGCGTGCCTCGAATAAGACGACCTTCGAATAGGACGATTTCCCATAGCACGACGAGACAAACTGATACCTACTTTTCGGATAACACGGTACATTTCCAGTTAGATTTTGAAAGGAAAGAAGTGTTCTTTTTTCTTGTTATTCCTTCGGCAAAGGTACCAAACATTTTTTGGAGCTTCTAGCACCGTTTGGCAATTCCTGTTTTGAGTTGCAGCCGCCTTTTATTGCGCTACATTTTCTTAAGTTTTGCTAGTTTTAGGGTAAATTCAAGGTAATAAGAAAAATATCTAACATTTTGTAACGGACTTACGTATTTTTATCTTGACTTCTTACGATGGCAAACCGTAGTACCAAAAATTTTTGGTATTCGCATCGCCTTCGCGCCCCCCCCCCCGCTCTCTGGTATTTTGCGCTTTGTAATATATTACATATTTAATGTGATATATACATCCTATAAGCGAGTTGCGGTAAGCCCATCTTTCATCCTGAATTGGTGGTTATATATGGTTAAGGTGTGATATTTTTCCGTAGTGTTTCTAGCAAACAAATGGAAACAGAAGTAACGAAGCGAAAAAACTCAACCGTTGATTAAAGCAAAAGGAAAAGAAAAGCTATCACGCTGGAGCAAAACGTTGATATCATGAAAAGGCACGCACGTGGCGACAGCAACGCCAAAATAAGTAGGGAACTTAAGCTCCACGAAGCTAGTGTCCGAGGTATTATAAAACGTGAAGATATAATCAAAAAAAGTGAAGTCGCATCTGGTTTCTGCGGAATGCAAACGAGCACTAGGAATAGAAGTCTTTCTATGATGTACATAAAGCACCTTTTAGCAATATGGATCGAAGATTGCAACCAAAAAAGGGTTCCCCTCGACAAGGCAGCGATTCAGGAGAAAGCTGGGAACCTTTTCTCAGCAGTTCAAGCGAAAATAGGTGAAGTCGACGGCGGAGTAAACTTCCTTGCAAGCAACGGTTGGTTCGACGTTTAAAGAAAATATCCAAGCTGCACAATGTTAAAATTTCAGGAGAAGCCGCTAGCGCAGATAGCAAAGCAGCAGCCCAATTTCCGGCAACTTTGAGGGGAATCATTGAAGAAAGGGGCTATACAGATCGACAAATATTCAATGTCGATGAGACGGCGTTATTCTGGAAGAGAATGCCAACCAGAAATTACCTCTCTGTTGACGAAAGAACTCAACCTGGTCACAGCATTAGCAAAGAACGGTTTACGCTATTACTCGGAGGAAACGCACAAGGAGACTTCAAATTGAAACCAATGCTTGTTTATAAGTCGCTTGTTACAAGAGCGCTTAAAGGCTACAGAAAAAAATCGCTTCCTGTGATTTGGCGAGCGAATAGGAAGGCGTGGGTGACCAAGGCGCTCTTTGAGGATTGGTTTCTAAAATATTTTTGCCCTGCAGTGGAGAGATATTGCAAGCAAAGTAAGCTTGCGTTCAAAGCATTGCTTATTTTGGACAATGCTCCCAGCCATCCGATTACCCTTGGACAGTTAAACGAGAATGTTCAGGTAATTTTTTTACCTACAAACACCGCGCCACTACTCCAACCGATGGACCAACGAGTCATCGCGACCTTCAAGGCTTATTATTTAAGAAAGGCGTTTGAGCAGGCTGTGGCAGAAGCGACGGGCAGTAACGCTGTTCCCTTCTTTCAGTTTTGGAAAAATTACAATATTAGAGACGCGATTGACAATGTTTATCAGGCTTGGCAGAAGGTATCTGGAAGCACCATGCACTCTGCATGGAAATTTTTGTTGCCTGATCAGTAAGATAGCTGTCGCCAAGAGTGAGCGCAGGTAGAAGGCATTATTGGAGAAATAACAAAAGTGGGAATAAGCAAGCTTAACTTAGAAAATCTAAATGCCGAAGTCGTGAAGGAAGTGCTCGAGTCAAAGTTGGAAGAACTGACGAACGAGGAACTTCTTAATTGTGATGTACAGAATGTAGATATAGACGATTCAGAGGAGGACGAGGAAGATTCCAGCGGTGACAGGGTTAAAACATTTTCTCTAAATGAAGTGGGAGAACTACTTTCTGCTGCTGAAGCTCTGAAGGCAAAAGCCGTGAACGATGACCCGGACATCGGTCGCAGCATGCAGTTCGGTCGGGAAGTTGACAGCGCAGTCCTTGTCTACAAGCGAATATACGAAGCGAAAGCAAAATCAAGCTCTACTCAGACTACATTGTTCAGTTTATTTCACAAAACAGAATGAGTGAATTCCAATATATGACCTTATTATTGGGGACAGTTTCGCTGGTTTTTTACTGGAATTCGTTTTTCATTTTCATAGAAGTGAAATTAAACATCGAAGTTTCCGACAACTGGTGCATCAGAGCAATACCGGGAGAGTAGATAGGGCATGGAACTTCCAGAACGAAGCAGTTAAACTCTCCCGGCAGACTGATTGGGATCGTATAACAGAAATACAGCTCTTTCTTTAAACTTCCTGGCTCCTTGGAAAAAAGGATATTTGTCTCCCCTGCGGTCCTGATCACTATACTTCCCATGTTAAAGACCTCTCGAATAGCACGGTTTCGCATAGAACGCAATTTTCGCGGAACGCATCACTCGTGCTATTCGAGGCCCACCTCTACCACCAAAACGTGACAAAAATTCAGCATGTTACACGCCTATCAAAAACTACGGAGAATTATATTCGAAATTTATTTTACACCTTCGAACACCTGCTGCTTCAGCCGAGGCAAACGGGCGACATGAAAACAACGGCAAAGTCGGGCGACGTTGCCTAACATATGTCACGTGGACGCGGAATTAACGTGAGGAATAATCCTTCAAACAATCAGCACGCTAGTTATTATTATAAATAGACTCCTTAAGGGAAAAATTTTATTGGTTTCCTTTCCCGTTTAAACGCCTTTTTAGGCAACGAATAAAAATAAATAAGCATAGACGGACTATTGGTCCCATGTGACCTATTGAATTGGCTTTTGTTGCACAAGACGCCGCTGGCGGCGTTCACTGGTGAGTACTTGGGCGTTAAGTGGGCAAACATGTTTTAAGAAATGTCATTCAAGCACTTACAACAACCTGTCCGTCAATGACATCGGTATTTATATCCCATGGCTGCTCATTGGAGCCGCGAAATTCAAAGCAAAGCGGACAATATATAAAGACAAGGAGTAACACACTGAGGCAGCTTGACGAGCAGCAACAGCCATAGAAACTTATACGATGCTTGATGTCGCTGGAACAATTCTCAACGGACGTGCGTTTAAGAAATGCGATACACGAGCAATGCGTGCCGGCCCAACCAGCCATGCGCCCATTTGTTCACAACAAGCAGACAGCTAGCGTGACACTGCCCACATTTTCCACCGCCATTGAATCCCATCAAACATGTGTTCACTGATTTTCCGCAGCCCCGCAACAAATGCGCCTTGTCACCAGCGTCTACACCTTAGGGCCCAGTGGGCTTGTTACCCTGTCAGTAATTTGAGTAACTGCAGCCCAAGTTTCTTCTTCCTGTTATACTCACCCTGCTTCAACTTGGCACGGTTGGCTCCCAGTTGGTCAATCAGCTTGACCATTACGAAGAAGCCAATTTTCTACCCTACTACTTAGGTTCATGAAAACGTTAAAAAACAAAATACGCTGGCAAATAGATGGGCAAATAAGATAACATAAATAAGCGGACTCAAGCAATATCCTTGTCAATTTTTGCAATAAATGAAAGAACCTACCCCAGGCTTTGGTAGGGACATGTAAGATTGCTTCTCGGCCACCTGCCTTCCGTGGCAAGCGACGTCCACCTCCTTTGCCAGACGAGCCAGCTCATTGATTGTCAACGACCACGTTTCGCAAAAGACCTGAAGGTTCTCTCTGGCAATACGACTCGACGGATGAAGACAATAGGCACGACCAGCCAAAATAACCTTAAGCGAAGCAGATAAGTTGGAATGAACGAAATATAAAGTTGCGACCTTACAAGAGGGGCAAGAGCTCGCACGCTTCGTTCCGCGTGGCCGGTGCGCACGTGAAGACCGTCCGTGAAGGAGATGTGATGCAACAGGCGGCAAACCTGGTAATTGCGAAAGCACTTTTCAACAACGTACAAAGCGTGCAGGGTCCATTCTTGCTGACCCACCTCCTCCATGTGAGCCGCGTGGTCTCGGAACCGCTCGACGAATTGCTCAACGCCGTCCACGTCTCCGGACACGGCGCATGCCTTGATCGTGGACAGCACCACCTCGTCCTCGTCAGATCGAAACATGTCGGTGGCCTGGTCAAGACCGACCAACTGCAGCTGCTTTCTCAGATCCTTGCAAATCTTGGACACTCGCGACACCGTCGTGTCAATGTCTTCCATTTTCAGCGGACCACTGCCGTCGGCCTGCAGTTTCGTCCGTCGACGCACCATTTACTGTGAAACTACGTCGGCGCTTACCAATTCCGGCTGAAGCAGATTGGACAACAGATTTCGTGTCTCGCCGAGAAAGTCCAAAATCTGCTCCCTGTGATGGTGATGCGTGTAAGCGGAATCGGTGAAGTCTTGCGTCATCTCGCACAGAGCGTTCAGAGCTCCGAAGATGCGCTCCTGAACGCCGAGACCGACGTTACCCGTCAGGCGAACCATTTCCAACGTGTCCTGTGCAAAAACAGGGGAGTCACAACCCTACAATGGCAAAAGTGGATCCGCTTACCAAAAATTGGGCCGTGGCGATGTCGGCAGTCAGCTGCAAACCAATATCGAATGGTTCCTCGTCCGGTTTGATTGTGACGGCAAATCGAGAAGGATCGTAAGGATATACGCCCTCGCATACGCAAAGGGCTATCAACTGGAGCGCCGAACGAATTTGGCGAAAAACCTGAGTCTTGATTTGACGCGCCGCTTCACAGTCAGGGTGTCTTAACGCGGTCTGTCAAGACGAACCGATTGCCAAAGGCAAGTCCACCATCCGTTCCGTTATTTATGAATCTACCTTTGACGAAGTCAACAACAGCATTGTGTGCCTTTCCAAGATTGAACGACCAACTTGCATTTGCGCCCTGCGTTTTTCGCTTTTCAAGTCCTGCTTTTCAAAAACCGCTTGAACCAGTTTTAAACAAAGCATACGGTGCTCCAGTGCCCACCTGCTGACGATCACCGGTTTTGTGAGCCAGGTCGACCATTTCGCCACCAAATTGGGTAAACAATTTGACAAACTCGGAAAAGCTGTTCGGACACTCCAGCTTGGAGAGCGTGAAAGCAACCTGAACAGAAACGGCCAAAGGTGCAAAGCGGGGCAAAGTTAGAATGGACGCTGGGGCTCGCTTCCAACCTTATCTTCGGCGCAGACTATCTGCTTAACGAGAACTCGATCGGCTAACAGCAAAACCCGTGTAACACTGGTCAACAGCTGACGAGTCGCTCGAACCAGATAGTTGCGGTCAACAACGGAACCATTCGAGGAGTCGACAACGGTCTTCGAAGACAACGACGCAATCGCATTGCCTGAAAAGGAAAATCGCTTTCAGCTTCCCTCCCGCCGCGCGCAAGAGAAACAAAATATTGTCCATCCACGCTAGCGCATTAATACATTGTCTTAAGAACTTAAAACACACGAATGCTTCCATTTTACGCTCCCCTTTTTTATCTACTTTTAAATCGCCAAATTTGAATAGTGAAAAAGGTTAACAAACATCCAAAACATGCTTTGACACGAACACCTGCGTTGTGGCGTTGTAAAGTTGGGGAATCGTTCTACCAACTTGAGTTATTCGTTGTTAAACTTTTGACCGCCAAGCTGGCGATGGAGAAATTGTAAATTCGATTGGCTTTACTGTATGACCTCAAAATGGGCCACTGGATCGAGAAAATTGAACGTAGTAGCAAGAGATAATTTGGCGGGAACGTAGGCCAACGAACGCGCCTTGGTCAGCCCGGATCCCAAAATCTCAGGATGGAAATGAGCCACCTGAAGACAGCGAAGGTGGCGGACACCTACCCACGACCGATGATCACTGCTGTAAGGATAGTGTTCAAGCAGGCCTAAGCGAAAGATGATGACCGATTGCGGAAGAACCTAACGTTCACTGTGCACCTGTGACTACCCGTTTGCATCCAAATCGAAAGTTGACATGGCTTGACAAATAGGTACCGTCCGAATTGAAAGGAAGTAATGAACTCCGCCGTTAGTTGGTTTGCTCCGAGCTCGATTTCTGAAGGAACCATCTCTTGCTTGTATTGCGACGTTCGATTGGAAAGGGACTTCACACGACACCGCAAAGCGCTGCTCGTAACAAGTGCATCTAAAGGGATGCACGACAAGCAAAGGACTGCGCGGAAGTTGAAGGAGCTGAACCACCTACCTCCCTGCGCATGCTCATCAAATCTCGCCCAAGCGGACTACAGCTTTTTCGTGCACTTCGATAACTCTCTTCAAGAACAGGGCTCAGCTAGACAAGCGGATGCAGGAGAGGCCATCAAGAAATTTGTTGCTTCTGGAATTTCGGAACTCTGCGCTAAGCGTGTTAAAGGACATGCACCTTGTTGGCAGAAATGTGTAACTTCTCATGGCTCCTATTGGGCGGCTGATCAGCTTCCCGAAAAATCTTGTTTCCTTCCTGACAGCACCTTCGCAGAATGAAAGGCGCTTCAAGAGCATCTCAAAAGAAGACTAACACAGGGACAGCGAAGAACGAAGGAAGGGTTCCGAAGTTTATCTCCGTCGTAGTCTGGCAGGAGGAGGATTTGCACAATTTTAGACAAAGGCATTCTTCTGCCGAAGATTTGCGCGGTGACCGGAATTGAGCTAAGCTTGAGAAAAGGGCACTTCCGTGCGTAGAGATGCTCACTTGGTTGGTGAGAAAAAAGCCCCTTCTTCCCGCAGCGGTCTCCAGAGCGACTTCGGTTCGAGAAAATGTTTGAAACTGCATTTAAAAGACAAACATTCTTAGAACGTCTTAGGCATACTTGAAACATACGGCATGAAGGGATAAGTTATTTAAATGATACCAATCATTTCCACGGTCAATTGAACCCCCCACGTTTACCCCTTCCCAGGCTGCATGCCACACCGCTCTTGCGCAATTTTCGAGACAATCGAAAGCTTTCTGCTGGGGCTCGAAATAAGAATGCTAACATATCTAAATTGTGTAACTTCAGCGGCAGTATCTGCTTCACGTGCGCGCTTAAAAGTAGGTACAATTGGTCGAATTCAAAATGTGTAAGCACGCAAACTCAGCCGCGCATGAAAAGGGCCCACAAAATTTCAAACAATGCGTTAGACACATTTCTAAAATGGACTGCAAATGCGCAACGACGGATGCCAACATTCGAACGACGTAGAATTATCGTCCGCTTGACTGGGTGGGTTAAACGACGACTAATGAAGCTAAGGCATTTCGTACCGGCGCAACGAGCCTCCTGGCAAGCATCGTACATTTCCGGCTGTATCTCAACGTGTTCATCGCCAATGCACTCACCGACGGCAACGAAACGTTCCACGGCTGCTTGAACGGCAAAGCCAACCTAAAATTGAAACGATCAGTACGCAAAGGCAGAGTAACTAAAACAACTCGCAACTGGAAGCTATTGCTTACGTATACATATTTCCAATCGTTAAAAATTGAGCTAAACGTCAGTTTTCGAACAAGTATCCGAAATAAACTCCAATAATGATGCGGATTACTTACGGAATGTTTATTTTGCCTACTGTCGACCGTACCAGCCGACTTAGTCAAGTATTTTCACACTGCGTACTAATCTACCTTTCCCATTTGGACAGTACAGTATGAAACGTATTTACCAAAGGAAGATGGAATTTTCGAGCAACCTCGCCGGCCTGTTCCATCCAAGTTTTAATGCTTTGAGCTCTAAGAAACGCGACGGAACAATCGGTCAGTGTACGCCTAATTACGCTCTGCCAGAGGTGGCCAGTCTAAATTGCAAGGGCCGGAAGCATTTGTATTTTTATTCACTGGGAAAAACGTAAGCACGGCCATCATCCGGCGGTGCGTACGACTGATTTGATGAATGTTCTATTGATCGTCTGCCTGACATTATTGGGCACGACAAGCACTTAGGTACCATTGCAAACTGATAATCCATTCACATCGAACGCCGGCAATGTTATCGGCGTCTTAAAATGGCTAACAGGAAAGGTGCGTTTGCAAACGACATTCCGTGACCTGGGCATTTTGGAAACGGCAACAAATGTTAAAGGATAAATGTTTTGAATGCTTGTATCCCTTGGGTAGGCTGCACCAGCGAACTAAGGCAACCCTATGTGCCCAGCGGAAGACACGACAAAACGTCGTCTGGAAAGGTAATCAAATTCGTCTTACTTTGGCGCATTAATCAAATTCCCAATCTGCCACGTATACTGACAAATTAAAGCGACATAATAAGTGACGTTGAGAAAAGATGGTCACCAGCTTTCTTGAATGTTCAACCAGAAGGCGCGTTAGCTCACTTCAGCCCACAAGCGGACTGAACATCTTAGCTAATGCTTAGAGCGAGGAACCTCTTGCTTAGGCGGTAAATAGAGAAGCAAGTACAACATTAAAATAGGAGCCACCAGGAATCCCTTCAGTGACCCTAACGACGACGACGATGAGGTGGGAAAAATGAATTGTCAAAAACGATAGATGCTGCGAAAGATTCCACATATTCCCGCCGTAATCGCTGCTGTATCCTTGCATTTTTGAAACCATTGGCGCGCCCATACGGCCAAATGAACAAATCAATACGCAATTATGAGTCATACAAGCAGGTTGTTTTTTAATTAAGCAGCCTTTGCGAGGTTACTTATGAATACGCTCGCGTCGGCTGGGGAAGCCGAGGGAACAATACTCAACGCGTTTACCTTCATTATAGCTTTGAGCGCCTTTTCCGACCTAATCTTGCCGCAGTACTTTTCCCTTTGGTTTACCAGCGTTGTAATCTAAATGCGAAACGAGTGCAGCAAAATGGCGAACGCCAATGGCTACGCACCTGAGAAACAAGAGGTACAAGGGTGCGTTCAACGGACTTTGTCTTTATTTCTAACCTACGGGGATCGAGCTTTGAGCCGACCGCCGCCATGGTCCACGCTGCGCCCCGCGCGCAAAGCAAAGTGAACTAAGCGGTAAAGGAATGGATATGGCCAATTTGCCCGTCAATTCGGGTAGAACAATAACAATGCATACTGTTGAATCGGTAAACGGTAAGCAAGTGCAATTGCCGGCTGTCTTTGCGGAGGTCTTCCTTCTTCAACGTTTTCTAAGCACTGGCCAGACACTGAAATTAGCACATTCCAATGGTTCGAAAGAAATCTTGAACTGACTTTATGAATAACTCCAATGGGGGCAGGAGGACTGGCGAGAAAAGTTAATTTGAATGTGCCTACGCGCTGTGAATTTGGGGATAACTAACTTGGCGCAAACAGCATAAGGAGCCATAATTTCAGACTCTTTCCCCCTGCAGTTACCTTTTAACTGTGCGCGTTTACACTCCTGAGAAGCGCGATGTAACCGTAATTCTCTAAAGTTATGCCGTGAGCTAACTGGGGTCGATCTATTCAAGAAACTGTTTCAGAATTGTTACTAAATTTAAAATTATTTTTGAAAAACAGCCAACACCGGATATCCAATTATACTAAAGCCTTTGACGCATTCTGTTTAAATTGAATATGCAAGGTTGCATTCATTAATGGAACACGATTACCATTGATCTCAGCAACGTTTCCCTCCTTTGTCGAGACGTGCAGTCAATTTGCGTAAGTTGTCTTCTTCGCAAGTTGAATTAGTGATGCGTAAGTTGATGTCTGTGCCTACATAATGATGCCTAAACAAGCTCCGTGTTGTTTATGGGATGCTGGGTCTGCATTTGATGCAATTTAAACAAAGAAGTATTCAAATTCATGCAGCAAAATTTCTAGCTCTTCCTAGAGGACATGCGAACATTGAGCGCGACTGCACATGCATTCATATTTACAAAGGTATTCCAACGTTGGGAACAATTTTAATCCTTCCAAAGTCAGATTGAGCGGCAGGACAGGTTCGATTCGACAGCTTCTAATGAACACTGCACAAAGCCGTCACCGCTACAAGGATCTTATTTCAAATCAACGGGAGCATGTCGTCAAAGGAAAATGAGAGCATTTAGCTATGCGTATGGCCATTCTCTGCTTCCACGGACTGCTGCTTCTTCCTCTTCGAATAGTACAGCTCGGTAATGGCTATCCCAACCACGGCGTAACCGGCACCAACCCAAAATCCACTGAAAAGTAAATCCTTAACCTTCTGCCAACCCGATAAGGCACGTTTGTCCACGGCGTGAACGTAATTCCTAGAAATGAGTAAAAGTAAACGAATGAAACGATTATTTTACATACAAACAGCGCACCTTGCCCATGGGTCGGTTAAGCCAAGCCGGCTTAAGCGACGCAGATACGTTTGGTAGTCCTCGTTTCCGCGATCATGCGTAAACTCTTTATAACTGGGCACTTCGAAAGGTTCGTGTACATGGTGGCCTGAGTCGTTTCCACCCATGGTAATTGCGATCACCGAGCTATGGCACAGACAACAATGTTACTGCAAATCAGCGAGCAGTGACAAATACAGTACAAAGTGTAATCAAGACCTAATACTGTACTTCACTCGTAGTGGATGGCTGTGTCGTTTGCTCAAATGTTTCCCGCTCTTACTATCACTTAAAACGTGTATACATATACACCGCGTAATCTGCTCGGGGGTATTTATTCTTCTGCCTTGAACCCGTCTTTCACAAAGTATGAAGTCCTTCAGAATAGGGTAAGTTCTTCGTCTTTTCTCCATCAAATCAGCCATGTTGTTTGCAACGCCAGGTTGCTTGTTACCAAGGTTTAATAGAGAAAACGAATCTTGCCAGATTAAGCTTTTAATATTCAGCCAGTTTACTTTATTGGCTTTCCGTTTACTTGGTGATACTGGCTGCCTGTGTGGTCGGACTTCTACAACCACTTTGCGATCTGCAAAAAGTCAGCACGACCTGTGAGCTTTTGCTTTTAGATGGGGTTTACAAAGTATCCTAATTCGTCGTGCTCACTCCGGTAGCCATAGAATGCCGCGGACCGACTGCGGTAAATGGCCTGTTGCCAACGTACCTACCGTGCAAGTCCACCTTCGTCTTCCCATTGTTATTTCAATGCAAAGGTAGCAGAGTTTCGTCGCTTTGTTTTCTCTTGTATTCTGAATTATTAGGTATTCGTTTTCCCATTGGCGAAACATTTTAGTGTCCCAATCGCGAAGGTTTGCCGCGAATTCCGACGCCGATGTCGTCCAAGCAGAGCAGTTCGAATTGCTCAACTATTTTACACAATTTTATTTATGCTTAATTATTACAGAAATTGTTCTGCCTCGTCCCTCCCAAGCGTGGACGAATATTGGCCATCTTGCGTTCCAATGACGCGCCTGTCCATTGATGAGTGGCAAAAATTGACCTCTGACTTTAGCTGTCGCGTAAGCAAATGGGGCTTTTCTTCTGTCTGCCCTACACCTTTATTGTTATCCAAAATGATAATCAATTTCATCACTACAGGAACTTTCTCCGTGAGGGCTCGCTGCGCTAGTCGCGCGCTGATGTTAGCGTCTTCTCTTTCCTGTACCGCCTCGTTACCTCGTCTAGCAGGGCGAAGTTCTCTCATGTTTTGTCTTAAGCTTACGCGCTGGCGCACCCGATGTACTTTGTAGCGATAAACTTGATTATTGTTACGGTATACAGTAGGAGTGGTAGGAAAAGGACCAAAAAGATGCTTTAGGCATGCATTTGTTTTAAATTCTAATTCTTTGAATAGTACAACATCGTTTGATTTGACGATTTGGCAAAGCAAAGTATAATGAAATGATTTTAGAACTGAGAGGATCATTAGAACTGCCATATTGTTGGTTGAATGGGCTGTTACTTAAAAAAGTTTGACTCACATTTCAAATCTTTTAATTCTGGTATTTTTCTCTGCATTTTTTGACTTGTGAAGATTTGCTGGCCTGGTTTCTAAATTTCTTTGTTTCAAAAATGTGGTACCTCATGACGCGTTGTAATGTTTCAGTTTCCTTGTTTCAATGCGAATTAATTCGCCCACAACTTGGTCATGCAGGCACGGTAATTTTCAAGCTGTTCGTGAACTGTTCGGTGTTTTTCTAAATTACGCAACAAAGATCCATACCAGTCAATAATGCGGTAATTTATTCGTAAAGCATTGTAGGATAGCATAGAGTAATTTATTGTCCGCCGCTTGGAATAGTAAGCCTAAAGGGGATCATAATTCGAAATTAATTTTTGTTAAAATTTTCAGCTGATCAACAAGAAGACATTGGAAAAGTTCCACGTTAGGCTGACGCCTTCCAGTGACGGTCTCGTTTTCCCTTTGTTCGCTCATACGGGCCAGTATATTGCTCAAAGCCCTGTATCGCTGCGGCTAATCGAATTCGATGACGTCGAAGGTAGTTCAACTCCTTGCTCGAAATCCGCAGGGTTTGTACTCGCTTTTTCGTAAAAGTAGCTGTAGAGAGATAATTTTCCGCTGTCAACTTTTAAAGGAATGGCCTTTTTGGCTATAACACAGTTTCATCGAAGAACGACGTTGTTGTACTGGTAATGTCAGAATGGGATGCTATGTATATCCATCAGCAAAGCGGTTTACCTGTGGTTGCATTCCCCGGCGAAGCGGCCAATTTCGAGCCGGAGGTTTGTCTCATTCTTGTCACCCGTTTGAATGTGGTTTTCAAGGAAAAATGACTTTGAAGGTGCTCGGTTTGATTGCTGGATTTCGGAAGGTCATTTTCTGGTTTCCGCCCAACGAAATCGACCGAGTGAAACAGTTCATGGCTATTTTGGGTCCCGAACGCTCTTATTACATAAGGTCCTAAGAGTTGAAGCTAGTTTCCAATAGACAATAAATGTTCGCTGAGTTTTAGTCCCTCGTTGCTCAAAGGCCTCACAGTCAAAGAATATTATTCCAAGCCTCCAAGGCGAAGCTTGACGGTTCTTCAGTGTTTATCGAAGTGCTTGCGCATGTTCCATCCTTGCATCTCCTCGGTGAACGAATTACGGAAGTCAGTGTTCGACTACGTATACCATCAAGGCCTTTGTCAAGGTTTCGCACAGGTGCAAAAAGTATTCTTCTCTCATGCCTTATTGTAACTTTGTTTTTGACTTTTTTATTTTCCCATTATTGAGCTGCACTTTTTAGCCTTCGGGGAGTGTTGGATAATTTTTCCGTGCTTGACTACGCGAATAGCATGTTATAATTTGGCCCTCGTTTAGTGGAATCGGTTTGGCGTTTTGAATTCATATCTTGGCGGTCTCCGTCCCGGTGAATTGACGGTGTTTTCGGGTCCAACCGGAAGTGGCAAAACGACTTTCATTAGCCTGTATTCGCTGGATCTTTGTGAGCAATTGGACAAGCAGGTATCACCATTTGTTTGTAGGAAGTTCTTCCTTTTGCCGGCGCGTGCTTTTACGAACTGTTTTGAATTTTATTGATCAAATGCCATCCATTGTCGAAGTTCGCCGAAGCTGGCACTCATTCGTCAACCGACAGTCTTTTGTTAAGACAAGCAAAGTTTGCTGTTTATTAATGTCTAAATTTAATTTGAGCTGGTCAAAATTTTCGCACGATTGTGGATGGGTAACCAAACTTATTCAAATGAAGTAGAGACATTTGATGTCATTTGATGTTTAAAATGTTTGCGTGAAGTTTTAATCACTCCCATCATCCATCCGCTTGTCAACTTCTTCCTCTATATTTCCTGTAGGTAAACACGCTTTGGTGCAGCTTCGAGGTGGGCACGGCGCGCCTGATTCACGTCATGTTGCAGCAGCTCAACTGGTAGGCGATATCCTCAATAAAAAGCGAACGTGGCGCGAATAGTTGTCATTGCCCAGCCGAAAGGTCGATGAAAGCGTCAGTCGCGAAGAACTGGAGACAATGTACGATCGGTTGGCTCTGCTGCCTCTTCACTTCACAAGATTCAACGGGTCATTCGAATTTCGCGACGTAATTCATGCCATCGAACATCACATAGAAATTTGTGACATACGGCACGTCGTCGTGGACAATTTGCAATTTCTTGCCGGCGCCGTGGAGCAACACTTGACCGACCGTTTCGCCGTGCAAGATATGGTATTCTCGGAGTTTCGGCGAATCGCCTCCGAGAAGGCGGTCCACCTCACCTTGGTAGTTCACCCAAGAAAGGTAAGCTGAACAGATGGAAAACGTTCAGATTGGTTAGCCTAACAATTTGCTCAGGAGGTGGACAGCGGTCAGCTGACCCTTAATTCACTTTACGGTGGCGTAAAAGCGTCTCAGGAAGCTGACAACGTCTACATGCTACAAGTCAGGCAGACCTTGGAGCCCTGCGGGACGCCAAGAATTCACCGGTATTTCCAGGTATTGTTTTTTTCAATTTCGAAAATACCATCCAGTCAAGGAGTGCACTATTTTTGCCCGCAGATTTTGAAGAACCGCCGGATGGGCGAGCTGGAGATTGGCAATAGGTTGGAATTGAAATTCAACCACGACACGCTGAGCCATCGAATAGTTAAGCAAATCGACTCTGCATTTATGAAGAAATCCGCAAGCAGGAGTGCTTAAACCGGTCGACCTTATAAAAAGCTCAGACGCCTCCCTGAGGTAATCTGAAGTGGCATGCTCCTACATTTTTTAAATCGCAGTCGTAAGGTCCGCATTCTCGAATGCACTTTTGCGAAATCTGTGAAATGGAATTGTTTAGCGATTGTTCACCTAAACGACCTTCTTGTGTTGCAGGGTGAATTGGACGATAGAGAGCAGCACCAGTTGCACGACATTGCAGGTTACAAAGCGAAATGGAATGTAAATGGCGGTCATCTGTTAATGGCTTTGTGGCTACTGTATTCCGGCCATAGTTGAATGTATGCATTCTAGTTCGCGAAAAGTCAACTGCTTAATAAATAAAGTTATTCCTAATGAGATGAAAATGTTTATTTAAAAAAGAGATCTTTGTCGACCCGACTACTTAGTTAGGTTTGTATAAGCCATGTGAATTCAACCGTGCATCGTGGAAATTTTAGTGACGTTACATTTTGAAGAATTGAACTTTCGAGCTATGCTAATACGTCCGATGCAAGAGCAGCAAAAGGCTCCTGGTTACTGGGATGCATAAATCCGGAGAATGAGATAACAAACCGCTGCTCTATTGCAGTTTGCGTGTTTTCTGGTGCTTGGATGCATTGTTTCGTAGCTCAGCAGTATCCTGTGAATTCGAAATTTCGGACAGCTGCTTTTACAGGGTAACTCGGTTTATTGCACGTTCGGTTCCAGGACAGCGCAGTAGAGCAACTAACGCGAACCTTTTAGTTTCCCAGCGCCTCTGTACAGTTTTGCTTACATGACATTATGATATATTGGACGGGCAAAGAGACTGAGACCAAAACGTAATGTACATATTTCGGATAAAGCTTTTTTATTGCTGAGAATTATGTGGGATTTCACTGAGTTATAATATTTTTGCTTATGCATGTTCTTCCTTCGACTTTTATGGCGGTTAAGGTAACTGCGACAACTTGTTTAAATAAAGCAACAATAAAGTTTGTCACATTGGTTAGCTATAACAGTCACAGCAGATTCCTCTGTAGCATGCAGTGGCGGTTAACAGCATTTTATTCACGGCATCACTTCTTTCGAACTTAGTAAATCCTTTCAAATGGTTCTGCTACTTTATCAACCAACTACATGTGATGTACCAAGTCCTCTTTCGATATTTCATTTAACTCCATACTACCTTCCTCATGTGTAATATCGACTTCAAAGAATGTTTTTCTTTGCTCATCTATGAGAAGTAACTCTTCGTCCGTTAACATTTTATCATAGCACTATATGAGTTCAGTTACATCGCGCTCGACGTGCCATTCCAGTTCTAGCGCTACGTTTACTATATCTGCGGTTATTCCATCAAATGAACTTTCGAACCGTTTAGAGTCATCCATCAGAGAAAGGATTATCTTTCTCCAAGCATTCCTGGAAGTAGATGTTTTAATCTCTTCCTCATGAATTCCTAACATTCCTGATAGCGCTTAAAATACTTTACTCTTTCCAGAAAAATTTCAGTTTGCTTTGCTCTGTTTACGGCCGTACAGCCATACGAAAAGTTTTCATTGGATAATAGGATTTTAAGGTCGAAATCATTTCTTGTTTAAGAGGCTTTAGGGGAGACGCTGTGTTTGCAGTGAGGAAACAGCGTTTGCCCTTTTGTGCATCCCAGTCAGAGTTATTGGGTTGCAAGGTGCATGGTCACAACAACGGCTTTAAAATAGCACGCGTCGCCAACACTGAGATGGTCAGGCAGCAGTGAAAGAAAAACTACTTTGATTAGTCAATCTGGTAAGGTCGCTGCAGCGCAGTTATAGTGCAGCTCAATAAAATGAGGCGCAGTAAACTGAGGAACACCTGTATATGTAGGTGCATTAATTTTGTAGGTAAATGTTGGCAATCTTATTAGCTCTTAACATCGCTTTCAATCCGGCGCTGATGATGGAACCAAGGTATCTCCCGAAAGCTATGCTTTAACAGTAAAACATATTTACATAGATGGTTAGCCGTCTGCCAACATAACTTGTGAGTGCCTAGTATATTTTAAAACTAATGGTGATATTCATAGAACCTTGGCAGGCAAACAGGATTGCACTGTGAATATTAGTAAACATAAGATAAAATCCTGTTGCAAATCCAATATGTAAGTTGACATGTCCCTTTACCGATGTCCTATCAAACAATGTTGCCGTGCAGTGTGGGAATTGCCGTCTGGAGAGTTACTCAGTCCACAATCTATGCTCGGTCAACATTAAATACCCTAAGCGCGTATTGCAAAGTTTGTAAATCATAAAGTCTCAGCGGATGAATGAAATTTCGTGGCAATCGGTTAGCTATTACGACTAATGTGGATATTTCGCAACAGTCTGCTTATGAAAATAATTTGCAGTGATAAGTAAATTTCAAAGAGAAGAAAACAAATTGTATACGAGTGGCTTGTAAAAAGCAATATCTGTTTCTACCCCTTCCAGAAAAATAAATAATTGATTGGAATTATTTTACTGAGCAGAAGAGAAGCTAGCTCCATATGCAGTTGTTTCGTGCGCATGCACTAGTTACAGTAGGATCAATAAAGACTGCTTTGCTGTACATGCATACTATTAATACTTACTGTAATGCGGCATGGAGGTTCTGCACGCTTAAGGACGTTCTTATTGATCTATAAAATTAGAAAAGTGTTTTTGCATACCGGAGCGCTTGGTCAGTCGTTTTAATGCGCTTTATGAAGCGAGTCCCGTCATGTTCGCCAATGGCAAGGGTAAATGGCAGCCAGCAAATTTTGAAAACATACCTTTGATTGCTTTCGACTCTTCCAACATGGAAACTCCAGAGCCAGCCGAGCTCGACCTATCTTTGCAATCGTTGATCTCAAGGAAGGACAAGAAGCGGCCCTGGCTGTGCAATTTCCCTTTCAACTTTCTAAAGTTTGTTGCGTGCTTCTCTTTTTGCACTCGGATTCATGTTGCGAATTTCAGTATGGTTAGATATTGCTGTTGTCCCCCGAGGGAAATGACTTCCAGACGAGTGGTATTTCCGTGTAACGACGCTGCGAGCCGTTATCCTCCAAATGTGGTTCGCAACCAGAAGCATAGCGCTATATTCTTCCTGCCTGCCGTGCTAATCGAGCAATTCCGTTTCTTCTTAAATTTATTCTTCCTCATTATGGCCTTGTCGCAGTTTCTGCCGCAACTGCGCATAGGTTATTTGTCCACCTATTGGGGCCCCTTGGTAAGCAACTCGTTTTTTCTGTCCAGTCGCCAGAGTTTCGATTTCCAGTGCTTTGTTCTAACTATCACAATATGTCGCGAGGCCTACGACGATTTTAAGCGTTACATTCGTGACAAAGAGATAAATAGCGCATTGTACGAAGTGGTGACTCCAGTTGGTTCCAAAATCTTCAAGAGCTCATCCATACAAGTTGGAGACATATTGAAAATTCATAAGGTAATAAAATACTTACTTAATTCATTTTGCTTCAATGTTTAAACCGTGTGGAAACGAGATAAGGGAGGCTATTAGCGACGACGGAGTATCCAGCCGTGTGAACCCGTTTTACGATATTTTTTGGTTTCTGTGCCCTGTGTAGCTTCTTTTCATGGTAACATAATCTATGAATTCATTCTCTTTGTAAAAATCTGTGCATTCTTTGAGTGGTGAATCTGTCAAGATATTCCATAAGTTTCTAGTGCGTTGTAGTTCGCTGCTGTTATCCGAAGTGGAAGATTTACGACATAGCTCCGTTTTTGTACCACATTTTCGTAGTATTCTAGTTTGTCTTATTGCAGTCCGCGTTATAGCCTTATTTCTGTGTATGTTATTTTGTTTTATATCTTGTTTTTATTTCCACATTATAGTCGCCACTTTTTCGCGCATATAGCTTCTTGGACTAACAGTTATTTGTATGCATCTTTTTCAATTCATTATCATGTTGCTGATTTTAGGCTTATGCTCAAATTGTTGGATCAGTTAACATAATTTGCCTTACGCGACGTGTTGAAATTTTAGAATCAACGAGTTCCAGCGGATGCCATATTGCTTCATACGTCAGACAAAGTCGGTACCTGCTTTGTACGGACAGACCAACTGGACGGAGAGACGGACTGGAAACTAAAAATCTCGTGTCCATTGACGCAGCAGGTGGAGAACGAGCTGGTGAGTTTGTAGCGTATTGAGCTTACTGTATATGGGGGAACGCAAAAAGAAAGGTAGGTTAAGCTATTCTTGTTCGATAATGTAACATTCGTTGAAAGTAATTTGCCGAACTGGCACGTAAATTAAATTCACTTGCGCGCGTCTCCGGCTAATAT
The DNA here is from genome assembly GCA_000612645.2 of Trichuris muris. Lineage (NCBI taxonomy): Eukaryota > Metazoa > Nematoda > Enoplea > Trichinellida > Trichuridae > Trichuris > Trichuris muris. Next base: position 25,083,045 of record CBXJ02000282.1, on the reverse strand, counting down.
TCCGATTAAAATAGGCGCTGTTCGACATGCAAATAGAAATATTCGCCGAAAAACCGCAGAAAAATATACACGTGTTCTTTGGAACGCTACGAAGTGTAAGCATTTCATTGCTGTTTTATTTTTTGCACAAGTTTCTAATCACAGGCCGACCAGCATGGAGGACAAGAAGAGGCGCTCAACGTGGATAACATACTATGGAGAGATACGGTACTGGCCGCTGGTTCGGCCGTTTGCGCAGTTGTCTATACTGGGTGCGAGACACGGGCAGCGTTGAACACGTCGCAACCTCGAAGCAAAGTGAGATTTTCGGTTTCTGTTTCTCCTTGTCGATCTGGTAGTTCAGGTTGGTCTGTTCGATCGAGAAGTGAACAACCTTACCAAAATTTTGTTCGTTCTTGCCTTTCTGCTTGCCCTCGTAATGGTTGGATTAAAGGTGGCTGCTTATTGTACAGTTCATTTGCACATCGTTTACGTTATTATCCCTTAGGGGTTCACTGGAATTTGGCCAGTGACATTCTTCCGTTTCTTGCTACTCTTCTCTTACGTCATCCCTCTCAGGTAACCTTTCTTGCACCTTACTCATTCTTTTATCCATCGAGTTATTTTGTCAGCCTTCGTGTTAACCTTGATATGGCAAAGATAGTTTATTCATGGTTGATATCTGAGGACAAAGAAATACCAGGCACCGTTGTGCGTAGCAGCACCATACCAGAAGAACTTGGAAGAATTCAGTACTTACTGTGCGACAAGACGGGAACTTTGACTCAAAATAACATGGTAAGCATGTTTGCATGGATCTATGCATTTCTTTGTGTTTTTGTTGCTCAATCAGTATTTCCTAAGCTTTCAGACTAATCTGTAAGTCGTCAAATAGTCATATCTGCAAGTGAAATTATGGACAGTAGGAAATTTAAAAGCTTTTTAGTTAATAGTGAGTAGTAATTGTCAAGCTCAATTGTATAAAAATTGAAATCATGGGTACCTGTGGATTATTTTGCCATGAGGAATGCGAATTATTAGGCTAATAGAGGATGCGTCGTTCTGGCAGACGGCAAATCAGCCGTGAATATGTATGTACGTTTCTGTAAAAGCGTAGGTTTCGGGACCTATCTTGGTCCGGTCGTCAGCGTTAGGATGGAAACTGATGTTGAAAGCAAGTAAAATTGCCAATAGATAGTACAGGCGAAGAACCTCATGTCTAAGTAAAATATTTTGTGAGGAATTACCTAGGTATACGTGTACGTTTACACATAAACAATGAAAGATATATGAGGATCTAAAACTGGAACAAAGAAGAAAGGGGAAGGAAAATTTTTATAGAACGAATGGACCCAACTTTAGAAGCTTTGTTTAAAGTCAACAGTTATTATGCAGTGACTAATGTCTGGAATCATTGTACACATGTCTCGTGTTGTGCAGTCGTGCAGAGCATCTGGTGTTCAACACATATTCAGCGTGTGTGTGTGTGTGTGTGTACAACGTAGTTCTAATACTGTTATGTTCTTCTAGATTTTTAAGAAGCTTCACCTTGGTACGGTGATGTTTAATCAGGAAACATTTGACGAAGTAAGTCAAGCAAGTCTTTCGCCTTTCAGTTTGTTTTAATTTTAGATATCAAGTCAGCTGCGGCACGGTTTTGATCCCAAATCAGAAGTAACCTCTACGCAATCGTTGGCTGTCAAAGTTAGACTAGTAAGCTGAGCAATAAGCACTTGCTCGTGTTCATTTTTTATGGTGAAATTTGTAAAGGCGTTGGAGGCTCTGGTGCTTTGCAACAATGTCACACCGGCGCAAGACGAGGGCAGCGAGACGGGCGACTCCCAAAGAACGACCACCTATCAAGCTTCGTCGCCCGACGAGGTAGGCGACCCTTTGCGGAATGTCGTATTTCAGAGTTGAGCTGCAGGTTGCTCTCGTGTCGTGGGCCTGTGACGTTGGCTTGGAGTTACTATATCGCGACTTGAATACGATCATTATCAAAGATCCGTTCAATCGGGATCATAGCTACAACATATTGCAGATATTTCCATTCACCTCGGAAAGAAAGCGCATGGGCATTATTGTTCAGGTGACTAGCCTCCATTCAGTGCATGTACGTAAAATTTATTGTAGGGTTTGCATTTTTGTTGCAGAAAGTGGGAACCGACGAGATAACATTTTTCGTCAAAGGGGCCGATGTGGTGCTTCAGCCTATGGTCAGCTATAATGACTGGCTGGAAGAGGAGGTGAGCTCGACAGTTTCACTTCTTCACATAAACTGTACCAACTCGTCTTTAGTGCGCCAATTTGGCACGCGAAGGCCTGCGCACATTAGTGGTTGCAAAGAAAATGTTAACCGTTCAACAATACGAAGCGTTTAGCGTGAGCTCCTACGAAGCATGTTTTACCAAATCGTTTTCCCGTATAACGTGTTTAGACATCGTACAACAAGGCAAAACTGAGCCTGTACGATAGACAAAGGAAAGTGAACGAGGTAGTGTCAACTTTAGAAAATGACCTCCAGTTGCTCTGCTTAACCGGTGTCGAAGATCAATTGCAAGTGGATGTTCGAATCACGCTGGAACTGTTGAAGAACGCTGGCGTTAAGGTATCCTTTTGTTGTCGGCACGTTCTAAAGCCAACTTCATTTATGCATGAAGAAATATACTTATTTGCATGAGTTATGAAGTTATTTGGAATGTAATCCATTCGTGACATGTAATGCATTTTCATTACGAAAGAACAGCTGTCTTCATTTGGTGGCTTTATTTTTGCGAAGCTTTTGGAAATAGCGTGTTCTGTTATCGGCGCGAGTGATTTAATTCATTTCATCTGATTACACACCAATTTTCATCGTCGCTATAAGTTTATACTCACGTAATTTGTGTTGCATGATTTTGTCGTTCGTATTATTATTATTATTATTATTATTATTATTATTATTATTATTATTAAACGACTGGCAACCTTTTTGAGAGTTTATTATTCCGTAGCTTTCGGGCGACCTCTCATCCCATATTCAGCAGTAATAACGGTACCTCGATCACAACAAGCGTATGCACTGATCCTGTTTTCTCTCACCTTGCTAGATTCATAAGTTAGACTTTACCAAGAACGCTTAGTATAGAAAGCTCCATTATGTCACACTCGCTTCCATCTGTGAATATAGCATTCGTATCGCATGAGATGTTCTTTTAAGTAACATTCAACTGCTGTAATCAAGGATGACCAATTTCGCTTAAGTGAATTTCTTACCAGTGCTTTCCTGCTTCAGGTGTGGATGTTGACGGGTGACAAAGTTGAGACGGCGTTTTGTATTGCGAAATCTTCCGGCCTTATATCCCGCAGTCACAACGTCTTTCAGTGTCCCACAGTTCACACTCCCAGGGAGGCTCTTCAAGAGCTGGAAAAGCTGCGAGCTTGCAGCTCGTCACTGCTGGTTATTTCTAGCGCATCTTTGGAGGTTGGAAATTACCGATTTTGTGCTGGTTAAATCACACCCGTTTTATTGTTTAGTTCTACTTGGCATATTTGCCTGAGGAGTTCATAAATACTAGTAGTGCCTGCGCGGCTGTCGTCTGCTGTCGTTGCTCGCCAGAGCAGGTAGGAAAGTTGTTCTTATTCAAGCTGTGTTTTCCCATGATAATATCCCGTCTAATGACATATATATATATATATATATATATATATATATATATATATATATATATATATATATATATATATATATATATATATATATATATATATATATATATATATATATATATATATACAGGTAGTTCTCGTATAACGCGTGTTCATATAACGCGTTTTCGCTCATACGCGATTTTGAAATCGTAGCACTTTCTCACATAACGCGATTCTGTTTTCGCTCTTACGCGATTTCGCCGGCTGGAAAGCGAGGGCGTATGGCAAAGTCTCCCCGTGTTTTCATCCACCGAGAGCAAACAAAGGCCGCGCTGTTAGCTTATGCGCGTTCTTCGGTCACGAACAAGCGAAATGTGACAAAAACGTTTAGGATTCTTATCAGAAGTAGTGTCCGACCCAGCTGTGCACCCTGCAATATGCATACTCAAACATGCTACTGATCGGTATTCATGTTCGGTGGAATAATTCGCGCCGGCAGGAACATGTGTACAGACGACGTTTCCATTTTCAATTCTCCCGAAGCGCAGGCATCGTAGAGGTTTTCCAGTGAGTCGTAGTACGCTAGCACAGAATTCGGAAAGCATTCACACCGTCTGATTGCGAGCTCAATTCGTAAGTATTTTGTCTGATTCCGCGATCTGAGGATAGCCTTTAAGTATCTGAAAATGTCTATGCTTCCTGATTCGAAGTCAGCTGGTAGTGGTCGAAAAAGAAAGGCGCTGACTGTTGGAGAGAAGCTTCAGATACTGAAACGGTATGAACGGAATGAGACGACACGTGATATCGTCAAAGCTACCGGCATAAAGGAATCAACCTTGCGGACCATTAGGAGCAATGCAGAAAAAATTAAACAGACTTGCGTAAGCGGTACCAGTTCAAGTATTGCGATGTCAATAAGAACAAGGCCGAAGATACTGGAAGAAATGGAAAAACTACTCAGCATTTGGATCGAAACTCAAACGATGAAAAAAATAGGAACAACGTTTTTCACCATCAGACAAAAAGCAGTTACCATTTACGAAGACCTTAAGAAACAGTCTACAAATCCTACTGAAATTCCTCCATTTACTGCTAGTAGTGGTTGGTTCTGCCGTTTCAAGAATCGATACAGTTTTCACAATGTTCGTCTCTGTGGCGAAGCAGGAAGCGTGGACGTCGATGCCGCGCAAACATTTCCAATAGAAGTACAAAACTTGGTCAAAGAAAAGGGCTACTGCCTCGATCAAATTTTTAACTTCGACGAGACAAATCTTTATCTAAAGCGTATGCCAAAAAGGACCTACATTTCCAGAGAGCGTAGGCATGCTGCAGGAATCTGCGCTGCGAAAGATCGTGTGACTGTAATGGTCGGTGCCAATGCTAGTGGGGATCTTAAGCTGAAGCCATTGATGATTCATCGTCATGCCAATCCACGAGCCCTAAGGGGAATTGTTAAAAGCAGTTTGGGCGTTTACTACAGGTACAGCAAAAGAGGATGGATGACCGCCCAAGTTTGCCTTGATATTTTTTCTAATGCTTATGTGAATGACATTAAGAAATACTTGAACGAGAAGAACTTGGCTTTCAAAGTTCTCGTAATCATGGATAGCGCGCCAAGCCACCCACCGATGATAGCAGAGCTAGACCCAAATGTCCACTTTGTTTTCTTGCCTGCACGGACCACTTCTTTGTTACAACCGCTTGACCAAGGCGTTATCGGAGCATTCAAAGCTTACTACTTAAGGCGAACGTTCAAGATGCTGATCGACGCGACCGACGGAGAAAATTGTGAAACTGTGATGGAATTTTGGAAGAACTATAACCTGAGAATGGCCATTAACAACATCGTAGAAGCGTGGAATGACGTATCAAAACGGTGCTTGCACCGTGTTTGGCGGAAACTCATCCCAGATCTGATCTGCGATTTTAAAGACTTTGAGCCTTCTGCTCAAGTATGCGAAATTACTGAAAGCTGCGTTCAGTTGGCAAACAGGCTAGGCTTTGAAGGAGTGGAATATCAGGATATTGAGGACATTTTGAGTTGTCAACCGGATGAGCTGACCACCGAGGAGCTGCAGGAACTTTCTGTAGCAGGGGAAGCAGAAGGAAGAGAAGAAGATGATGAAAATCAGGAAGTTCCTCCGCCTCCTCCGCGACAAATGACCACTGCTGAGCTGTCAGATACCCTGGAAACAGTTGAACAGCGTTTACAATGGCTCGAAGACAATGATTGTAATGCAGAACGCAGCGGGAAAACCACAAGAGGTATCCGAGCTTGCTTGGAGCCATATAAGCAGCTGCTGTACGAAAGAAGTACACGTGCGAAACAAAAGAAGCTCGAGTTCTACTTTACTGCAATGAAGAAACATTGTGACGATGAGGAAGCGCTACCTTCTACATCTAATAGGACCTCAGTTCGCCCGTAACAAAGGATAGTGAGATTAATAAAGTGAGTCCAACGGAACTCCATTCTTTCCTGGGTATGAGGTCGTTTATTTTAGTACTGAGAGGGACTCTTTCCACAAGCTAAAGACGCAAGCACGCTGCTCCTGAAAGCCAGTTTGAACTCTGTCCGCTGTAAAGAGTTCTATCATAAAAGCTCTGCCGTTAATGTATGATCGCCGTAAAAGATAATGTTATTCAGACCACGTGTAAGAGGATCCGTACGTCAGCGTGCCTAACGGTAGAATAAGTAGCTCAGGTACATCATAATTCCTGTTTCAACCCAGCTTATTTAACATATCTCTCCGTTGTTGTTTACAAGTAAACAATCCTTCTGACGCTTTGAACCAAATCGTGATTTTCCTATACTTTACATGTCTCCTATAACGCGATTTCATATAACGCGAGATTTTTCAGGATTTTCAAGTGACCAAACGCTCGCGTTATACGAGAACTGCCTGTATATATATATATATAATCAGCCGCGTTGACTGTTAGAGTAATGTTTTCATTTCTAAAGAAAGCTGAAGTTGTTCGGGCGCTGAAAAAATACAACGGCAGAAAGTTGGTCGCCGCTGTTGGCGACGGTGGGAATGACGTCAGCATGATTCAGGCGGCTGACGTTGGAATTGGCATCGTCGGAAAGGTATTGCTCCATCGAAGTTGTCGGGACTGTCACAGAGCAGGCGGTAGTGTTTCTTTTGCAGGAAGGGCGGCACGCCTCGCTGGCGGCAGACTTTTCCATAACCCAGTTCAGCAGCCTGGCTCGCCTCCTTCTTTGGCACGGCCGATTGTGCTACAGGCGCTCCTGCTCGTTATCCCAGTTCGTTATCCACAGGGGATTGATTGTTTCGACAATGCAGGCCGTATTCTCGTGCATTTTCTATTTCGCCTCCGTTTCCCTTTATCCTGGAATGCTAATGGTTTTGTAAGTATATCTGCGTTACATGTGCGATGCATCATAGCGAGGGCAAGATATTTACTTATTTTAGATATTCGACCATATATACCATGTTTCCGGTATTTTCCCTTGTAATGGACAGAGATGCAAAAGAGAAAGTAGTGCTCACGTTTCCGGATTTGTACAAAGATTTGGTGAAGGTTGGACGAATGCTTCTGACGCTGCTGCAGCAGTTGTAATTTTTTCTATGTGTTCATTGCAGGGCCGATCCTTGTCGCTGAAAACTTTTCTCATTTGGTTTCTGATTAGCATGTACCAAGGAGCAGTGATTATGTACGGCGGCATATTTCTCTTCGAATCTGACTTCATCCATATCGTTTCAATTTCGTTCACTTCCCTTGTTATCACTGAGCTTATCATGGTCGCTCTGACCATCCACACCTGGCATTGGTCCATGGTTGCGGCCGAAGGGTTGTCGCTGTCCATATATGTTCTCTCCTTGCTGTTTCTGCCTAATGTTTTTGGTAAGCCCGCCCTGTGCCCAACATTTGCGATCCGCCATCTCGTTTAGACCTAAAGTACGTTCGAACGTGGTCTTTTATGTGGAAGACGCTTGTGCTGACCACGATCAGTTGTCTTCCGTTGGTTCTGTTGAAGCTTGTTCGACTGATGTTCGCTCCACCAAACTACGCTAAGCTCAGTTGACCACGGCCGGCAACAGTCCAGTCATTTTCCAGTGCTTCGTTCCTCTCACTTTATCTTGTGAACATGTGAGTTAACTTTCTGCTATTAGTCTATCCGTTATTCATAGATTCTCTCCGTTTAGGGGTATTATCCTTGCGTCACCGTTGAAAACTTTGTACGTTAAAGTATTGGCATCATTCTAGTGTCCGCTCAGTCTACGAGGGCTCAGATTCAGTTCCATTCGCGAAAATGCCTTTCTCCAACATTTTTCACAAAAATTAATGTAATTTTCACACAGCGTAGCGCGTAAATCCATTGACGGAATAATGCAGTAGTGATCAATAATGGACACGGCTTTTCCATCTTAGTGCTTTAAGTATTGTGATTGCTGGTTACCGCCCAATCACAGATAGCCAACGCTATGCCACAATGCGTCAGGAGGTCGGGTGACCAATTTAGCCTATTAATAAAATGCACAAGCTCTAGCCCACTGTGTTTGTAAATTTTGTCGTGCAAGAAACTTCTTCCAACTTGACAAGATATGCATTCACATGTTTTGTTCAATCCTAGCTCCGTTCATGTGCTACCTAACTTTTAGAACTGAAAATGGCAACTTTTACCGACACCGTCAGAACGCATCACGTAGAAGATGATCTGAGTTTTAGAAAGTGTACTCAGTAGGAAATGAGTATATTCTCCCTTTTGTTTGCAGTATACGCATTCTCGTTTATATATACTTGTTAACTTTAGCGTGTGACAGTTCCGAATGGTATTGCCTGTATTAGACCAGCTCTCGCTGGCTTCCTAGGACGTAGGATCCTAATGTATGCAATATTCTTGGGTTCACAACTTTGTCAAACAGTCATCTGCTATGTCGTGGAGGACGCTGTCGCATTCGTTCTGCTAAGATAGTGAGCTATTGGAAGCCATGATTTTAATACTTACACAGCTCTACTGTTTCCCATAGTTTCTTGATTGCTGTTAGTCAAGACTGATATTGTAAAAATCATTTATTTGACCTCGAAGACCATTCGCACACGACGGATTGGAATATGAAGATGTTTAAAAATGGCTCCGGCATTGTTGTCTGGGTGATAAATTGTTCCAAGAATTTTACCTGACTAATTAATGTTGAGGCAATAGCAGAAGAAGCATGCTTGCGCAATAATTCGTGGGGGCATTGTTTGCTGTTTAAGAATTGTTGAATGTTTTTAGGCGGTCCATAATATTCGGAATAGCAGAGGGATCGGTGTCTCCTACACATTTTCATGTAGTGCTCTCACGGACGTAGTTGCCAATATTGCACTCCCTTCGGAAAATGGCATATAAGATGGTTATTGGATGCGCGTGAAGTTCCCTTTTCCGCATTAGCATGATTTATTATAATTGTTTTAGCTAATTTGCTTTTCGTTTGATTATTCGAACCCACAAAAGTGCACTAATTCGATCATCCTTGCTTAATTGTGTCATGGGACAAAATAGCCCTAACTGCCCGTAATGCTCAGAAGTTGACAAGGCCAAAAGTTAAAGAGGGAGAAAAGTCGTCTCCATTTTTAATTAAATATAGGCTTTAGGTTTGACAACGCCACTGTCTTATGTTTGTTCATAAGAAGTTGACAACTTAATTTACACTCATCTTGCGATATAAAGATTGGACTTGGTGACACCTTGTCCTCGTGTATTGGTGATGACCTGGTATGCAGGGATTGTTCGGCTTCGTTAGCACGAGCACTGCCGTTGAACGTTGAGTGAATTTATAATAGTAAACGTGAGATGAATCATTGTGGTCACTGTCGTTTCTGTACTCAAATTACTGCGTAAACTGAATGCAGAAACGGTAGCGCACACTATGATTTTTCTTACCCTCACTGAACTCACGCAGCGTCCAGCAGTACTGCTCGTGTTGACGAGGTCGAACAATCCACGCACACCACGTATCTTCAACATGCGGTGCCAGTGGGTCACTGAATATACAAAAGCTGACCGAGGGTGAGGAAGCAGTCGCGAATACGAAGGTGAAGCATGCTTTTGCTTGACTCCTCTCTCTGCAAATCAAATGAAGTGCGAATATTTAATATTAAGCGTCTATATCAGCAACTTGTGATACCGATGGGTTTCGCCAGGCTGCTTTGCATAACAGTGAAACTTTGTTAAATTAATATGCTTACCAAGTGGTGCAGATCACTCGGAGCAGTGAACGCGCTTTGGACATTCACTTCGCTCAAACGGCGCTTCCCCTATGGCAACTGCCCATGTGGAACAACTTCAAAGCAAGGTGACCAATTCCAATGGACGCACAGTGGACCTCCAAGGCTTATCATTCGACCGCTCTCCAAGAAAAGATAGCGTATTCACCGGCGGAATGCTGTTTGGCATGGATGACTCAAATACTGCAGCTGGTTGCCCAAGCGTGGTTTACAAGAACAATGCCCCACTAGCGAGCTGAATGTAAGCTTACAGTAAACAAGTTCGAATTCATTTGCTCTTCTTTCGTTTATTACATATATGCAAATTGATTCGCGTCTGTATTGTGACTTTCCGTATTGTCGCTCTTTTTTCTTCTCCTTGGTTGACAAGTGTATGCAGTGTGCGTTAAAACTTCATATGTCGAGCAAGACGGACTAGGTGGCACGAATGAGATGAATTAGCCAAGCACAGGGCGCCGTTCACACTTGGAGATGACCTCTTGCCGGTACAAACAGTGCCGTCGTCGTGGATGGTGCGTTCATCTTTCGCTGAGGCGTCGTCGTACGGTCGGCACTCACCTTGTCGGGGACGTTGGCGCTCCTCTTCCATTTCATGCGTCGATTTTGGAACCAAATCTTCACCTGAAGGCGAGATACAGCGTGCATCTTCTCTTGGCTTTCGGTTAGCCAAAAATGTAGTGCGCATGTTGTGCCCACCTGATTTTCGCTCAGCGAGAGCGCCGTCGCTATTTCGTACCTCTGCGGCCTCGACAGATACTTGAACTCTTTGAATTTTCGTTCCAACTCGATGAGCTGCTGGCTGGTGAAGGATGTTCTTGGCCGTCGCTGCTTCATGCACTGCCCGGACCCTGCAAATCAACTGTGATCGTATGTTTGTTGTTCGACCGCGTCAGCAAGTTGAAATGCGATGGATTGTTCAATTGCCGGACGAGCAAAGTGAAAATTGGTATTAAATTTTTGCATCGCGTTCTTGCTAAATGAGAAATCATGAAGTGAATCATGCTTGCTCGACACGTGCTATCTTTCGCTCAATGGAATTATCATACGGTGATTCCCGGAGGGAATCTCTGTCAGCAAAGTCATTTTTTAACTCTCTCGACCTTGTCATCCTTAATTGAGCTATCCTTAACAGATTGAATTCATTATAAGTGGACGGAACAGGTCCACTTGCCGTTTCGTGCGCGCTGACGGGGCGCTCATAAGGAACTGTTCCCGGGCGGCCATTAGAGACATGACGACTCTGCTCAGAGCGTTCATTGCTCGCGCAGGCGATCATTGCTGGCCATCGTTTGACCGTCATTTAATTCGATTTGCGCAAATCTGTTGCCGCCGATAGATTTTTTCCTAATGGCCATCGATCGCGCCGGAAATGCGATGGAATCTCGGCGCCGCCGGGCGCGCACCGTGCTGCATACTTTCCAGGCTGAAATTTGCATACCATGCCACGTCAACTTTTGAAGCCATCCTTCTTGCGCTTTTCGCGTCGGCAAAAGGTACAATGGATATCCGTTGGGGAAGCGAGCAGGCATGGCTTATGAAAAGGGCTACTTACCGTGGAAGACCGTCTGATTGGCTGCCAACGTAGCCCACGGAGTTGTAATGCACTGGACATCCTGATGGGCGCAGGTCTGCTTCATTGTCCATAGTTGGACCGGCCACGCAAGCGGTTGGCCGTGACTGTTCAACGTAGTGGCCATATTGGTCCACAGGGGATCTTCGCCGATCTGATGGTATGATCTGCCCCTTGTTTGCGGTTCGGCTTGCTGGAATCCCTTGTTCACATTTGAAACGGAGACGTCTGAACTCTTCAAGTCGAGAAGATTTTCAATGCGAAACATGACCGTCGGTTAGGCGATGGCCAACTTTGGCTGATCGTCCACGGAGTGATATAAAGACGTTGGGCAACGCAGGGGACCGTCAATGATGAGCGTGCGTCAGATGGCATCCTATTAATCTTTGAAAGGATAATCATAAGTGGGTAAACTTTCCAGCACACACTGTTTAAGGGAAACAAGACATTAGGCGACAAATTGATTTTGCCATTTGCCTTGTGCCAAGTTTCGGCCGAGCCCGCCGGGGAATGCCCTGGTTGCCTTTCGAAGTCGGATTGCTTGAAAGGCCGCTTCTAAATTGTCTCATCATTTTTCCAACTTGTGCTGACAGTTAAGCTTCAACTCCGAGCAGTCTTCCTCCTCTCTAAACGCTGACACCACGACAAAGTGGCCGTTTTGGTGCCAGATGCTCAGCTCCGTCTGCTAATCCCACGCAGACCGTCCATCGGCGTCCGTTCTGTGCATGATGTCAAAAATATGCCAACCGTATGTCTTGCGGATATTCGCGCCAACGTGCAGAGAACGACTAAGCATCCTCTTCGGCCGGCTGTTTGGAAGATTCTTCCACCGGCGGAATGCGAATGCACGACGACGATCAAAGGACTTTCGGCAATATTAAATGAATGTGGAATTTTTTAAAACTGTCAGCTTTATTTATGGTTAACGACTGATCATTTGAACAGGCTGATGGATTGCCCAGGTGCGAGCATGCCAGTCGCTTAGGCACTTGGAATCCGAAGGCGGATTTAAAGCTGCGCGCTGATTCTCTTTTATGGCTCGACAAAGCATTGCCTTCGCTAGCCTAATCCTTCCTCTTCGATATACCATCGTTGGCGAACTGATGCGGTCGAATGTTTTGTCAAAATAATTCACCTTTATTATGCCCTGAATTTCGTAGGCTTGCGGAAGCAGGCATATTTCTACCGGGCATTTTGTTATTTTGCCCTGTCAGGTTGATTTAGCTTTCTCAACTTTGCGAAGTCAAAAAATGACCCTTGCTTTGAGTTGGCACATCCGTCCTTGCTTGCTCGACATCTGAACGTTTCGGCATAGGCACAATCTCACGCTCTCGAACATTCAACAGCGCTGATCTTATGGATACATGTATTGATATACTCGGACGAATTAGGTGGGCTAGGAGTAATCGAACACTTGCGTTTCCCTATTTCGCTGTTCGTGCATTATTAATAGTTCTTACGGGAAAATATGCATCCAATGCTGATGCATCAAAGCCAAAATATTCGTACTTTGACATTTCAGTACTTCACTGTGCGATACTGCTGTTCAGTCGCCTCCGATATTGGAATCAGAAAAAGAAGATTAGTTTATACACATTCACTACGCCAATGATGATGATCAATCGAATAAAATTGAATACTTAATCTTTCTGTGATGGAATATATATATATATATACATTCGATAATATTCTGTGGAAGTAATCTTAAACCGTTTCAGCCATTCAATAGAATTGGTTCAATTGCAAAATGCCGTACGTAATTTGATCAGCAATCCTCACGCAAGATTGCAGATGTTGTGCTAGAAACTGTTAGTACCTTGCAAAGCGTAATCTCTTTTGTTCAAATGACCGACAATCGTTTCAAGACGTGCGCAAGCTGCCTCATGAGAAATTGTTCCAACTCGTATGCAAATGTGAACCCGGCTAATCCAAAGGTCGCTCCGTCTGCGAATGCAGTTTGTAGCAAGGTTTTGTTCCACTGTTTTCCGATTTCTTACGGCTGCAATTCCCTTTGTTTTGTTGAAAATCAACAATGCAGGGTCTCCGAAGCAAATCGGCTCCTTACAGTATAAAGAGCGAGCGACACCTGTGATGTTAGTACCCCTCACAGTGTGCAGTGCACAGCGATGCACTGTCGGCGGAGCAGCCATGCTCCGCAAGTTCCATATTGTGGATTTCTAGTGAAGGAGAGAATATTACTACCGTAAGAAATTTGAAAGTCGGTTGCTCGGTTTAAGGAAACAAAGCTGCAGCAATTTGGTTGGCGTTGATGAGCTCCTAAAGGCGAAAAGGGCTTACATTTTGGAAATGATGAACGCATAAGCCAACGACGTGGATGAACCTGCGTAAATCGTTTAAGTCTAAAAAATGAATGTTCATGTGCAGCATGTTTACGTAGTAAAGCAGAGAATGTCTGCTTCAATCGTGCAGAAGGGAGAATCAAAGCCCAGAAACTAAACAACGTACTCATCTTCCTAAAATGCACAGGAGCGCCTTTTCATTATCCAAATCAAGTCTATATTTATTCCGTTGCGAAAAGAGCAAGCGAGTGATAGAAGATGCTTTTCTCAAAGATGACTTAATTATGTAAGGTTGATGATTCAAAATCGTGGGCCTTTGTATTCTTCAGGCAAAAAGTTGGGCAAATTCGACTTTTAGCCACTGCAATCGGCGCGTTTTGCCTGTAAGGAAAGCAGCTAGCGTAATCAAGTACACCTTGCAGCGCATGCTGTACTACCCAGTCGACGTTCCTTTTAATCGCTGCATAATCATTCTTTCAGAGTACACTTCTTCTCATCGAACTGAGCGAATAACTGTCCATTGCTTGCACCCTGCGTACATTGAAAAGGGCAAAAGATTAACCAATTCGCGTAACGATTTAAAAGTTGAAATACAAGTCATTGAGAATATGATATGTGCGCCAAGCATTTACTTTACTTTGCCTTCCGAGGGAGTTGCTTTTCTTAATGCGATAATTGACTACTTTAGCATATGCAACCAATTTCTTCTTCGTAACGGGTGATACAAAGCTTCTTGTCCAATTGCATCACCAAAAGATTTAAGGTACCAATAAGCTTTTCCGTGATAACGGCGACAGCAACAACGTATTTACGAAAAGGAATGGAACCTGACCTGCTGACGGGCGAGTATCGAAACGCCTAATATGAAGGATAGTAGGCCTCTTATATTGTTAGAATACCGTGAAACTGAACTAAACTACCACGCTCGCAGTGTCACCAATTAGGGAATTGTGCATGTTTATTACGTTATCGTTAAGCGTTGAAGGAACATCAGCGTTAGGCCTTTTCACTGAGAACCCACAAACTTGGGTGGGAGATATTTTAGGCTTCAATTAACTTCGTTTCGGACGTGCGCTTCTGCTCCGCCACGTCGGAAGGGTATATGAAGAACAGGGCAAAGAGCATGCCATCGATGAGCATGAAAATACCGTTCGATATCTGAAAGTGACCCGCTCACCAACTTGTCCGATCGAATCCGCGCAACTTTTTACCAACAGGTAGTAATCTTTGACCATAATGCTGTAAATGGACACTTGGAACTCGATGTTGAATATTTGGGCCACCGGAGGGAATGGAACGAAGTCAATTCGCTGCTGTGACACCGCCCTGTTCTGGAATAGCCCCGCGACCGTAAGCGGACTGACAAGTTGGCGTAATTCAGCTTACTATTACGTAAACCATTGTCAAGGCGCATAATATTTGCAGCGCAGAGCAAATTGAACCAACAATGTTGGCTGATACGTTGCCCGGCATTTGGAACAGCACGGCAAATAGAAGCAGAATTGACAGGCCAACGGCCGATGTGCAAATTATGACAATTCTCTGTTGGAAAAGAAATGGTACTGCCAAGAGCGGCGAAAAAGGCTTTGCTCAACTTTTCGAATTCTGTAAACAATCAAGCAGACGAGAACAACGCTATTGACAATGGTGAGCAGCCCATTCACAGCGGTCACTTGCCAGTTGTGGGCAAAATAACCGTACAGGGACCACAGGATACTTCTATAAGCGAAACAACCTATTAGCATAATCCTATTCACTTAACTGCTTTAACCGTCCCGGCAATGAACGAAAAGTGCAAGAAACCGTCAACTGTTGGATGTATGTGGATATTCATCTAAGGAAGGTATACCCAAGCCATCCGAGTATAAAAGGCAGGAAGAAGTCGTAGTCGGATTTTCCTCGACGCTTCCATCGCACGATGTTGCTGCTGAAAGAGTAAACTTCAACGCAATAACGTAATTATTTTGATTTATTATCACGTTATAACTTACAGCGCCGCAAGACTCAGTAACCCAATATTAATACCAATCGATACGCAAAGGAGATTGAAAAAATTGATATTGTCGGCAAGGAAAGTGCCCGGATGTTGTCTGAACTGGAACCACTGCTGTTCCAGAGAAGCCACAGCTGCACGAGCAAAAGTGGAGCTGTCCAAAGATGGCGAAAAGTGCACGTAATGACCAGGGGCAGTAAGAATATATAAGAAAAACGATCGCGACCTGAAAAGGCCAAATCATAACGCTGTCACTGCCTGTTACATGTTGCTGTCACTGGCATATTGGAACCGAACGTTGGCTACCGGTTTTCCCGAAAACGAGGTTACGATTTGCCTTTTTCAAATGCTGCTGCTCCGTCAAGTCCACTCAACAATGCACGTCGAAAAAATCACTCCTTCCAGCGTGTAATCGCATGCTGTTACTCAAAGTGAATGGGAAAAAAGGCTCAATGTGCCCCGCAGGCGCAGTAGGCGAGTATTTATGATGTTTCGAAGGGAGGATGGCTCGTAGAAAAAAATTGCTCACGAACATTCACCAAATGAACTCTTATGATTCTCTCCCGTAATGCTTGACGTCACAGGTTGATGGATGGATGCAAAAAACTCTCGGTTGCCCTATTATGCAGTACATGTTAAATACTTACCTTGAAAATATTGCGCACCATCAATTTTAAGTTTAATTAAACAAGCGCTTGAACTTTGAGCGCGAGCTGAAACAACGCACTTAAAGGATCCGCTTCAAGTGAGCACGCGGAAGGGGCCAACACTGTTTCCAATTCAAAAGGTCCAGTCGCTTTGACTCCCATTTCTTCGCTTGAGCAAAGTCGTCTCTCGGATCGTCCATCCAAAAGCTGTTGAGGTAAGCACAGCAACCTAAAAATTATTGTAGCACTGCAGTGGCCTCAAACCGGAAGCCCAATTGCGCAGATCTGCATTGGAAGTTACCAATAAAGGCTTCATGCTGATGGAAAAGCATCCAGAGCAACAACAGTAGTACCCAGATAGCTTTGGCATGGGCTGCACACTTCGTGCTCAGATGTCCGGTCCTTTTGAAAGCAGCAACATCAGTAGAGTCGCTTGGTCAGATATTGCAGGCATTGCAAAGAAAATTTTAATTTCAATTTTTAATGACCGGAAATTGAAACTAAAATCGCAAAGCCGATTAGGATGGACAAGCATCGACGCTTGCTGTCGAAATGTGAGCGTGCAGAAGAATACTATTTACCAAAATTTATAAGTCAAATATTATTTTCATTGATCATATATTATTAATGCTTTTCATTTATGTTGAATTTTGAGTTCTTGGAAGTGGAAAACGAGACAAGTGAAACTTGGACTCTTTATCGGACGGGTAGCAGAACGAACAACAGGTGCACCGAAATATAGGCTGTATTTATAGGGACGAGGGCGCATAGGATACCGCACCTAACAGAAGGAACAAGAAAGACTTGTTCCCCCTGCTACTCTTGCTGGGGGTCTGTCATCCCGCTTAACGTGGCGCACCTAAATCGTGCCCCCCCCCCATGGCGTGCCAACTCGCACTAGGTGGCGTATATTTCCAACACCCCTTCTCAACACCTAGTGCGAGGAAACTGGACGACCCCTTTGCCTTCATCAGCCTTCTAGTCCAAGAAGTACCGCAAATCGCAGAAACGTTTCCTTGGATAGAGGCTTTGTAAAAATGTCCGCCAACATTTTGTTTGACGGGCGATACTGAACTTTGATGACGCCTTGTGCCCGCAAATCACGAACATGATGATGGCATGGCATACACCAATGTGCTTTGTCCTTACGGTTCTTCGATCGGAGTCTATCATTTTTATACACGCCTGGTCATCCTCGTAGATCACGGCTGGATCATTGACCGGAGTACCGAGGTCCTTGAGGAGTAGTCGTAACCATACTACACGGCAGGAATGAGATGCGGCCAAGTATTCAGCTTCCGTCGAAGACAATGCTACCACGGATTGTTTTCGACTTGACCAGGCTATGGTACTGCTACCGGGCTTGAAGACATATCCTGTTGTCGACTTTCGATCTATCTTGCCTCCAGCCCAATCTGTGTCGACGTGGCATCGGAGTTCAACACCCTCACGTTCTTCGTCGTGCTCAAATATCACATTACGCGTTTAACTGACTTCCAGTCAGTCTCTGTTGGAATTTCAACACGCCGGCATAGGAAACCAACCTGCGACATCCGGTCGAGAAACTGTAGCAATGTAGAGCAGTGTTCCAATGACTAGGCGATATTTGGTGTTGCTCAGCATTACCATATCTTTATCGTTCGCTGACAAGAAACCTGTCTCTATGGGTGTTGCTACTGGTTTGCATTCCAACAGTCCGTGCTGATTTAGCATGAGGTCAAATTTACTTTTTGGTTCAGTAGGAAGGAGCCTACCGTTTCGCGCTCTATTTGCATTCCTAAGTAATTCTTCACGTTGCCCAAATCCTTGGTTTTGAAAAACTTGTCAAGCTGCATGCCCACTTGCTTGGTGATTTTTGCTGTACTACCAACCACTAGCCTGTCGTCAACATAGAGAAGAACTTAAGTCCTGTTTCCATCTCTTTCCATCCTGCTAAACAGGCACTGGTCAGCTTTGCCTTGCTCGAAGTGAAGCTTGGATAATGTCTCTGTGGTTTTCTTGTTCCATGTCCTTGACGACTGCTTTAATCCACAGAGACTTTTGCGAAGCCGGAGAACTTCGTCTTCCTGTCCTTGCACTTCGAAACGTGGGGGCTGTTGAACATAAACTTCTTTTTTCTAGGGTGCTATTCAAATAGGCGCACTTGACGTCCAAATGACGAACATGTAATTTGTGAACTGCTGCCACAGCTAGCAATGTCCTGACAGTATCGTACCACTGGGACAACTGTTTCGTCATAGTCTTTTCCGGAACTTTGCGAGAAACCACGAACAACTAGACGAGCCTTATATTTCTCGACTTCGCCATCAGGGTTAAGTTTAGCCTTAAACACCCATTTAACGGAGATTGCTTTTCTAGCTGGTGGAAGGTCAGCCAACTCCCAAACTTGGAGTTACTCCATAGACTTCATTCTTCCTTAACTGCTTGCATTCATTTTGTCGTTCATTTGAGGGAAGTTGGAATGCATCATCCAGGTTGGTTGGCTCCTGCACGTTGTGGCATTCTGCGTCAGGGCAGAATCTTTTCGGTGGCTTTCCCTTTGATTCTCTCTGTGACACACGTATTTGCCGTTCTGGTGTCTCTGGCTGGGGTGGTACACGTAGTGACATGGGAGAAACTGCAACTGCAAGAGGCTGTGAGATTATCTCCTCAGATTCACCATCTTCGTCCCCCCCCCCTTCTGGCACTGGACGATAGTCCATTTTTAAATGTGGCTGCAGGTTCAATAACCTTGACTGTCCTGCTAATTCTCACCTTGTTTGAGTTCACATCCAGGATTCTATAGCCTTTGCTGGTGTCACTATAGCCAACTAAGACGCCCTTTATCATCTTGTCATCCCATTTCGTGCGAAGCTGCTTTGGAATGTAGGTGAAGCATTTGAGCCAAAATGCGGATATGACTGACGTCAGGCTTCTTACCGTCCCACAGTTCCTTCGGAGTCTTGTTCAAACCTCTGCTAAGAAACTTATTTTGCAGATATGTTGCTGTCAACATCGCTTCACCCCAGAAAGGAGTCCAGAAGCATACATTTTACCAACTTCTGTAGAGATCTGTTCTTGCATTCTGCAACTCCATTCTGCTGTGGCGTATGCGCTACTGTCGTTTGATGTTTGGTTCCTTGTTGTTTCAGGAAGTTGATAAGACTTTGGTTAACGTACTCTTTGCCGTTATCCGTCCTCAGCACTTTTACCTTGCGGCCAACTTCCGTAGTCCACTCTCTGATGATCTCCTGGACAGCGTTGGGAACCTCGCTTTTGTGTTTCAAAAGCTCCACTGCTGTGTAGCGAGAATGATCGTCGATCATTGTCAGGCAGTAACTATTGCCGCTTGGAGTAACCGTCTCCATTGGACCGCGTAGTTCACTATGCACTAGTGGCAAAGTCTTGCTTTCTCTAGACTTGCTTACCTGGAATGGTTTCTGGGCTAACTTGCCGCGGATAGAGCATTTACACACTGGTATCTGTTGCCTGTTGTCATTTAGAAGCAATCCATTCACTAGTCCATTAGCTACAAGTTTCTTGATAGCATTTGGATCCCGATGACCAAATCTGCGATGCTACTGTTCCAAATTAGTCGCTGTGTCAGCAGCTGAATTTGCGCTCTCTCCGTCGTGCACTATTGAACAGGAATAGGTTTTCTTCCATCCCAGCTGTTGCAACGATTGCACCGTCGTTGCAGTTCTCGACTCGGCATCCTTCGTCTTCGAATACAATCCTGTACCCATTTTTCATCATTTTTGAAATAGACATGAGACCTTCGCCAAGTTCAGGAACGTAAAGCACATCTTGAAGAATAACGTGTTCGATGCTATCATGCGAAAGATGACAACGCAATTTTCCGCTACCGATTCCTACTGCGCGTGTCAATTCTTTGGTGGGCATCTACATTTCTCCATCGGTCTTATTCAACTCTGTGAAGAAGGAACGATCGTTGGTCATATGCGTCGTGCACCATGAGTCAATGAGCCATTCGCCATTTCCCCTGGCAATCTGAGCTCGTTTACACGTCGCGAATGATGTGAACCTGTGTAAGCCGTCTCCATTCCCGGACTTCATGTTCTTAGATGTCGCTTTAGCGGCAGCGCCATCACGCGTCATTTGCTTCTTGCATTCTGACTTGAAATGACCAACCTTGTGACAGTAAAAACATTCCTGTTTCTTGCCATCTTGCCCTTGTCCGGTACTTGTCAGAAAAGCCATTGCTGAGTCATTGTCACTTGCGCTGCCTTCGGAACGACGGTGATACTCATCGAACATCTTTCCCATCACGTAGTCAATGGTAAGAACACTTTCGTCATATCCCTCGACCGCCGTGACCAACTTACCGTAAGAATCTGGCAAGCTCGCTAATAATGCTGCGACAATCTCTGTTTTATCAATGGTAACCCCTGTGGTGCGAAGCTGGCAGATCACTACGGGCATACGATTAATGTGATCTCGCAGGTGGCCGGAAGTGTAACGCGTCGTGTACAATTTCCGCCGCAGCAAAAAGACGACTGCCCAAAGACGTGCGCTCATACATTTTCTTGAGCGTGTACCAGATATCGTGAGCCATTTCCAGGTGTTTGATGTGAATGATTTGGCTGTCCTCAACACTGAGCATGATCCTGCATCGGGCCTTCTCATTTCTTTGGATCCATTCGTCCATGATTTCAACTACAACTGGCCTGGGATTCTTGATAATGCTCCAGAGATTATCTCTTACGAAGACACATTCCATCTTAACACACCATGTTCTATAGTTGGTGTCGTTCAGTAGAGTCAACTGAGGAACGCTATCGTTGCGTGAATTCATGACTGCAAAAATTTGCTTGCGACTGTCTTCTGATGAGACAAACTGATGTGAAAAATTTCCTTTCACGAGTATTAGCCACACAAGTTCGAAAGAGTTCCGTGTTCCTCCAACAGCAGAAACTTCTTTGCACCGATAGAAATGCAGACTCTTCGGGCTGCAAACGTTTCACAGTTGCTTAAGTTCTCTTACTCGCAGAACTGCCAAGGACTGGGACCATAACCCGTTGAATTTTGAGTTCTTAAAAGTTGAAAACGAGACAAGTGAATCTTGGACTCTTTATCAGGCGGGTAGCAGAACGAACAACACAGGTGCACCGAAAAATAGGCTATATTTATAGGGGCGAGGGCGCATAGGATGCCGCACCTAACAGAAGGAACAAGAAAGACGTGTTTCCCCCTGCTACTCTTGCTGGGGGTCTGTCATCCCGCTTAACGTGCCGCACCTAAATCGTGCCCCCCCATGGCTTGCCAACTCACACTAGGTGGCGTATATTTCCAACAATTTATTCTTTCGGTCTTTCTGCCCTATACTATGGTAGAGTGCTGGCATATTACTTTGCAAAAGTTTAAACTCCGTACGTGGAAAATGCCTCGCACAACTCCGTTCACGCTGACGAACAAATAAGAATCTATTACCAAACAATGTAAGGTACTACCGGAAAAACATGCTGATTGCTGTGGTGAGCATGAAGTTACTTTCCCAATTTCCCTGTTTATTCAGTGGCGCTGGCACCGTTCACCCAAATGTCTTCATGCCGAGCACAGCATGAGGTTAACCAAAAGCTGGGGAGAGGAGAAAGCCATGCTTTGGTAGCCACTGATAAGAACAGGTCAAATTCGTTTCTAAAAAATTAAATAAAAGAATGCGCACATAAAATGCAATATGCTTAGGCTTATTAGCCTATTTCTATGTCAACGCTGTACACGTAGATAATATGCTAATAAGAAAAATATGTACGGTTCAGCGGGCTAACATGCAAATTGAAGCGTTCGCTGCTTGAGCTGGCTTGAATGGGAAAGAATGTCTGGAATGTCGGAAAAAGGAAAGTTCTGAAACGGAACGAACAAATGCCAGTAAAGGTAACTCAACGCACGCGCCCACTGGTTCGAATAGTAGAGAAGTAAATTCAAGCTGCCGTCCTCATGCAAACGCAATAGTGCAATGTTCACCTCGTAGCAGCATATGAAACGGACTGCTCACTACGCCTTCTGAAAGTTCTTTCAACAAACGGAATACGCACTTTCGCATCGGGAAGAGAGCAAGCATACGTCCATATCACCGTAGAAAACAAGGGTGCAATGTGTACAAGAAATTCAAATTCTCAAATAACTTTGATTTCTTAAAATAACTTTCAACCGGCGACGGCCGAAACCCCGGAAATGAGATCATTTGGAAACCGACAAGGCGACCAGCTCAAAAGTGACCCATTTTCACGGCAAATTTACCTGCAAAGGCAAAAGCAGGTTTGCTTTTGCATGCACACCGCCATCCACAGCAAATTTACCTGAGAAAAGTGCACTACACTGCCGGAAGGTTTCGTGGAATAAAGTGGGCATCGAAATGGCTGGCGCAACAAAATTTCAACTGCAGCAAAACGTAGTAACTCGAGCTTTCACCCCAAACTCTAACAAACGAAAGTGCATAAGCGAAGAATTAATTAGCATGACAAGGCAAATGACAGTGCTACGCCTATTTGACCAATTAAATTCCGGCAACCAAATGATCGGCCATTTCATTGCGGAAAATGTTTTACTTCGTCGTAATACTTTCCTAATTGCATGTCCTTTCGATGCGCTCTTGAATGGCTGACTTCAAGTAACTTCATTTCCGACATTTCGACAGTTTCACCTTTCGTCATTCCGAGTTTCAACAATTTGCTGACCAGTCGCGAACTGGGGAGTATTTTACCGTAACCCACAAGGTGAGAACGTTTAAGCTAATATTAGGTTTACACTGCACCGGTCGGTCAAACGTGTTTGCCCGCGAGGCCACCTCCATATGCGCGCACTGCGATAAGAAAGTGCAGCAAATGCTATTGCAAACAAACGAAACCGCTTAGATGCCCAAATGGAGTTGGGCCGCTTCTCCAGTGCAAATATGACCGGCATACGGCCTTGCCAAAGGCCTACGCGACCAATGATCTTTTCCGACCGCTGCAACTTCAATAAGCAACTTGCATAATTGTGCAGCGCTGCTCTATGCCGTTGCCAATGTGCCATAATTAGACAACAGCCGATTAGACATCAACGGATGCTCCGCCACGCGCAACAGTCAACATTAGTAAAGCTTATCAAGGTGTACACAAAAACAAAATGTGCAAAACACGCGAAACTCAATTAGTAATAAGCAGGTTAATAACCACGTGAAATGCCAATGCGCGACCGGAATCCACATCGTGTCACTTTCGTTGACTTACAGCTCTGAAGGCACTTGAGCTAGAAGGTGCAAGGGAAAATATAAGGCCGAAATTTACTTCCGCTTAGTGACTTCTGCGGCTAATAGCTAACGCGCAATTTTTGCTTGGCCAAAGGAGGAAGTGAAGATAAAATTGCGTAATCGCACTTCCGCAGGATGCCGTTTTGCTTGAACAATGTTACCAGTAAACGTTTCAAGCAATTTCGATTCCTACGTTCACTTGGCAGTCGCAGGGCGTGGAGGCCGAACGGATTGGTCTCTTTCGTAACCGTAAAGTACCGTGGAGCCGATCACCAGCATGGCGCCGACCACGAAGGAGCTAAACAGAATGCGCTGCTACTTTACAATCGCCTTCTCTTGACTTAAGCTATTCTAGGAAACACTTCGTGCGCCACTTACAACGACGGTTTGAAGTCGTCCAAGATGACACAGGACAGAATACATGAGCAGACAATAGATATTGATGTGGCGAATACTTTTAGTATATTGTCGGCAAATTTAACTACCAAAGCAATTACAAGGCCTCCTCCAGCCTAAAAACAGGCTTTTTTTAATAAGCAGTGCATGAGTGTAGTTACAACTAACTTGAAGCATAATCACTATCCATGTGATCCATATGTATCCTTGAAACATACCGTCGCTCATAACGGCGGCTCCATCTTGCGCAAACATTGTGACAAAGGCGGCAACCACGCTGAACAATGCTGCAAAAGGAAGGGATGGCCAGTTAGGCGATCGAATGAGCTGCAGTTTTCACCTAATTGCAGGTTGCGAACCCACAGGGACGTCCTTGTTGTTTTCAGAACTAGCTCCAAGTAGACACCCGCAAAACCGCTCGTTAGGCAAGCTATGAACACGGCTGTCAAACCAATAACTTGACTAGCAAAATCGTGCTTCTCAGCAACGGAAGCGTTCTTCGAAGGAAACTGAAGACGACAGGGCGTGGATGAGAAAGTTTGAAAACATGTTGAACGTGCTGCTTCACCTGAACAATGATCACCCCAACCATGAGCACGACAAGAGAGAACCACTTGAGCCGGTCCAAGCGTTTGCCCAGCATTAGAACCGACAACAAGGCGGTGGTCAGTATTTTACATTGGTAAGTTACCTGCAATTGGGGATTGGAAAACAGCATGGCAGGAAAGTTGGCATTCTTAAACCTGATACGTAGCCGCGTCCAAATTGGATAACGCCAGAAAGAGCAGATTGTTCTGGACAACGTAGAGAAACGCCGGCACGGTCATCTTTGCCATCTCCTTGACTTTCACAAGCATTTCAACCTGCAGCAACTTCATCATGGCCGAAGAGGAGCAACCTAAAGCGAGCAACGGTAAACATTTCGAAGACGCAATTTTGGAGAATTACCGCAGCTAATAAAGATTGCCGCAAAGGACAAGATCACTTTAACTACTTCGGAAACGGCAACTGCGGAAGAGCTAAGGTAGAGCGGTCCCGTCGTGGCCATTGTTCGAGAGTACCGAAGCATAAGAACGGTTGCAGTGCTCGTTGCCACAAGAGCAGTCAGGGAGCAACCTTTATACCACAACGGAACTTGTTGCGCTTCCTACAGTGACGAGCTTAACGCACGGAAACAAGAGGAATATATTTTGCAATTACGTACTTCCATCAGCATTTTTTCTTCGCCATCTTTTGCCTTTGGTAAATGCATCTTGGCTTCGTCCGCGCGGTAAGCACGATGCATCGAACGCAAGTGTGCAAAACGAAAGGACCAGCTCGTCCTTGGAAGGCTAAAAATGACGACGCCACTATGAGTACGCTCGAGACGGCTTCCAGTCTTATGTTTCGACCTCCTAATTCCGCAACGATAATTCTACTCAGTCAATGGGTCATTCGGAATTGGCCCGCGGGCACGTGCAAAGCGTTTGGAGTTAAAACTGCCACGTAGGAAAGCGCTAGCGAAGAGGCCTTTCAAAAGTTGCTTAGACAAAGATGCACCAATAATTCGGAACTGGCAGGATATCCAACTGATGCAATGGCAATACCTCATTGCGGAATTGGTTCTTTTCTTCTTACCAAGACATGCATTGCGTTTCCGCAAGTGCAAGATTATTCGTAGAGCAGAGCAAAGGTGCCTACATCATGCGCATAATGTCAAATGACATTCGTGCATTACCTTTCCGTTAACTACTGAAAGTCGCTTTTTTCCTGCAACTTCGACAGACCAAACAGGTCGTGAGCAAAGGCACAGTAAGAAAAGGGAAAATCAGGCAACAGGAGAATCGGGGACCACGCCGTCAATTATCGTTGGCGCTGTTTGTCACCGAAACCTGCCGCAGCTGGAGTCCCGACGTGAGTTGTCCCTGAAAAAAATATATTCCACAAATTGCCTA
This sequence comes from Trichuris muris, assembly GCA_000612645.2. Taxonomy (NCBI): domain Eukaryota; kingdom Metazoa; phylum Nematoda; class Enoplea; order Trichinellida; family Trichuridae; genus Trichuris; species Trichuris muris. Next base: position 25,057,131 of record CBXJ02000282.1, on the reverse strand, counting down.
TTCCAAGTGCACTCATCGGCTCGCGAAGCGTCTATCGAAAATGGGAATTTTCGTCCGCCAACACGGCTGCGAATAACAGCAGCAAAGACGAACTTCCGAATTCGGGAAGAACTCGCGTCCCGCTTGTGGCCGAAAGTAAGAGTACAAAACGCTGCAACGGCTGAGTCAAACAGGGCGACTGCTTTGCATATCTATAATGGTGGAATCGGCCGCCTTGTGCGAAGGCGAAAATGGTGCTATTCAAATGCTATCGCTTTGATATTCAGTAAAATTTGCATAGCCTGTTTCCAGGTGGAGCGACAAAACGATGGGCGCCGTCTAGCCGATGCAAACTGTATGTTTTGACAAAAGGTTGACTGGAACTGGTTTTCCGAAGTGGCATTGCTAATTTTGCTCATAGGTGCACATGCAGCTTGCAACAGGTCATGGAGTTTGTTGTACTCACGATGAAGGAACAAGCTAACTGGCGTGTTTCGTGTTCAGTGAGCGTTTGCGTAGTGTTTTATTATTATTATTATTATTGTTGTTATTATTGATTAAAGAATCATGGAGATTTCTTCGAATGAGGTCTGTCGAAGTTGCACGAAAACAGCGACAGAAATCTCCGTGATTCTTTAATCAATTTTACTTGATACCCGTTACAAAAGTCTCACATTTACATCATATTATTATTATTATTATTATTGTTGTTGTTGTTGTTATCTTGTAGCAAGAGGAATTAGTAACAAGGTGTCTCATAATTATGAAAAAATATGAAAAGATACGGTATCCTTGTTCAACGAGTTTTAATAGGCGAAGCTTTCGGAACGTACGTGTTCCGTCATCAGCGCGATTCAAGTTCCGTCACTTTGAATCGTGAAAATCCGTGAAAAAGACCTCATGAAGATCTACGCTCCCGTTAAAAGACACCCTGTCTTTCGAATATATATATATATATATATATATATATATATATATACATTACATATATATATATATATATATATATATATATATATATATCTATATATATATATATATATATATATATATATATATATATAGCCCCATTCGCACGTTTGGCAACCCACAGATCTAGTCTGCGGTTTGAACTTCCAACAATAAGCAACCAATGAACATAGAAATGGTTTGTGCAAATATAGGGCTTGTAGCAGGATTTATTTTCATTTTCCTCAGATGTTTACGGTGTCTGTAACTTGTTTACTTTTTATTAGAACAAATCGAAGCCTGTTTTCTGACAAAAAATCGAATAAAAAGTAAACAGGATACATACACAGCAAACCTCTGAGAAAAATAGAAATGGTTTACGAGAAATCCGTCTGTTTAATACGCTCAAATTGGATAACGGCAAAAGGGACATCCAACAAGCACGGTGATACGGAGCACTAGTACAAACAGAAACTGGAAACCGTTTCTGGATGTAATAAGTTACTAAACTTTTGTTCCCCTCGCTGCAACAGCATGAACAACGGTCAGCCGCAAAAATCGCGAACGGAAGAAAAGCTTTAGCGCGAAAGCCAACACGCTGCGCAACAGAATAAAAGGGCACCTTCCACTGTACCTCCATGCATTTAACTAAAGGGTCACGATTTATGCACATACAATGGTAACGAGAAAACAGTGGATAAATAACATGGAAGGGAAATAGAAACAGCAGGAACAAAGAAAACAACCATAACCATTGAAACTAAACGGCCGCCGACACAACCGCCACATGTATGGTCACGAAGTGAAAGAATCAGTCTTTTTTCAAAGACTTTTTCCAAGCCTCAGCTTCATTTACATGGCCGTCGTCTTCATAGCTAATTCCAAACTCATTGACACGACTTTTGTCCACCGGGTACAGCCATCGCTGATAGAGATAAACCAAAAAGATGATGTCGTCCCGGAAGCAGGCTAATCTATGCGACGTCGGCATACGAATTACAAAAGCGAACAAGTCGTCTATGAAAGTGTTAAAAGCCTTGTACATGAACGTCTTCCAGGGCATGTGCGCTACCGACTTCAGTCGGTAGTTGATGAACAGCTGAGGCATCATGAACAAAAAGCCAAATGCATACACGCCGTTGGCCATCGACTGCAGCATCCAGCCGTACCAGCTCGTATGGGGCACAAACGCAAGGCTATATCCGGCTCCAATAGCGACAAGGGGCACCATAACGTAGCTCATGTAACGCATTCCTTCTGAGTCCAGTTGATCAGACTTCGTCTCGTCAGACGTTGTAAGTCCAAGTTCCATTCTGGGCAGAAGCCCTTTGCGTTTAATGCTTATCTAAAACAGTTCCATTAAGAAATCTCTTTCACGGATGCACCCGCTTGCTAAATGCGATTTCCAGCAGATTTGTAATCAAATAAACGCCCTGGCAGACAGTGGACAACCAATTTATTAGGAAAATGAGAAGCAGTGCCAGAAGCACGAATTTCTCAGGACTCTCGGTCCTTACAAGTTCTGTTGTCAACCATTAGGATGCAAGAGCCTATACCTTACTAGCTGACAACGAAACGTAAGTTTCAAAAGCTGTGAACAAATCTCAGCCTTTTTATTGCTTCCCTTTTTCCTGTGAATACAGGATTTATCACAGGATTCAGTTTCATGTTAATCAACAATTACATGGCACGATCCTGTTCCTTGCTTCATTTTTTTCCTAATAACCCGCTTGTCAACCACATGGAAAAGTGTCAGCCTTACTATTAATACAGATATACTGAACATTAAATTGACAAGCAGGTACGCCCATAGAAAAGTTCTCTTAATGAAATTACACATGCCCACTACAAAGAATCCAGTATTCAAGTTTAGGAAAATACAGTCTGTCATCGTATAAAGAGACTTCACTTACAAATCTATTGGCACTCGTCATATAACGCAACATCTTTAAAGGTACAGAACGTCGATTGTTACTTGAAAGCGACATTCACGATATATACATATATAATGAAAAATGACACGGTATCCTGTTCAATGATCTCTATTGAGCGTAGCTTTCGGAACTGTCGTGTTCCGTCGTCAGCGCAGTTGGAAAGGACGGACTTGCCCTTTAAAACTGCGCTGACGACGGAACACAACAGTTCCGATAGCTATGCTCAATAAAGATAATCGAACAGGATACCGTATCATTTTCTCATAATTATGAAACGCCATGTTACTGATTTCCCTTGCTTCAAGAATATATATATATATATATATATATATACGCTATAGTACCAGGACGAATATACAACGGGAAGCATAAAAGACCTACTAAATCATCAATACAACCGCTCGATACAAAAGCGCAAATAGTTATGCAATGTATTAAACTTTTCCATAGGGGCAAAATGCGCAAGGCAAAACTCCCTGGGATTCACGATGCTCTAGAACTTATGATCTACTTAATTTTTACTACTTGTGGAAGGAAATCAGCGAAAATTTCTGTCACGAGTGCTTCAACGAGAAGGTAAGAATGTTCCACTGAGCACTACGACAAAAAAAGTTGACATCTAAAATTTGAAAATCAGACGACGTGGAACGCCATGGGAAACAAAAGTTATGCTGTATAATCCGAACTGCCGTGGCGAATATCCATCTGAACTGCACAACTCCATTTCAGCAAACAGTTTCGGAAATGGAAGATGGCATCCAGGATTCATAAATAACCTTGCAGCACGTATTCCTGCGCGCTCGCTTGCAATCATGGGTGACTCCAGGGAAGGCCATATAACTATAGAACGCGATGCCTAAGAAACTGAGCGATCGAAAATAAGGAACCATACATGAGTTGGTAAAAGTCTGACTAAAATTGGTGACAGATTTGGTATATAAATATTGCAGTATGCTCCGTCGTCGCAACAGCATCCTTGAATTGCGCACATCAACCATCTGTTTCTTTTCGAAGTTAGGTAAAGTATGTATTAGAATGGGGGCTGGGTTAAGCACTTACTTGTTTGTACGAAAAGAACAGCTTTTGACTGAAAAGCCCTGGTACCTCGCTTGCCTGAGCTCAAGTTTCCTGAACAAGTGAATGAGTGTAGTAACATTGTGAATTATCACTGATTAAAAACTTTTTCGACCCTGATAATACCATATATTGTCAGAGGAATGGCGGGCAACTCCGTTGAAAATAGATAATTTAATTAAATTACATACCGTAGTACTCGCTGCTTACTGCATCATCGATGACGTCAACTATTACTAACTTAATTAGTAATACTAAAATAAAACAAAACCTTCCACGGACGGATAATTGAAGAAAGCTTCTTCCAAAATGTATACTAAACAAAATAAAACGTGCGCTAAGGTTATAAGAAGTGAAAATCGAAGGGATGCTAAATTAAGGGATAGCATGTCAAGCTCCCGCTCGAAATATCAACTTGCCAAAATAACAGCAGCAGGTAACTGGAAAACAGTTGCCCAAAGTGCAGATTGCTGGTTCGCAAAAAGCGGAATGAGGAACTACCGACAAGCGACAAGTGCAATTTGAAAGCTTATGATAACCATTGTCCAGCAGTATGCAACTGCAAACAAACGTTTCGAAGAGGCCATGAATCATCTGGATTTTCAGGAGGAAATGCGGATGAAACTCCCTTTGGACATTTGTTGAAAATGTGCAGTCAAATTGGCAACGAAAATTCAGCAGGAATTAGGCGCCAAAGCCAACGATCAAACTGAGGAGTATGACATATTTTGTAGAAATAACATTAATCACTTGCGCACACGGAACGTGCGCAACATTCTTTATGAAATGGTTCAATAAATACATTTCGTGAAGACAATCGCAAATTGCTGAACGGCGCACGCTAAAGTGACTTCCAACAAACCTGCAACTTTCAAAGTTTCTCCTCCGCTTAAAGGAATACCACTGTCACGAATGGCGCTGAGAACGCTATTTTGCGCCGAGCGGAGATGTTGACGTTGCTCCATTGACTATCCAGGTCGCTCGCTATTCGTATACTAATGCCTCCGCTATCGCTTGATGTGTTATCGTTTGATATTTTTGTATCGCCCGTGAGGGAGCAGTTTCGTTTCTGCTTCTTGGAAGGACGGTTGCTTCTCGCTGTGCTCTTCCACATTAAAAAGCGTTGACTACAGCGAAACGTCGCTCGTCTTGTTACCTCGCTACGTCGCATGTCTTCGTTCGCGACAACTACAGTTATCATATGTATAAGTCTTTCTGGCCGTTGAGTGCCAGTCGAAAATCGGCAGTGCGTCACAACTGGGTGCAATTTTACAGTATTTGAATGCCGTCACTCAGTTTGCTCGAAATCAAACAAACAATACGACTAATTAATTAGTTAGTACGTCTCAATTTGTATTTGGCTACTTTCCAATTTGGTAGTTCAATGAAAAACAGTCAGGCAGTACGAGGGACGGCGGATCTCATGTTGAAGTTGACACAGCTGAGCACTGCCTGCCTAGCGCTGCAGCATACCGATGCTGCTCGCTCTACGTGTCAAACGCAGCAACGACGAACGCTACGTGTCCGCGTTGTCAAGGGAAACGCTTAGGTCTTCCCTACCAATACTCAAAAAATACGCAAAGTACAGTTGCTAAGGACAACAAGCGGCATCAACATATACTGCTACAGTGCCCTTTATGCGCCGTTTAAAAGAAGCTTATGACTTGTACAGCTTCTTTGAAATTTTTGAACTATACGTTTGAAACCAGGAAAACAAGATGCATACGGAGAATACCTTAACCCAATGTTTAAAAAACTGTCATATGTTCAGGGCGCAGGGTTTATAATACAGGTTACTGAATCAAGATAAAAGAACTTCTCAAAAATATGTAATAACATATTTCATCTGACTTTATACTGAACGCATAATTTATAGGAAAAACGCCACAACTATGACGAACACACAAAGATTCAATATTAGCTATTAGAGTGACACTAGCTCCTTGTCTCAACATAAGTACTATGAAGTATCACCGCTGCTCTACAAAGCGGAGAACAGAAAGAAGCTGAATTCTGCGATGTTTTCCCATCGACGAAGGGCAAATGCAGTCAATAGGCTCGACGCAATTGAACAATGCAAGTGTACTGCTATGCAAATATAGATCATTTCTAGGCTGAAAATCGGATTCTTCGTAACGGTGTAGTTATACATGATAAGGTATATTATTAATAGTACGACTTGCACCGTTTAACCTTTTATTTCAAACAACTCGGAGCTTTCGGGGTCGCACACACCCCGTCATCAGCGACTAATGGTTCATTAGTCTCTGATGACGGGGTGTATGCGACCCCGAAAGCTTCGAGTTGTTTGAAATAAAAGGTTAAACGGTGCAAGTCGTACTAATATACCTTATCATAATTTCTAGGCTATAACTAAAACCTCACAGAATACTAGATTTTCTGTAACCGTTTAGTCAAGTATAATCATTTTGCTTAACGACTTCACACCGTCTTCACGATCTGTCCATTTGCTCAAACGTGCTCCGGAGCTCGCGAAACTGCTTGTCTCCTTTTACGGCGGGAAAAGTACTCAACTAAACGAAAAACAATTCTGAACCGTTGGAACTCATACAGTACACGTTAGTCGCTTTTTCGCAGTGTTGAACATTTATCCCCCTGAAGATGGACATCATCATTCCCGAGCGCAAATGGATAATCGCAGAAACGGCGTGAAATCGTTAAAGGAAAATAAAAATTCAAACACGTAGAAAAAGGGACGCTAACCTTGAACACTTTTGTCAGCTTCCATGCTTCAATCAAGGCGGATATGCCGACGGGAACAGCCACAAGCAGGCTGGCTCGCTTGTCCAACAGATTCAAAAATATTACTATTTCGCTGAACAATCGCCAAATTATGGTTCTCCTGGATAAGCCTTGCATGTCCGTTTTTCGACGCCAAAATTCAACGTCGTTGCGAAAGGCAAGCAGGTCCAGAATCATGTGCACCATACCGACCATCAAGGTGAGCATTAGGAATTGAATGTCTAGATCGGCCAGCATATTCAGGATTTCGTCAATATCCGACTGCTTGAAGCCAAGCGACTTCAACTGGCGCAAACTCATACGCATGTTCAGCAGAAAATGCAAATGACCAACCGACGTTGGTGAATACGTTAGTGTTAAGTTAACCTTGCTGCTGTTCACCATAATCTCCACTAAGTCGTCGCTGCGAAATCCAAGCCAGTCAAGATAAAACAACGGGTAATAACGATCGCGTTCCGAATATACCATCAGTTGATGCATTTCCATTGGAATTTTGCGAGTTACAAACGAAAACGGCTCGCCAACACCTCTTAAGGAAACTTTGGAACGCCAATGGCTTACGGGAAGTTCTTGGGATTTGGAGCTGCTATCCGAAGCTTCATCTGACGATTGGAGTAAAACCCTATCCCGCTTTCTGACACGGTACACAGTCATTTTGGCCGTCTGCAGCAAATGCCAAGGGGCCTTGAAGGGGTTACTTTCGTTCACCTGAGGGAGGACGAACGCATGCAACCAAAGTGAGCCATTCTTACGAGTCTTCACGGGCAGGGGTACTTCAACCATACGTTCCATGTACTCCTGCATCGAGAAATTGTCGACGCGCAATACCTCGCTTCTCAGCGACCGTGAACTGACGCTTTGGGATGTGTAAACGCGTAACTGCAATTTTGTGTACTCTTCGGATTCCAATTCGGAGCGCAGGCAGGCGACCCAAGGTCTTCGGGCTCCAGGTTTAGGGATGCACCTTTCCGGATAAATCAAATGGTAAAACATGTAAATCGAATATCCTGCGTAGGCAATCAGAATTGTTGTTGCGATATTCGCAAGCAGGCCCATCTTTGACGAGGCCATCAGCGATTACAGAACTACGGTGACAGGAGGATCAGGTACAAGAGGCAATGCACCTCTTCAAAGAACAGCACATCCGTTCGCACTAGCAATTGGATATTTCACTGATCAGACCATGATTACATCTGTTACTACTTAACTGAAAAGTTTTTAAAGTGGTAACGCCCAGAAAACACGGAATCTTATATCTCAGGTGAAACTCAAGTAAAGTATAAGCAAGTACAGTTCACCGTAGGAATTTACGTGCGCAACAGCAAGCAAAGTGCTATCATACATATGTTCAAAAAGAAGTCATCCTAACCACAGTCAGCTTTCCGATTGCTCAGTTGAGTCACTTTGTAATCAACTTGTTATCTGCATTCTGCTCAGCTAACGAACACATTGCAGTATTGTGTAAGCTCTGGCCGGTGACCATTCTTGCTTCTTTTTCCGACCTAAATAAATATATCGTTTTGCTTCGTTACAGATAAGCCCATTTCTCAGTAGAAAGTTTTACTTGCCCATTTAGAGTATCGTTTAGTGCTTTTGCTCTAAAATAAAATTTCGCCACTGAAGACGGAAAGGCGCAGTCCCCAAAAGCTTTGGAGATAAACTATTTCGTCCACAAACGGGCTTATCCGTAACGAAGAAGGAAAATTCAAACTTAACCTCTCGTTGCGAAGTTGTCTGTTTTCAAAAGCAACAAACTTGCGTAGCTTCAGTGGCCAACCTTATTTTCACGAGCACAGAATTCAGTGGAAAATGAAACAAAATGATATGCCAAGAGGTCGAATGAAAAGTTTCAGTTCTTAGTTGAGTACTATCTTCTTGATGCAATTATTTGAGGGCGTGGTACGAGTGTCTTTGAGTGGGCAAAGCAGTGACACTCTAACAAGGGGCAACATCGACTTCGAAAGCTACTTGAATTGTCGCAACAGGGAGCTTTGCCACTTTGACTCTACTGATCTAAGCAACAGAGTGCAGTGGGCACTGGTTCGCACATTACAAAGTTGCTGTATCAACCCTGGCTTTGCTGTATTAATATTACTACTAATCTAATAGAGTGAAAACTTCAATGCAACAACGCAGGACCGACCTTTCAGCCGCCGTCAGTAAAACTATTTGCGGCAGACTAAAACACGCACAACATTCCAGCAGTGTGCGAGTGGACTGTGCAAGCAATTTGTCAATACCTGCCAGCAAATTGTTCGTACAATTTAACAATTGCGTAATTCAATATGCCCACTTGAAGATGAAATACGCTAACATGTAAGAGTGCAAAGCAGAATTCGAACGACTTCGTTTATTTTTCACTGTTAAAGAAACTGAATATCTGAACTGCGGTAGCGGTGACATTAAATTGATGTTTTGCTTAATGCCAACGTACACGTTAGTCGTTGCAGACGCTAGTCGATCTTACGATTATATATTTTCGCCGTTGAAACTGGATATGAGCACTCGAAAAAGCGCCGGAGAAAATTTGAGTAAAAAAATAGATTTGAAAATCGGGTGTTTCGTAATGGGTTTCATAGTTTCAATGTGATGGTATTCCGGCTTTCCCGTTTTTGGATGGCACCTGCAATAAAGGTATTATTATTACAGGTACCATCCAAAAACGGGAAAGCCGGAATACGATCACATTGAAAAAATAGATTATCATAAGAGCGGTGTTAAAATCGTTAAGGATTATCACCCTAATGAGATCAACCATAACGTCGTTGAATCTTAAGCAACAAAACTGAACCGCCGACTTGCACCCTTGAACGAAGATGTCCGATAGTGCTTCAAAATAGCATAACCACTGCGGTATCATGTAGTAGACGGTCATGGCAGGGGATCCTCTCTAAGCCTTCGCGCTCCTGAAATGCACCAAGTTAAACGACTTGTACAAAACGACTGAATCGCAATCACCTTCAATAAGCAAATAACCAATAAAGAAAGTTAGAACGCCTTTGAACACTGGATGCTTTGTAACGAGTTACATGTCTGGTTTTATTGTGTTTCGGCTTGTCCGTCTTCATGACACCTGTTATAAATGTGCAAATGTTCTACCAGCTGATGGATGGGCGCTTATTAGAAATATTAATATCACAGGTCAAAACTCTTATCGAAGCTTTCGGAACGCTCTGGTTCCGTCGTCAGCGATTTGGATTTCGGGTCAGCCCTTCGCTAAATCGCTGACGACGGAACCGGGGCGTTTGGAAGCTACGATAAGAGTTTCCTGACCTGTGATATTTCTAATAACCGCCCATCCATCCGCTGGTAGGGCAGTGGCACATTTATTACAGTTATCATCAAAACGGGCAAGCCGGAACACGATAGAAACTGTTAGAACGCCTTTAATAACTTTCCTGCTCACATATTTCTTCGCCAGTTCAATGCTTTTAGCTTATTTAGGAAAGGGTAGCAGTATTCATCGATTCAGGAACATTCTAAAAACACAGGTAGACAAGAAGAAGTAAAATGCTGACCGCCAAATTTTTGAAATGCTTTTCACTGGTCACCTTCAAAAAATTCACTTTGAACAACTCGCAGAGTTCGTGCTTCAAGACGTACTTAAAGTGCATTCAAAGTACGGCAAAAAAGATTCAAACCACCGTTCAAACTGAAACTGCAGAATTACAGAACATGCAAAAGTTTGTAAATACGTTGAACTGTAGCAGCCTGGTTGAAATAATTCAGGATAATAATCGATAAGCCGCAATCGTAAATCCGAATAAGTTAACAGAGGAAACTAAAAAGATTTTAATTCCACAATACAGGCGATGTTGGCCTATCTGTATGACCTAAGATTGCAATGAAGGTAACTACAGAATTTTGTAGCCCTGAAAGTATTGGCGAATGCCAAGAACAGGCAGTCGCAATTACAAAGATTATGTACTTTTGGAAAACACATTATCAAACAAGAACATTGAGTTTCACCAATCGTATCAATTACAGCGATTCATTTCCATTTTACCAATCAGTTGCTAATAAATAAGATGCTAGTTTTATAGTCAAGATTGCATGCCATCCGTTAAGAAACAATAAAAGTCGACAAAAACTAAATCGACAGAAAATACAGGCAGTATGCAACGTTTACCACTTTCGACCGCAAATAACCTGAACTCATGATTTACACAACAGCCCTTTCAGTACGTGAGATAGCAAAAAAACTAACTTTATGAAAAAGCCAATAAATAATAAGCATTTTCAGCTCCGTCCCTTGGAGCACTAGAGGTCACTCTAGCGAAACTTGAGCCTGTGATCACTTGCACAAGTGTGCATTGAATGCTGAAGAGTTATGCATACCCGAAATGCCTGCTCATGGGAAGTAAACACACGTATTGAAAGCTAAAAGGCTCACCCCGAACACCCTCCGTGCATCAGAAGCCACCGCAAAAAGCACAGTCTCCGCCATCTTCCATACAGAGTTTACGAAAAAGGAAATGACACACAGGTTCAAAATACCATACTTCTGGTAATATATGCGCACTTATCAGGTTTTAATAACAGCAGAGAATCACTTGCGCAAAGTGGCTGAATTTGATTAATTAGTATATTTTGGATTTAAATGAACACATTTTAGCTTTAGTAAACCGTTGGTAGGACGCTCTATGATTCTATCCAACTGAGAGCTCCCGTCACAGCTCCGGAGATACTTCCTTCCGCCGGAGCAAAACTTTTGAAAGAAGTACATGGTCCGTTCTCGTGCCTGCCACCAGGTAGTAAATGTGCAGCGCACTGTCGACCGCATTCTGCAGCCAAAACGGTGTCAACTTATGCACGGATACAAGACCCTACATTGCCGAAACAGGACGTTTCCGACGTTGAAACGGCTGTGTCAAAAGTCTGCAGAGCAAAGCTGTTCATTCATTTGACATTCTAAACAAACTAAAGTAGTGTACATTCTTCCCCATCACTGACGACAGTACCAGAGAGTCCCGAAAGCTCTGATACGATACGCTCTTTATATGTGATTTTTCTAATAATCGCTCAGCCACCCGCTGGTAGGACATTTTTGGATCTATTACAAATACCAACAAACGGGAGGACAGCAGAAAAACAACCAAACATGTACATTCTTTGTTTAAAATGTTGATTTTGTGCTCGCATAGTAACATGAGCACCCTTTAGAATCTACAGTATTCATCAACGTCAGCGTTGCAGTAGCATTGCTTCGCAGTCGGGTTGGTGGTCCGTTGTCGAGCGGCTGCTTTGCGTTTCAGACGGTGTCCTTCTGCAAGTACTAGTATGGGCATTGCTCGAGCATGAATGGCTAACGATATGCTGAATGGCCAACGGCTAATGATGATATGCCGTGTTTTGCGATGATATTTCTTGGGCGGTCGTTTTGCGCTTGGCGAAGTACTTCGACGGCTGAAGAAATGCGTAAACGGTCACTGCTTGGCATCGGTTTCCCCCAATGCCGATGTGCTTATGGATGCGCAAGCTCGATCGGACCGTTTTGATCGTGAACGCTTAAACGGGTTGTACCTGACTCCGAGTTCATACGCAGTCAAAAATCTGCAAGAACTCCTTCGCATAAAGTGCTGAAGTCATCGCATGTGGTTCATAAATTTAAAATGGCTCCAAGCAGTGTCCCACCTGCGAAGATATGCCAGCGGACAACGATATGATGGCGTACTACCCTGTGATGGCTGGGCACCGATGGAAGAAGTTACACGGAATAGCACGACTGCCCACTCGTGCAGTAGTTTCGAGCCATGCGCCGTCGCGAAGCAGCACAAAACAATGATCGACGAAATGAGAACCTTTGGCGTATGGTAGATGGTGAAGCGTCGCTTCCAGAATAGTCATCTTTCCAGACGATCATTCAAGAAATGCGAAGCTCTGGAAACAAGCATGTTCTTTTGTACTGCATATTACTGTGCGTTTTCGTACGCAACAAGCAGCTCCAGTGTCTTTTCAAAACTTTTGTCTCGCAAGAATCGACTGAAAGATTATAGCTCTGTTCAGTGCGTAGTGTTGTGTCGTGCGTTTTGGCTTTTGTTAATGCACTGCTATTATTAATAAAAATATTTTTCAATGGAATTGTCAAAATGCAGCCGAAGTGCAATACTGCGACAGCGTACCAGCGAATGCAAATATTCTGAAGACGAAGAATGCTTCTTCATGATCGCGTTCAGTGGTCATCTAACTAGATATCCACATAACTATTCGTACGCATACATCAGTGACCGTTTGAAAGCAAATGACCTATTTTCTTAGTTTGAAAACTTCATTAGTTGAGAAAGCAGGTATGTTTTGTACACAGTACCTACTCGTCACAAAATACCGTACTGAATTGACATACACCCGGTTGCTTAGCGAGCCAGTGAACGATTGTGACACGGGTGTGTTCTGCTTCTCCCTTAACCCCCCACGGAGCTGGGCATAACAGCGGCAACCAGACATAACAGAAACAATTGATTATCTGTGTTACTGGTCGCTTTTTGTTGAAAGCTGAATCTGACCAAGAACTTCCCATGACAATATGTTCTGAAGACTGGGTTCATTGTAACGGGAGAGACGGTTGAGTTGGCTTTCAACGGACTCTTCCCGTTCTCGAGCGTCTGAAACTGAACGAAAGAACGCCCTACCACCGGATAGATGGGCAGTTATAAGGTTAAAGTTCAGAAAACGCTTGCTTTTTGCTCGGAGCTTTCGGAGCAACCTAGTTCCGTCGTCAGCGAGTGGCAAAGGCCCGGTGCTGTTGAGCAGAATGCTTTAATACATGTCTGGTCTGGGTACTGTGGTATCGTTTGGTATAGGGATAGTGGCTCGGTAAACTGGGCATTCTACAGCAGCCGGTGTGGTGTATTAGACCGTCCCACACTTGGCTCACCTCCATCCCATTGTCTCGGTTCATGGGGGAAGGATTATGTCGTACGTATAGGGCCTCTGATTTTACGGTGGTGTAAAAGGCTCTCGCGACATAAGATCTTCGGTCGTAGGTCGTGTGAACATTGAGAGTGATGTTCAACGACTGCCGACGCTTTGATCGCTTCCTCCATTATTTTCCGTGGGTCTTTTGTCTGAGATCTTCCCCTTGTTCGTCCGGTATGTCTGCAGTGGAGTCTGTCTTCCGCGTTTTTGTATCTTGTCAACGCAGCCATGTGTTCATTGAATCTGTCAAATAAAGTCTTGCCCGTTTCTCCTATGTAGGAGGCGTTGCAAGCACACGTAATTTGGTAGACAGCTCCCGGTTGATCGTCGGGAAGGACCTTGGTTTTGTCGGTCCTGATTAAGGAGCGCAAATTGGGAGATCTCCTGAAGTAAACTCGGAAATCCAACGCTTTACCTAATCGTATAATTTGCTCTCCGATGTTGTGGTGGTAAGGCAAATCGATTAGGGGCTTTGGAATTCCTTCGTTTGCATTCTGTCGCAGTGGGTTCTGCATCCTGCGTTTTACTACTGATGTTACCAAGGTTTCTGGATAGCTGTTTGCCACGAACGTCCTTTTTATGTACTTCAGTTCAAAACTCAGGTACCTCGGGTCACAGATGGAGATAGCTCTGTCCACCATGGTCGAGATGATACCGGTTTTGGTGGATATATGATGGTGGGAAGCGAAATTCAAGTACCTGTCAGAGCTGGTAGCCTTGCGGTAAACCTTCGTAATAACCGAAATACCTTGTCTGATGACCAACGTATTTAGGAAAGGTAACCTGTTTTTCGATTCTTTCTCGAAGGTTAAAGTGATGTTGTCAGGGAAGAGGCTATTTAAGTGTTCATGAAACCGTTGTTCGACCCCAAGTTTAATGATGGCGAACATGTCCTCCACGTATCGTTTAAAGAAAGTTGGTGCCTCGGAAACTCCCATGTTGGCGAAGGCTTTCTCTTCGAAATGTTCCATGAAAACTTCGGCCAAGATGGGGAGAGGGAGCTTCCCATTGGTGCTCCGTTGTTTTGAGCATAAAAACGGTCTTGGAGCCGAAAGTAGTTCCCCTCCCTCATGCAGAAGGAAACGAGTTTAACCATGTGAAATGGGTTGAGTTTGGTCCTTTGTGCCAGCGTTATATCTTTACTCAAGAGATCCTCCAGAACACTGAGCGTTGTTGGAATGGGTATGTTGGTGAAGAGATCTTTGACGTCATAACTAACGAGAATTTCATTCCGACTAGCTGTCAGTGTTCTGATCTCATCGCAGAAATGTTTACAGTTCGTCACAAAGGACTGTCTTAACCCTGTCAGTGGTTTTAAGACATCCTTTAGGTACGAGCATAACTTGGATGTAACATTGTTTATGCCGGTTACCACTGGTCTTATTGGTATTCGGGCTTGTGGATCTTGGGAAGGTCTGATTCTGAGCACCTGGTGTTACTGGTGAAATGTAGGTATTGCCGGATGTTGGACAACGTGGCGTCGTTGGTCTCTGCTGTCAGGTCACTCAAGCTGGTTATCAGGTCCTTCCTGATCTTGTTCGTTGGGTCCTGATCGAGTGGTTTATAGATGTTTCTGGACAGTAATTCAGAGACCTTTGGTTGGTAATCCTGCCTATTTAATACTACGACCACGTTGCCCTTGTCCGCCTTGGTTATCAATATATTGTCGTTGGTTTTCAATTCTTTCAATAATCTCCTTTCCGCCACATTTAGGTTCGGTGCTGTGATTCTGTTTTTGCCGTGCTGGCGTTTTAACACACTGCAAATCGCTGCTTTGATTTCTGCGCTTTTTTGTGGTTCCGTCTTGTTCATACTTTGCGCGACAGATATAATAATGTCTAGCATGAGAGGGGATCTCGGAGTTGGTACGAAGTTCAGACCTCTGGCTAAAACCTCTTTTTGGTTCAGATTTACTACTATCCTGTTCAGGCCATTGGGGTTCGTCCTAACTGGCCGAGTCTCAGATCTCTGAAACTCCCATGTCCGCGAGCCGCATAAAGATTCAAACTTTTTTTGTAATCTAGTCTTCTGTTCTAGGGCTCTTAAGGAACACAGTCTGTTAATGTGCCTGGTTAGTTGTTTAAAGAGGTGCTCATTTATTTTTCTCTCCGAGATCGGAAGAAGAGGTGTTGAATTTCCGTCTCAGGAGCGCAAGATCCGTTCTGTGTTCCTTAATTGTGGATCTTAGAAGCGCAAAGCCGGTGTTGTGCAATATGCGCTTAGTCTGTGCGCTGGCGGAATGAGGCCACCGTAGATTGCCCATCCATCCGATGGTAGGGCGTTGTTTCGTTCAATTTCAGATGCTCGAGTACGTTCTCACATTGAAGAATTAATTGAAAATAATTTGGGACATATTTTTTCGTCGAAACGTCGGCTGATTCTTTAACTTAGCTGCTGGTCTGGTTTGTCGATCAATTCTGCTCGCACGTGATCAGCGGCTGTTCATTTTGTAAATGAACATCCACGAGGCAGTGATGTGTTGCTATTTTTTGTCGCTCGCTGCTGTTTGTCTGAACCGCAACTAAGTTTTGCCGTCTCTAAAGAAAATTCGAAAAGATGCAGCTTTGTTTTCATTATTACATTTTCAAACTACGTTGGATCGAATTCACTTTGGCGGTTAACAATTTGCTCACGCTCTGTCACGGTTATTAAAGTAGGATCCTCTCAGTAGTGTTTTAAATATTCAAATTGCAAATGATAATTGAGAAAGAGAAAATGTTGAAAGAAGGTGTGCCCTGTTCACATCTGCAACATGGCTAAGAAAAGGCAGAGAAAATACTCGACGGCGGCACTGCGGATGAATGAACTTTCGTAAGCCAATAAAGCTGTTCAGCAAAGTTTCTTGATTAGTGATAAAGTGCGGAAATTTGCGCCCCAAAGAACTCATAGCACGAAGGTGGTACTTGGCATGATTATTTATGTGCTCTAAGTTAGCCTGATAAGAAATGGCGACATGCATTAAGTATGCTTGAGTAACTTAAAGACCATAACTGGCATCTGCTTATCAGTTTCCATTGAAATAATGTTGGCAGTTGCTATTATTGCCTCAAGTGCCAGCAGAATGCTGTTAATTTCGAAAGACATAACGTTAAGGGAGAAACAAGTTGGTTCCGAAGGTTCCGCATGCTTCGAATGTGTCCCATTTTTCATTCTCACTTCGTAGTTGGGCAGTCAACTTTTTGTTCAATGATTACAATTGCCAAACGTGATGTCAACGGGGATGAGGATTCTCAACGCTACAGCGCTGGCTATTATATGTACACATATACGCATATATTTGGTGGTTCTGCTGCGTATACCATGGTTTTTACTCCGTTGTCGGTTTAAGTACGGGTCAGAGATAAAGGGGAAAGGAAATACAGGTCAGCTCGGTAAGGTGCACCAAAAACTTTCTCTTGCTCTCCGTAGACGGAACTCAAGCGTTCCGAAATATCCGAGAAACCGTAAGTTGTGTTCTGACTGTGTTCTTCCTATAATTGCTCCCATCTATCCGTTGGTAGGGAGACCGTGTCAGTTTACTTACAAATCCATTACGTACAGAAAGCAATGAGACAAAATCCGTGAAAGGTACAACATCATATATATATATATATATATATATATATATATATATATATATATATATATATATATATATATATATATATATATATATATATATATATATATATATATATTCGATACGATAAGAGTTCTGACCTGTGATATTACTAATAAGCACCCATCCATCCGCTGGTAAGGCATCTGCAGTCTTATTAAAGGTATGATCAAAAATGGGAAAACCGGAATACCATCAAAATATCAGACATGAAACCCGTTACAAAGCATCCGGTATTCAAATATATATATATATATATATATATATATATATATATATATGCACAGTAAGACCACCACAGTTGAACACCTTAAGTTGACCTTATTTTCATGGTCCTGATAAGCATTGCCTGTATTTATTGGAAGATTGTCCTTTATACATTAGCTGCTCCTGTAAGCATCATGTTAGCCTTTTGGACTATAACATAAGACGTTCATAAAACGTTAACTAACCCTCTATAAGTTACCAGTTGAGTTTACTGTGCATTAAAGAGGACTTGATGATGACTTTCCGCCATAGTAGCACTGTTTGATCCATAGTATTGTTAAGACTACGCCTTCTTACTACGCTAATCAAATGATTTTCCATAGCAACAGCCTGCTGCCATGGTGCTTGTCATATTAATGGTTTGGCACTGTTTTGTTCAACGTTGACACGCAGGCCTTCTTGGTTTCAGAGAAGAGTTATCCGGTCAAAGGAACGCCTGCTATTCTTCTTTACCTCACCATATAGCCCTGAGTTGAACTTTTGGAGGCAACAAAAACGTGATGGTGAACCGTTTACTGGTAAACCGTAATCACTGTTGAGACTGCTTTCTCAACTTGCCCTTCTAGCAAAACTAAGAAACAGATCAACATTGATTCTTTTCTCAGAAAGAATGATTAAACTATTAATATTAAAAGCAGTAAATGCTAACAGTACTGATTTTGCATGATACTGAATTTTACTGTTTTGACTAGGTAGATTTCCTATAATATTCTTCAACAGAAGCAGTATAAGAAAAAGAACAGGCACTTATCAATACCGCGGGCCCAATTCCGTATGCTAACCACCTTATCTTGACTAGTTTGTTAGTCTCTTGTATGGTAAATATACGTGAGCTCTATTATACATATACAGTGGAACCTCCAAAGATGACCACCATCCACATGCTGACCGCAGTGTTTTGGCTTGTTGGCCTGCCATTGTGAAGCATAGGAGAGTTACCTCTATATGTTGATTACCTCCGTAAGTTGTACCTTGACCACCATAGCTGAGACACTGGCTATTAATTACTACACGTTTTGACCTCCTTAAGTTGACCAGCAGAATGCCGTGAATATTACAAAGTGAAGTTTGCATGTGCATACAGCAGCAAGGCGTCATCAAAGCGTTTATGGATGCACTACCGGGCATAGCTTTTGGACTGGGTTGTTTCCAAAACTCTAAGGACTAACCTGATTACTGACGCATCTGCACTTGTTGGATTAGTTAACGCTCTGCATTCTGTTCTCTGGATCATTTTAGCGTGGGACGAAGTACAGCCAGAAACAATAACGAAATGCTTCCAAAAAGCTGGATTTGTTACAAGTCGAGAAACAGTCATTGTGGCTTCCTCAGACAGTACAACCAGTATGGAAATATTTCCATGAGTCGACTTCGAAGCGTTCGTTACAATGTATGGTGAATTGGTGACTTGTAATGAACCTGATGCACAATCTATTTTTCAAGCAGTACTATCCGACGCGCGGGAAAAGCATGAGTCGGCTGATGATTTAGAAGAAGAAATGGATAGCGATGGAGAGGTCGAAAAGACTCTAACAGCCGACGACGTTCGCCATTCACTACATCAGCTGAAGTTATTTGTTGCTGAAAAGAGCCCCGATATGTTTAATGCAATAGTCAACGCTGACTTTGCTTTCACCACTTATGTCTGCACGAATAAAGGAAAGCAGACAACGATAGACTCTTTCTTTACACGTTCAACGATCGGGCCATAAAATGCGCTGATTGTAATGCTCTTTAACCACTGTTTTATTTTCATTGTCTTAATATTAATTCAGTTTTTATTCTTTCACTTTCGCAACGTTCCTTCATATAGATTACTACGTTCCTTCTTCAGTGAAGTGCTTGGGAGCAGTTATGGCGTGTTTACGACTGAATTCAAGGGGGTACCTCTATATGTTGACCGCCTCTATAAGTTGACCAATTTCTTACCACGTTTGAGTGGTCAACTTATAGAGGTTCCACTGTATATATATATATATATATATATATATATATATATATATATACAGTGGAACAAAAGGTATCAATAAACGGGGGAAATTCCGTGTTCTTAATGGTCGCATATGTGCATACACCCCGTTGAGAAAAAGTTTTTCCGATTATGATCAAATGCCACACGGGGCAAACGGACATAACAACGGCAGAAGAAGGAAGAAACATCGGAAATGGCCAAAAAGAAGAAAGAAGGGCACGATCAAGGAAGGACTTTAAACCCGTATCTTAAAGTAATACAGACGGGTTTAGGAAGCTACTGCCGTTGTTTATGTACATTTTTCATTTGGGCTCATGACGCTGTCCCGGTTGGTCGGTGGGGATGCTCGCACCTCTGCTTGACTGACTGGGCGGGCGACAGAGGCTTGACAGGTCAAGGTATAGACCATATAGTTGATGTCGCCAGCCCGGATGGTCGAGCGGAGGGGCTTGCCGAACCGTTGACTGGCTGGGCAGTTGATGAAATTAGTGTTTCACTGATGACGGGCGAAGGCACACGCCCGAAAGCTTTGATGTAGACCTTTTTGGAATAAAAGGTATCAATAAACGGGGGAAATTCCGTGTTCTTAATGGTCGCATATATATATATATATATATATATATATATATATATATATATATATACCTCATTTTATTGCGTTTCGTTATAATTGAGCTGCAGTAACCTTACCAGCTTGACTAATCGAACAAATTTATCCTTCATGGCTGCTTAGGCATCCCTGTTTCTGTGATGCATGTTATTTTAAGTCTATCGTTGGAACTTACTGCCTAAAAAATAAGATTACTTTTGATGTGCTGCTAATATTAATAATAAACAATGAACTTGTCACGTAATAATTACCATAGGGCTGTGCAAGAAATGGCTGTTTTTCTGCCTGAAAGCACTGCGACTCTCTTGAAACCTATTAATAAAGGAATATTCTCGCCTTCAAAATCCTACTATTTAAGGAATACTTTCCGTATGGCTGTACGTGCAAGGTACAGCGAACCGAAAACTTCCTGGAAAGAGTAAACTGGAATAGCACGTAGAGCGCGATGTAACTGAACTCCTATAGTCATATGATAAAATGTTAACGGGTGCACAGTTACTTCTCATAGATGAGCAAAGAAAAACATTCTTTGAAGTCGGTATTATACATGAGGAAGGTAGTATTGAGTTAAATGAAATATCGAAAGAGGACTTGGTACTTCACATGTAGTTGGTTGATAAAGTAGCAGAACCATTTGAAAGGATTTACTAAGCTCGAAAGAAGTTATGCCGTGAATAAAATGTTGTTAACCGCCACTGCATGCTACAGAGGAATCTGCTGTGGCTGTTATAGCTAACCAATGTGACAAACTTTATTGTTGCTTTATTTAAACAAGTTGTTGCAGTTACCTTAACCGCCATAAATGTCGAAGGAAGAACATGCATAAGCAAAAATATTACTACTCAGTGAAGTTTCACATAATTCTTAGCAATGAAAATGCTTTATTCCAAATGCGTACATTGCGCTTTGGTCTCAGTCTCTCTGCCCGTCCAATAAATCACAGTGATATGTAAATATAACTGTTCATAGGCGCTGGGCAACTAAAATCATGATATTCGCATCATTGCGATATTAACACTATTGCATTTTTACCCAACTGAGAAAGTAAATGTGCCTCTGCATTCACCGGAACGCATTGGAGAAAGCAAATTCCCTCTCCCGATTAATCTAATTTATCTAAATTGCTCATCCGTTGTGCTGCTTGCAGTTGCGTAACAAAAATAAATGAGTCATTCCGCGCCAAAGGTCATTTTCGATTGTTCACATTGATAAGCGTTGGCTCATCACCTTTGGAATGTATACAAAATGATAACCTGTTTATTCAAAGACACTCTAATTCCTCAATCGTCGTGGCAGTTTAAACGTTAAAACATGGCTGCGCTTTGTGGTTTTCCTCATCAATGGTAGTTGACGCTGTCCCAGTTGGGCAAAGCATGGAAACTCCTCCCAAGGCGCGCAATGTTAAGACAATTAACTTTCTCTAATTCAGCATACCTGTGATCCAGCCTGTTCGGTAATTGGGACAATTTTCGGTGAGCAAAAGCGTGGCCGCCAGCGCTTAAGAAAAACGAATGCTTGCGTGCTGCAGGCTATTCTGGTCATACAAAGACCGAAATATATGAAGCAAGTAGCCTTACAAGATATGTCAAAAGTATTAGCTGAAAATCGTGTGCTGGAAGGGTTGAAATTTGAAAATCCGATGCCACCAAGTCCTACTCATTCATTTATGCTCCCACAATCATCTTTATCGCCAGCTCACCATATGTATGATCAGTTTCCAAATGAAGATGGTGAACTTGATAATTCTTTATTGTTCATGTGTAGCAGTTATATACTTCATGTCTTTACTTTGGAAATAACTGTCATCAGCTTTCTCGCCTTAGTCGAAAAGCTGCTGCACCTGTGTACCTGTTCTTGAATAAAGTTCACCTTTTCTTCACTGAATGTTTTTGCTGCTTGTATGAACTAACTTAGTGTCTCTTGCAGAGCAATACACAGGAGCAGACAGTTTAAGCCGTTAAGGCGGAAATTCAGGAACCATTTTTGGCTTTGAAAACGGGTACGCTTTGCAAACTGATTTATACATTATAATTCTATGTAAAGCGAATTCCTATGCCAGCTGGATTTCGCGTACTCTATTGGAAAATAAAATTTTTCTTTTCACTGCAAAATAGCGTTGGAATATTCACGTTATTAAAGAAGGCTAACGTTTTCGGTAAGCCGCACAAGCATAATGAGCATGAATGGTTACTGAAGCCCAGCGAACAATTGAACAACGGTGCGGATGGTTGCAGCAAGGGGGGAAAAGCATTGAATTGGAAAAGTGAAGAGGCGCTAAATGCAGAACCTAAAATCGCGTCGTCGATATTCTATGTGAAGAATCTCACGCTCCTTAAAGTGAATTTCGAATGGATTACAAAACGTTTTGTCTTCACAATTACCTATATACCATAAAGTGTCCCTCGTCTAATTAGTGCTAGGAAGCTTGCACAAGTTGCAACGTAGATGCTCTTGCAAGGAGACTTGCTTGTGTTGGCAAGTTCATTTATCATTGTTTACAATGCTCTAAGGCACGTTGAAATAAAATGTATCAATATGTTAAATGGCACGTGGCCCAAATCAGCATGATTTGCCAGTCCACGTTTTAGTACCTTCCTCACGAACCTGCATGTCGACGGAGATGTGAAACATGCAACTATTATTCACCTACATATGTTGAGTGCAAGGAAGTCAGTAGCGCAGTTTCTCTTAATCGCTGCATTCATTAGCACAATGGAAGTTGCATTCCCAAGACGGAAGGCAAGCACTTGGCGGTTATGTTGGCACCTGAGCTGGTTGTTAATAAAAGAAAGACAAGTTTAACCAGCAACAGCGCAGTAGCGGCAGCCTATTGTTTAAAGGGCCAAAACCTGAAATTATCCCCAATCGACCAACTCGTCATCTGTGGCAACAGCACAGTTCGAATGCGTTATCGTTATCGTTTAACCGGCTGAAACTTTTCCGCTCATTGTGCCCACTGGCCTTTGAATTTCAGTACTCTGACGAAAAGCTCAAACATGCGTAGCTGGAAACTAATAAGTAAAGAAAGTTCGTGAGGGTTGATCGAATGCACCAAGAAGGAGAGATTATGATGGCTGATGACACATCAGTTAGTTACGGCCCGGTTATTTACACACTACTCAGGCAGTTCTGCTTGTGGAAAGAATTCCTTAAACATAATTAGCATATATCTCGTGGAATGTCAACTATGGGCGGCTGGCGGAGAAAAATTGAAACCGCGTACAAATTATCCGATAGCTATTAATCACGCGCACTGGTGAAAGCGTGTAAAGACTTATCCTGCTTCGATGAATGATGCCTCCCTCAGATGTCTTAGCGAATCATTGGCATGTTAAAGTTCATGATCACTTATTTGGATAAACATTTTCAGGTTACTTCATCCGCAATTGTTAAAAGATTAAGTTAAGAGTCAACTACTCCCCATGCTCTGTCACTGAGCAGCAAATGAAGATGTCACTCCGCTGTTACAGCTGGAGAAAGCAGTTACAAAGAACTGCCTGAAAAGAGGTAGCCTGCGAAGTTGTTCTGCATGGGAGCAGGCGACGGGTCTCCTGAACAGTATGAATGCGTTTTCCACAGAAGTGCACCTGATTCCACGGTGCTGCAAAACCATTCAGAAGAGCAAATTCTGCAGCTGTTTTCAATACCGCAGCAGGGGGCATTCTCCAAAATGCAAATACAGGTTGGCTAACCTCCCAAACTTCGATAATATAAACAGCTGTACGGCTGTTGATACAACATTCGTGGTTATTTACAATAGGTAGAAGTTTTTGAATGATGTGCATTGCCTTGTGGTCGAACACGACCACCAGGCAGCCTCGAATAAGGAGGCAATAGTTGGCATGTCAGGCGTCATGCTTGTTCCACGGAGCTGCCGTTGGACAACGGAAAATTAGTATGGCGACAAACGCACTTCCGAACAGGCGAGCTCTTACCTACGCATAAGCGGAATGAAAAGCCCGACGTTCCAAAGAACGTCGCTTTGCAGCGTCCCCTTCGAATGACTCATTGAAATTCGCCACATCCATTCAACGAGTAGCGCCAATGCAGCCGAAGCTATTCGACCAGCCTTTGCCAAGAGCAGTTGAGGGCAATGAAGCCTTGGCATTGCAGAGCTGCCTTTCTGCAAGAATGCTCGGCCGAAAACATTTCCACAAAAAGTTCACTTACCTCCCTATCATTATCTCGTTGGAGGCATTGTACTGTTAGGATAAAGGAGGATAACCGCCTTGCAAATGAAGCAGGGCTGTTAAACGACGTGGCGATTTGCATATTAGCAAATTGTAGGAACATCTCTCATTTAACCGTTTGCTTAGGTAACTGCTACAGCAGGGAGCATTAGTGGTCACTCTGCTCCATATTCGATAGGCGTTTTATTCCCATTGAGCATAGGCTTAAGTTGTACAAATATTTTAGAATGTTGTTGTTCTCTCGTTGGCAAGTGATTTTAAAAATTGCATCGACCCGACATAAGGCAGTCCGATTGCAAATCGGTCACCTTGCGTTAACAGAACTAATACCTTAAAATGGCAATCGTAAATCAGCTAAACGCGAATTCTCAAAGCGGAAACTTTATTGGCAACCAGAAGCACCGCATGGAATGGCTCAGCGTAAAATCCGCTTGTCTTTGCTAATTGTCCGCCGAGGTCAATGGTGTAGTATTAAAATAGTCCAGTCGTGAATGATTTCCTCCATTTGAGAGTACGTCATCAATTGCTCATTAAGCAGTGAGCAAGCGCTACGCTTGGTCAATGGTCGCTTCGCCTGGCTGTCAATTCCATCATTCACGGTAACCAACAGTTAAGAAACAAAGCTCATTGTTCGCCTGTCATTACGACCGGGGTGGCCAACAACCGTTTCTGTTTAGCGAAGGTGATTGGCCAAAAGACTAATGTTCACTTTTCCACTTCCTTTATGCCTGAGCGTTTTTTGGCGTACGATTAGTCAAACGCTAACGTCCATTCTCCAAAGATGCCATCCACTGGCGTTCAGCGCCGACTTACAAGATTATACTTCGTCGACAAGTGGAACGATTAACGACCCTGACATTCTGTGAAAGGTATACATGCTTTCTGCTTAAAAGATCACTCCCGAAATGTCTTAACATTGCAAAATTGAACGGACAGCATTAATGGGACTTTCACAAGCCCACTGATCACCTTAGCGTATGAATGGACATCCCTTCGCACACTGAACGATGGGATAGAAACAGTCTGCTGTTAATAGCACTGCTAGTGCACGTTGGCAAAAGCGAAGCTTAATGAAGCCGAAGCGTTGTCTTGCCAAAGCTCAACTTTTGCTCACCGATTCCTATTCTCTGCACAGCAACGCCTGACGGCGCTTTGAGTCACATCTGGTCTTGGAAAGCAAACAGAAAGAAACTGCTTACACCGACAAGCCCACGCATGTCAAAGTCGGCTGGTGCATCTGTTTATCCAATTCAGCTTTTGCCCGCCAAGCATGCAGGGCGATCATTAATCCAAAGGAAGCATTTGTCAATCGAAACGGCTAACGCTGAGCAAATCATTGGTCGCCTGATCGGACGATAATTAAGAGTTGCACTGATTTTGTCAATACCGCATTTGCGCGCACTAAGGGGACGCGAGCAGCGGTAGCGATTCCCCTGGGCTCGTCTCCATTGGAAAGCGCCAACTGATGCGGTTGGGCAGCGGCGGCCAGCGCTCAAAATGACCAACGTACTTATGGAGAGGGGAAACTTTGCATGTCGATCGAAACCCCAAAACCAGTTCCCTCTTCGCAAGGAGGACGAAGTGAGCAAGGTGCGCCTGAGGGGTTACAAGCGAACGCAGGTTCGCCGATGCATCGTACAGGGCGTTTGCCTAACATTGCCCTTGTGGTTCACCGGCGTAGCTGACCGGATCGGTCAGCTTTACTGCAAACAAGCGCGTCCGGTCATCACGCTATGTCAGCAAGTCGTGGACACGTGCCGTTCATCCCGTAGGAGCCTTGACCTTCCGCCATTGGAGCGAAAGGCAAAAGAGAAGCAGGCCAAGCAAGGCATTTTCAATTAAAGCGTGCTCCACGCTCCGTATATTTACGTATTTTGCTTCCGAACAAACCTGTTTTCGACTTGGGTGGCGGATGTTTGGCTTCCGACCCTTCGCCAAGGTGCAAAGCGACTTTTTCGGTTGAACTTCGACTTTCGACTGCGCATGCAAAAATTTTTCAAAGGCTAAGAGCGTTGAGCGAACTTCGAGTGAGCAGTGCCCATCCCTTTGGCTAATGAAGGCGTACGCGCTCTGTATTGCTAACACAGCCATTCAAGCAAGGCCATTTAGCCATCTAGCAGCCAACGCACGTGAACAGGGCGTGCAAAGCACGATCAGCCTTTGTCAACTTTTTTTCTTAAATTCACACTTTTTAAAACAGCCGTTTGGCGCAGAGCATTGGCTAGGAAGAAGTGCCCATCAATCATGTCACGCGCCTGTTGGCATACGGGGAGATGTAGTCTGCACCATCCACCGCTTTGCGCGACCGAACGGCCGCTCTTCGGCAGTTACTCATTGGGGGACACATTTATATTGGCAAAAAGCGCTATCTTACAAAAGGGCTTATCCGGGCACACATCGCTGTTGGACACTGGCGAATGACCATCCCCACATTGGCAGCAGAGCGCAAGGAGCCCCGATGGGTCTAAGGCAGATTCGGACGGATGCCCATCGTCGCCTAATTTCTTTGGCAACATCTTTAAAAGCTTTGCAACGCTTCGACGGACCTGTAATCGAGGACAGCTTTCACCCGCACGCATTGACTGATAACGACTATTCAATGCTGCTCGAAACAGGGCGTCTCATGGCAACGGACGGAGACGAAGGCAACCGGTGTTTCAAAAGTACTTCCTACTAGTGGAGCCCGTGGAACGCGCCTACTGGCAACGTATGCGCATTCAACGTGAATTATGCACAACGGATGTCTTAATAGGAGCGAAACTTCCAAAAATAAGCAACATCTATAACATGATGGACGTGCAAGCATGCCGTTAACTCCGATGAGCGCTTAGCGCATTCGACCATTGGGCAACCTTAGCGGGAATTTATGTGTGACAGGATTGGCAGGCACACTGCGCCAAAGTGAAATTTACGAGAAGCGGAGCGCATTCAATGGCCGTACAACCGTAAGCCTGAAGTTCAACGTTTAAAGAAGATCATTGTTCAACGCAAGAGCCCTATCGAACGGCACCGTTAGTTCTTGGCACCTCACTTGAGAATTAGCAGAGCACCCAACGGCAAATCGCTTCAGCGTCCTTATCTCATCCATTCGCTCTCTATTCCCAGCTCGCCTGAAAGTGCTCGATTGCAAGACTTATCGGGGTTCGAAGATAGGTCGCCTTGAAAGCGATGCGTAGGAAGTGACTTAACACTTTCGCTGCCCTTCAAAGCACGTGTTATACAAACATCGCAACACAATTGCCGAGGTAGCCTGTCTTTTCGTCCGTCGCGTAGATACTTATCGAGAGCACTTATAAAGGCAGTGACTAATCGAGAGATTATGAGCAATGACAAATGTTTGAGCTAAATTGTTTCCTTTGGCTCGGTCGACGTCGAAGTACGACGGATCGTCCGCAGTGGGGTGCCAGTGAAGCGCCCAGCGATTGGCTTGTAAACATCGAGTCATCACGAGGTCGGCCTGCGCCTTAGAGAAATTTCGGGAAAACTCCAAAACGAGGACAGCAGCGCCCCCCCCCCCAAAGTCACGTGAGGGCACCGTCAACTGACGTTGATTTGTCAATACGACAGTGGTGATTCATCACGAGGCATAAATAGCCGCCGCTTGTGATGAACCTTCCAGTTGCGGCGACGACAGCTCGTCAAGATGCGGTTATCGTTGTTTTTGGCGTTGTTCATTTTCGCGCTATCCGCTCGGTACGCATGGCCAGCGTGCAATGTGTTCGGGAATCTGTACGGAATCTCGGGGATCGGCAGCCCCTGGCTGAGCGGGTAAGACATTTTCGCTTGGGCGCCCAGGAATCTCCTTCCAGAGCGCTCCTTTTGGATTTCATCATTGCAGGCCGAATATCTGCAAACGCGAAGATAGGAAAGAGATATCGACGGATTACAAGGGCAACGTGACGATGTGCTCGTGCAAGACCTTACCGCACGCTTACGTATGCAAATCGACCGTGACGTCCAACAACGTGCAGACAACCACAAAGGTCGTATACGAGTGCTGCCACGGATTTGATCGAGTCTTCGGCGAAAGTGGCTGTCCGCAAAGTGAGTGTGTCCAATGGTTATTCGCGGAAATGCCGTTGACCTTGTTAGACGTAAATGTTAAGAAAACAAGTTTTCTTGAAGCGAGCGCATTAGGCGTTGCCCACTTATATTCTCAGACTTGAATAGAGCCGCCAGTTAGGACCAGATGGATCTGTTGGCTGGAGATCGATCAGGCCGAAATCACTGCGTATGCGGTGGCCAAATTAGCTTTCATACTTGGCGTTTCAAAATTCCAGCGCGGACCGGCGACGATTGATCGCTGCCGGCCGGCCAGGTTCAACTTCTAAGGGTCCAAAGTGCGCCTCGATTGATGGATGGAACGTGAAGCGCCTCGGCTGCCAGTCGAAGCTCATTTTGCATTCTTTCTTTGCCTATTGGATTTTCCGTGTTTCGTCGCCGCCATACTTTTGCCTTGTTTCATTTCTTCACTTTTCCCTGTTATTGCAGAAGTTCAGCTGAGGCCTTTGATGGAGAAGCTGAACGAACTCCAGTTGACCGAATTTGCCAACCTCTACCAGCAGGCCGGCATGGTGGACATGTACAATGATAGGAATATGACCATTTTTGCTTCCACCAATGAGGCGTTGAATGAGTCGGCGCCAACGGGCAGCGAAATTTCTCAAGTTGTAGTCTTTGAAACTGGTGACACCATGCATCCGATTCGCAACTTTCTGATGACCAGCATGGTCGAGGGAATGGTGCACAGCTACGACATGGACAAACGAGAATCCTTGACGACCGTCAGGCAAGGCGGCAAGCTAGTGGTCAGGCGCCACGGCGACTTTGGAACGGTACGTCATTTTCGTTAGCCTATCCGCAGCACCAGTTGAGCCGTTCAGTTCTTTCCCTTTTTTGAAGGTGATCACCGTCAACTGCGTTAGAATCCTGAAAAGCGACCAACCTTACGACAACGGCATTATTCACGTCGTCGATCAAGTCCTGCAACCGGCGGCCGACACCGTTTGGGACCTGCTCAGTTCGAATCCCAAATTTGGCGTCTTTGCCTCGCGTACGTTCCTTTGTAAAGGTGTTCCTTCTTTCACGGGGAGGACCGGCTGGCGCAGATGCGCGCTTGCCTCGGCCATTCGTTGTCCATAAGTGCACTAGCCGCAGTTGCAACCGCTGCTTGAACGTCGTGTTTGATTAGAGCCAGTTTACGTAGCGGAGGAGTGGGCCGATCCGTACATTCAGCGTCGTTCAGTTGTGTCCAGTTGACCACATGCGTGTTCAATTGCAGTGATCGACCAGGAAACTAGGGAAAAGCTGCGAAAACCGGACGAATCCATAACCGTGCTCGCCTTCACCGACGATGCGTTCGCTCGGCTGCCCGCCCACCAACAGCAAAAGATCAGATCCCGGTCAGGTTGCTTCAAAGGTAGGTTCCCATTTGGATGTTGCTGCACTTTTGCTAGTCATTCCTCCGGAAAATACGAGCGATATTCCCTATAAATTCCTTAACTTAATCCGCGTAAAGTACGTAACCAGAAAGTCAAATTGGAAGAATAATGGCTGCAGTTTGCTACCCTGAGTTTGAGCAGGGTGCTTCAGCCGTAGGGATAGCACCTGATGAGTCACTTCCTGCGCAATATGGTTCGCTTCATGATGCGCCCATGGCTATTCTAGCGCGAATGATGGAAAGCCCTGTTCGAGAATGCACGTGCATTAAAAGAAATGTAGCTTTTCGCTAAGCATGGGACCCTAATCGGTAACATGCAGAAATAGGCGCGTAGTTTTGAAGGGCCAAGCTTGTCAAAAGTTGAACACGTGGAGGCTTTGCCTATTCGTTTTCTGGATCTTAGAAATGTTCTTCAACCTGGTACGCTTGTAACAAAACGATCTATATTCCTGAAGTAGAGCATGGGAGACCTGCCTGCTTTTAAAGGAACGATGAGGAACGGTAGTGACTGCTCAAAGAGTGGACTCTCCTGCACGTATGGATTCTATAACGCGGATGTAGCGTTGAGACGGGAAAACGAGAGGCTAAGCCTAACATTGTTCAATAGCCATTATTAATATGCGGATATCGTTCTTCAGACCGGAGGCTTCGATTCCTTAACTTGGCGTTAACGCGGCTTTCGGATTTGCACGGATTTTCTCGCGCGAAAGTACCTGTAAATGCCTGCGATTGGTAATGTTTGTGTTATTAGTAATGTTATGCTTCGTGCGCGTTATAAATAAACTAATTTTAAATGAACGCCCCGACGTATACACGTGCACGTGACGGCGAACAGTGCTTTCCATCTTTTCTATTTCAGCATTATACATACGGTCTCCTTTCTTCATACCTCCTATCGCGAAATGATCGCTTTGCTTACCTTTCTTCT
Source organism: Trichuris muris (assembly GCA_000612645.2). Taxonomy (NCBI): domain Eukaryota; kingdom Metazoa; phylum Nematoda; class Enoplea; order Trichinellida; family Trichuridae; genus Trichuris; species Trichuris muris. The sequence continues at coordinate 25,026,513 of CBXJ02000282.1, read as the reverse complement.
GTTATTAGATTTTGTCCAATACTTCATTCTTCCTCGACTGTACTGCGGCGCGGATTTGAATAGCCCGACCGAAGATAGCCTTTTCCCGTGGTGTTCGGGCTTTTGCAGCCGAGTATTGCTTGAAAGCAGCGCCGGCGCCTTCGTCAGAACGACGACAAGCCCTTCGGGAGAGCTTCTGTTGAACAATGTGACAGTTACGAAGAAAGACTCAGTTGCTGCCAACGGCGTTGTTCATACGCTCGGTGACGTCTTCATACCACGACAGAGTAAATCTTCATTGTGAGAGCTGTCCGGAAAAGGATACTTCTTTTGCAGCACTCGATGCCGTTGAAAACCTTGCCGCCGTATCACCTAAAATGCATGCAATGCTAGTGGATAGCGGTTTGGCCGACAACGTGAAAGACAAGGGCGTCAGCGTACTGATTCCTCCGCCAAGTGTGCTTGAGGTAGGCTGTCCGCACTGGTTGCAAGCTTTGCATATGCAAAATTCAACTTTCTCCGCAGAATTTGGCCGACAAGGATAAAGCAGAGAAGCGCAAGGAACTTTCTCGTTACGTCTTTGTGGGGGATATAAGCTCGGACAACGTTTCCTCGCAGGTGATCACTTCGATGGCTAACGAACCGCTAACGATAACCGTATCGAAACCGTCGTTTCCATTTTTCACAAGTTTGAATTCTCAATCGCCGACTCGCCGAATTAACTGTGCCAAACTTGGCAGTATGGAAAGGGCTGCCTGCGGCGGTACGCTGTATTATATGAGGAAGGTATGTGCCCAAATGAACTTGAATGACATTTGGACTTAAGTGGAAATTTTACTTCAGCCATTACCCCCTTACGCAAAAACGTTTATGGATCTTTTGAGGGAGAACGAGTCGCTGTCACAATTCACCACGTTGGTCGAGGCGGCCGGTTTAAATGTGAAGCTGAGCGATCCCTCCTTTTCGGGCACAGTGATGACCTTTACGGACGCAAGCTTCGACCGGGCGTTCGATGCCCAAAAGAAGGCGGAACTTCTTGCCGACAAGAACAAGCTGAAAAGTTTCATTAGCAGTCACATTTTAACCAGTACAATCTTAGCAAAACGTTGCCTCATTCTAATGAATGCTTTCCTTTGCAGAACCTTACTGCTGTCATCAGTTCACGTCGGATCCATTTGACTTCACAGGTCGTGCCGCCTATCCAACATTGGAGGGACGTAGCGTGGCCATATCCGGTTCTGAATGTTGCTTAAAGTTCGGACAGCCTGCAATCATGCAGTGCGATACGGGCATTACTGACAATGGAGTGATGCATACGCTGAAGGGACCTTACTTGGCAGACGAAGCGGTCGTGGGTATGTCTCCGTTCGGTCCATTCGGAATTACCTTCATTGGGAACCCTTTAATTGGGTCCTTTGAACAATTCTGATTGACCCGCAGTATCGTTTCTCCCATGCCATCCACATTTCATTGACCAGTCTAGCTGAGCAGCCGTATTAAATTTTCGCATTATGCATGCATATATAGAAATTGCTTCATTGACATGTTTTTAGTAAACGCTCTTTAAGCTGCCAGTCAATCACGTTAGACATGTGCGCACTTCCTTCGTGCCAAGGTCAACAATCACTTGTATGTACACCTGTAATCAATGACCCAGAGTTAAAAAGGCATTTTTGCCAAGCGGAAATTCCTATGCGCTAAAATTCCTGGAAAACCACTGGAAATTTAGCATACTCATGGTTTCAGAAAGCATCGCGTATCGCTGGGCTACTAAAACAAATTTCAAGATGTACCTTCAAGGACTTTGTTCAGAAGAAACGTAGTTGAACGTCGGTCGAATGAAATGTTACGTTTTTTTCTTTCATACTGACTTTAAAAAGCTCTCCGCAGAAAGTGGAAAGGCATTTCAATTCTTTAATTTAGCCTCAAAGCATTAATAAAATCGGAAGCTTGCGAATTTGCGTGGCTCCAGTTATTATTAATAATATACCCTCTACCGACTGTGCTTCTATCTGCGAAAGTAGGCGCATAGGCCTACTTCCTGACTTTCTTCTCAATAGCAGGAATGCTGACGTGATCGTGACGAAATGGATATTCCCATCATGTTTTAAGTTTCATGCAGGATACTTTCGCATTTGCATCTTGCATTTGTGTCATGCTATAAGTTCGACAATTCTTTGCTCCAGGGAGATATCTTCCTCAATTTGTTGCCATCATCAGTTGAGTTACCTCGTTTGCTTGTTTATGCTTCCATCTGCTTCTCTACAGACGTAAAGATGATGGTGGAAGATGCCGGACGGCTTGCTAAAACGTTAGGAGTAAGAGCAGTTAGGTAAATCCCAGTACACTACTATCTGGCGCGATAACTGACGCCGGTGGCCTTGGCTGCGTCAAATAGCTCAAGGGATTCTCACCTTACAACTGACAACGGAACTACACCGTTACAAAAAGCTCCGATACATTAGCAGCGTGCACCAATTGCGGTTGTTTTTCTTGTCAGCTTCCAATCCATCATCTGCTTGGGCTTCGTTCTCCAATTTCAAGCAGCGCTAACTGACAACGCAAACAACTGTTCTTGACCAAATGAAGTAAAAAAGAGTATTAATATGTGTGTCGCTTCTAATTCAAATAATCTTATAGGAACTGAAAATTGCCTGACAACATTGCACTTCCTAGGTATTGAACATTGGATCGTAGCACTTGGACGCAGGTGTCAATCCTAATTTAAATACTACTCGTGTTTTTCAAAGATAGGTCTGGTAACGGGGTTCAACAGTTTGATGGAAAAATCACGGACTTCGTTCCCGTTGAGGTTATGATTTTCACGAAGTGATGGTAAAGCTTTGTTGCATGAAAATGAACTTGAAGCAAGAGGAATTAGTAACAAGGTGTCTCATAATTATGAAAAAATATGAAAACATACGGTATCCTTGTTCAACGAGCTTTAATAGGCGAGGCTTTCGGAACGTACGTGTTCCGTCATCAGCGCAATTCAAAGTGTAAAGCTCCGTCATCAGCGCAACTCACTTTGAATCGCGCTGATGACGGAACACGTACGTTCCGAAAGTTTCGCCTATTAAAGCTCGTTGAACAAGGATACTGTATCTTTTCATATCTTTTCATAATGAAAATGAAAAGCAAGAAGCTTGGCGAAGCTTTCGAGCCGAACCTTGGCTCGTCGTCAGCGCAGGTTTTATGTTGGTCACCTACCAGGTCTGGTCTTCAGGAGAGGCTCCTCCACCTAACCAAACAGCGGTGGGGGCCCGTCGGATCAAACTTGATCCCTCAGGGCTGATTTCCTCCGAGTTCGACCAGCTTTCAGAGCAACTGCCTTACTGACCGTTTCCAGTGGCGGCTCAACGTACAGTGAAGTTGGCATGGAGGTATCGTCTGGTGGGGATGATAGAAGGTCATCGGCTCTCCTGGAAACCTGACCTGGTAGGTGGCTGGAGGAGCTTCTCCTGAAAACCAGACCTGGAAGGAGGCCAACGCCAAACGCGCGCTGACGACGAGCCAAGCTTTTTGCTTTTCATTTTTGTACTAGATAGGCGTCTTTTACGGCAGCATTGTATCTGCTGCCTCCCTCACCGTACTGTAAAGCTATGCACTTCTGCTTTGTTCCGAGCTCTGACCTTTTTGACTGAACTGTCCTTTTGTTAGTCGCCGCTTTAAGTTGAGCAAAACCTGAGTTTGGGTTTTGTGACAATTTACTCAACTTAAAGTCATGGAACGTCTGCTTAAGCCGGAGAAACTGGATGTTTATCCGAACTCTCCATCGGCCGCGCTGGAATGGAAGCATTGGCGCGCTACGTTTGAGAACTTTCTCGGTGCCCCGCCGTCGAATACCGTGGATGCCAAAGCTCTACTCATAAATCACGTATCGTCAAGGATCTTCTCTTCCTTAGCAGACAGCCAGTTGGTACGAAGACGCCATGTAGACGTTAAAGGAGATATTCGAAAAGCCTGTCAACGAAGTGTACGCTCGTGATCGTTTAGCTACTCGAAAGCAGCAAGCAGGTGAGTCGCTGGAAGATTTTTTGCGATCGTTGAAAGCGTTGAGTGCAACCTCAAGGCCATGTCCGCTTCGTAGTATCAAGAGGAGCTCATGCGTGATGCGTTACTGATGGGACAGCAGTCACAAGCTATTCGACAGTAACTGGTGGGTGGGGGTCGCGTGCTTTCAGCGGGTCATCGACTCGTTCATCAAGGACGAGCGCCTAGAAGCGACTTTTGCTTACCTTGATGATATTACGATCTGCGGATCAACTCAGACTGACCGCGATAAGAACCTAGAAAACTTCCTTAAAGCTGCGCGGAAATGGAATCTCACGCTCAATAAGGATAAGTGTACCCTTTCGACTAGGAAACTTCGCATTCTTGGGTATGAAATCGAGAATGGTGAAATCCGCCCTGACCCTTCCCGACTGCGGCCCCTGCGGGATCTTCCTGTACCGAAAGATAAGAAATCATTGCAGCGAGCTCTGGGCCTATTCGCTTATCACTCCCAGTGGATATTTAACTATTCTAGCAAGGTGAGACCTCTTGTACAAACCACTGCTTTCCCATTATCAGCTGAAGCGGAGAGCGCATTTCAGCTCTTGAAGAGGGACATAGAAAAGTCGTCTGTCCAGGCTATTGATGAGTCATTACCCTTCGAGGTGGAAACTGACGCCTCTGAAGTTGCGTTAGCCGCAGTACTGAATCAGATGGGTAGACCCGTAGCCTTCTTTTCACGCACCCTACAGCCACATGAAAGACGATACGCTGCTGTAGAAAAGGAAGCCCAAGCTGTCGTTGAAGCAGTGCGGCACTGGCAGCACTACTTAACGGGAAAACATTTCACGATGAAAACGGACCAGCCTTCGGTGAGTTGGCGAGCCGGGGTCCGGGAGCTACTGTCGTTCTTTCGTTTCAGTTTGTGATGTCTCACTGTCTCGGTCGGTCGGTTGGGACGCTCGCTCGTCTGTGTGACTGACTGGGACAGAAGCTGGACGGGTCAGGGATTAAACCTGATCGCTGACGTTACCAGTCCGGATGGTCGAATGGAGGAGCTTGCAGGACAGATAACTGACTGGGCAGTTCGTTACATGTATGGCTACGAATATATATATATATATATATATATATATATATATATATATATATATATATATATATATATATATATATATATATATATATATATATATATATATATATTAGGTCGTTGCATAAGTTTTTGCTGTTTTCAACCCGCAAATTTAAAGCTAAATATCTCGGCAAAGAATAAACTTTATTAATCGAAATAAGAACCATCACAATCTACACATTTCTGCCAACGACTCGCTAAGGCATTTATTCCAGTAGCGTAGAAGTCCGGAGTCTTAGAGGCAATGAACTGCTCGAAGGCAGTTTTTGCTTCCTATTGATTTTTAAACTGTCTCCCACTCAGGAAGTGATCCAGGTGCTTGAAAATATGATAATCCGTGGGCGACAGATCTGGTGAGTACGGTGGGTGAGGAAGAGTTTCATAGCCCAGGTGGTGCAGTTTCTGGACTGTCATTTGTGAAACGTGGGGTCGTGCAGCAGAATTGGACCCTTCCGATTTGTCAATGCAGGACGTGTACGCTGTAATTTTTCATGCATTTTTTCCAGTTCGCTGCAGTATGTCTGCGCAGTAACTGTTTCACCAGGCTTGAGGATATTGTAGTGGATAATACCGGTTGCTGACCACCAAACAGTAAGCATTACCTTCTTTTGGTGGACATCCGGTTTGGGAAAACGTTTGGGAGCCGCACCTTTATCCAGCCACTGCGATGATCGCCGCCGATTGTCGTACAATATCCACTTTTCATCGCAGGTAACAATTCGTGCCAAGAAAGGGTCGTTTTTGTTGCGCAAAAGGAGCATTGATGAAATCTCGAAACGGCGCAACTTTTGAATCTCGGTCAGTTCATGAGGTATCCATTGGTCCAGCTTCTTCCTCTTCCCAATTCGTTGGAGGTGACGACTAACCGTTGTTTTGTGAACGCCTAGTTTTTCTGCGATATCTGAAGTTGATCTCCGTGGGTCCTCTTCAACAATGGCCCTTAATTGGTCTTCATCAAGGTCACTGGGTCTCCCACTACGGTCATTATCTTCAAGGCTCTCGTTCCCACTACGAAACTTGCGAAACCACCACCGAGCTGTACCGACGCCAAGAGTACCACTGCCAAATGTCATATTAATTTTCCGAGCAGCTACCGCAGCTTTAGTGCCTTGCTTGAACTCGTAAAGCAAAACTCCCCGAATTACCGTCTTGTTCATCCTCACTTTCACCGGTAAAAGAACAACAGGCTAACGAGCTTATGCAAATGAAATACGATCAATCGATAGGTTGAAAAAAGAGCTACAAAATATTATATCATTTCCCCGGAAAAAACATACAAGCAAGAATAAAACACTATCAAACCTAAGAGCTAACAAAACAGCAAAAACTTATGCAACGACCTAATATATATATATATATGCGATGCAAAACCTCTTGAAGGTCCACGATATACCGCAGTTGACCTGCGAAAGACGTCTGCCTTGAGATGAAAATCGTAGCATATTGGAGATAGCTGTTCTCACTGTTTAGCTAAGTGATAGGTCGTGGGCAAGGGGGCGATTTCGTTTCGGAGAGCGATTTTGAAGACCAGGGGGTGATAAGCTGAAAGGGGTGATTTGGAGGGGGGAGCTGCCGTTATCACCCCCACAGGGGCCGGTGAAGCTTTAAGGAGTGATATTGGCGATGGAGGAATTTATGGAAGTCGGGGTTCCCAGTAGAAGCTTTCCGTCGGACCCCCGCTTATCTTTTCATGACCGACTGGACAGATGTGCCCGTCAGTAGTCTTCAAGGAAACCATTGGTCACTCTATCTCGCTATTTTCAAGAATTACAGGAAACAAAACACCATCTCGCGAAGAGCTATCGCTCCAGCTGCTTATCGCGCTCAACGATCAGTGCATTTACCAAAAATGTTGCAAGAATTTCAAGAATCAACGTTTTTGCGTGAAAGACAATCTGGAAGCGCTATTGTTTCTCCTACATAGGAACGTTAATTGTTCCCTATTCATTTCGGCTGTATAAATACGTTTAGCTTGTTCCATTTTACCATAGTTTGAGCTTGCTCTGTCGTTGTTGAAGAATCGCTGCATCTTCTTCGTATGATCGTTCTTCTGATGCGTTATCTGTGGAAATTGTTTTGCTTGACCTGTCACTTCCCACAGTTCACGAAATGCTGCACAAATTCATTGATCGAATGCCCAAAGAAGAAAAGCAGCGAATACAGCAGGGAATACCTAATACCCTAAGTGATAGGCCATTTCTCCAGTTGTCCGATAAAAATGATGAAGAATTCAACCGCCTCCTCGTTCATACTGAAGTGAGATGACTCTCGAAAGGTACGCGGTTTCACGAGCTCTTCGGCTCAGTTGTTTAATTCTTTGATCAGCACGACTATCCTCTTTGCGAAAATTTGCGCAAATGTAAAATGGACGTAGCCAATTTGGCCGGTTTAATATTTCAAATTCATCGAAATGAACAAGCAGTTCCAATCGAGCGAACTAAATTTGAATAAAACGAACGCTGCAATCAGCGCATTCCTATCAAAGCGGGTCATTTTTCAAATGCAAATTCGCCCACGGAGAATATTGCCAATTTCCCTCATGTCAGCCGACACGTTTATCCCAGCGGGCTGAGGGCAACCGTCGAAGCTGGAAAAGAGAGGCGATTTCGGGCGCAGCCATGTGCCTCACTGTTTACCTGGTCAGAGGATGCCGTGTTCAGACCGGGCTTCGGAGCCACTACCTTACCGACCGTCTGTGGTCGCTGCTCAGCGTATAATGCGGTCAGGTTGAGTGTTTTCGTGGCATCGTCGGTTGTCAACGTGGTAGCTTGGAACCGCACAGGCGTAAACCATGTGTCGCCTCGTTTCGGCATGCGGATGGAATAGGTCATCGTGAGGGGCAATTTCGGTGTCTTTTGTCTGGCGTTCTGTGTGCCCATTGTCTACATGATATAAGGGAGAGACTTTCGTAACACGGAGGTGATCAGCCCTGATGGATCAAGGTTCAATCTGACGGGCCCCCACCGTTGTCTCGGCTGAGGTGGAAGAGCCTCTCCTGAAAGCCACTGGTTGGCTGGACCTCAGCAAACAAGACACGTCCCACAGCGCTGATGACGAGCGGAGAGGAGGCTCGAAAGCTTCGCTGAAAATTTTTAGCGCCACGTGTTCAGAAATAAAGCTTTCCATCTGCTTATTTCTGGACCGTGATCAACGGGAAAAAATCTCCGTGATTCTTTAATCAATTAAGTGTGACTGTAGAAGGTAAACCTGCCCGTTAAGTGTTGCGGGCGGAATGCATTTTCACACGCGAAAACACCTAAGCCGCCGCGCTTGGCAGTTATCGCACGTGTCATTGTCGACTTATGCAATTGTTATTGCGCAAGTCGACAATGACACGTGCAATAACTGCCAGGCCCTGCGGCTTAGATGTTTTCGCGTGTGAATATACATTGCGCCCGCAACACTTAACGGGCAGGTTTACCTTCTACGGTGACTAAGTTAACTTGAGAGGAAGTGTTGATAAATTGCAAATTAACACGCGAACTATTTGCCACCTGATTATGTTTTGCACTCGGGGATACTGTACATCCCGTTTTCTCTCCTTTTTTGTGCTTGTCTCTTCTCTTTCCATTAAAACCACCCTCTGCCACAACAGTCTTCCTGGTGAGCGTGCTATTCCTTTGGAAATTAGAATGTGCTATCATATCCCCTTTGCGAACAATGCGTAGATGTTTTTAGCGTATGCTGATGCATTCATTTTATAAAAAGCAACAAGCCGGACTAAAACATGATACATTGTAGTGCATGCGGAAGCTTCATCCGTCAGTTTACGTAATAAATTTTGCAGTCACCTTTTTTAGGAGAAGAAAGGGGTCTTTTCTGTTTCGTTCCCCCTAGTTGATTATCATGTCGCTAGGGGGCGCTGGGGGCGCTAATGACGTTTCTGTTGCCGAACGCTGATATAAAATGCTACGAAGAGGGCGCCGAGATGCATTAGCGATCGTAAACTTCAAGAGCCTTTGTAAGATGCCTTCGTAAGTCAAAAGGGAGACATGTCTCTTATTTTATGGTTTAGGCTTAGGTAAGGGCAGAAAATGATGCCTATGGTTCTGTTTCCTTCGTAAGTTAAAAGGGAGACATGTCTCTTATTTTATGGTTTAGGCTTAGGTATGGGCAGAAAACGATGCCTATGGTTCTGTTGCCTTCGTAAGTTAAAAGGGAGACATGTCTCTTATTTTATGGTTTAGGCTTAGGTAAGGGCAGAAAACGATGCCTACGGTCGTGTTGCTTTCGTAATTTAAAAGGAAAGATTGACATGACTCTTATTTTATAGTTTAGGCTTAGGTAAGGGAAGGAAAGATTGCTTCGAGCGCTCGGCCCGCAAAATGTGACGGTGGCGCCACCTATGTCTCCAACAATTAACGGGCCAATCAATGTGGGGATGACGTCATACCAGGAAGTTACAGTATGACGGGGAACGAGACAGAAAAGATCCGAAGAAAGACCTACTCATCAGTGATTGCGTTGCTGATTTTGCCAACTTACCGTTAAAGCGGCAAAAGTGGTCAAGTGTTTCGTCAGACCTAATTGATTAAAAAGAGGAAAAGAAGCACAAAGTAGGGTGCATTTTTCTTACCATTATTGAGGAAATGCTGAGTGGACCAGAGATACGGCGATGCCTTTGCGTATATGACACGTTTATATGAATTTGGCATTTTCTCAGTTCAGATTAACTAACTAGCTGTCGGTTTCAGAGCTGACCAATGTTTAATAATTGGCAGACATACCGCTAACTATCTCCATGAATAAGTAGGCCATATAAGTGATAATTGAATAGAATAAGTTTGCTATGCGTTATAGTCTGCCTTTTGCGTAATCTTTCAAATTCCGAGAAACGGATAGATGTTATTCAACGTTGCATAACTTATTTTTTCGTCGATACGGTTGGCGACATTAAACTATGCGTGCAGATGTTATGTAATAAAACTGGGAATATAAATTTCGTGTCACAGCGTTATCTCTCACTCAGACTGATAGCTGTGGCGCAGCTGCTTTGAAATCAACGAAGAACCGGTTGCAGTTCCAAACTCCAAATCTACCAAATCAGGAAACTGTTGAGGTTTTCATTTTAACTTTAAAATAGCACGCATGGACAAAACATGCTCACTCGTTGTGAAAGGAGACGTGCAAGCGCTTTTTTCGTTACAATGGTCCACTTTCAGTTTAATATTAACCTTTCGAAAGTCAACGAAGGTTGCGCTTGAAGTAGTTATTCATTCGAGTTCTTGTAATCCTTGTTGCTGGTTCCTGTTCCCTTTTTATTCGATTGAAGAATTGAACATTGCTTTGCAACGCAATTCTCTTACGGAGTCTAATTCGCAGGGACAGAGGCAAGTAAGACGGGAATGGGTAAGGCGTCTTTGCACCGCAACTAGCTTTTATAATTCTTCAATTTCCAGAGACTGTTGCACGACGATGCTGAGTTCCAAATTGGCTGATTTAGCGTCTCACACACAAGAACTAAGTGTAGATGCTTCCATGTTCTCAACATTGGAATCTAACCGTGTTTGTAATCGTTGCAGTGTGAGGAAAAGGTGCGCGCGAAACTGAACATTAAAGTTGCAAGAAAAGGCATCCCTTTAAATAACTTGGAATTGCAAAGCAAAGTTAAACGTGTATTATTATTATAATAAAGCAATGAAAAGACACCTTACCATACACCGTGTGAAACATCGGCAGCAGTGGCAGTGAAGTATTAATAAATTATAAGTTGGGTTTCTGTGGTATTCCGGCTTGCCCGTTTTGGTGATACCTGTAATAAATCTGTAAATGCCCTGCCAGCAGATGGATGGACGCTTATTAGAAAAATCACTGGTCGAAAAACTTATTATCGTAGCTTTCGGAACAGCCTGGCTCCTTAGTCAGCGATCTGTCGGAAGGGCGTTCCAAAAGCTACGATGAGAGGCTTTTGACCTGTGACTTTTCTCATAAGCGCCCATCCATCCGCTGATAGGGCATATGCAAATTTATTACAGCTATCATCAACAAACGGGAAAGCAGAAATACGACCGAAACAAACATGAGACCCGTTCCCACACATCCAGTGTTCAAGTAAGTTATAAGTTAAGGCAACGGGACTTGAAAGATGGTGTCTTATGAATTTTTATTTTGTTGGATAGGGCTGCTTGCAAAACTTTATTGGCAGACGTCTGCCAAACTAAGCAGCTTCATTTTGAACTTGTAAACAAACTTTGCATGGGAGAACGTTTGAGAAATGGAGTCGCGAAGTCAGCTCCAAGTATTAATAGAATATCAATTAACTTTCTTTTATCGTGACGTCAATTCTCTTATGTTCACACAGTGTCAACTTATTTATATGACAGAACTAGCCGTGCGAAGTTTTGTACGCTGTTGACGGAGCCGATTTGGCTCGGAAGCTTCGTACTGCCAGTTTATGACTAGCAAACGAATTGACCCTGAATAAACGGAGCATGAGAGTTACCGCGAAAATGACAAAATGGAGCAGAATAATTTTAGGAACGCCATGTACGTAACAATTTCAGTTTTGAGCCTACTTCGTATACTTGATCTATTTTCTCTTCTTTTCTCGACTTTACCCTAGTTTCTAATTAAAGGACGCCTATTTGCCGGCTTCAGCTATTTCAGGCATGAGAGGAGAACGTCGCTCCGCAATCCTCGCACATGAGTTTGGTGCAATCCGGGTACAACCATTGGTGACTTTGGATAAAACGTACAGCGGAATTACGCAATGGATAACAGGCTGACTTCATTCCTTTCCAGATTTTTCACCCAATCAGCTTGAGGTCTCGTGGTTTGACGTTTGCATTTATAAACCTGTTATTCCTTGTTGCAGGATGTTTTTGCTTTCCTCTGACGAGTCAACTTTTCAGAAGTTTCACGGTCAACAGTATGGGAGCGAAAAGTCAAGCGCCTGGCATGTGCAATGGAAGCCATTTGTTAAACATGGCTAAAGCGCAACGTTTGCATGTTCAACAATTTCTCCTTTCGTCTGTTCACTCTGGTTAGCGGTTAAAAGTGAAATAGCTGAATGAGAATTGCTTCTCCTGCATATGCAGTAATGTGTTAAGGCGAGCTGAAGCAAGGAAGGGCTGTCAACGAATGATCGCTCTCATCATCGTTGCCGTGGAAAATCAACGCGCGTTGGTCAGACGCCTTCTGAAATGCAATTCCTTTGTAGATCACCGATTCCGAATAATAAGTTGGCGTGATTTGATCCTTGGTAGCTTTTCAAACGTGGGCATAAGGGCACAGTGACCGAAATTGGGCCTTTCTCCATGGCTACGGGAGGTGAACCACTCTGTGCGCCATTTGGGCTGTCGGTTTCTTCGCGGACGGCGTTTCGGCACGGTCGGTGGACACTTCGTTTTGCCCAAAGATATGGAACCTTACGAAAAGGGAAGTAAGCAGCACGTTTTGGAGGAAGCATCAACTCATTGTCTCCAAGCTTGATTTGTTGGTCATCTGGAGGAGCTGAAAAAAACCTTGTATTCCCCAAAATATCCTTGGATTGCGGTGCGTGCTCAGGAGCTGAGCAATGTCTTTAGCGTCAACATGTTCAAACTGAGCTTCTGTATTTTGAATTCCCGATGGTTTTACCATCCTGTCGACATGAATGCCTACGACGACGGCGTACAAAGGCGACGGCGGCGGACAACGAAGAGGAAAAGCGCACAAATGATTGCGTCCATTAATCAAAGGCATAAATGGTCTGTTGTCAGACGTTAACTGTGACATCAATTCACGACTGCGTGGCTAATGATTGATCATTGCTGAGCTGCAGTGGGCCGAAGGTTCCAAAGGGTATTCAAGCACGACAACAGGATGATCTCCCTTCCGAAGTGCGAAGCGAACGAGCGGCCATATGGTTGTTCGCTCGGCAGTTCGAAGTTGAGAAATGAGCAAGTTTTCGAGTAGATGAAGGAGCGAAAATTATTGGGTTACCTTCTTTTCCGCTCCAATTGCGGTCGCAGCGGTCATCGAAGAGGAATGGTCGCGTTTGGCGCCGGTATATTGCCATTCTCACAAATGTTGGTCATCTGACATCAACAGGAGCAAAAGCGGAGCCACTGCCCTGTTGAAGCTATGCTCCTTATGCATTTCCTTCTGTTTTCCACGTTCGTCCTTTGCGTTGGCTTTGTTGGCGGCGTTGAGCGGTCAAACGAGCGCATCAACCCTGGAGTGGTACTGCGCCTCAACAAGCCGGGTGTGCAATACTTAGAATGTCAATTCAGGCAGTTGCTCAAAGATCGTATTGCGAGCATAGACTGGAACAACGCGGTGAAAACAATGCTACTTCCGTCGTTTCCTTTGCTGGAAGCGAGGCTGATCGATTTGAGGCCACCGCGCTTTGATGATTTCAAAATATTGCCCCTGTCAAGATTGTACTTTTCCCTTTCTCAGATGGACTTGGTACTCTTTCTTGAGGAAAGGTTCCAACTGTTAAGCCTTCTTCGTCCCGGCATCAGCGTCTTAGCCGCTCTGAAGTCGCTCGGCCTTGAAGTGTCAATTGAAGTTCTTTTTTCAGAGGACACAAAAACGGTCAGTCTCGTAATGGACGAGTGCAACGTGACCTTTGGTTGGTCGAGGCTCAAATTCGTAAATGTCGACCTTTTCGGAGACATACTTAACAGCATGAACAGAACGATGAGCAGCCTGCTTCAGGCGGGCGCCCAGAAAAGGATATGTGCCCAAATAGAGCAGTTCGTTGACAACACGCTCAGCAACTACTTGGAAACAGCGCCGCGGAAGTTTTCCATTGCTCAGGCGATTAGTGACCACTCGACGACATCGACGGCGTCGACGCTTCCGCTTTTGCCTGGAGACAAGGCAAACCTACTTAGGGAGTTGATGGTTGACTTGTCGCTCGTTCGAGCTCCTTTGCTGAACGAAAAGGCTGTTGTGACCATGCACTCGGGAGAAGTATCCTGGAAGGGGCAGGGCAAGACGCCCTTTCTAGCCACCGCCTTGTATAGCTCGTTGGAAAGCAATAACCGAATGGCCAGCATCTTCCTGTCGGACTACGTCTTCAATTCGCTAATGTACGCCCTGTGGGACCGGCGCTTTTTTAACTTCGTTTTGAGCGAGCAAAATTCCGCCCTTATGGAGTTGCTCCAGTCGACCGATTGCCCGTTCGAACTGTGCATACCGGACTTGCTGGAGCTAATGGGCATTGACATTGACTTTGAATCCCGCTTGGAGCTAGCCATGACCCTTATTGCCCCGCCGAATGTCTCCTTTTCAGACAACTTTGGTATGGTAGCGTCCAAGGGAAAAATATCCTTGAATTCGGTGGGTCCTCAGGGGCAGAGCAATGTCTTTAAGGTTAACGTGCACGCGGTGGCCGCTTTTCGCCTTTTCATTCAAAAGGACATGACTTTAAAGGGCAAAGTGGCCATTGACAGGCTGCTTATGACGACAGACAAAAGTAGCAAGGCAACGTTGAATGACAGGGAGCTGGAATTGTTCGCCAGCATAGCGAAAACAGTTCTTGGGGTCGTTGGCACAGAGCTGCTTGACCAGGGCATCGTTTTGCCTTCGATGCCTGGATTCACCATCAAGAACGGTTTGCTGCACTTCGTTGGCAACTCAATGAAGGCCGATTTTGACTTTGGCATCACCGAAAATCTGCTGGCCAAATTTGGTACTCACTTTAGCCAAGTCGAGCGACGAAGTTCCTACAAGGAAGTATGACCTTCGGCTTGGCGCAATTTGTTTGCCCCTTTCCTCGTCACGCACTTCGGGCGACAACACGGTCCCGCAGCACTTGTGAATTACCATTGTTCAGCCTCACGCGACCTTATTTTGAACTTGTCGACACTTTTCGTTGAAAGGATGGCTTGAATAGACACTTCGAGCGAGGCGTTCAAATTAAAACAATGCGTTCGGTGAAGCCGACTTGTTTGGCGCTCGCGCTGGCAAAGATCAGGCCGGATGTCCTGGAAGCAAACGATATTTAAAGAGGATTTTCAAAGCTTGCATTTTCGAAGACATTTGAACGGACGAGGTGCAAGCAAATTGTAAAAGTTGGTAAGCAATTTGCAAAATGGGGGGAATGAGGATGCGACTTTTTCGAAAATAATTAGCCGCAGTTCATTGACCTCACCAAGGGCTTACGTGCACCTATTTGAAGTAGACATGTCCCCCTTCGAAGGGTTAAGAATGAATTGCCGTGCAGTTCGATTCGTTAAGTCGGTTGGACGGTTTGAACCATTAAGTACCAAAGCGCGAACGCGGTCAGGGCTCGATCACCCATTCATTGACGACCCGTACGCCCTCGAATACTGATGCTCGAGAAATTGCCTTAATTGTCGTTATAGCTACGGGAAATCAGTCCGTTAATGGCTGCTTGGGGAAAAATGCCTACGCAACTTAATGTTAAATTATGAGGAGCAAGTCTGCCTGATCAGCCGATATAGCAAAACCGGAACGCTGTCATTGGTCAGCAAAATTTCCAGTAGTGTGCAGCAATCTTTAAATTAAATGCAGCGTTTGATGAAGCTTTCGAGCGAACGTACAATATATCTGTACTGCTAGCGAAGTGCCGACATTCGAACAATGTTGACTCGTCTCAAAGACATGATAATTATCAGTAACAATTTCATTTCGCGCCGTAGTAAGTAGTAGCGGCACAGCTGAAGAGAGACGCGCGTTTTCTCAATATGCTGGACACTTTCCGTGCAGCTTGAAAACTACACAATTAGCAGCAACTACAGTATGCTCAACTGAAGCCGCCATGTTGAAAATGTAGTTAAGCAACTGCACTTCCGTAATTCCAATTTAAACTGCTGGCAGCATCAAAACTTTTGTGTTATTTGTTCGCTTTAAAATTAAAACAAATTCTGGGCGATTGGCGAATTGCGGGCGTTTGCCTGTGGAGGCGCAACGCATTTAAGGTGCTTCTTCCTAAGGAAAGGCTTTTCGGAAGTCACTGCCGCGGCATCGATTGGTCAGCAGGAGTTTGCAAACAAAGACAATGAGCGAAAAGAAGGAAGACGAGAAGAGCAATCCGAATCAGAAGCGCATTGTCATTTTGCCCGTTGAGAAGGCGGTAATTCACCAACCGGAAATTTCGCCGGAAATGGTGAAGAGGTTGAAGTCGTCGGCCGACTATGCCCAATGGGCCGGGCGCACCAAGTACGTCCCTAGTCCGAAGCCGCCAGGCGCTCAGGATGACAGTGACGAGGACTTTGAGTATCCCCAACAGCCGAAGCCTACCACACCGGATCAGAAGAACGATGGAACAAATAAGATGGAGAATTCCAGCCACAAGCAGAATTGAATAACTTTGCGGCATTCATTTCCACCTGACAGCCTAAACGACCTTCGCTAACCACGTTGCCATTTTTAAATGCTTTGCTTAGCCTACGGAATCAATAAAACCATAAATTAAACCTTGACGCGACATATAATTAGCAATGCGCCAAAACATAAGGAAACATTGGGAAATATGGCAATCTCAAATTAACATCAAATTATTCAATTCCCTTGTACGTTGATGCAGCAAGGTTAGCCAGGATCCCCGTGAGAGCCGATCAGGAAGATCTCCTTTGCCGACAGGTTTGAAAATCGTGTCTTTTGTAAGAGTGACAGATCATGCAGTGGTCACCCGACTTACTGGTGCAGTGCGCGTTTCGTTTTAACTCATTAGCTCGCAACGAGTGGAACTGATCCGTTTCAGAAGCTTTGACGAATTTGATCGTTTACCAGAATATTGCCGCACCTTAACAGTGGGACGAAACTTAGAAACTGATGCATTTACAGTTTTAAATCCACCCGACATAGCTTTGCCCGTTGACAGCGCACACTTTATGCAATTAACAAAAATTACTGCCAAACCAACAAATATTTTGCGTCAGTTGCGAGGGAAAATGGAGTATGTAGTCGTACTGTAACACAGCTTCCAAAATGGCCAGGTTCAATCATCAATGCACAATTTCCATTATCAGGCTCTCACGAGGCGGCGAGGTGACCTTCGTTAGTTTGATATTCGTTTTCTTGTAACTATGAAAAGAGTTCATTATCGACAAGAAAGCACCTCACGGAACGAAGCTTTCTCGAACTGTTACTAAGTGATAATTCAAAGTATCACTTTTCCCTGAAATAAGACTAACCAAGGCACCGTATCGTATGCTGCCTATGTTATTATTTATTCCTATGCGCAGAACAATTGGCAACAAGTGTAACGCATTTACGCAGCATTGATGATCGAACGGGCGATTATTTGCGAAATTCCAATACAACCGGAAAAGATAGAAGACCATTTTAACTTTACACGGATTCACAAAAACCCCAAAATGCAATTCATAAGCAGTACCACTTGCGCTGCACCAACGTAAAGTCTTCGCGATTCTCACTGAAAACCATGGACAGTTTCAATGCAATTACGAGTACATTCACGGTTGTGGCAAAAGACGTATCTCAATGCGAAGTCTTTCCTCTTGACCATAATAGTCCATAACGCCGATAGCGCAGATGACGTTTCCTTCAATAACAGGCACCCTTTTGAACAGCTTGCGAGTGTGACTCTGAAACATGTGCTTATAAAAGTTTTTTTGAGTGTCGAAGTCAATTCGACAACTCGTGCATCTTGTGCCCCCAAAGTTAACCGTCGATTTGGTGCCGTCCGGGTAAATCGACGTTCGTTGCAAAGAGAAAACCGTCCCGCCGTGAAGTTCGACCAAATGAGTTATGCTGTGCCACGGTTTCTTGAACACTCTGCTGCACAGTGGACAGCTTGACTTGTCGTAGTTAGGCTTTGGGATTTCCAGTGGGGTACTTGGAACATTCCGCGTTTCGCCGCCCGGTGGTTCGTCTACCTGCTTGATGGTGTAATGGTCGCTTCCAGGAATGCGCTTCAGACATATTTTGTTCCTCGGCAGTGGCTCGCTGGCGGGATGTTCCTCCGACGTGGTGCTCATCGATGAAATGGTCATAGCCGGTACGCTCCTTCTGCTGGGATGCTTGCGCATGCGGGTAGAAACAGTTTTTAGTGACTTCAAACTGGGCAACTTGATTTTCAAGCTCTCCTTGTTTACAGTAGTCTTGGCTGCTGGAGGCTTAACCAGGATGCTCATAATTTTGCCTTTGCCGTAGTTGCCAACCTTTGCATTGACCTCCGACACGTCGGAAGTTGACCTGGACCGCGAAGCTTCGTCGCCTTCGGCCTTGATCGGTGGAAACGCAAGACCCGATTTCCCGCAAGGCATCGATTCATGATGCGGAATTGTCATTTTCTGCTTCGTCAATCCACTTAACAGCTTCATAGGAGAGCAAGGCGGACGACTCGACGGATGTGCATAGTTCTGAGAATATCCCACATTGCCGAAGTTCTTCCCGCCTCCTCGATAAAGACTCGAAAGGGCGCAGAAGAAAGGTCCTTTCCCTCTTGGTCCTACACAGGGTTTACCCGTCCTTCGTCGAGCAGTAACTCGCATCAGCCTATTTACGATAGCTGGTTTCTGCGTCAAATAACAGTAACGCTTCAATATGGCATCGTGTCTCTGTAAAAGAAGAGCTGTCTCACTAGTGAAGCCTTATGTACCATGAGCGAAATAGCGTAACTATTAAATAATACCCTGCTAGCATGTCAAATAATAAACTTCAATATCAAATAATAATAATAACAATTTCAAATAATAATAATAATATCAATTTTAAATAGTAAACTTCACTCTTATTATGCAACTGAGCGACTGGGACGTAATTATTAATATTACTCGTGCAGAAGTGGCAGCCCGAAATCTTTTAGGCCAACTTGAAGCACGTCTAAAGCCACTCAACATTTTGCAAACCCATAATAGGACAAATCGGTTTTACTCTAACAAGCAAAATGGTTCGTTAAGTTCACTTCGATCAATTACTAGGATGAAAATTGGATTTTGCAACTGGTCACTGTGCGCTCAAGTCCTTTTGAAATGGATTATCCGTTGGTGCGCCGCATTCAGTCTGTAGCATTAATAATTTCAGATGAAACCCTAACCTGCAAGAGGGTGGCGGTCGCTTATCAGCAAGAACATATACAATTGGTACGTATGAAGTTATTGGACCTGTCGGAGTAGGCTGTTCCTTCCCCAACGATAGTAAGCTCTAGTATTTCTGAAATAAAGGTAGGTACAATCAGGGAGGACAAGCGTTGATGACGGTGGACATAATAGGAAACGTGATATCATTATGCTCACACCTTAATGAATTCTTCGAAAGACTGACGAGGGCCGAGGCAATGTTAAGAATACCAAACAACTTCGTAATGAGAAAGACATACCTAGACTAACTGAAAATTAGATGGTTCTCAAATATAATGTCGATAATTTGTTCATCGATAATTCAGCTGCGCTAAGTCTTAGAAGGCGAAGGCACAACTTTACACATATAGAAACATAAATTCCTTTCCTGCTTAATGGAAGGGAACTATTGCCGACAGCAAAATCATTTCTTCTTTCAAGACAATGGAGCACAATGGGCAGGGCTCTTATCCTTTCCGCTGACATATCTATAGGATCATTACATGATGTTTAAGAAGTACTGTGCTTCAACTGCTGAAATACCTCTCAACAAACGCGTACTGATCTGCCATGTGTGAGCAGGTCTCAATATTTTGATATTTAACATTGTAGATTCTTGATTATCCGGGCTAAATGGAATTGCGGATAGTCCGGATAACTGGATATCTGCTTCCTTCTTAGTTTACTTACTTTTCGCATTTATTGCAACCACTGCTATTGTAGAGACCCCATGCACGCGTATTGTTTTGCACTATAACTTAACCGTCGAGATCCTAAGGTGTCACTCCACTTTTAAAGTTCTGTTAAGAACGTTTGTTTTAATCTGTCATCCGTTTCTGAACACCAGTCATGGATAATTCCCAAGCACAGCAGCTCTTTTGAACCGCATTCCCCTTGCATTTCAAACCATCGTAGTTCATATCTACTTTGAGAATCGGTGATCTAGATAAAGGCTACAAGTCTAATGACGACGAACAAACAAGCAGCAAGAAAGTCCGCTACGTAAAGTCCTGAAATTTAAGAACCCAACGTTTCAAAATGCTACGCTTTTTAGGAAGTTGTAAATGTTCAGCCTCCCAGTCGAATCGGGCAGTCTGGGTCAAACTGTACTAGCTGATACAGGACGAATTGGTACACGGGCACACAAGCAGACACACACTCAACTCCTTTACCAAGCTTATACCAGCAAATCAAGAACGTCGGGATAAGCGCGATTGTTGATCAAGAAGGAAAGGTGCTCGGGAAGATCTGCTCCCTTCCTGTTTAAAATTTTTCACTCTCTGCTAACAAAGCACCAAAGCCACTCCTTATTTCAGCTTTGCCTGAACGACTAAAGACCCACTGCGATACGCCAATTGGCAATCCAATCATCTCAAAGCGAGATAAACTCGTCGTGCAACGAAAAGGATGAAATGCAAACGTATGCGCAGGCTAGTTCACCGCCTAACTAACAAACGATCGCAACGTCACTAGATTAACCCGAGATACCTGGAAATGCTATTTTTTTGATCAACTAAAGGCAAAAGAGGATTAATGTTAACTGAGAACTATAAGCGGCGATCTTCAGAGGCTCCAGGACGGCTGGTAAGGCAAGGAAAACTAAATTGTTTTCTTACCAATATAAACGCTCGATCCCTTGTTTTACGCGAACAAAGAAAAAGGACGAAAACGTGTACTTTACCTCGTCAACGCTAACGGGTCCAGACTTGAATTCAAGCAGAGCCTGCTCCACTCTGGACATAAACATTAATACATCGTCAAAGGTGTGCACCTTCTTATGACGTTTGTGGTTAATAAGACTGTGAGAAAGATGACCGCATGTACTGCACATGTATGTATACTTGTGTGGTACTTTCTTATGCCATTCCTCCAAGTGCTCCAAGTAGATTTCCTCCGTGTGACAGCAAACATGACACCTGTTGCAAATGTAGTCGAAATTAGCAACTCGAGAGTAACCATAGTCGGACATATTGCTGTCTTCGTCGCCCTAAAGAGGAAAACTCTGATCGAAGAAATGCCAGCGATAGAAAACAACAGTACCGATTTCGACATCTTGTCTGAATCCCCATCAAGTCCAAAGCTAGGTAAGGGAGGCGCACGCTGCAAGGTTTCGCGCAAGGTCATCATTCCAGGCATCTCGTGGAACAACTTTTCGGCCATCAAGCGCTTCCAAGCTAGAAAGTCGCCAACAACACCAGCTACCCAAAACAAATGAATAATCGCTAGAATACTGTAGTGCACGGCTGCGTAAGTGAACCTGCATTTTATAAAAATATTGTTTCACGCGCAGTTAAACGTTTTCGTAAGGTTGTGGTTAGCTTTCTTGCTGTGATCATACTTTCATAATTAACCACGGAAGAAAACAAACAAACCTTTGGAGTCACACACAGAAACCCGTCTTATGAGTAAATAAGGTCTTTACTGGCAAATAGTCACTGAAGTAGTACATCTAATAAAGTCACATCACTGGTTAGTCGCCCGAGCAGGCAGAATTGACGTATTTTCAGCTTTGGGCATTACCGATGCTCAAGTTTTGCTGAGCTCGCATACTGTATATTGGCAAGTGTAATCCGTTGCCTAAATGATAAACACGATTCCCTCACTCATGCTTAGCTGCAGTTGCTTCAGTTTATTCCATTAAGTAAGTGTGAACTAGTTTTGCCAAACAAAAGCATTATTATTTCCGTATTAGGCACGTAATCCGTATACGCTGCGCAAATGTCATGCATTCACTACAAGTTCAAAAGCTCGCTGGATTACCGAACTGTCACATTCGACGGCTTACACCTCTCTCTGTGCGAGTTGAAACGAATGATTTTCGATCGGGAGCGCATAAGGGCTTCCGATTTTGACCTTTTGGTGACGAACGCCCAGACTAATGAAGGTACGAAATCTTGCCGTGGGCCGACGTAAAAGGAAGTACTTGGGAATTCTGTCGCGGTTCTTGCGTAGTTCCGCTGTTTGGGTGGCCATGGAGAATTCCTTTTGACTTTTTACATTTCAAGCCATTCGTTTCGATCTAAAAATGTTTATTTAAATTTAGTGTACGAGGGAGATACGGCTCTTGTTGTTCGCAACAGTAGCGTCATTGTGTCGCGTATACCCTTAGAGGCCCAACGGAAGTTGCCAAAAATCTGGTACGCATTTTGTGGTGAATTCATTTTCCTGACTGCAGCTTGTTCAGGGATAGAGCAACCGATGGGATCGTCGCGAAGGTAACTCGTTCGCTATTTCCAAATGTGCTCATCTTTCTTTTTAAGCAGACACCGCCGGAGAATCCGCCGACCGATAACGCTGCTCCTGCAAAGGTAATTTGCCATTTTGAGACTGCTGTTGCATGTCGATAATGTATTCCCACGTTTTGCCGATTAAATCGTTTCGTTTTCGTAGACTGTTGCTTTATTGAGACGTAGCCGGCTGTATCTTCCTGAACAGAATTCCTATTGTGCATTTTTCTTACTGGCCATTTCACTTTCAAAGTTCTAGGGCGTGTAAGTTACAGTTATGTTCGCATTGCTCGCGCAGCGTTGGTACATTTTAGTTCTGTGGTGGTTGGATGTTACAAAATAGTAATTTCACTACTAATTCACAGCTACATCAAGTGCTTCATTGCGTAGATTTTCTCTACACTCATAGGGTCTTAAGGTGCGGATTGAGCCACGTTTATTCTCAGCAGCTGGATATAAGAGGATAAACTTTTAAGTGCTGCTTTCGTAAAATAGATTAAGTTAATCTGCATTAAAAGGATAAGCTGAATGCATAAATTCGTGGCGGTGGCATTGTTGCTGTTATTCATGCGTCATTGCAAATGCTTAAAACCCGGGCGTTTTGTAATGGGGAGTTATACGTTCGTTTCCTTTGGCAGCTTCCCCTTCGTTATTGTTTGTATACATTCAGTTTTCAGACGGTTTGAGACCTTTCGTGTCCCTTCAGCAGCGAACAATTCAGCGACAAAATTAACGCGATAAGCATACGGTTGAATTGTTCGCGACTGGAAAAGGCACATAAGAAGATCTGAAAGTTGGATATAAGGAAATCAGTGTAATAACGGAGACAAACAGTCGAAAAGATGTTTACTGCGGTTTGAGGAAAGAAGTACTTCCAGCTATAGTTTTCGGTTTATCAGCCGTTGTTAATTATTTCAACATGCCTAGATGATTTCTTGAGAAGTAATTCCAAAACTATGTTCATGCTCTTTGAAGTTCAGTGGATGTTCGCTTATCGAAATAGATCCGGAAAGTATTTCGTTAGCACCGCAGACACTGGCGGCATCGCAAGATGCATACGTTCACTTAGGGTTTCTCTGTTGCAATACGGTTCTCTGGCCCGATGGCCGTAAAGGCTTAACGGTTTCGTAGGCGTCAACCGTAGCAGTAAATGGATGCTGAGGTCTGCCATATTCGCGGGCTTTTGAATTTTCGGCGTTTCTAAATTCATCTTTAGCACTAGCTTTGATAGGCCTACTGTTCTTATGAAACCTACGTAAGCAACGGTATTGCAAATATATGAGTTTTCGTCCCAGCCCATTAGTGCCGAAGAAAGAACAAAAAATGCAAAAGTGTTATGTTTAGTTTACGAACAGATTAAGGTGAGTCGTTTCTAGTTGGTTTTTGTTGAGTAAGCATTCAGTAACGAACTGTTAGAACGAGGGGATTTTAGGTTAGTGGAGCAATGTTCTTTCGACATTTACTGGTCTGATAATATGCTTTTGTAGATGTAACTGTACTGTTGTTCTGTTTGCCCCATCTGGAATTAGATGCTAAAGCTACCGATTTTCCGTAATTGCTAGTGGCTGTTTTTTTGTACGATTATTTTTTCAGTAGTTGTATCAACATTGACGTTTTATTATCTTTGTATATTACGTTATAATTGACTTCACTTTTGTATTGCTTTAGCGATTGGCCGCCTACAGCGAAACACTGAGCGAAGAGGAGAAATTAAAGAAAATGGAAGAAGAGTCAACATCTGATTACGATCCATCGAGGTTGATATTCGGGATTTTGGGTGTGTGCCTTGTGGATCAGGGCATTTCTTTTCGCTCAGATATCGTAGAAAGAACTTAATTGCGTCCGGCGTGCCTCCGCCCAATTACATTTGCAATCGGTGCAATCAGCCAGGCCACTGGATAAAGATGTGCCCATCGGTAGGAGTCATTAGCTGGTTCACTCTTGTGTTGCATGTGAAACACGTTATTTAGTTGAACATAAAAAGGACCACAGGTATTCCAAAAGGTGAACTGATGGAAACAACGCCGGACGATCCACAGGCTATGCTAACGTCGACAGGCACGTACGCCGTTCCAGTTCTACACAAGTAGGAGGAAAGTAGCTTCAAATGCAGTATACTGTAATGTATTTGTTGATGCTCAGGCAAGCATTTTTGCTGGGAAAGGCGGAGAAGCCTTTCGGCGGCTACAGAATAAACCCCGTCATGCCAATGGAAGCAAAAAAGCCCGAACAGCCTCCGGAAATGCTGTGCACACTGTGCAACAATCTTCTAAAGGACGCTTCGTTGATTCCCTGCTGTGGCTACAGCTATTGCGACGAGTGCATTCGTCATTCCTTGCTTGGTATGACCGCTTGCAATAGTAGTCCATTGCAGACCGCGATAATGCGGTTAGCAGCAAAGTGCTGGTATCCGTTCAGCGGTTCTCTTTTTTGTCAAACGTATTTGGTCAGAAAGAAAATTGCTTTTCAAAACTTGTTTCCTTATGTTGCCTGTGCTCTGTGCGCGGGCGGATGGGCCCTTTTTTCCTTCAGTCATTGGCAGGAATTTCAACAAATCGTTTGTTGCTTCCCGCAGGACATTAGAAAAACTGTGCACTCTCAGTACTCGACAGCTTTAGAACCGCACTCTTGTTGTAGAATCTGAGGAACTAGAGTGTCCTCATTGCCACGAGAAGGGTATTAGCCCAACAACATTGATTCCTAACGGAAAACTGCGCGAGGCAGTGAAAGCTTTTCAATGTTCTGTCAAAAGTAGACGACGCTCTCCACCGATGGAAGATCTTCTAACAAAGACGACGCCCGCCGTAACTACTAGCTTGTGAGTGCTTACTATCCGCTTAAGCTCCTTCTCTACGGCTTGTCCAATTTTTAATTTGTCCGCACATTGCTTGCTAAGTTGGGAAACGCTTTTTTCCACTCTCCAATTCGTGCAGTTCACTTCTCTTCTTGCTCAGACAGTCAAAGCTGAGGGTCAATTTGGCTCAGGCGGTCGCCAATTCAACGGTCATTGTCTCATCCGACCTGCAGACCGTGCCGTCAATGGCACATGTTGGAGCGATTGCGCAACCGGTTTCCACGACGGCGGACGACGGATCGGCCGAGACGAAATCCACCGTGTCGACGGTCTGCTCGTCCAACGCCCAACAGACCGTTCAATCCGCAAAGTATGAACTTGGCGTGCATTCATTCTTTTGTCATTTTGCTAAAACAAGCACAATTCTCTGTGTGGCGATCGCTAGCGAAGCAAAGACGTTTATTGGACAGCATTCGCACGCCTTTGTCAATATGACGCGTATGCACCCCCTATATATATGCACGCAGAATTGTCCATAGAGCCTCCTGGCTGCCCGCAAAGCAGTGGCCATCCGAAGAGGGCCGGTTTTGCGTCACCCAATTTGTTCTGTGTAAACTGTCCAAATGACTGTGTCCTAAGTTACCTTTTCTTTTCTCTTTTCTAAATTTCGATCATCAGCTCAGCTTGCTTCGGTCGAACGAAAGCGCCCGGCAAGCACTGAAAACCGAGAAGAAAAGTGCTTCGCGTATTATACACATTGGTTTGTGTTTGAACTTTGCCTCTGCCCGAATGAAGTCGCTTGTTGTAGCGATGTGTCCATCTTTTTAATGTTATCCATTTGCGAAACGTTACTCCTTAATTTTTTGTTTTTCTTATGATCTCAGTTGTCATTGTTGGTAAAAGACATCAGGTGAGCTAGCCGATCTTTGCATCGTTGTTTTATTGCATTGCCAGGTTGTTTGGTGGGACTCCAACGAGACCGGTCGTCAGAAGGCTCCTACCAGCAAGTGACCGCCTCGGCATTGGGCGGGCGTCCCGTTCTCGGGTTTGCTTGTTGAACGTAAGTTTAAGCGTTTATGTGTTTTGCAGCGCGACATTTTCACCAGTGTACCATGGGGTGATGCCACCCTTAGTACCTGCGAATCCATTTTTGCCCAGCTATTCCCAGATGGTAGGCCCGTTGGACAATTACTCGACCGGGTAGGGCCTTTTCAGCGGTCTGGTAATTGGGCAGATTTTTGACTTTCATTTTCTTTCCTTAGAATGCCCTTGTCAGGATCCCTATACTCGCGGTCAATGTACGGAACGTCATCCCCGTTGGTAGGAAATGGTGAGCTTTAAGTTTTCCCAATCCGCCTGATCATCACGTTAAGCGGCGGTGTTTTACAGTATATGCAGGTGGAACTTGCCAGATTCCCGATGCGTACATGCGCTGCTACGTCGAAGATTCCATGCGCAAAGGGTAAGACTTCCTCGCTTGAATATTTCCATTCGGGCCTTTAGGGATTTTTACATTCGTTGCAGTGGCATGTTACCCGGAGGAGACGCATGGGAACAATTTCTGGCCAGAAAGGACCGCCTTAGAAAGCACTATCGTTCCAAAAGTCCGTCCAACCGCGCGTTAAAGCGAGATAGGTCTCGGTAGGATGCTCATCCTTAAAATAGGTTAACCGCTTGCTTAAATCAGCTGGCATTGCAGGAGTGGTTTCTCTCGTTCACCGCATCGTAAGCATTACGACAATGGAGAGAAATATCGCGACATTCGCGTGTCGACCGAGGCGTCTCGACACCGTCGGGAGCGACCAAAGCCGTCCTCTCAAAGCAGTCGCCTATCCCATAGCCCGAACGAACACGATGGTGATCAATTTGCACTTGACAAAGAGCGGTCAGTGCAAAATGATGTTGGCGATCTCTCGACAGAATCGGCAACCAATAAGAGCGACGTTAACGAAGTTTCTTGGGAATCTGGTTAGTTCTTTTTCTCTTCAAGCAAGCTGCCTCAAATTGCAGTATAGCAAACATCTCCCGCGAAGGTCTCTTTTATTACGACGGTCGTTCGCTTAATTGTTTTGTGAACGGTTCTGCTAGCGGTTGGTGCAGACAGAGAAGCGAACTGTACTTTATTTCATCGTCTGTAGACACCGGCTATATAATGCTCCACTTGGTAAGGAGTTGGGGGTTTGTTAAGTAGAACAAAGGTCGGAGGTAATGTGCTTTCGTTTCTCATGAAGAAACAATCATCAACCGGTTAGGAAGTTTCGTTAATTTTGATAACAGGTGGTGAACCGCATCAATAGATTTCTAATCGTTCACAGCACAGTTACGAAATTTTGTCGACCCGTCACCAAGAATTCGACATTAAAGGGCGTTTTGGAAATTAACATTGTAAAGGGCAAACTGAAGAAGTACTTGCAGGGCGAGCGCCGTATTCGCGATGTACGTGATAAATATTCCACAATCATGTGTATCTACAGGAAAGTTTATGTTATGAATTGAGCAGAGTATGGTAGCTACAGTAATTAATAAGAAACAGGGCCAATTATAACGACATGTATGATAACAGTTGTGTGATTAAGAAATTGTTCTGGCGATGATGAAACTTTGTCCGTGCGATTAGTTGGAAGTTAGGTAAAGTGACAATGGTGTAGTGTTTTTTCTAACTACCTGTTTGTTGGGTAATTGTTAGCTAATTGCAGGCTGTTCACTATCAACGGAAAATGGTTCGTGCTTAGAATAATTTTCTTTTGCATAAACGACTTGCTCTATCGCGCTTTGGTGCTGTTGTTTAATACATAGAACAGGACATGCTTTATACCGACAGCCACTTTGGTGGACTATAGGATGACCAACGGGTAGACAATAGCAGGTCTTGCGTGGATTCCACGGAGAAATAGGTTATTCATCTCTCTTTGTATGGATTTTGAAATTATTCATCTCTTTGGCGGAACAGAGTCGGGGATTTCATTATACGGTTTAAAGTAGATATTTGGTTGCTGTTGAGATTTTCCACTTAAGATTTTCGTGCTTTGCGGAAGCACAGATACGGTGGTCGTACAGAATATTTTTATGCTACCTATTGTTGCTGTTGGCCATATTGCCAAAGCCCTTGTTTTCTTCAACGTCATATATTGCTGTCTGTTGTGTCGTGAACTCGTAGAAAGTCCTAGGCTTTTGTCTTCTTTGTATGGTTCCAAGGAGTCTAGCGAGCTCAGTGGTTCCGCAGTTCCCATTAACCTTGCGATTAAGTAAAGGAAAGGGGCAAATCAAAAATGGCGATCCGTTAAGTCGTAAAGAATGATACACTTATCGTTTCTATTGCGACTGGAGATTAGTGTTTTGCAGTTGTGGGAAGAAGACGGCGGTGTCCGTGATCCAGCGCGGTATGAAAGCGCAAACTGCAAATTTCTAGAAGTGCAGGGTTCCTAAAGTCTGAGGTGCACGGCGTTCCGCCAGGGAGGTCAGTCAGCGTTCACCCGACGTGTGCGCACCGTATTCGCTATCGTTCCGTTGCGTTAGTCATTTGGATCATTTGTTTATGTATTGCAGGTCTTCTGACCACGTAACCCTTATTCTGCGGGAACGATGCTAACAATTCAGGCATGTAGCTCATTATATGCATGGAACGTATTTTCCCTTGATGGTGAACTTTGTTAGTTATTATGTATTAGTGAAGTAACATTGCATAACTTTGTCCCACTTCCTCTGATCGTGCAAACATAATTTCATCAATCGTAACAGGACGTTTGTATTCACGTAAGCTTTATTGCGTGGTAATAATGCATGATGGTTGGTCTATTCTATTATTAATTATTAGCGCCATAGAAAAGAATAATTACAGTTTTCCCGTTCAGTCAGGATTATTTTATTAACCATTCACAACGAGCCAAATACAGCGGAGCTTTCGGACCTCCCGCGGTCCGTCTTCAGCGCTTAATGGTCACCACAGTCACCAAAGACTGGCTGCGTGGTGACCGTTAAGCGCTGAAGACGGACCGCGGGAGGTCCGAAAGCTCCGCTGTATTTGGCTCGTTGTGATTGGGTTAATAAAATGATTCTGATTGAACGGGGAAACTGTGATTATTCTTTTCTATGAAATTGTATCCCGTTACGAAAGTTGATTTTTTAAAACATGGGCTCCACAGGGCCACCAGAGAAGGCAAAGGCAGAAGAATGCGCAGGTTTGGAGATGGAAAACATCTTGGAGGAGTACTTTAAACTCAGCCGGGTTTAAAGAAGAAAAAACGACGACGGTCTACGGATTCGCTACTGCCTTTGTCATTTCTCGTTTGGTCACCGTCGCGGTCGGTCTGAGGGGATGCTCGCTCCTCTGCATGACTGACCGGATGGGCTTCAAATGCTGGACGGGTCAAGGTTCGACCTGATAACGGATGTCGCTCGTCTGGTTGGTTGAGCAGAGTAGCTTGCTGAACCAAAGACTGGCTGCGTGATGACCGTTAAGCGCCATGTAAAATTAAAGTTCGTCGTGAACATGTACGCATGAAAATGTTCGGTATGTATATCACGTCCGTTGCTTTCCGCGTAGCTGTCCACCGGGGGTGCTCTGCAGTACGCAAAACTAAGAAGCATTGTGGCTATTTGCGAGCTCGAAGCTCCGAAGTATGCTCCGTAACTTTAACGATGGAGATAACATTGCCTGGGTCTTTTGCCGTGGCAGAAAATGCTTTCCTTTTGCAGCAAGTGGCCTCTGCGATTCACAAACTTCAAAGTCGTCGAAGCGAAGCGATCGATCCTCGAAGGAGCCCTTCGAGAATATGGACACGACAGAATCGTCGAACGCTGTTACGTCCGACAGAGGGGTTGATCAAACGGCGGACTATTGCACTGGCGTTCGCGACGCGTCGTCGGATAGCCATCTTGGGCATACGGACAGTTTCGAGCCGGCTGAGCCTCCGCCTCGCGAAAGCAATGCTGATCGAACAGAAGAGCAGCGACAACCTTGCCACGATTCCAGACCATTCGCAACGGTCTCTATGTTTAGCTCGTTCCCTTATGAATCCCAAGATGAAGCCGATTCGGGGGCATCCGTTTACCACGGAAGGGATAAGTCCAGGACGTCGTTGTTCACTCGCCATAGGCGCCGGCAGAACTTTGGTCCTTACAGGGACGGTCATGCGGACGGTTTTTACATGGACGAAAGGCCGTCCTTCCCGCATGAGTACAGGAGCAGAACGCACGACAGAGGTTTTACGGGGCACCTGGAACGACACTGGGGCTGTTGGGGTCGAGACGAGCTCGCTGAGCAGGCGTTGAGCTATTCGTCGCGTTCCAAGATGTTCGGTCAAAAGGGTCGCGCGACATTGGCTGCCTCGAGGGAGACTAGTAGTGACTTTGTGCCTGACCATTTGGTTCACACGGAGAGTGTCACCGCAAACGACTCGTGCGTTTCGCCGTCTTTAACTCATCGTCAGCGCAGGGAGGCAAAAAAGGCGAAAAAGATTAAGCAAGGCAAGAAGTCGAAAAAGGAGAAAAAGCGTAGGAAGAAGAAGTCCAAGGACAAGCGCAGCGGCAGCAGTAGCGGTAGAAAGAAGAGGCGTCATTCGGATGAGTCCGGACTCCTTACCATTGGTGATATGCCTGAAGTTCTTATCCCGACCGAGTTGCTGGTCGGTGAGACGTGCGCACCTACGTCGTCGCCCGTCGCCAATGCCCATCCTTTGACCACCGTATCTTCCGCACGCAAAATTGCATCGGAGACAGACGATGAGCGCTCGCGCTTAACATTTAAGGATTCCTCTTCCTCAAGAGTGTTAAACAGCAAATCGGCGACGCCAGTTGAGAAGTCCCCATGCAGCGCTGTTGGCATGGTTCCAAGGAAAGGTTCGACGCATTGTCCTTCGGACAAGTTGAAGTCAGACACTGGCGGCGAGCATAGCCATCGAAGAAGACGAGCCGACGGCTACAGGACAGGCGATGCGAAGAGTAATCGTACATCATCGTCATCGTCGTCCAGCGATCAACGCGGCAATAAAGAGAGGAGTCCCAGACGAAAACATAGCAAGAAAGAGGTTCGTCACGGCAAAAGAGACAAATCTTCGGACAAGTCGACCTCGGAGCCCCATCGTTATTCTGCTCACGGCCATCGGAGCGTTCAGTCGAATGGTCAACGTCTCGTTGGGTTCAACAGTGGCAGCAGTCACCCAAGGGAGCCTGCAGAAGATCATGAGGCTACACCGAAGCGCGACGCCGATTATACAAAAGCCGGTGCCGCTCCATCAACGAAGCATCATCACAACTCGAAGGAGGTGGAAGCGCCAACGAAGGTGGCCTTCGGTTCGGCTGTTCGCACCTTCAAGCACCCGTGTGTGCCATCGAGTAAGGCGAAAAGTTTGCAGGAGGTTTTCGAGGTTACCGTTGCAACTCCAACCGATTGCAAATCGGCAACTAGACGCAATTGGAACCAGCTAGACCCGTTGGTTGCACCGGCCAAGCAACAAAGTTCGAACATTGTACCAAAGCCGATCAAATTGAAGCGCGACTGGGTGGCCATCACGGCGGCCGCCTCCGAAATAGTGGCAGAATCGAAGAACTTAAATTGAATCTTCGCCAGTAATATAGAATATGGTTTATACCTTTCTTGGCAAACGCCAAGCGGAGAGCTCAATACTACCGTTCGAGTTTGACTGTGGAGAAAGGACGTGGCAGGAGAAAGAAAGCACCTCACACGCGTTCCTGCGGCCATTGCCGACTTGCATGGAAGAAATGTGCAACTTCCTGTCTTGTTCGTCTCCGCTGAGACTCTGTTGCAGCACTATCTGTCAGTAAAAGTTGTTTCCGCCCACCGGACAGGGCCTTTGACTTGTACGACCAGCGTTGTACAATATCGCGGTGGCCATCAATTGGCGCCTTCCTTTACCATCTGTCTTTCGTTGCTTCAAAACAGTAATGTTGTTTTTCAGCCGTCATCCCCAAATGGCAGGTACCTTTGTGGTTTCATTCGACGGTGAGGCGGCCAAGTTCGGCCGCTGGAAAGTGGAAATCGGCCGGGCGGTCCTCAAAGGTTCTACGCTGTTCACGTACGAGCGGGACGGGCGGACGGTCAACTTCAAGGCCATCAAATATGGCGTTGTCCGTCAGTTGGCCAACCTGCATCCCGGCCAGCAGCTCAACAACGGGTGAGCAACCTATCCATATATGTATGTATACTGGCCTGAATGTTTGAAACGCACTGTCGTTTTCTATGCTGTTGTACAGCCACTATTCTCTGCTAATTGTTGCTTTGTAAACAACACGTATACCGGCAGTACCTATAGCAACCATATTCTAGTGACGTAATGGTTACAATGAATGAGTGCCTCCATTCGGTTGTGCTAAAGGATATGTGCGCCGACTGCGGTGTCGACTTGAGAAAGTAAGCTAAATTGGTTTGCATAAATTCGTACATAGCTTCCATTGTTCTAGGCAAAAAGGCGAGGTTGCAAGGCAGGCCTCAATTTCGATGATCCACAGCATACCGGAGCTTCAAATAAGTCCGGAAGTCGGTTGTATCGCCAGCTTGTGTGCACTTAAGAATGGGTTGTTCAATTTCAGGAAGCCATAAAGCACGCCAAGGCTGACGAGGCCAATCTGTTGGCCAATAGACAGTTGGTTCTTCTGGTCGACTTGGATCAAACGCTTATTCACACAACCAACGAGCAAGTGGACCCTGGCTTGAAGGTCATTGCGTTGTCTTGTAGTCGGAAAGTTGCAATGGGTTGCCACACTTTTGCAGGATGTCCATCATTTCCAACTGGAGGGGCCCCAGTCGGTGTGGTACCATATGCGTTTGCGTCCGCATACAGTGACCTTCCTGCGCAACATGTCTCGGCTATACGAATTGCACATATGCACGTTTGGAGCTCGCATCTACGCGCATACGGTGGCTAAGATTCTCGATCCCGATGGTTCAGTATTTAGCCACCGCATACTGTCCCGCGATGAGTGCTTCGACGCGCACTTGAAGACTGCAAATCTAAAGTAAGCAGACTGTTGGTGGCAGTGAGTGCGAGCAAGCAAGGTTGTTCGTTGTTTCGTTTTCTTTTTAAGTTCGTTGTTTCCATGCGGTGAGCACATGGTTTGCATAATTGATGATCGAGAGGACGTGTGGAATTACGCTAGCAATTTGGTGCACGTACGGCCGTACAGGTTTTTCAAGCATACGGGCGATATAAATGCGCCTCCAGGTTTGATGAAGACCGACTGGAATACGGAACATCAATATCAGTTTCCCCACCCGGATACCGATGGCTGCCAGCAGTACGAGTCGACGGCAAAGAGGGAACGTCGTTTTCC
Organism: Trichuris muris; assembly: GCA_000612645.2. Classification (NCBI taxonomy): domain Eukaryota; kingdom Metazoa; phylum Nematoda; class Enoplea; order Trichinellida; family Trichuridae; genus Trichuris; species Trichuris muris. The sequence goes on along the minus strand of CBXJ02000282.1, from coordinate 24,993,114 downwards.
AGACGTTGGCGAATTGGATGTACCAGGCGAGGAGATCGACCGAGACGATGACGACTATCTCCTGTATTTGGAAATGATTTTGAAAAAGATACACGAAGAATTTTACAAGGCGTACGACGCGGCAAAGTCGTCGGGCGACAGACCGAGCTTGTATACGCTGATTCCTTCGGTTCGGAAGTCCGTTCTGGCCGGTGTTAATATTTTGTTCAGTGGAATTCTTCCCAATGTACAGCCTATCCAGTCGGCCAATATATACCGCGTTGTCACCATGTTCGGCGCCTGCGTCCAGGAAAATTTCGTCGAAAGCGATGACGTCAACTATCGCACCACCCACCTGGTGGCCGTCCGGCAGAACACAGCCAAGGTGCACGTGGCGCAAAAATTGGGCAACATTTTCATAGTCAACCCAGACTGGGTATGGTGTTGCGTGGAAAGATGGAGACGCGTCGACGAAGCTTTATTCCCTTTGGACGCTACGTACAAGTCCTCGTATCCTGATCGAACGATCACCATTGAGAATCACTTGTGCAGCGGCGGCGGTAGGGCAAGAAGGGGGGAACCGTCCAGCGATAGTAGGCTATTGTATGCTGCGGTCAATGGTCAAGGCTTGGATTCGCCTGCCGAATCTGCCGGTCAAAGATCGAACAACCAGCGGAAGCGGCACATCAGTTTCAGTGAAGCTGATCTAGCGCCCCCGACAATGATTGTCAAAGAGGATGCCAGCTCCGTTGATGATACGGAATTGTCGACTTGCTCGTCTGCCGGCGACAGTGTTACATACGTTGATTCAGATGTCGAAGAAATGGGCAAAGAGCTTCAGTCGGAGTTTGATCCATGAAAAAATGGAGATCGGATCACGTACTGCTTTGTGTTTTTCGCTTTCTCTGATCTCATCAGGAAGGTGCGCTCATTCGCTTCACTTTCGCGCTTTCAGTCGGTCCGGCATTTGCGCACCATCAAGAGAATGAGCGTATCTTCCTTATAATGGGCTCCGCATGGGCGCAACGGTGCCTGTCTGTTCTCGTCTGTACGTAGTGTATGATTCGCTACTCTTTTTGGTTGTTTACACCTCGCCATTCGCATTGGTTACACATTTGGGGCGCAATCGCGCCCGTTTTAAAGTGGATAGGCCCCGTGAGTTCCCTATGCACCTTAAACGGTTTTTTGAAAACTTGTTTTTCGTCAACGTGTTTGCTAAGAGGGAAATGTTTAGCCATTGCAACTGAGGAGAGGGTGTAAGTGCAATTTCCCACAAAAGTAAGAGTATGTACAATATCCGTCGAGAGTTTTGTGGGTCAGCGATCTGTTCGATGCCTATTTTTGCCTAAAGAGTAAATAAATTTGCTGACATTTATAAAATGCGGTTTTGACTGAAAACAAATAGTTTACATTAATGGGGCAATTTATTTCATCGTCTGCACTGCGCGAGCAGTGTCACTTTTCTTTGTGAAACGTTATGCGGGTCTGTGCAGTTTTTAAGATGACAAATTACGTACCTTCAAAATTACTGATTATTTCATATATATAAATAAATAAATAAAATATATATATATATATATATCGTTACAATGATTGATGGATTGGTGACTTGTAATGAAGCTAATGCAGAATCCATTTTTCAAGTAGTACTATCCGACGTCCGGGAAATACATGAGTCGGCTGATGATTTAGAAGAAGAAAGCGGTAGCGATACAGAGGTAAAAAAGATATTGACAACCGATGACGTTCGCCATTTACTACATCAGCTGAAGTTATTTGTTGCTGAAAAGTGCCCCAATATGTTTAATGCAATAGCCAACGTTGGCTTTGCTTATACCATTTATGTCTGTAGCCAGAAACCGAAGCAGATAACGATGGACTTCCTTTAGATGTGCCACGACTGATCCATGAAATGTACTGCTTTTGTTTTCGTTGTCTTAATAGTTTTTATTCTTTTACTTTCGTGACGTTTCTTCATATGGATCACTACATTTTTCAGTAAAGAGTTTCGAAGGTGTTATGAGATGTTCGTGACTGACTTCAAGAGGAACTCTATAGTTGACCTATATATATATATATATATATATATATATATATATATATATATATATATATATATATATATATATATATATATATATATATATATATATATATATATATATATATATATATATATATATATATATATATATATACTACGCTGTCCAATAAAGAGCATTTGTGTAGGGGTACTCTGCCGTCCTTTAGCACGATGAAACCAAAACCCGTTAGAAATTTATAATTCGTCATTATTAACGTTTTCTTGGCTACCATCTTTTCTGCACGCTTTGAAACTACCCAGTACTCGCATCATTTTTTAAAGCAAATGAAGCAATGATCTGGGCTGTTTCGAAATTATGGCTGCAAAAGTCGTTTATTTTCAGGGTACCTGCGGGTCTTTAGTAATTTATATATTCGCTTGAGAAAGACCCGTAAATATCGAGCTGTTCGATTTTCGTTAAGCCATGCATTTCCCGTTATCCCCGTACAATCGACAAATCAAGTTGGTCGGATGTAAATATTGAACTTAATTTATAAGTTCAACATTTGCAAACATTCTGTTTCCTAGGCATTCTGTCGTGCCAATTTGAAACACTACAAAGTAGCTTAGGACAGTAAAATTCCGTGACTGGGTGCCAGTGGAATTCAGCACTTGGAAAACACGACTTGCAGATATAAAAAGACTAAAAGTGCCAACATTCTTTGCAATAGGATTTCACAGCGCTTTCTCAAAGAATACGAGCAAATCAAGAATCATCACTGGTGCACTTTAAAATGGAATATCAGTAAATGCGATACTGCTTTAACGTGGAGCGAAAAGCAATTTTAACTTAACGCATTGTGCGTTGGCTTGTCGTTTGGGACCTGGTTGAGTGACTGTTCAAAAGGAATCGGAACGCGGAATAATAATGAGCGATAAAAAGAATGAGAAAAAGGAAGGTAAACAAATTGATCATGTGGTCATTTTGCCTCCCGAAGTGGTCACAACGGACAAAACCGTTCCCATGGACGGCAAGGTAAAGAAAGTGCTGAAACCTGCAATTGAATACACGCGATGGCCGGGACGGACGAAATTCATTCCAAAGGCAAAGAACCAAAGCGCGAGCGACGGTCAAGGAAACGATTCACATAGGCAGTGTTGCCCAAAGCCCGAAGGTGAACAATTGGAGAAACGGAACCAATCTTCTGGAGACTGTGCGAAGGAAATTAAAAAACAATAAGTCACAAAATAATATTTGACTCCGCCACGTCTGACTGCATCCTCACGACATTGGGAGCATTTTCACTGCATCCTATGCGTCTGACTGCACTCCTTAAATTTCGCAATGGCACGCTCAGTGTTGCAACTGATAATCAATCCAAAATTGTCAATAAACGATCTTGCCAATGCGTTATGTGAATAAGGTCGAAAACACTTGTATTTAGTAAACGCAAGCGTTTCATTTTCACTTTTTCTCATTCAAGTTGCGATTCAATTTGAACTTCCGCACACCTTCCAAGTATCGTGTTTAATGCATTGTTCATCTCTGGATGGTATAAACATTTGCCGAAACAAATACCATCGCAACAAACAAAGAACAAACAAAATCACGCTGAGGGATTAATGAATTCATAAATGCCGGAAGAAACGGGAAAGCTACTTTGACGGAATCAGCCTTTTTTCCTGTAGAGCAATATGACAACACTTAAACCCTGAGGAGCGAGTATACTAAAATCTCATCAAAAATTGACTTGAACAGATAATATTAAGCGGAGAAATTTTCGATTAATATTAGTAGTTATGAAGGTGAATACTGGATGTCTTTTCTTAACTCTGGAATTCAGCATTGTGACTTGTTAAGAATTCAACAGGCTTTTTGCAAAGGTGTGTTGACTTCGTAGCATGTTGCAATGTTAATAATAGCTATGTTTGCAAGTGCGTTGCTTCGCTGCTAAACTTTTTCATGGGTTATCCCTAAGATTTTGCATTGCTTCGCCGCTGAAACGCCTTGTAATTTTAACAAAGCTTATGAACGTTAGGCGAGCAAGTTTTCGTACAGTATCCATTTGGCACGCAAAATGGTCTTGAGCGTAACTTGTGAGTACAATTTCATTCAATACTTCCCCGTTTCATTAACCTTTGTTGTTCATTTTGTCAACGCCAGTTCAAGTGCGCTGAAGTGGCGCTACTCTGTATTAGCTTAGACTAATCTGCATGTCCTGTCAGAAGGCCATGATATTTATCTTAATTATGGAAATAACGACATCACAAGCTGAGCAAAACGCCACTCTAATAATCATCCAAAGAAGGTAAACGTTGCCCTGATGGTTTGAAATTTAATAATTAAATATACCTAATTGAGGTGCTAAGGGAGTCCTTGACGTCTACAAGTAACCGTTGTTTAGGCACAGCTGCGTAACCCAATGGCAATTGTTGCCGCGATGTCAGATAAATGAGTGACTCGCAACATTGCCATCACGTTTTTCGTACATATCCTTTTTCTATCGCCGTATATAGTAAACTACTACAAGTACTTGTAGACGAGACCGTTTGTGATATTGTTCTAAGGAGACCTGCAGCCGAGTGGTCCATGAAGGTATTCAGTGCTTTCGTAGAACTATACAAGGTACCAGGCGTAGCAATTATAAAAAAATAAGGGTCAGATAGCTCTGTATTTGTTCCAAAGTGTGCTGTCCTAAGAGGAGCCCTTACTATCGAGGCTCAACAATTTCGTGTTGTTGAATCGCGACATGTCGCAAACGGTTCCGTCTCTAATTAGCTTGTCTTTGAAAGCTACGACCTCCGGTATAGGTACTTTGGTGAGCATTCTTCGCATGTGCAGCGCCTTCTAAGGCACGAAGCATCAGCTGGTTACTACTGGTCATCTGGACGGCCTTGCTCAGTGGACCTGCGCTCCTGCGAGATTCGTCGAAAGTTCTCTGCCCATTCCATAAATGTACTTCTACTGGTTTATTATGTGCGGCGATAGCAACGAAAACGTGTGTACGCAAAGCGGATATCATTGTTGTGAGTCGCTCACTCATCTAACATCGCGGCAGTACTTGCAATTGGGTTTACGCAGCGGAGTTTAAACAACGATTACTCCTATGGGTATCCAAGGTTCACCTATATCAAGTTTAAAGTGCTGCCTTACATTTCCATTCGCGGTCGAGCAAAGGTACTTACGACAGCTATACGAGGTGACAACCCGCTGACTCTTCTGTCAGTACAATGCGAAGCATGAAGAAAAAATTCCTCGATTGGTATTACCATCGTCCCAAAATACGGCACGATGGAAAATACTTTCAATTCAGTTTGTCTGCAAGCATCCTTTGCGCTTTGACATTGTTTCTAACTTGCAGATATTGACGATGTCGATCCTCCACTGTTCCTAGGACTGAAGGCTGCCAAAATGGCGAAGAAGGTGATTAAACATATGAGGCCGTCGGGCAATGAGGACACAGTGCGGTTTGGACATTTCGTTTCCAACAAAACCATTTTCCTTTTGCCATCTTCAGATCGCTAAAATTTTAAGAGTAATCAAGATGACCGAAGTGACATGCATTGAAAATACCCATTATGTAGAGCGAGTGTACGACGCTATTGACTTGGCCGCCAAACCGTTCAAGTCAGTTACCTCAGACAAACTTGAAGAACGACCGCACTGTGCATCCGTGTACGTTCACCCAATCTTCTTGGAACTCGCCAGGAGCAATAAGGTTAATAACTTCCCGAGGAAAGATGGCTTTAAGTTCATTGTGAATACAAGTAAGTACAATGTGTTTTGTGCGAACTTCCTCTGCATGTTCAGAGGAAAATCGCCTTAAAATTTAATGCATTGCTAATACTGCCAATGCAAAAACAACTGAACAGTTTATCTGAATGGTCTACTGCTGTAACCCTGTGTGTGCATAACCGACACCGAGCAAATGCTTTTAAGAGGAATAATTTACTTGTATTGGCAAAAGCAAAAATTGCAGTGGGGCTTTCGAAACGTACTGGTTTCGTCGTCAGCGCGAAATGAGGTTAACCGCTCGATTTGAGGGTTAACTTCAGTTGACCCAGAGGGGTCACTTGTTTCACAGTATTTGGTACGTCGAATCAAATTCGACCACATGTCACTAACTGCAACCCCTCAATCTGTGTTCAAACAATCATTTAGCTGAATGAACAGTGCCTCTTTGATTTTTCTGCGATTTCTGTGATTCTTGTGGCTTTCGTTGCATAACTTCACCGCCGCGAGGTCATGCTTGCATACGGACGTATGTTCAACAACGGCCGACGTCTTCAGTAAGTTCTCCATGATGACGCGCGGGTCTAGCGTTGGTGGGCGTCCTCATCCACTGGTCCTCACTATTTTATTTAGTCTGTCCTCAGCATTTTTGTACCTCTGGATGTCACTCAAATGTTCTTTAAATCTGTCTTGTAATGTTCTGCCTGTTTCACCAATATAAATCGCTGAGCACTGGCAGACAAGCTTTGTAGACGCAACCCTTAACTGACTCGTCCGTCAATCCAGAACAGAACGGAATATGTAAGTAATGCTTCTGACGAACCCGCTCCTCTCCCGTCTTCCTCTCCCCGTTGTTATTGCTGATTATTACCAGGGTTTTGGGGGAGAAGATCAAGAAGTTATCAAATGCCTTCAAAAGAGTGCATTTCAGATTGGCATTGAGTCGGAGATCGCTGTTACAGAATGACAAAGTTAAATTGACCGACGAGTCAGTTAAAGGTTGCGTCTACAAAGTTGTCTGCCAGTGCTCAGCAATTTATATTGGTGAAACAGGCAGAACTTTACAAGACAGATGTAAAGAAAATTTGAATGACATCCAGAGGTAAAAAATGCTGAGGACAGAGTAAATGGAATAGCGAGGACCAGAGGACGAGGACCCCCACAAACGCTCGACCCGCGCGTCATCATGGAGAACTTACTGAAGACGTCGGCCGTTGTTGAACATACGTCCGTATGTTGAGCTTACGTTCGCTTGCATGACCTCGTGGCGGTGAAGTTATGCAACGAAAGCCACAAAGGTCGCAGAAAAATCAAGGAGGCACTGTTCATTCAGCAGAATGATTGTTTGAACAAAGATTGAGGGGATGCAGTTAGTGACATTTGGTCGAATTTGAATCGACGTACCAAATACTGTGAAACTAATGACCCCTCAGGGTGAACAGAAGTTATATATATATATATATATATATATATATATATATATATATATATATATATATATATATATATATATATATATATATATATATACCGGAATGCAGAGTCATCATCATATGAATCGAGAAATCACGGAAAATTATACCCGTTGTTGTCGAAGGCCACGTAAATGGAAAGATCTTTATTTCCAAAAAAGAAAAATAGAAAAACATGGCGCGTCGTGGTCAGGAAAGCGGAGCTTTCGGGTCAGCCTAGACCCGTCTTCAGCGCGATCGGTTCTCTCTGTGCCCTCCCCCAGGTTTGGCTTTCAGGAAAAGTCCCTTCACTCAGCCGAACCACAGTGGAGCCCGTCAGATCAATCTAGATCCATCGGGGCTGGTTCCACCGTGGCCGGCCGGGTATTGGAGCCTTTCCCTTACCGACCATTCCTGGAGGAGGCACGTTGTCCAAGTGACCACGACGCGTCACGTTTTTCTATTTTTCTTTTTTGGAAATAAAGATCTTTCCTTTTACGTGGCCTTCGACAACAACAGGCAAAATCTTCCATGATTTCTCGATTCGCCTTAATCGATGAACCCGTTACAAAACGTTGTTATATATATATATATATATATATATATATATATATATATATATATATATATATATATATATATATATATATATATAATATATATATATATATATATATATATATATATATATATATATATATATATATATATATATATATATACCCTCAAAACGAGCGGTTAACCATCATTTCGCGCTGTACGTACGTTTCGAAAGCTCCGTTGCAATTTTTGCTTTCGCTAATACAAGTAAACTGTTCCTCTTAGAAGCATTTGCTTGGTGTTGGTAATGCTCACACATGGGTACAGCCGTAGACCATTCAGTATGTTAAACGCCCCTGTTAGCCACCCGATACTGTCTGAACAGTTTATCTGTCATTAAACTGGTTTAGCGCTGTGCTAATATTCAAAGTACAGTCAGATGCACATAAGCCAAATCTCCTTATAGATGGCGGCAAGTGGCATTACCGTTTGAAAGTATTAATACGCATAGCTGAGCCGTTAGAGTCCAAATCTGCTGTTAGGTCCTCCCTTAAAATGTAGGACACATTTGCATGGACGCTCTTCAACTTCGATATTGGACGAGTAAGTTATAATTTATTAGGTTCACATGCGCAGCGTACATGTGTTAAAATAATGTCCAATACCGCGGCTTTAACGAGCAACAAAACAGAATGAATGCATGAGCGCACTGTATTTGGTGGTTTAGAAAATAATAATTATTATAATTGTAATACGTCATGGTGCTGTATTTTCACGGATTATTCCCGTTGTTTTTGTACGCTGATAGATCTGTAAGTAAACTGACACGGTCTCCCTAACAACGGATGGATGAGAGTAGTTATAAGAAGACATGGTCAGGAAACAGCGTAAGGGTTTTCTCTCGAATATTTCGTCTTCAGCGAGCAAGAGTTAAAGCTTGACTTGAGCTCGTGGGTCTTGAGCTGAAGCTGTGCTCTTGCTCGCTGAAGACCGAACTCGAGCGTTCCGAAATATTCGAGAGAAAACCCGTACGTCGTTTTCTGACTGAGTTTGAGTTTCATACTTCCGCACATGGTGGGCTATGAGTTAACGCATGCTTATTAGTTAGCGTTTGACATTCAGGGAGACATCATTATATTTTTGAAATTTCAAAATACCTCGTTATAGAAAAGTCACAATTTTACGAAGCTCGAAGATTAAGATATCTCTGTTTGGGTTTCCCAGAATGAATACATTTTTCAGGCCTCATAGGCGCATACATCAACTGTGGAATGCTTGTCCAATAGCCAAAAATTGTAAACATATGAAATGTTAGTCTAAAAAATGAAAAGCAAAATCCGTTTTTGCCAGTCAGTACGTCACAGTAAAGCCTTTCCATTTTAGCATTGGTGATCAACGTTTGCAGGAGAAACTTCGACTATTTGCACATAGCAGCCGACGACCATGCCGCAGAAATTGACATAATGCCAATGGATTTTACTTACTTGAATTATCACAACGCCAAAAGTATAGCCTTTACTTCTAACCGCTAATCGCAACACTTGAAAAGCGATGCTGCGCCTAGTGTAGCCCATCTAAGGTTGGTTCTGGTGACTGGGGGTTTTGAAGTAGTCAAACGACAAAGCAGGGAATGTTTCTGAAGACTGGTTTCTGTTTTTCACTAACATAGATAACCAAACAGCCACTGGTTATGTTGTTTTGGTGTTTTTACCGGTATCAGTGAACAAGATCCAACGAGTGCTTCAACCGTAACATTCCAATATAAAGCAGGGAATGTACATTTAGTGCACAACTATACCCAGAGACATGTCCACTTTGCGCTTAATTTAGAAAAGCGAAGCTCAAAGCTTAACTTTAGTGCAATCCCAGTTAACGTAAACTACTTGCCTGATTGCTACAAGCTTTTCTTAAGCAAACGTTTCAAGATGTACCGCATAATGGAACTGCCGTAATGCTTAAGTTTCTTTTATTTATGAAAAATAAAAGCGATTGTCCATCTTATTTCAGTTGGTTTTCACTTTAGAAGTTTATTACGACCTGACAACTACGAAGGCCAATCTCCCTCCGGGCACCAAGAGCAAAACATGCGTCGTTTTGCCTTCGGGACTATCGGTGCACAGCGTTTACATGGGAAGTGTAATCAGCTTCATGGCCGGTCAGCAAAGTCGTGTACTGATTGTAAAACGCAGCGTGAAGTTCGCTCACTTTAGGACACCAATTTGTTCGGGTGCCTGCAACGAAGAGGACATTGCGCAAAAATCTGAAAGATCTGTACGCCGCTTGCGAGGCGGCCAAGTACTTCACCAAAGAGTATGGTCGCGTGCCTGGCGTCAAGATGGGACTGGAAGTTAAAACGTTTGAAGATGCGTTGGCCTACATGACGATGGCGGACATGGCTTGGGGAAGAAAATGGGTATTCAAAGAATTTTTTCGCATTGGTGTCACCACAATGATAGACAATAGCGCCAAATTATTGAAAGCCTTACTCAGACTGAAGGTTTAATATCTTTTCAACACGCCGGAAAATAGTATTACGGTTTGCATTCGCTAAATCATTCATTAAATGCTCTGTAATACTATTGCAACCAACAGTACACAAATAAATGGTTCTTAAATAATTGGTTTCGATCATACAAGGTATTCCATTGTTTAACGAAAACAATGGTATCGACGTCAACAAAATTGCACAAGGTTAAACAATTTATGTAGTGTCGTTGGAAAGCCGCGGGAGAACTCTTCCGACTGGAGAACGTCCGAAACAGGCTTTATTGCATGAGGCGAACTACTCCGCTCAACCAACCAGAACTTCAGGTTTTGCTTGCTGAACCAAAGAGTGACTGCGCAGTCACCATTAACCGCTGATGACGGACCACGAGAGGTCCGAAAGCTTCGATGTGAATTGAGAGAAATAAAGGATGTATGAACTGGGAACCTCTGCGACGATCTTTAAACCAGACCTGATAGTTGGCCAACATAAAACCTGCGCTGACGACGAGCCAAGGTCCGGCTCGAAAGCTTCGCCAAGCTTTTGGCTTTTATGTTCATGAAATAAAGCTTAATCATCTTTTCGTTTAAATGACAACCTCAGCGGGAGAGAAGCCCGTGATTTTTCTATCAAACTGTTGAACCCCGTTAATAGACCTATCTTTGAAAAACTATATATATATATATATATATATATATATATATATATATATTATAGCTTTTTCTGTAAATACACACGGCTTTTCCCCGTGTATATATCTTAAACTATGGGTATATATATATATATATATATATATATATATATATATATATATATATATATATATATATATATATATATATATATATATATATCTTAAACTCTGGGTTTCTTTTAACGGGTCTTGTTTTCATGATGGTTCTTCGTCAAGCACGGCTTGTACCCGTTTGTTCGTAATGTCTGAAATTAACCAAAACAACTCCCTACCAGCGGATGGATGGAAAGTTATTAGCAAATATCAGAACAATATTTAATCTTCGGAGCTTTCGGAACGTACTGGTTCCGTCGTCAGCGATATGCGGTTGTGATGGTTTAATCGGTCTGAGTCACCATTTATAGGATGGGTCAGTAGGTCAGGTGGTGTGGTGCAACATTTGCTTTTACTGATAATTGCATTCCATAAAATCTTTCCTCAGGCGCTGAGGGAGCCTGCTGGCCCCATAACCTGTTGGAAGCAGAACAGCGCAACTATGCTAAGGGAACGTCTTGTGCCGTACGTTCCCTTAGTATGGTTGCGCTGTTTTGTTTCCAACAAATTGCATGCGCCCTTTAACGAAAATCCTGTTTTCAAATTCCCTTTCGTCGAACTGATTAGTCGCACAAATTTAGCCTTCAGCACGAGGCTGAATTTTCGAATTCAGAATAAGTGAAGTCAGATTGGAATGCCAGAAACGAAAAGCGAAGATAGCGAATGAAAAAGTTCAATTTTAAATTGCTCATTTTTTGCGACCTGTTCATGGATTGTCAGGAGTGCGTCGTAAATGGATTAGGTACGTGTTCGGGTTGTTCAATGGCTGTACTGCCAATTAGCAAAGCACTCTATTTCTGAACTGTTGAAAAGTTGATTTACTTATGAAACATGAAAAACAACGCAAATGTACGACGATTGTCAGCGCTTTCAGAACACCTGCTCTGAGTCTGATCTGGTGGTAATAAAACACGGTCTGGGTTTACGCGGAGAAAGGGTCGAGTCTCACGGAGCTAGCTAGGGTACAAGTCCAAATAGGGATGAAGTAATTGTCGGTATCCTTTCCTTACACCTATCTGTTTTCACGAGCGTACGACTAAGACTCGTATTCATGTCTTCGAGGTGTACGGTCTATAGCCCAAGTCAGAGCTGCGGATCCTAAAGCCAGAGACTGCCTACGCTTGGTAGGAATCCTATTTCTCTGCAGTTCCCACTCAGTGCAGTATGATTCTGTTGATTCAACAAATTGACTTTAGCGCAAGTGTTTCCTATGGTTGGATTAATGGCCTTGGTAAATTGACAGTGACATCTGTGACATGATAAATATTGCATAGCGATACGCTGATGACGGATCGGGTTTGCGCTAAAGCCATTGTACGTTCAGTGTAGCTCTATCAGAATCAATTAAAAAGCAGGACATTTATCCAAAAGATAACATAAGAATAGAATATGAACGTTTACGAACCGCACTTTCGCGTTACTACCTGTAAATCATTAGAAGTACTGTAGGGCTTCAGTAAGCCTTTACGAACGTGTTTACACTGTTTAATGATCCGGTTTGAGCGAAAGGCGTTTTAATTTTAAAAAAGTGTATAGCTAACGCGAACGACAGGCGCTCTTGCAAACTGCCGTTTTAGCCAGCACAGCTGCTGGCTCATATTCGCAATGATTGACGCGATTTCCAAATGTGCAATGCCAAGTGACTCACCTGGATTTATTTGAAAAACGGTCACGGGCTTTAAGATTCAAGTGGACAATAAAAATGCAACTGCGTATTCCTCATTAGCGCCATGCAAGGTCTGCCAGTTTTCTTTGCGCTCATTGTAGAGTTAACGTGGGCAAAATAGCTAATTCTCGAAAGGGACGCCAAGTGCGCAGTATAATTCATTGCCTTTCGCTGCTTAAGAAGCCTTTTAATCAAGACTAAATTTTGCTTCAATAAAGCATTGTTTGCACGCGGCTGCTCAAAACCTGCATACGTTCAGCAAAGTAGACCAGTATTGAGGTCAAGCTAAGGTTTCTCATAACATTACTTGCCTTCATCCTACGCAAGGCACGTCTCCATGCTTTTGCTTCGCGTTTTCAATTTATTAAACTACTGAAGTGACATGTTTTAGAGTGTGATGACAGGATGTTTTGTAACGGATCCTTTAATCATGTTGATCTTCAATACGGTGGTTGCCCGTTTGTACTTTTTTTGGTGTCTTAAATAAACCAAGAACACGCCATACCAACGGATGGATGAGTAGTTGTAAGGGAAACTTGAACACCAATATAACATAACCAGCAAGAGGTTATATTGGTGTTCGATTTTTCCCTGATAACTGCCCATCCATCCGTTCGTAGGGCGTCTTCTTGGTTTACTTCAGACACCAAAAAAGCTCCAACGGGCAACCACCGTATTGAAGATCAACATGATTGAAGTGACTTGTTTTATTAATTTTTACTAATTTTTCACGGTCGTAGTCCTGTTTGCCTTATTTGAAACCAGTTGACAAAGCGGAGCTTTCGAAATAAACTCACCCCCGCCATCAATGTACAATGCTGAACCTATTATTGGAATTCGAACGGGAAGACGAACAAGCACTGCTTTTGCTAATTAAAGTTCTAAATATTTGATTGTTCGTCCAAGGTGTTTCCCGTTGTCGCACAACAGCAAATTGGTTGCACCTTGCTAGTAGTTCTTCGCCCGTTCTTCTTTGAAAGAACACCAAACTGAACGCTAGCGAACCTTTGCTTCAAGAGTAGTTGGAAAGCAAAGTACTGACGTGCACGAATTGTGGGTCACCTTCGTAAACACAAAACGGTAAACGAAATTTCTTTATGGCTATGTCGCACCTAGGCATGGCGAATGCGCGCAGTTTGCTGTGGCGGAACGAATCTCGCCTCGAGCATACCTCTTTCCTGCCCTGCAAATCTACCGATACGTTGTTTCATGAATGACCACCGAAGGTAGTCTTCGTCCAACCATTTACTGCACGTATGTCGAACGGAAGAGCGGGGCAAACGCAGCTGTTCGATAACGCAATGGTGAACCAGTCGAGCGCAAATGCAAATATAAAGAAACGCCAAGTTTTCGCGCCAGCGCCCCGTAAGATACCGCGTAATTCATCTTAAATCTCTGGTACGCATCCACGGCAATCTCGCTGAATAAGTTAAGCAATGCGAACGAGCAGCCGCGGTAGATGCCAAGGTTGCGCGCAACGTAGGTGTACTGTTCAAGGGGGATTTACGAGCTGTGAAAATCAAGTGGAAGCCACGGTTCAAAAAAAAAAACTTTTCGCAATTAAAATGTTTGCAAGTGCTGTTTTCAGCAGCAGAATAAAGTTTAACAGCGCACGCTGACTTTGTGAACCTTTCTTTGCTTCTCCCCGTTATACTTTTTCGAATCACTGCAAAAGGATAATCAGGTTCAAAGTGCTGTCATAAGCAGTTGAGATAATGAACCGGCGTGTGATTGGCTCACCGAAATGCGCTGGCCATTGACCAATTGGATGCTCCGGACAGACGTCGTGTTAGCGAGCTTGGCAGTCTGATCTCAGTTTTCGCGAAGTCTTATCGACGGTTGTCGTTGTAGTTGTTGTCCTTCGTTGGGTGCGTTTAAAGTTTGAATCACAGTGCAGTGAGCTGCCCTGTAACACTCTCAGCTTTACTGCGTTGTCAGCAAACTATTTCGGTATGGATCGACGCATCGAGATGGAAATAGGCAATATAAAGCCCGAAGAAGTATGTTCTCTTTCATTTTTACGTCCTTCGAACTGATCCTCACGCTGTTGCAAGTTCATACTTCCTAAATGTTAGACTTTGTCTCATATTAGCCTTTCCGATTGTTGACCTCGTTAGAAGCCGGGTTATACAACGGCTATTTGCCAGAGCACTGCTATCAGTGGTCATGATAATGCGTAAAGCAACAGCAGTTTAAGCTTTTATGTTCTGGCTTACCTTTTACCTTTGCTTACCTTTGCCATTTCTTGTTTGCGAATTTCAAAAATGCAAACCGATAGACGCGTCCCTTTATTTGATAGATGGCGAATCCGGCAGCTGTTGCTTTGAATTGGCGCTACGCCGACGGCCGACTTTCCGTTTGCTAATGTTTCCTTTAACAGGTAGTGATTTTGAAGCTAGACAATTGTCACGCTATGCAAATTTCTGGTCTTAACGATGGAATGACCGCTCTTGAGGAATTGAGCATCGCCAACACGGGACTGAGCACCCTGCAAGATTTTCCGCGTCTACCGTCGCTTTTGAAAGTAAGTCCTATTGATGCGCAAGTTCCACTGACCCGCCAATTTCTCGACAAATTTCGCGCGGCCGACTCTTTTCAGTTGGTATTGGCCGACAACGAGTTGGAAGGCGGTCTTGAGCACCTTGTGGGCTGCCAAAATTTGGTCAAGCTGAACTTGAGCGGCAACAAAATAAAGGAGCTAAAGGAATTGGAACCGTTGGTAGAGACAGCCTTGGCGCCTTTTGACTTGGCTTCGCTGTTGAAAACGGTTTTTTAAGAAAAATTTGAAGCGTTTGAAGTTTTTGGATTTGTTTGCCTGCGAAGTGTCTCGTGGAGACAACTATCGCTCCAAAGTATTTGAAATGCTGCCGCAGTTGCAGTATCTCGATGGTTACAGCCGAAAATGCACATCATTCGATAGCGACGAGGAGACCCGTGGTAGCACAACCTTTTCGTTCACCGTTCGCTGAATGGGAATTTTTCTGTTTTAGATTACAGTGGCGATGATTTTGATGGTACAATCGCTATTCGTACAGGCAGATGACCCCTTTGCACATTCATCTTTTCGTTTGCAGAAGATAATGCACCCAGCGAAGGCGTCGATGATGAAGACGATGACGAAGACGACGACAATGTGGAGGAAGAGGTTGCAAAACTTTTACCATTTTCAACAGTTACATACAGCCCACTGAAGGCTGTTTGCAAAATCATAACGCAAAATAAGTCAAATGATTTTGGCAATCGCTTTCTCTTAGGAGGACTTATATGACGACGGCGATAATGATGACGATTCCAATGATGAAGAGGAAACTAACGACGATGGCAGTAAGGCTATGCGAATTGTTCTATTACATGCAGATGCAGTCTCTGCTTTCAAGCGCGAGGAACGAAGCGAAAGTTCGACGAAGAGAATGAGACGTAACCGCTTGGGCGAATTAAGCCGAACAAAGATTTTATCTTTATCGTAGCTCGTGAGCATCCTTGATTATATGTTCGTTTTCTCAGAGGTGAGATGTTTCGAACGTACCCACATGGTTATGTATTTATTTTATTTTACTTCCTTCACTTTAATAAACCAGTGTTAATTGTTAAATTGCTTCATACGTCGTTCAGTTGAGCGACACATTCGTAGGTGGGATAGGCAGGCAAGTTGAGCTCGTACTTTGCCGCCAATTGTTCAGGTACGAAACGGCCGCCAAGAAAATGGTGTCGACCGTTGAAATGCTTGGCTGCCAGCTTTGGGGCCGTAAGCGATATCAAGCAGTCTGGATAAAGCGCGTCCACCTCCGAAGGGCCTTCATTGACGTCCCATCCTGAATAAAATGCTTCAATGGCTAACTGGCGTACTGTTTCTTTTACCAGATGGAATATCGATGCTGACGATAGGGCACTGACAATCCTTTTGCAGTGCCTTTATTACAGTACCAAACGGCTCTCTCAGCGGTGGACGAAAGCTGAAGCCGAATATGGCGTCTACGATCAGCGCGAACGCATTTATTTCCAATTCATTGAGAAATTGACACCTTCTAATCATCATCAGGTCGGCTTGAGTGCATAGATTCTTCATTAATTGATTGTTCGGAGCTTTAGGATAAAGAATGGTCGGGTCATATCCCTGTAAATCAGCTTAGAGTACAGTAGAGAAGTGATCAATAAGAAAAGACTACAAAAAGCTTAAGATGGCGAGCGCAGACAAGTCCATCTCCACCATTGTTGCCTGGTCCACATACGACTAGCACCTTGTTGTTACCAAATGATGGCGGGTAAGCTTTGGCGATGGCAGTGGCACATGAGAGGCCGGCCAGTTCCATTAATTGGTCAACAGAAAAGCAATACTTGTTGAACAATTCCTGGTCGATCTGTATTGCTTCTTCTTGGCTGAAAGGTTAACGTATGTTCGTTTATAGAGCATACGGTCTAACTTATAATCGAAAAAGGTACCTTTTAGAAAATAAGCTAAAATGCGGGTCACCCGTCAACCACTGCGTCTGATTAGTGGTTGCTTTCTCATTCATACATCGTGTCATTCAATATTAAGTTTCCTGTCAGACTGTCCTAATAAAGTGATGCACTATTTTCGCGTGAAATAATTTAGATTAAAAGCTTGTAAAAGAACTCAGCATTTCGCCACACCTCTTACGAGCAAGAAACGTAATTGAATATTTCATTTAGCGTCCATGGAAACTTCAAGTTCAACTGAAACAAAAATCGATCTTGTGATGGGAGCTTCGACCGCCCAGATTTATAGAATGGAATTTTCAAAAACGATTAAAAGTGCCATCTCTCAGCGATGTAACTTCAGCTGGGCGTGACATTTAACCGCCCTAGCAAAAGCTTGGCGTAGCAGTAGCGTAATAAACATTTCATTCATTTTATCTCGAACTGAAAGCGTGCAAATCGGTCACGGCATTGTGCGGCTATTAATCAGCACAGCAGTCTTACTCTATCGGTTTACTACCGCCTCTTTTTGCACAGTTGACTTCGTAGGCGATAACATAGAAACTTTCAAATAATACGCAAGAGCAGCCGTACTCTCGAAGCGTAAGTGGTGCAAACATTAGTGCAATGTTAGTACTTCCAGTATTGCAATGCCGAACGTCTCTAGAACGCCACTGCAATGGAAAACCTACGTTGTGGACGAAGTTGCCTTAAAGCACAACATTTGCACGCTTGGAAGTTCGGGAAATTATACGAACAAAATTAAAGCTGAAATTCCTTTAGTTCTGTAAACTTCTTCGTGTCCGCCAAAAATATTTACGCGTTACTTGGTCGAAGTCCTTGCAGAGAGAAACAGCTGCGAGAGTTCGTGGGAAACGGATATGAAACGAACCGGGAAAGCTTACTTCAAATATTTGACCATATTTCGCCGAAGTGGGCTGCAGCAAAGATTTCGATTGAAAGCGTGGCCTGCAACGGTACGTACGGACTTCCGCAGTAGGAAGGCAAACATTCGATTAAGGCCTTAAGGGAGGAACCTACTTTGTAAATGATTTTCACGCAGTTTACCGACAATACTCTTTATATCTTTGATTCTTACGCCTATAAGCTTAAGCATGAATTGCAGCATTACGGTACGACACGTCGACCCATCGCATTATCCGATTCAAGCAAATTCTGTACGCTTACTTAAGAGAACGCTTCATAGCTGTCCAAACAAGGTTGAAAGGTCATAGCAAGAGCAGCATTTCAGTTTTCGGTTATTACGCATTCAGTTGGAAAGAAATTGCTTCTCGAGTTACGGTAAGTGCTTTACTTGCATTTCCTGCGCCGTACTTGTCCTTGCGCTATTTCTTTGGTGTACCACCTGCAAATCATTTGTAACAGTTTCAGTTGACAGGCTTATTTCGGGAAGGATATGGTGTGTTGTGGAGGCAAAGTAAGTATACCTAAACGTGGAAGTATTTTGCAGCGCAACAATTAATAGAAAAAATAAAATTGTGAAGTACTTGAATAGTACGACTCGTTTGGACCTTCGGTCTTACTGTAAGGCATGTCACGTGCATGAGTTCGTTCGAAAAAAGCGGGAACTCTGTTTTACGCTGTCGACGCAACGGAACTTCGATTTTAAGCCTGCTTAGAAAGATCTACTTAGACTTACGCAGTCCGACTTCAGTGAGCTTATTTACATGCGCTTTGTCGTTCAAATTCATTAGTGGAGCTTGCACTTGTAGCGCTTGATTTCGACCAGCCGCTCATTCCTGCCGACGTGCAATAATACGTTTACTGACACACCACGACTATACAAGCCAGAAGGAAAGACAAAAGGTGAATGACATATACTACAGTGCTCTTCCGGCTACACAGGTTCGTGCGCGACGGAGCCGGTCGCCACAGGTCCCCCTCCAGAGTTCCCGTCGTACAAGCCGCTAATAGAAGAGGCGCGATGGACGGCGGGAAACTCGACCTGAGAGCATGGCGATCGGCTGGGATGGCGAGCCGGCGAGGCGATGCTGGGCTTCTCGGAGCCGTTGGTCGGCGGGAGGCGTCGTTGCTCTTTCCGTGCTGGCCGGGAGGAACGCTGGCTTCAGGCGGTCGATAGCGACTTAGTCGATCGTAACGTCCAGTTCGAGGACGTAGGACTTAGGTCCTCGTTCAATGACCCTGTACGGTCCTTTGTAAGGGGGCTGGAGGGGCGCCCTGTGGGAGTCCACCCTGATGAATACATGGGTGGCCATTTGCAGCGCTGGAGAAATAAATACCGGGCGACGTACCCCTGCTTGGTGCCACGCCGTCTGAACGGGTCGGAGCCGGCTGAAAACGCTTTGCAGGCCTCTTGCGAAGGGTGTATGGGGGATGCCGGTGCGTCGGTCGAAATATTGGCCTGGGAGCCTGATGGTCTCGCCAAAGACCAGCTCGGCAGAGGACCTGCCGATATCTGGCTTGATAGAAGCGCGCATTTCCATGAGGACGAGCGGCAATGCGTCTACCCAATGGGGGTCACCCTGCAAAACAGCCATCGGCGACGCTTTGAGATCTCTATGCATCCTCTCCACGAGACCGTTCTGCTGCGGTTCGTACGCCAGCGTCGTGACACTTTGCAGGCCGAGTAGCTGGCAGATATCTCGCCAGATTCCGCTGACGAATTGCCTGCCTTGGTCAGACGTGACCTTGAGACAGACCCCGAACTGGGAAATCCAACTTAGCAGCGCTCGCGCGCATTCTGACTCCGTGGCGTCCCTGATTGGTATAGCTTCGGGGTACCTGGTGAACCGGTCGACTATGGTAAAAACGTATTGATACCCCCTCGAGTAGGGTAAGGGGCCAACAATGTCCACATGAAGAGACTCGAACCTGCTAGACGGAGCGGGAGAGCGAACCAAAGGAGTGCGCTGGTGCCGGCCGACCAGGTAAGCCTGGCATCGAAGGCATGTCTTGCACCAAAGGACGATCTCCGTCGACATATTTCGCCAGACGAAACGCTCCGTGAGTATGCGCCTGGTAGCCCTGATGCCAGGGTGGTGCAGGTTGTGGAAGCGGTCGAAGATAGCGCAACTTCCTGTCCTGGCGGGTAACGCCCGCATCCAACATCAGGCTCTCGCACATGAGGATCCTTGTGTCCACGTCGTCGATATCGGATTGCGGCAGTTCTACGCGTACGGCGTTGAGCCCGAGGAGCTCGCCTGAGCCCTGCGCGGGAGACTGACTCACGGGGTCACCATTTGTAGCGCTTGATTTCAACTAGCCGCTCATTCCTGCCGACGTGCAATAATACGTTTACTGACACACCACGACTACAAGCCAGAAGGAAAGACAAAAGGTGAATGACATATACGACAGTACTCTTCCGGGTACACAGGTTCGTGCGCGACGGAGCCGGTCGCCACACACACTTTCCGCTTCCAAGTAATTGAGCTTTTTCACTTTTGAGAAGTTGAACTTAACTGGCGTCTTTTCCATTTGCTTTTCCGAGTATTCTCAAGCTTCTACATTCAACAGCGGTAACAGTCGTTGTTGCATGCACCTTGCGTTTTAATTATCAATGCTACAGCTTCGGCTAGTGCCGGCGGCAAGCACAGGTGTCTTCGTGCTCTTCTCACTAGCTTTCCTCTTCTTAATATCCGTCATTTGATTTTAACACACAATCTATTGCCTTGGGTGATGTCCATTTAAACAAGTTTACCGCCAAAGTAGTGTTCAAATTTCATTTGTGTGCCTGGCGACTATCGTAATGTAAAACATTTGCAGGTACGTCGAGCAAGCGATCAATACAAACAGTTGGTTCCGCTCTTAACTTGCTCCTTGATTAGGAAAAGCAACAGCAAGTTCTCATAAAATTCATCATTTTTTCAGTTTTTGCAGTCCGCAGGAGGCCATTAATCGCCAAAGACAAACAGATTCGTTTACCGTTTGACTCAGCTGGCGAACGGCGTTACTTAAATTTGTTTTCGTGTGGGATGGACTGATCAACTTTCTACCAATAGCTGTAAGTTTATTTTGTAATTACCATAACCGCTCGCAACTCGTAGAGGAGCGCAGCTGGTTGTGCTTTATGTTTGGCAATTTCGCCGTTTCTCTCAATGGAGAATTCGATCCTCTGGGGTCGGGCGGTCTTCCATTAGGCTCCATTGTCAGCCAGCTTGACCAGAACGAAGCACAAAGCGGATGGAGTATAGACCTTTCGGCGTTGGCCTGCGGGGGGATTGGGTTACTTAAGTTCAATTCTTACCGTAACATTTTCTTACGTCATCGTTATACCTTTGCCTGTTCGGCATCTCGCGGTTCATCAGATGGGTTAACTGAGAGTACTCTGAAACATAATGCTAGTCAAGAAAGGTTTCCTAGTCGTTGGATCATCAAATTTCACAAAGCGTTGCCGTCAAATTAGCACAGGGAACATCGCGATATGCGTACAAGCGATTAAATGCACTTCTTTGAAAATGATATCTGAATGTCAAGTGAAATATTGTTGCTCTCTTCTCAAATGTGCCTTGCAATGTTGCTGTAACCAAGAAAGACGCAAAGCGAGACTATCAGTGCCCGTGAGCCCAATTACGAAAGATTAGTACCGAAGGAAAGAAAAGTTTTGCGATATTCTTCAAGATGATTCTCTATTAGTAGCATTCCACAGTTTTAGCTTTTCCGTTTGTCTTCATGAAAGAATGACGTTGCGGCATCAGTGAGCGACCTAATAAGGATGAACTAGCCTCAAGGCTTAGCCATGTATCCATCAATTATGTCTTTACGCCACCGCCTTTCTACGCCGTTCGTCAGGTATCGTATTTCTCGTTAATTGCCAGGCGAAAAAGGACACTTTGATGATCATCTGGGCAACCTTTATTTGTAATCCTATTTCCTGCGCAACATGGCAAAGTGAGCAAATGGTATGGATTTTTCCTGTCACGTTGATGTGCCTAAGTCATGTAGGGTCGTTTGACATTATCCGTGTGCAAATGTTCATTCAAGTCGTTTTAACGAACATTTGCACCGTTTTGCTTAAAGCAAAGGAGAGATGGGTCGTCATGTAGGGGTATCTTCATGTTAATCATTTATTCCATCAGTACAAGATATTGCCATCAATTGCTGAATACGTAAATGCCTGGGCGCGCATTGCAATTGGTTGAAACTTGAACAACGTCCATGAGCGTAGCGAAGTGAGGCAGTCAGCTTGGGTCCACTGGAGGGAATTAGTTCGTTTCGGCACTCGGAAGCCGCAAAGACGATCCACGTCCATTCGGACACTTAATTGCACACTGACATACGGGCAGCAGATCGAATTGGGTCATTTGCTGGAAGCTAACGAACGGATGGGACAATGGTTGACCGTCATTTAGCAGCTGCCGACCCTTGGAAAGGAGTCAAGTTGAATGGCCGATCGGTTGGTATACCCCGCGGTTCATTTTCTTTGTACGGTGGTCAATTATCACGTGGGCCAAAACGTTTGCTTTCTAGAGAGCCACTGTAACGAGTTAAGAGGGGGAATTAGCTGGCGGGGATTCGCCTCCAAATTCATTGTATCCGACAAGTTACCGATCCGACCATTCACCGTTTGGTTCATCTAAATGTGATCACCTGGTGAGCGGACAAGCTGTTTGACACTTCTTAAAGGTTTTACGCGAAAATAATGCGGCTAACTAAATCTCAATTGGCCATCAAGAAGAACAACATGATAGCTTGCTCATCGAAGCGATCATCGCTCGCTTGATGCCACGTTTCTCTTCATGCAATAGCCTATCATATGCATATCATTTTTAAATACGCAGTCAAAGCACCGTTATGATTGAACAAACATGGCAAAAGCTCTTTTGTCTTAACAGGTGCAGTACACAGTGTGTGCGTGTTATTTCTGATGTGGCATTAGCTCATCCAAATCAAAAAGTGAAATTACAGGTAGATAGCAAATATGATGTTGAAAACAGGATCCATGGTAACGGGAGATTCGGTTGAAACGTTTTTCTACGGTTTCTTCCCGTTGGTTCTGTGTCTGAAACTAAACGTAACAACGCCCTACCAACGGATGGTTGGGTCAGTTATTAGGTAAAGGAGTCAGAGCACAACACTTGCAGATCTCGAAACTTTCAGAACAAGCTAGTTCCCTCTTCAGCGAGTGGCAAAGGCCAAGATAGGCCTCTAGATAGCAAATAACCGTATGTATATACGTACATACAAACATGGTTATTTGCTGTGGGTCAGCCAGTTAGTAGCCCTCAAGTTTAGACGCCACTGTTTCGCAAATCATCAGATCAAGTGACCTATACTTTACCAAATAGTCTGAAAGTGTAAATTGTAACGTTCTTCAAAAAGTTGGCGGCAACAAGCGCTCCAATTATTGAGAATCCCCTGAACATCAATATCGTTGACGTTTTGGTGATCCACCTCCCGATCTAACGCCGGGAGATCAGTGGGGCGGCCTAATATTATAACACACCATTTTGCGTCATTTCGTCTAATCATGTAGGCGTAGTTGCGCTGTCACAAGAAAGAGCTGATATTCACATGAATTTTATTACAGAATGTTATAATAAGTCTGTTTTATTATTAATTATCGTAGTATTCTCTTATGTTGCCCAATTCTTAGATAAAACTTTACCAAAGGCGTTTATCCATAGGAAAATTAATTGGATGTGTCACGTTCGCTGCCGTCCGCTATTTTCTTTACCCGCAGAAAATTTTGGAAGATAACTCCAGCTTACGGGTATTTTCGTCGCAATTGTTGAGAACTATGGTTGTTCAATCGTTGCAGTCGTGCCGTTTTGCCGTTTGCCATGTTTGGTTAACGAGGCTTGCGGTTGCCCATTGTCCGTCAGGCGATGAACCGTCAGCGGAGGGACAGCGCTATTCCATTGGGACTTTTGCTGGCGAACGTCTCGGCCGAGTAGCGGCCAACAATGGCGCTGATGGAACCTTTGTTCCCCTTTTCACATCGATTGACAAACTTCGGAACAGCCGGTGCATGCACCAGCTGAAACTACGCTTCTCGTTCAAAGAATCGCGGTTCGACTTTCGGCCGCAAAGCCGGCTTTGCGAATGGCAAACGCCCGATGGATGTCCAGCTCAATTTTAACCTTTCTGCCGAACCAACAAAGCTCATTACGGTTGCATAAGTTTGGAAATAAACACTGACACCTTTAAGGGTTCACCGATGGCATGCGCCGTTTCTCCTTTATCGTAGGCAACTTTTCTTCGGCGATCAGTGGCATTTGAATTTTGGTAGCAATGCAGCCCTTATGGCAAATATCCGCACTGCTTGTATATTTCTCGCCTGGAAACAGGAGCGACCTTTCCAAAAGTGGAGCCGCTGTATCAGTATTGTTACAAGATGTTGACATTTACATGGTCATGAATTCATATCAAAGGATCTTTGGGAGATAACATCCGCATTCGGTTTGCTTAAATGGGGATACATTGCGGGATCGAGCTGCTGCTGCTGCTGCTGCTGCTGCTGCCTGTATTGGCGTTTTTGGGATGAGCCAACTTGACGCATTTGGCTAAGCTAACATTCGCCCTTCTTAGGCTGCAGGCGTTCGACGTTTGACGGCCGAAGCGACGGGTACTTAGAGGGTGCATGTGAGAGTCGTCTACTCCCGCAGTGCATCACTTTCGCCAGCCTGTGCTTGAAAAGCGACGGGACAACGAAACGGTCCCAGCTTGAAGCCTCCACGTGAATGCAAATTGAACTTGCAATTTTCAATAAGCTGCTGACTGCCCCTTCAGCGTTCCTCCGAAAAGGCGCCGACGAAGCCGAGGCGGTGAGTGATCGAAATTTGAGATTGCTTCTCTTATATATCGTGCCCAAAGTTGGACAAGTGCGGAACGTTCGACTGATCGAAACTTCCTTTTAAGGCTCGTCCATCCGGTCGTCCGCGGCTGCTCGACGCAGTACAAAGCTATTTGGTTGATTGTTGCGCGGCCGATCTATCAATCGTGGCGCCAAGCAATGGTGCGGGGCGTTGGCAATTGAATCAAACGTGTAGCGGCGCCGCGCTTCGATTACAATCTAGCAAAGGTGAGTAGTTTTCGACCGCTGACGGACGTCATTGAGAGGTGGACCGTCGAGGCGGAACGATCCGTTTAAGCACTATGCCCACACATTGCATTATGCGTGGCAAAAGCCCATAATGCTTTTTTCTCTCTCTTTTAAAATTCTCATTTCCGGCCAAGGCCCGACAAATTGCTCAGCCATCATTACCAGTCATGCCGGCCAATATTCCCTTCTGACACCACGAACGGCCGTTGCTCGCCTTCGCGTTCCGCGTACGCTTTTCCCCCTACTCAATTTGCATATCTATACCTAACCGGCGATTATGAATCAGCATGTCAAAGACGACGGCATAGCCGACGAAAGTAGCCAAATTTGCTTTTCACCGGCAACAGCAGCGCTCGCATTGTGTTCACACAAACGTGGAACCGTAGGAAGCAGCGACTGGCGGAACGAGGAGCGGACGGAGAACGTTCAAAAGCTAAGTTCGCGGTTCGACAGGCACCTCGAAGGCTTGATGGCGCCACTTGAGCGATCCTGCAGACTAGAGGTGTCCCTTGCGAAACGGTTGAGCCCAGTACAGCTGGCGGGCATAGAGCTGGCGGGTCTGTTTGCCAAAAGGAAAACTTCACGGCGACGTCATCACGCGCCATCCTTTAATTGCCTGTCGCGCACAGATGCCGTTGCTATGAGTTTTGGCGCACCCTAGCCAGGGACAATGAGAAAGTGCGTGAGTGGAGCCGCCTCGCCTTCATAGCGGCTCAGCTTAGAGTGCCGAGCATTCATTTGTAAGTAGAGCGATTTCCTTCCATTCGTTTTGCTCTTGTATGCAAACGCGCCTGGCAAGTTGCCTTACTTGACGTACGGTAGCTTGCGTGAAGGATCCTTTTTGTCGATTGGCCATTGTTGACAGATGGTTTGTCGAGATGTTACGACATTGAAACTTCATTCGCACCTACGGGCCACAGCTTTCGCCGATCCGACTGCAACGATAAGCGGTGACTCATTTGCGATTATTTGCGTTCGCCGTTTATCGGCGCCGTATCTACGCGCCAGCTTGCGCGGAGGCGCGCTCTGTTTGCCGTCGCCAGTGTTCTGTATGTTTTTGCTTGCTTTTTCCAGTGCAGCATTGTCAAGTTGCCGAGCGGGCACAGCTCCTTGGTATGCGTCAACGTACTTTCAATTTGCATAATGGTTTTACTTATCGAAAGTACACTCCTTTAGTCCGCGCGGTCCTTCTCCTGCGCTGACGCTGCTGCGGTATTCGCCTATGGTCGATGAAAAAGTGCGCAAAGCGGCGGCCGTTCTTCCGTGTCGCCGTTTATTGCGAGTAGAAAAACGCGTGGCCGTGCCCAAGTGGAGCACCTGGCACGAGGCTTATGCCACGCTGACCTGTTTGGTTCCCCGGCGATTGCCAGGACCCGAGAAGACTGGTTAACAGCTGGCAAAAAATTCGCGGAAAGAGCAAATACGACGGGCTGCATATATATATATATATATATATATATATATATATATATATATATATATATATATATATATATATATATATATATATATATATATATATATTGGATTTCTTTCGGGTTTCAGTTTCATATTGTGAGAAAACGGCAGAATACCCGTTCATCAATGCTTTACTTCAAATAGCGTAGGTTTCGGGACCTCTCCTGGTCCCGTCTTCAACGCAAATTTTCAAACGCAACCTATCGTGCGAGTATCACAGTAACCCAGTCTTCAACATATATGCATGTATGTACATATGCACATATATATATATATATGCATATGTACATACATGCATATATGTTGAAGACTGGGTTCATTATTATCATATGTATAGGAAGGCGTCAAATATACAATATTTGACGCCTTCTTAAAATCTTGCTATTTTTAGTTCATGCGCATCGTAAACCTGTTTCATGATATATATATATATATATATATATTATATATATATATATATATATATATTATATAATATATATATATATATATATATATATATATATATATATATATATATATATATATATATATATATATATATATATATCGAAAGACAGGATGTCTTTTAACGGGGGCGTAGATTTTCATGAAGTTGTCTTTTCACGGATTTCTCCCGTTTTGTTTCTTGTACGTTGGAAGATTTGGAAGATCTATAAGTAAACTGACACGGTCTCCCTACCAGCGGATGGATGAGAGTGGTTATAAAAAGACACGGTCAGAAAACGACGTACAGGTTTTGTCTCGGATACGCTCGAGTTCCGTCTTCAGCGAGCAAGAGCAACCTTTTACTCCGTTGTCGGGTTAAATACGAGTCAGAGACAAGGGTGGAAGTAATCACAGGTCAGCTCGGTAGGATGCATCATCTGGTTTTATTTATAATGGAATTCCAAACTTCGCTGACCTGTACACCCTTGTCGCGGTTGATGTAACTGTTATGTATTATGTAAAAGGCTTCTTTAATCCGCAGCATGGTGCCACATGCTCACTCGACCTACAACCGCGCATTCTCTGCCGTGAAAAGCGTTTCCACCTGCGGCGGATTAAAGATGCCTTTTACATAAGACATAACAGTTGCATCAACCGCGACAATGGTGTACAGGTCGGCGAAGTTTGGAATTCCATTATAAATAAAACAAGATGTTGCATCCTACCGAGCTGACCTGTGATTACTTCCACCCTTGTCTCTGACTCGTATTTAACCCGACAACGCAGTAAAAAAGTTGCGCTTGCTCGCTGAAGACGGAACTCGAGCGTATCCGTGACAAAACCTGTACGTCGTTTTCTGACCGTGTCTTTTTATAACCACTCTCATCCATCCGCTGGTAGGGAGACCGTGTCAGTTTACTTATAGATCTTCCAACGTCCAAGAAACAAAACGGGAGAAATCCGTGAAAAGACAGCTTCATGAATATATATATATATATATATATATATATATATATATATATATATATATATATATATATATATATATATATATATATATATAAAATATTTACAGGATCGGTTTGAGCACGTTTCACAGTTGGTGTTTTTGAGAGGTGACATAAAATTTGTGGAAAAAAGGTAAACTTTCTCCAGTGGCAGCAGCAGCGAATCGACAGCGCGGTCAAGTGGTTTCCGCGTGAAATGGCGGACGGACAGTGGACTGGCTTGTTGCCGGCTGTTATAATGGCGGTGGTTTGTTTGCGGGCGGTGTCGAGGAAGGATGCGCTCAGGAGGGCATTAAAACGACGGGGCGGCGCCCTCTTGTTCGACAAGCGCTTGAAAGAGACACTAACGAGTCGCCGTGACGATTCCGGTTCCGTTGGATCTCTCAGTGTCCTCTTTTGAATATGTCAAGTTCGATTTTGCCGAGACGGGTAGCCTAATAAGGAAATCGACCAGGGCTGTTTTCGATCGAATCATCACGGCGCCGTCTTCTTCCTCGTCTTCTTCAAAGTGACCATATCCGCAAAAGGCGTTGCGTGTAATTGAGTACGCCTTCAGCGGGCGGCCTGCACTGTTCTCCAATTTTCGGACCGTTATGGCCCATAGCTAGAGAGACGGAAAGACTACGCCCTCCACGCTTTGGGACAACCGGCTGTAAGCGCGGCAAACCGGCTTAAGCAATTGCCAGCTTTGCGTTGCGTAGCATCTCTGTGCAAACACAGTGCATTTTCTCTCTCTCTCTCTCTCTCTCTCTCTCTCTCTCTCTCTCTCTCTCCTCTACCTCTGTCTGCGCAATGGTAGCTGACATGCAGTGTCAATAGGAGCTTCCCATTGCGTGGCCATTCATCCCACTTGTGCTGAATCAGCGTTCTGTGAGCACTTCGACCGAACGTCTCGGATGCGTACGCGCTCGCGCATCCGGGAGGCTCTTCAGCGTCAGCTTGGATGCGAACCATTGGGTCGTTACTGCTCTGCGGGTCGCCCAACATTGTCAGCGCATATTCGTCATCGTTGGCTTTCATCATGTCTACATGCTGTCAGCGTTTGGCGTCGCGCGGCGATGGCGGCCTCCTTCGACCAATGGGATCGCGCAGGCCGCCGTGTCGATCCTTCGGTGCGTCCGGCGGTGGTTCACTTGAGCGCCCGCGCGCGCGACCCATGGCGGTTTGCTAAGGGGTGCCGACTACGACCTCGTCGAGCGGACGCCAGTGAGTTCGTCGATAAGGGAGTAATCAGTTGGTCACAACGGTCACTCACTCTCACCGATATACGCTGACGGTCGGCATCACTCACTGCCGACCAGTTGACTTTGATGCGCACCGCTACCGCCATCCGTCCGCTTCGTGTTGCGCTTGCCAAGAAAAAGTTCCAACCGCCTTGTGGTGTCGTCATTTTTTTCTTCGATTTCAGCCGATGCCACACCGCGGAATATTCGAGCCTTGAACAGATGGCGCCAGCGGCTTTTCTTCTCCACTTGGTCTTGGTGGCAGCAAGTATTGACGGTAAGCGCCTACCCCTTTTCGTGTTTGCGCTGTTGGGAAATTGCATAGACGGATACAGTGGAGTTTTGAGCTGTCGGAAAAAATATATGCCTAATTAAAGAGTTTGTTTCGTCTCAAATAGCTACAGTAAGCTTCGATGCTTGGTCGACGGTGGGAGCCGACCGGTCAAGAATGCCCTTTGTTTGCGTTTGCGGTGGAAGCCGTTGGCCAATGTTTGCCGGCTTGGCAAGTTAGAGCAGCAAATTCTGTCGCTTCTTGCCTGACCCGGACGCGACAAGGGCCATCTCATTGCAGCTGTGTTTATAGAAGCTGGCAGTGAGTAAATCAGCGCCACTCCGTCTGGCTTGGCGGTTCGACCACCGCCGCCGTTGAGGCCGAACCTCCCAGGTGCGTTCAAGTTTCATTGGTCAAGGCGCTCTCTGCGTGGGCGTTTTGACTCGGTTGCCAACGCAAAGGGTGGCAGCCGCTTGGAGGAGCCAAACTCAGTACCTAATCGAAAATTAAAACAATTGACAAATTGGTCCAACCGGGCGCCGTTTTACCGCTTTGCGTGCCCCATCGGCGGCCTACCGTCAGGCAAAGGGCCTAATGGGTCGGTAAACAGATGGAACGACGCCGCTCTGCTTCCGTCGCCATTGAATTGCAAGTCAACCGAGCGCAACTTGGCTACGTTGCCGGCAACGGTCGAGCGCCAAGTTGTCACGCCAATATTATCGGCAACTTCACTGACCTCCTGCACGAAGCAGTCCATTTGCACATCCGTAGTTTGACTGTCTAATCTGGTGTTATAAATATCATTTAGCATAAAGAAGAAACAAGAATATCATTTAGCATATATATATATATATACCATTGCATATTGGTTTTCTAAAGAGCCAATGCTGTTATATATCCTAGAATGCCAGCACGCTTTCCCTGGATTGTAGTTCCGTTGTCTCTTTCAGCGGAGAGAAAGAATGGTAGCAATGGACGGCTGACTAAATATGCTTGCGAAAGAGAAGTGATGACCATATCTTGTCCGCCAAAGCACGTTATACGGATAATTCGAGCCAACTACGGGCGCTTCGCCGTACATGTGTGCAACAATGATGGCATCAATTGGCTGAACACCCAGTGCATGGATCCAGGGTCGACCCAAGTGATGGCATCGCGGTAAGCACACGCAGTGAAGTCGGTTTGACGCCACCACACGGGGTACATTGTGTACGCTACGGTGGATCTAATTTCTTAACATATCCAATCCGCGTTAATCGGCCTTAATCGCCGTTTAATGCGCCCTAAGAGGCGCTTTGCGCATAAGGCCGTACGTACCCTTGCTATTGGGCCGATCAGCGGCGACCATAGCAAATGGTGTCAACGGGGATGGGCACAGGTGAGCATTTTTATTGCGCCTTTACGAGCGACCATGTTGTTCATCGCTGCTGGAAGCCGCACTGGTCAATCGCTGACCGTGAAGTGGGTACTTTATTACCGACAAATAGGGTCACCGACGGTCGAGCGACCGTTTCGTTGCTCCAAAGCTCGCATGCCAACCTGCTGCGAAACCGAATTGCTTAGCATCTGTCGCGCTTTGCGTGAAAAGCGTTATGGCGCGCAAGCTTAAGTCGGATTGTGTGATCAGGGACAAGCATCCCAAGCGATCGACAGGAAGGACCTTCGAAGATGTCATTGAATGGTGTCGTGCCGTCCGTCCTTCCCCATTGTGTTAGAGCGGTCAGCAATCGCGCTTTTCCCATGGTGAAACGACCGAAATGACCGCGCGTAAAGAGACTGTAAAGTTGAATCGCTTTGGTTGATGGCTGAGCGCTAGGATAAAGCAAAATTGTAGAATATGGCCTTTTAAGGAGTTGGAATGACCGCTGAGCACGCCCAGTACATGTATCCCGCCGTGCGAACGGGTAGACGAGATTTTGCCGAGCACCTTTGACCGCCCACGCGTTAATTCCGCGTCGGCAAACTCTTTGTCTATCGTGTGATCTAATCGTGTGATTAATACTTGCCTTATTCAGCAGTTGAGATTGCTTAGTGACCACGTTTGACGATTAGATAAGGAACAAAGTGCTCTCTGGCGCGTTGGCCGCTTGGAGCATGCTTGGCATATGCTCGAAGCTGTTGGCGCTCGCAGCTGAACCGCTCGACCGGACAACAACTATTTGTCCCCTTATGTCCGTCGGCATTCGAGTTCACCGCCGCGCACCGTTGCTCTATGGTTCGGATTTTATTTTCCGTATAACTAGCCTAGAGACCGGATGCACCACCGACCCAGGCGGACGCTCGCCATTTGGCAATCGGCGAATGTTACAATCTCTTCTTATTACAAGGGGCGCTCCAATCATTCTGTCTTCGACGGAATGTCTCCAGAGGATAAGGTGTAGCTAATTTCGGTTCTTATCGAAAGCTACCGATTGTTAATACGCAGAACAATAGAGAAAACGGCTTGAGCAGTTTGCTTTGCACGGCACTCTGCATATCCATTTATGAGCAGCTTGTAGCTCACTGGAGGACAGCATAGGTGTTAGCATATATATATATATATATATATATATATATATATATATATATATATATAAAGCTTCGGGTAGTTTTTGTATAATAAACTTCATTCAACGGTGGCTGTCGTACTATCTTACTATATATATATATATATATATATATATATATATATATATATATATATATATATATATATATATATATATATATATGCTAACACCTATGCTGTCCTCCAGTGAGCTACAAGCTGCTCATAAATGGATATGCACAGTGAGGGTTTTGGACCATCTTAATGGATCGCATTATGTATTTACACGTAAGTTATCTGTGGTTATAATGCGACTCCCATGGACAAACAAATTGAGTAAACAATTGGCGCAGTATATTATTGAATGGAAGGTTGTAATTAATAAGTATTTGCACCAATGAACGGAACATTTTGCGTTGTACTGAAGTTTTATTGTAATGAATTATTACCGACTGGCTGACTTGTGCGTCTTGGGATTTGAGGGAAAAGGCAAACCATAGCCGTTGTTCTAGTATGCAGCTTGCTCGGCTGTTGCAGTTGGGCGCGACTTTACGACGTTCCATGTTTGTGCGTTTTCAGTTGCGACGCACGGCCTTACTGCGTCGTTGCGGCAAGCGATTACACGTTTCGCGATCGCTGCTTTGACACGACTAAGTACTTAGAGACGACGTACGAATGCGTCTACCAATCAGAGCCTGTCGACCTTTCGTCAGGTAGGCACTTTCGTACGAAATGACACCGATGGTATATAGAACCAAAGAGGAAGCAATCTGCACTTTTAAGTTTCACAAAACGGCATCGTTGTTTACCTACTACTGAGTGTGTGTGTGCGTGCGTGTGTTGTGTTGTGCGTATGTGTCACGTTGTTGTTGGGCACGAATTATTTTAATATCTGCTCACTTTTGCACAGGTGTAACGAAAGGGCGTCCTGTCACGTCGACGCACGTAACGATGTCTTTGCTGATTTGTGCCCTGACACATTCAAATATCTCGAAGTACAGTATCGTTGTGAGAAAGGTTCGCCTTTTTGTTCCCTTCACTGCACGTTTACCTTTGCCTGTCGCCCTGTCTCAGCTTTAGCTTTTCACTTTCTCTTGCTTCAATGAGCCCTGCTTCTCGGGCGAACGCGTTGTTCGTCGTCGCTATACTGACTTTTTCAGAGGAGGCGGGGGCGACAATCCCAACAAGTACTGCAGCTCAAGTGGAGCCACGACCATCGTCAGTGTCTCCATCAGACGTTGCCGACCGGAAACCGCTTAATGGACCATTGCCGACTGAGAATTCCCGTGCTTGGCCATTAGTAACTACGGGCATAGCCAAACCAATTGACTTGGAAACGCCTCTTCTCGAGCAAGGGCAGATTTTCTTCGTCCACGATGGCAATGACGATTATTGTCCGGCGGTGGAGGAACGCGGTCTGAAGCTTCCTCGAACAAAGGCGGGCAATTTGGCTAATATTCCATGCCCAAACAACGCTTATGGTAGAAAGTGCCTTCCTTCTTCCCAGCTGAGTTTTGTCATTTTGTAGACCTCGTCGAGGTGCAGTGCAGTTTTAATGCTCATTGGCAGCTCGATCAGTTGGACATTAGTCATTGCCTGTCATCATGGATTAAGGACATGTTGTCGGGAATTTTGGTATGGTCATTCTTTGTTGGCATTGTCGCATTGGCTAAATTTTTAGGTTGCCAGCAATGATTCCGTTGCGGAGGCAATGAAGAACTTGCAATCAATCCCGGGCGATCGAGACATCTACGGTGGTGATATAACGGAAATATCCGCCTACGTTAATCGCTTGATCAAGGTATCTGGTCAGCTGTTTGCTCAACAGCCTTATGGTGAACAGCGAAAGTTGTACGCCACTTTGAATAAGGTACTTGTAACTACAGTAGGCGTAGAGCTAGTCGCCCTTTAATGGAAGCTCCCTTCACAGGTGGTCGCCGAAACGTTCAGCTTCCTGCTGAGTTCGCAGAACAGAAAGGCCTGGCTAAATATTCCTTTCGATCAAAAGAGGCACTCCGCTCAGCTGCTAATGTCCAGCGTTGAAAACAGTGCTCTAATGCTGTCCAATTCGATGCTTCTCAGTTCGGATGCGCACACCTTCTGGTCTCCGCAAATAGGTATGCAAATGTGTCAACATGAAAAACCTTACTCTTGTTCTCTACAGTTCTCGAAGTCAGCGCGGTGCCTATGCAAAGTCACTTGCAATATCCGATTAGCAGCTTGTCCAAGCATGTCAATGACAAAGTTCGGATGCCGGCATCAAGTATTATGGGGACGAGTCAAGGTGCAGTTCAATTTCCTCTTCTTTGTTGCCACTGGGCCTTTCCTGACTATCAATCATTGTAGGGTGGTTTAAATTTGTCTATGTTGCCTATGACGGTCTTGGTGATGTGTTACGCCCTCTCGACTCGAATGGAGAATCTCCTAGACGCCAGATCGTTTCCAACGTAGTGACTTTACTTGTGCCGAAGGAGGGCCCAATATCCAACCTTCCGGAGCCCATAATTTTGAGCTTTCGCTTATTGAAGGTACGGCACAACTTTGCTAGGATATCCTCAATATTCGCATGGCTAACGTTTAGTCGACCGGCAGTCAAAACCCTCAGTGCGTGTTTTGGGACCCGAGTGTCTTTATGAACGGCGTTTACGGCGAGTGGTCCAAAGATGAATGTCACCTGGCAGGTCGAAATGAAACGCACGTCACCTGCTCGTGCAACCATCTGACTTCTTTTGCTGTTCTCATGGATATTCACGGGATAGAGTTCCCATCGACTGACAAGCTGGCGCTAACCATCATAAGCTACTTTGGCTGCGTAAT
Organism: Trichuris muris; assembly: GCA_000612645.2. Classification (NCBI taxonomy): domain Eukaryota; kingdom Metazoa; phylum Nematoda; class Enoplea; order Trichinellida; family Trichuridae; genus Trichuris; species Trichuris muris. The sequence continues at coordinate 24,958,255 of CBXJ02000282.1, read as the reverse complement.
TTCGGTGATTTGCCTGGCGGCCACTCTGGCGACGTTTTCCTTATTCAAGTAGGCTTGACCAACTCCATTTTGGTTTTTTAAAAGTAATATGCAAATTGTTATCCAAAGATTCCTCCAATGCGATCGGACAACTATACACAAGAACCTGTGTCTGTGCTTGCTGGTCGCCGAACTGGTGTACATGTTTGGCATTTGGCAAACGACGGATCGCGTGACTTGCGGCGTTGTGGCCGTCCTGTTGCATTACTTCTTCCTGGCCGCCTTTGCCTGGATGCTACTGGAGGGTTTCCAGTTGTACTCTTTGTTGATCGAAGTATTCGAATCAGGGCACAACAGGCGCAGATACTTCTACAGTTTTGGCTACGGTGCTCCCCTGGCGGTTGTATCGATATCGGTAGCCATTGGATGGAGCAGCTATGGAACGGAGCAGTATTGTTGGTTGAACACGGAAAACTATTTCGTATTCAGCTTCGTTGGACCGGTGATCGTTGTCCTTGCAGTACGCACTTCTAAAATTTGAGCAAAATGCGAGCGAACGGCTTCAATTTCTTTTTTCCTGTAGGCAAACTTAGTTCTACTCTTTATATCAATGGCCATCATTGTCCGTCACGTCCCATATTCGCGCGCGCCCCAAAATCCGGACAAGTCGGTTTTCCTAAGCCGTATCAAGTAATTGACTACTGCTTGCCTAATGCTCCCTTCAGTTCGTACGTAGCGTTTCAGGCTTTGGATAAAGGGTGCTCTCATTCTGGTGGTGCTCCTCGGATTGACTTGGAGCCTTGGAATATTGCTGGTCAGCCAGTCGGCAATAGCTATTGCCTACCTGTTCACCATTCTCAACTCGTTGCAAGGGTTATTTATATTCTGCTTCCAAGTACTGATGAATAAGAAGGTAATCCATTTGCCACCAACACGTTTTTGGCTCATTTGCAAAGCGGTTGGCTGCTAGGTTCGCAATGGATGGAAAATGTGGTTCCTGAGGAGCTTCTCGCCTCGGGAATGGTCCAACCAACATTATCGTAGCTGCTATGCGTCCGCCGAATGCCATGGCAAGTTGTGTAGGGATGCGTGCTCGCAGCAACAGTCTTGCAGTGCTCATTTGCAAAATGCGTATTGCCCGAACGATGATGCTTTGGTAGGTGAATTGTCAAAGTTTTTTGCATCATTTAATTTGTCCATCTTGTAGTGCACTACGAAGACGTCGTCGGGTACTATTCCTGATGGTTTCAGTTCAGCACCCGCTTTTTTTGCGACGGAAAAGCTCGGTAGGGTTTGGCGGACTGGCAAATGACTTTAAGATGATGTTGAATTTGCAGGGAAGCGTGAACACTCCTTGTATCTCTCAAAAAATTGCTCGCACAAATCTCTTCAGCTTTACGGAGCCGGTTTCTCCAGGCCCCCTCCCCGTGTTCCACCTCCTGATCCTCCGCGGACCGTTTATTCTCCTACCCAAGTGCCTGCAGAATATGCTCGTGCCTACCTGTGCCCATTGGACAGCCTTCGTTGCCAGCACCTGGCGTGCGTCAATGAAAAATCATCCATCGCTTACGAACGCGTGAATCAGGAGTTCTGCTCTGGATGCGGTGCAAGCGAATGTCTTGCCTGCAGCAGCCCCGTGGAGGCTCTTCTTTGCAGAGGAACGGCCAACGGACAGGACGTCGGAACCCAAAGCGATTTCTACGCGTGGCGCTACGTCATCCCTTTGGAGGCAGAGACAGTTCGCTGCGCGAACTTGGCGCCGTCGAGCTGCACAGTCCCTGGCGATGAATTGTCCGCCTTGAATGGTAATGCGCTGTGCAGGAATTGCTCAGGCGCGAGCTACGAGATTCCGAACAGCTCGCCGGAAAGGCACACTTGTATCTGTCGTGCACCCGTGATGCCGTAGGGTAATAGCTAAAGAAAATACTGGCTTTATTTTTACGGTGCTGAAGCAGAAGCGGTGCGATCTCGTTGTCACCGGCTCTGTAGCTGCAGTAGAGAAGGCCTGTTCCTTTGCTGCGTTTTCCCCCAGATAGTTGTTTGCTGCTGCGTTTCATCCGTCCTGGATTAGGCCTTATTCCGACCAAGTGAAGTTGTACAACGTTTTCTGCCAACTGAACTTGTTGCGGCAGTGTTCAGTACCGGCAATCGTAATTGTGAAGCGAAGCTTGAAGAAAGAACCTATTTTCCTGAAAGGGAAAACTGTTTGCTTTCTATTAGTGTTTTCAGTAAAATGTGTTAATATATAGCAAGAAGCGCTATGGGAAAAATCTGTATGACTACCGCTTTTTGCTTCGTAATAAGCGAGCAGTTATCCAACCCTTATATGAAGCAATTGCTGATGATTGTCCGTATAGTTTGCGCGTATGCAAGATACTCTATCTTTGTTCATCGGTGATCCATCTGCGAGTAGAGTCACGAAGTTGCGAAGTCATGTTCAGACTGGCTAAGGTTTATCACATGCCTACCATAGCAGCGTTTGTCTAAAATATTTTCACGTTCTTTCATTGGATATTTTTCTACGAATGACATCGATGTCTGCGTGCAGTCGTGATCTTATTCTTCGATCCTTTCTCAAATATTCGACTACTTTTTGGAAAAGTTAGATGTTTTCTGGCATACGAAAAGTGCCACTTCAGTGTGTAAATGACTTCCCAGATGCCTATAAGAGGGTCAACAACCTTCGGCCGCTTGAATTGGAAAGGAACTCGGGTTTGTCCAGTTTAAGCATATCGTTATTGCGGTTGATATGATAAGCTAGGCTGCAACGCCAGATTTGTTCGTTCAACATTTTTCATTAAAGCCCGCTTATCACTGTTGTTAATATGAAGTTTATTAATGAATAAGCGCTTTAGGTTGAGGAATAATGTTTCACTCACTTGGTTTGTAGCATTTCTGTGCCCTAATCTATTAATATTAATAGTTAGGTAAGCTTAGACAGTGAAAACATGATACGTTATGTGGAATATTGCTTTAAGGATAATTCATTTCAACTTGCCCATCTTCAAACTTCAAACACGTTTAGTGCTAATAATGCGAATTTTGACCTATGTTCTTGTTATATTTGAAGACGGGAAGAATGTCTTATCCTTGACCTTTATAATTGTGATATTTAATAAGTTATAATATCAAAGCAAGTTGCTTCGAATGGAAATTATTGCATGACTCCAGAACATCTTTGCTTCGGTCTGTATCCTAACATGGTAGTGAAATACTGTTTCTCCAGAAATGTAGCATTGCTATCCGATGAGTGGCTGTTAAACGAAATGTTGAATGAAGCCTTTCTCATTGCCGTAAGACTTCTTTCGAGAATGGTTAACGTCAAGGCGACTCGTAGGCAGCAGCGCAAGTTGGATTAAACCCATCAATTCGGAAGAGGGCAGCATGCCTTTGGGGTTTTTGTTTCGAAGGAGAGTAATTCTGCCACTGCAGGTAATGTACATGAGAGGATGAAGTTAATAAGGGAGAACGTACAGGTGAATTATCATTGACTTTTCTCTAGATTATATGGTGTCCTTCGTTTACTCTGCCAAACGACTGTGCCAGAGACAGGACGTAATACTTGCTGCCTTGTTCAAAAATGATAAATCTGCTTGCTCTTCAAAATTCATTGGCGTATACATTTGTTCTGAAACGTTAACCACATGGGAACTTGATTTTGCTTGTAATAGCATTATGCTACAAAGGCGCTTTAAATGTTCTTCTGAAAAAGCAGAAATGAAAAATTTATTATGTGCTTACATTCTCGCTTCCTGTGGTCAGCCTCGTCACAAATGGTGTGCGGTCCATAAGAGTACCTCTTTAACTTCAGCTTAGTTTTGACCAGTTCATTGTTTTTCTATACATTGCTCATGACGAAGTCATTTGCAGCTATCTAATCTTTTCTTGTTGATTCTCGAAGCTATTATAGTGACATCCACGCAAAGGTAGCAGAGATAGGGAGTATGTAGTTCAGCGCTGGACATCTGCGACCAATACGTACAGGGTAACAACAAGCTTTGGAATCTTGATTTTGCATAGTGCAAGCGATGGAGGCTAAAGTGAACTATGCTTGGCCAATTGATTAGCCATTGCAACTTCTCAGCTTACGTGAAGTGTTTACATGGCCAAAAGGGAAACGATCATTTTAATTTAGCCAAAGGCGACTCAGACGACTCGCGGGCCGTGTCCGTATGTCAATTCTGCCGACTTGTCGTAACCCGGCAGCATTCTCTCATTAATTGGATTTGCCGGCGTTCCTCTTATTTGCAATTGGATATGAACCGATATTGCACAGCTTGGCTGTCTCATTTATATCGATGGGCAAATGCTGCGTACACATTGTTTCAGCTGCTGACAACGAATATACATACCCTTAATCAAGAATTACAGGTTTTCGTTGGCTAAATGTTTGTACACGCCAAATCTTTTATCCGATCAAGTAAGTGTGCGCTTTGCTGCTTTAATCGGTAATCAGTTCAACCGTTTGAATGAGATCTTTTCAAGTATTATAGCGCGAAATCTTGACTTGCATCATTCTGAAATGAAATTGAGTGAATGGAACTTCTACACATGTATCCTTTTCATGAATGACAGGTCACCTTTAAATTCCTCCTCAGAGAATTTTTGATGCTTCTTTCGTTTCACCTACATGAATTGCAAGTGCACTGTTAGGTGTTCAGTATGAATACGTCACGTAGGAATAAGATTTTCTCATGAGAACTGTCGAATCCTTGAATTATTTTCCGCAGGAAACCTACCTTTCAAAGCGACGCATACATTTTTAGCAGTAGTTAGCGTTTTCTTTGCAGTTATTGCCTTTTGCGGCAATACGTTAATTGTGAAGCGGACTTCATTACATTAGCGTCATGCTCTGCGGGTAAGCTTTTGTTTTATGTCAATAATAATAATAATAATGATAATAATAATAAACTTTGCTCTATAGCAACACATTTTCCAGTACCTGATTTAATATATTCATTAATGCAGCCAGTGTAATTCTTGTGTGGTTTAAAGCTTATGCAAGTAATGCTTAGAATGCCAACACCGTGCTGCTGGCGTCAGCTTGACTTTGTCTGATAAAAAATAAAAGCTTAGGAAGCCACTTTCCTATCTTTAAGTCTCGTCAAACTTCTAGACCTTCATAGCTAATGAAGCTTTCAGTCCTGTGTTCAGAGTGTACTACTGTGATTTGAATTCTTACCTCTGTGGTTTCCATTTATTCATTGCGTGCCGTCAGCGGTAGGGGTTTGTGCTCAATTACATAAATCGAAAATCATTTTAAACTCATTTTATTTTAAAGGCTAACCACTCCATGCCAGATGCCGTCATCAATGCCACGACTTGGTTAATATTTTACTATCTTCAAGATCAGTGTGTCTTAAGTTTAGTTTAATAGGAAAATTTGACAAGGAATGGTTGTCAGTTAATGTGACTGAGAGAGAGAGAGAGTAAATTATTAATCCTCACACGAAAGACTGCCAAGCAAATTGAACGCAGAAACTAAATACGTCTTTGTAGTATTACTCATAATACCTGTTCTGTTTTACAGTCTCTTGAACAGCCATGAAGTTTGTTGTTGTCTGACCATGAAGACTGTTGTATACGTAGAATATTTAAAGCGAGATAGATTGCGTATGTGCGAGCAATTTTTTCATGGTTTTTCCCCGTTGAGTACTCAACGGAGAAAACCGTAAAGAAATTGCTCCCATACATGCACCAACCCCGTTATATAGAAGAAAATTTGTTAGATTGCGTATGCTCCAATAGCAATGGTTTGTTAAATTTAATACATTTGCCAAGTATACTATCCGAGATCCGCGTTTGCCATTGATGTCTGTTTCTCACCAAGAAGGAGATACTTTCGAAGTGTTATTAATTGCTTACTATGACGGATTATTACTTCTTTGAGGGATCCCTTCTTGAATGTAAGTTATTTCGAAGCGTTCTGTAATCAGTTAAGGCAAAAATCAATTCCTGCAGATTTACAGAGCGCTTTTTCGCATGGGCCTTTGGGAGTGTACGCGTTAGGTATAGTTTGAATTTCTCTTGCGTTTTAATTAAGCATCTACTACAGAAATTTCATAACAATGAATTATTGGAGTGTCATCCAATGTAGAAACGATGTTTCTAACTTAAAGCAACTTTGGCAGCGACGCCCTCAAACCAGTGAACACCTGCTGATTTGCGTGGCATTGCGCAATAACTGATAAGCTACGTCTTGCCAATAAGTATGTTTACAATGAAAGGTAGTTTCTTATTTCATTCTTTTTGTTATTTGTCATTCTGACTTCTCCAAAAAATGTAATTAGTTAATTTCATGTGGCTAAATTGGATAATATCCTCTCAACTAATGTGAATAGCTAAAAGAAATAACAGATCTCTTACATTAATACTGCTGATTTATTATTTTGAATTTTCGCTTCTGCCCAACTTTGGTTCTTTTGCATGCGTTTGATAAACTTTCGCGCTCGCATATGGCTTCCTCGGCGTTTCTAAAGGGCGAGTGGAGATAAGAAAACTGCGGCATTCTAACTTGTAGTGATTTATTGCATCTTGTGTTTAACAGTAAAGGAAGCCGCAAGACATTTAATGGAAACTTTTCTGACAAAAAATAAGCACTGAGACACTTCTTAAAGCTAATTACTTTCTGATAAGACAATTTACCGCAGACTGGTTGTTCTGGCGTATTGATTGGGCTAATATGCGGTTAGATCATCCAGAAAAGTAGGAAAAGTATTAACTCCACCATCTTCCAGCGGTCGCTAAAATTGCGCCTTCCACAACGAGGAATTTAAGCAAGGTCCAATTTGGATATTCTGTTACAAAAACTGTATTTGTCGGCTTTAAGAATAATAAAGCTGATTAGTAATTCGTTAAGAAAATGGTACGGTATCCTTGTTCAACTATCTTTATTCAGCGTTGCTTTCGGAACTGCCGCGTTCCGTCGTCAGCGCAGTTGGAAACTTTCCAGAGAGAGAGAGAGAGAGAGAGAGAGGGAGGGAGACGGACAGAGACGAAGAGAGCAGAAGAAGTTTCATGGCAAAAATTTCATAGCAGGTTTGAAAGTTATAATAGCTAGCCCCCTTTTATTAAATTTAAAGTCAAGGCAGGGATGTTGCCTATGTTGAAGGCACATTTTTCTTGAAGGAAAAATAGTTGCCCACTCTTTTTTCTTACACTGCTGAAATGATAGTAATACTTGAGATAACAAATTATTCTTTGATCACTGTCAGAGCGATCATATAGGATGTCAAAGGAATATTCAGTACTCTGATTTTATGCTCTCAGATTCTCAGGTTTTCTTAGGTGAGCCCTTAGGTCTTGAAATACCTTTGCCACTGATTGATGAGGAGACCTTGTTGAATGCCCTTTTGGTCAGAAATCTCAGTGTTTGACGTAGCTGCAATTAATTAACGTACCGTAGTGGCATCGATTTCTGTTCCCCATTCCCCTGTATAAATTTTCATTTCTCTTGAAGCCGTGTAGAAAATTTGTCTCCGAAAAGCACGTTGCAAGTGCTTGCCGTTCACAGGACAAAGATGTATTGGGGTTTTTCCCCTATCACCCCGAGCAATCACAAGTGGGCGAGTTGCTCCGCCCCCATTGTTGACGTTGTTTGCTCACCCACATTGTCCACGACGCCTTTGCGTGCAGCGGGAGGCGCCCCCTAGCGCCGCCGTTCACGGGAGCTGCAGTAGTATGGCATAGTGATTTCTGGGTTACTTCCGCTACTCGCCCACTTGTGATTGGTCGGGTGATAGGGGAAAGGACCTAGATATGGAAATTTTGGCGTCAGCTGCAGAGCAGTCCGTGAAACAAACAGGCCAAAATTTTACCTAACTTTAATGTTCCATTCCAGAAAAACGCACCAAGGTACAGCACTTGCAGCCTATCTCATCATTGGAACTAGTACTGAACAATGTTCTGTCTGCCATGTCGTTGGGTGCCTACTGAACACCTCTAAACGTTTCCAACCTGGATATACCTTCTGAAGCTATGAAGACTAAAAGTGCGGGATGTACGTTTTGACGAAAGCGGTTATGTAAACGGAACACAACTGCTCAAATAATCCTCTGTATGCAGCATGAAAATGAGCATACATCGGTTTCCCCATACCAGGGAAATTTTCAGAAAGAGCAATAAAAAACATTCCATGGCACGTTTGTTACTAAGCTCTTGTAGATAAGATGAAAAGATGTGTCGCTGTGTGATAGGGAATACATTTTTAGAAGAATTTACCAATGCGTATTTAAGTCTACGAAACTGCCATGGGTTCAACACAAGAGGATGCAAATTTATTTTTAAAAGTGGAATTTGCAACTTACCATCTGAAGGGTAGTTCGCGAAGATTTGCAAGATTCGATGTTTCTATTGCTCTTGGTATTGCCTCTGTCCAACCAGTGCACCTACTGGGTAGTCAAAGATCAAAGTCACGTTCAGTTGAGAAGCAGCTGCCCCAACCTTGCCAGAATATTTTGATGAACAACACGTAATTGCGCTTCAGTACGTCATAATTGTTCACGGCTTACTGTTATTTCGTTGTTTTGAAAACACATGTAATCAATGGAACGACATGCTAAGTAGCTTCAACCATCGCATTGACGGTAAGGCGCCTCTGAAAGCTAAAATGATTCCTACAAGTTGAGAGTACTTTGCAAGTAGCTTCGTTGATTAAATTTCAACAATATTTTTGAAACTACAAAAGCTTAAAGCTGTGAAGAATTAGAGAATAATAGTGGTGTCTGTTTTGATACGCTCAGTTTTCAGGAATAGTTCTTCATTGACTCAAATTCGATGGGAAGACTAACGAACAATGAAAAAATGCTGCATCCGTTTTCTGCTTGTTTTGAAAATTATTGTTCCCCAGCTGCCCTTTCCACAGCCGGCAATTTTCGACAGCTTTCAAAGAAAGTGAGAATTCTGCAGCTTTTGCTTCATATCAACGTTATCAATTTGCAATGATAATCATCAAATGAGAGCTTCACGGAAAACAGGGACATTTCGAGCATGATCAGTTCCAAGAATTTGTAATGCAGAGGCATTTGATGTTCAGTTTGTTTGTCTTATATTTTATTAATAGTACTATACATTAAGTTGAACATTGGGTTCTTTCACACGGGGTATGTTCTCATATTTGCAAATAAACACGGCAAAACTCCCGTGACCAAATCCTTTATTCTTTTAAACGTAGCTTTCGAAAACCGCACATGTTTTCGTCGTCAGCGTAAAAATAAAACATGTCCACTGTCTAGCCAGTCACGGTTCATCAAGCTCCTCTGCTAGACCGTCCGGGTTAGCGACATCAACTATCAGGTACTACCCTTGTACCCGTCAAGCCTCCGTCGCCCACCCAGTCAGCCCTGCAGAGAGCGAGCATCCCCACCGACCGACCGGGACAGTGACGTAACACAAAATGAATATTGAGGCAACGGCAGTAGCTTCCCGAACCCGTCTATAGTCTCTTTAAATTATTGCGGGTTTTAAAGTCCTTTCTTGACGGTGGCCTTCATTCTTCCTTTTTCCCTTTCCGATCTTTCTGCCCTTTTCTGCCGTTGCCAAGTCCAGTCCGGTAAGGCTCGTGCGCCGTGAGCACGTTTTATACATTAAGTACTATACATTAAGTTATAAAGTTGCGAATCCATTAGCCATCAATGATGGATAAATCCATCAAACTGTCAACAGCTATTTGTTTTGATCATTCACCTACGTACACATATGCATAGTTATTTTGAAGTTTGCTGGTGAACAGATAAAAGCAATGACACATTTCTGCCAAACCTGGACTTATAGGTGATCGTTTAATCCAATATTTTAATTTTCCAAGGTATATACGCTGAAAGAGGCACTGCTTGAGCTGGAAAACCTTTCGCTGCTTCTCTAGCAACTGTTCATGAATGACTCGCAGCACGCAATCTCTTCATTGTAGGGGAAATAAAAGTTGTTGAAACTTAATTTGCATGAAATCCCTAAAAACAAGATAACATTATGTAAACATTATTTCAAAAGATTTTGTGCAAACCTGTTTGCTAACAGAAAGTCAATTAGCAGGAACCATTATTTTCCGTCTCACACGTGAAATGTTGTAAGGATGTTTTATTGTAACAGCTTCTACCATTAATGCGCTCAAGAACTACTAAGACTACATATAACTAGTTCTGCTCTCCAAACTGTACTTAAATCCACTGCTCTTGTTGCTTTTGCGCAGAATCCGCAGGACGCGTTTGAGACAGCTTCGCCGATTAACTGTGGAATGATCACTTAAAATGGGGAACAAAAGCTGTGAATTGACTACCACGGTCAGCGATACGCAGCATGCAAACTGCTTGCCTGTTGCTTCGCACGCCTGTTTCAGGTATAGCGCTCTTACGCCTCAAAGTTTATCGCCACATAAGGTTGACAATGTCAAGTGGCTTTTGGAAGGCCAAAGTGAATGGCCTAAGCAGGCTGGTTCATTAGCCATTAAGAAGTTGTCCAATGAGGTATGCGATGCTTCAGGCAGGACATAACCTATTCTTCCATCATAGTGCCTTTGTCTCCATGTTTTCATGGATTCAATCAATGAGACGAAACTTTTGTTGTTCAAGCGGATGTAATGGCAAAATAAAAGTTGCCCCTTATACGGAGCACCTAAGTAGCCATCGATTGCCAAGTCAAGACCAACTTTCACCTTATTGATTTCTAAAATACTAAGCTGCAGGTTGGGGAATAGCTCGCGGTTAAAGTTCGCAACTACCTGAGCCTCAGTTGTTCAATGAATTGACACCTCTTGATGAAGCATCGAGTCCCTAAGGCACATCCCATCCTGCTTATAAGTAACTTGTGCCGACATAGCAACCGCACTGCTTTTTAGTGTTTCCACTTGTTTAGATCTGTGCGCCGTCCAGTGGTCCGTGATCACCAAGAAGACCTACCCGTTACTGATGGATGCAAAATGGTCCAACAGCTTGGTAAGGCAGTATTGCCTTAGAATAACTCATTTACTTTCGGATATTTTTTCGGCTGTCGTCCCGTTTGCTGGTATCTGTAATAGATCTGAAATACGCCCTACCAGCGGATGGATGGGCAGTTATTAGAGAGTATCACTGATAGAACGCTAATTGAATCAGAGCTTTCAGCACTCTCTGGTGCCGTCCTCAGTGATGGGAAAGAGTCTCTTTCCCATCATATCTGTGATACTCTCTAATAAGTGCCCATCCATCCGCTGGTAGGGCGTGTTTGAGATCTATTACAGATACCAGCAAACGGGACGACAGCCGAAAAAATATCCGAGCATGAACAAGTCCGTTACAAAACACCCAGTGTACAAGCAACTCATTTACTTGTTATATAACTAGGGCACCTGCCATTGCGTACATGCTAATGAGCGAAGAGAAACACACTGAGTTAAAATCTCAATCCACAGGCGTCCAGTTTGACCGCTTTAATATACAAGCTTTGTGTTTCCAATATGTGCAGAAGGCTCATTAATTTCTATACGGCTTTCTGATAACCATTTTAATTTTTGATTAATCCAATAGGAGGGCTAACTGAACTTGTAATGCCTCATCAAAAGTGAAACGCATGTGTGTGCTGGCGCATCAAAAATGTGCTGACGTTCCGTGACATCCAGGCACAGTAGTGTTTTGCATAGCATCCTATAAATGACAGAAAGTATTCAGCATCCTGCATGCAGCAGCAGAGAAATGTATTATATTATGAATACATGTTAGTTGGATTTCTCAAAGAATCTATGTCACTTCTCCAGTAAAAATGATGCCCATTAAGCGAAAAATAAAGTTAGCAGTCCGAAGTCAGTTAGTTCTGAGACATAAAGGGCAAGCAGGTAACGCAGTGAGTACTTCCTTTAAGCATGCTCTAGTTCTAATAGGTAAATTGTATTGTCGAACGTCTGCTGACGTCATACGTGTCTGGGAAAGTTTTGTAGAATAAAGCTCGTGAACAAGCTGAATTTGCTTCTTGTGTTGTCACTTGAGATTTCTGCCATGCTAACACAAAGGACAGAAAATTTAACCACTCGTAAGCAAAGGTACGGAGGCGCTTCCTCTGTTACAAGGACCAGTAATTCATAGTGCTCGATTAAATCCGGCTTCGGTTTACCTTTTGTTGTGAACACAGAGTAGGCATTAATGCGGCTGTCTACTAGTTCTTCGTAAAATATTAGAGGTGCTCAACAACAAGACCATTGTAAATATATGTGAATCCGCGGGGAACGCTTGGCTGAAACAATGAAGCAACAAATAAGTGAATGCCTTGTAAATAAACCCCAATGTCGTAACAGTTCCAATGGTTAACTGCAATACCATTGTAACGCAGGCTGAATCACGTCTGGAAACGAAAAAGTCATCCCCGCCCTCTATCAAGTTACAAAGGTGTAGCTACAATGTCCGAATTAGTCCATTCATTCAAAGTGGTCTTTAAAGTTTCAGTAGAAGCATTGTAGATGCTGCTGTGTGACTGCCACTCAGCCATATGCTTCTGATACTGTCATTACGCGAAATCGATCAGTTTCATCCAACTTCAGAAGTGAAGAATTACACCGTCGTTGGTTGTTCTCTTTTCATTTATTGTTTCATAATTAGAATGCACCAGGGCAAATATGGCTAGCTCTGAAAAGGTCTAGTCAATAGCAGCATCGATAAACGTAGCGTCGCCTCTCAGATTGTCTGAGCCAGCTAACGCTTGCACCGAGAAAGTGTTGCCGGTTCAAGAGAGACGACAATCTAATAATGGTCATTTTAACAGTAAGCTTAGCAGCGAAATGGCCAAGTTCGTCCAATCTGTATTTATCTGCCAGTCACTAAGAAGTAGGAAAATTACCACTTCGTGCCCTCCGCCACATACTGAGCTTTAATGGTAGGTTACGTTAGTGTCAGCTTCCAGCCAGCATGATAAATATATGTTATGGAAATCAGAACTCGAAGCAATTTAGAGAATTATAATCATTAATATCATTAGCATAGTAATAGAAAGGTTCTGATATCACGGACTATCTCAATTGATCAGCAAGATTTCGCGCAGGGATTTTGAAACTGCTAATTAGAAAGTGATGATCCACCGACGTTAGCTTTAAAGCATCACTTGTTCTATCCTGCGGTGAAACAAAGCCACGGGCACTCCTATGAGCAAAAATGAATTTTCCCAGGGCTGTGCTGTTAAAGCGATAAATTGCATTACGACATTTTGCTGCGGCGAGTGGATCGGCGAAGAGAGGAAGTAACGAAACTATACTATTTACTCAGAACGTGAAGGTTTCCGCGTTAAGAATGCTTTGTACATAGATTACCATATTGTGTTCCTTTCGCCAAAGCCCAACTTAAGCTTTAAGGCCATTGATTCAATTGCTTCTCACATCCTTTGGTAAAATTCGTTTAGGTACTTTGAGATAGAGCTCCTGTATAACATTTCCTTATGATTTTATGAGAAACAAAAGATATATATATATATATATATATATATATGTTTAAACACTGGGTTCCCCTTAAAGGGTCTAGTTTCCATGATAATTGTTCGTCGAGCACGGCTTGTACCCGTTTGTTCGTAATGTCCGAAATTTAACGAAACAACTCCCTACCAGCGGATGGATGGGAAAATTACTAGGAAAGATCAGAACACTATGTTAACCTTCGGAGCTTTCGGAACGCTCCGGTTCCGTTCGGAACAACCACATATCGCTGACGACGGAACCAGAACGTTCTGATAGCTCCGAAGTGTTCTAATCTTTCCTAATAACTTTCCCATCCATCCGCTGGTACGGAGTTGTTTCGTTAAATTTCAGACATTACGAACAAACGAGTACAAGCCATGCTTGACGAACTATATATATATATATATATATATATATATATATATATATATATATATATATATATATATATATATATATATATATATATATATATATATATATATTATATATATATATATATATATATATATATATATATATATATATATAATATATATATATATATATATATATATATATATATATATATATATATATATATATATATATATTTCTACACTTTTTCGCTTGTGACTGAACCGGTTTTATAAAGTCATTCTGCCTTTGCCTTTACTTCAGTCCCACTCATCTATAACGTTTATAGATTGAAATTTCTGCGCAATGAAAGGCGTCTTGCCGTTAGGCGTTACTTCTGCTCATTCGGAATTTCTTGTCCAAATTAATAGTTCAATGCGGCAGAAGTGAACGCCTTTTGTGCGTAGCTTAACTGTTTAAGTCAATAAGGAACTTTCATTGACGCAATTCGGGTCATTCTTCTTTGGCACGATACTGGTGTGGGCTCGAATCAAAGGCTCTGAAGAAAGTTACCAGCCATGTGCATAACCTATTCCAACGTTTAGGCCGTAATTAGCTTAAAGGACGAGAGCCGACGGCCTGCGAAATGAAAAGGAATTCCGCCCGCTGAAAGTGCACTGAAGAAACCAATGACGTCTGCTGCAGACTGCCGCTTCCGATCATGTACTCCAAGGAATCCTTATGGTTTAGCTCCATTGCTGATTTTCGTCTCCTTACCGTTCTGCTATGGTAAGTCAGCTTTTTATAGTAACTATCAACTTCATTCTGGCGAAACGAGCTGCTCATTTTGAAAAGCATAATTACCTTTTCTGCGAGAGCAAATTCTGTATACGTCATATGCCATAGCTTTGATGCAGGAAAGTCTAAGTACCACGAGCGGAAAATTTAATGCCTGAGTGAACAGTTTTGCACTTTTCACATTATAGGCTTCTTTGAGCAACGGTGCTACAGCTGCATGTCCATGGATTTTAAGCAAAAGTGGAAATTCATATCAGACATATATTATCCCCCAATGAACTTCACCGATGCATGTGGCGAACCCATGAGAGAAAGTAGCATTGCGACGGTTCCCTGCAGCAGTGCCTGCGTAATTCTGTGTGAAGCTTCTTACATTGGAGGTGAGTCTTAGTAGACGCATGTTATAATTTTTAAAAAATGTCTACCAATGTGCAACTTTGAACAGCTAATTTACCGTTTTACTCCCGTTACGACAAATCCAGTGTTCAAAATGCGTATTGGCGTTATGATTAAATAATGAGCTGCTCACCTTACTTCAGTAATCTAGGGATCATTAAGAACCATGAATAAGGAAATTCCTCAAACAGAGAAGTTGTCGGTCCAGGCGTAATTCAAGAGAGAATTGGGGAGCACTCAATGCATTTTGTTACAGTTCGAAAACAGAACACACTGTTCAACAACTGTTACATGATTGTCATTGGTAGCACTGGCTGTATAGAAAATTCGTCATGATCTTTCGGTCACAAGGTGGGGATTTCTTTACAAAAGTTTCCTTAGAGCAATCCTGGACCAGAGTGGCTAATGCTCTGGTACATTAATGAAAAAATTGATTTTGGCGATAAATTCTTTTACTGAGGCTTACGTAAAAGAGTGAACAGGGTTGCAAGGTATTCCTCTCCATTATTTTAGTAATTGATCATTGCACTTAATGTTGATGCTTTGCAGTAGCTTAAACTTTTAAATAAAATTATACGGAAGACAAGTTTTCTTTGTGTTTTCACTATTGCAAGGTATTTGCAATAAAGTTATCATCGATAACACGGATTTTCCCCGTTTGAACCTTTTTATTCCAAAAAAGGTAAAATCTCCAGAGCTTTCGGGCGCGTACCTTGCGCCCGTCTTCAGTGAAAAAAATAAAATATCACTTCGTCGACTGTCCAGCCAGTCAACGGTTCAGCAAGCTCATCCGCTAGACCGTCCGGGCTGGCAACATCAGCTATCAGGTACTACCTTGTACCCGTCCAGCGTCCGTCGCCTGCCCATTCAGTCCCGCGGAGAGCGAGCTTCCAAACCGACCGACCGGGACAGTGACGTAACATAAAATCATATGTTGTATGTTTTATGTTACGTCACTGTCCCGGTCGGTCGGTTTGGAAGCTCGCTCTCCGCGGGACTGAATGGGCAGGCGACGGACGCTGGACGGGTACAAGGTAGTACCTGATAGCTGATGTTGCCAGCCCGGACGGTCTAGCGGATGAGCTTGCTGAACCGTTGACTGGCTGGACAGTCGACGAAGTGATATTTTATTTTTTTCACTGAAGACGGGCGCAAGGTACGCGCCCGAAAGCTCTGGAGATTTTACCTTTTTTGGAATAAAAAGGTTCAAACGGGGAAAATCCGTGTTATCGATGATCGCATATGTGCACAACACCCCGTAAAAGAAGTTTTTTCAATTATTTGCAATAAAGTTGGTGAATTGAATACAGTGTTGCTATTTCCGTGTTTGCAGCGTTTATTATTCTCCGGATGACACGCAATCCCCTATGAGACACACACACTCTAAAAGTTTGCAGGTTACATAATAGGTTACTGTGACAAGAGTTCTTGCTTGACGAGTTTCGTCCATACACTACAGCTATGAGATATTTAAAAATATATGCTAACAAAGTAGACCTTTTACTCAACGACGTTAATTGGCGATCATTGCTCGACACTGTGGACTGATGTAAGCGTTTATAGGACAATTCGCCGGGTACAACTACATTCGCGGATGCATAGGCAGAATTGCTCGTAACGGCTTCAATAATATAACAATATACAAGATGGGCGCAGAACATCGTGCCATATGTCATCGGATTGCAAGAAGTCAGCTGTTTCGAGGGCATGCGTACATGGAAGACCAAGTGACAATCTGCATATGCTACGGCGATCGATGCAATAGCAATAGGGCAGCCCGAAGCGGTTCTTATTCCCACGTTGGTATAAAATGCCAGTTCTTAATTGCGCTGTATTCAACTGTACTCTACGGACTGAATCAGTAAAGCATACTTCTTATCCCTTCTATCTTGCTTCAAGGCAGCAACGGAGTATCATCCTTGGATTATTTTCGAAGGAATGCCCAAATTACATTATTATTTTATTATCCCGTCTAGGCAGATTAAACTGCGAGACGTTGTGCAAACAAAAATTTCCTTGCGCGGATAACTTTACAGAGAGCAATGTTATGTTAATGGCTTTAAGTGCTGCCGTAGGTACCTCTGCTGGTTGATGAGCCAGAAGACCATTTGTGACAAAACATTATTCTCGTTAGCAACAAAATTACGAGTAATGATAGAATAGTTAACTTTCTTGCTGCGTACCTTAATTGAGTTGAACTTCTATCTGTCATGATGGAATGTACGGCTTGAGCCTGTTGGAAATCGAAAACGTGTCTGAAAGTATATCGAAAACAACGCCCTACCAGCGAATGGATGGCCAGTTATTAGGGAAATATTTCAGAACACTGTAACCATCGTAGCTTTCGGAACTACCCTATTCCGTCTTCAACGAATGGTAATGGTGGTGTTTTATTCGGAAGGAAAAATTTCGGAATAAAACGTCACCATTAACATTCGCTGAAGATGGAACAAGGTAGTTCGGAAAGCTACGATGGTTACAGTGTTCTGAAATATTTCACTAATAACTGCCAATCCGTTCGCTGGTAGGGCGTTGTTTTCGATATACTTTCAGACACGTTTTCGACTTCCAACGGGATCAAGCCGTACATTCCATCATGACACATAGAAGACCCGTTACAAGACATCAAATTTTTGAACTTCTATCTTCAGAAAGCGGAATGAAAGCTTGGTTAGAAATATCAGGAGTCCTTCAAGAGCTTATATAAGTTCTTCTGGCCGCATAATATCAATTTTTGTTTTGTACCTTTGCCTACCTCAAATATATGACCCTTAGAGACGGCAGATTGGGCCAAGCAATGTCTCCATGTTAAACCGTTTGCCATTCCATTTCGTGACTTCTCTCTTCGTACATGCACAAGGTGTACTTTACATAATCAGTTTGTGGAGGCATCTCTCGTTTTACTCCTTATCATCTCACTTTGGATTGTACCTGTGCTTCTGAATTGTAACAAACGCACTTCCGTGAGCGGGTAAGTCTACTCAGGCTAACAAATCTTCGAAAAACAGATGATGGATTTCGGTGATAAAACAAATTATATCGGCTCTAAATCTTTTGGCTCTAAATTAAAACATTCACTAGCATCAATAAAACAGATATTTTCCGTGACAAAGAACGACATCAATTAAACAGATCTAATAAAGCAGATTAGCTGAAGTCATAGCAACGAACGAAGAGAGGACGGTTCACTTATATCAAAAACAAATATTATTGAATCATCTGAAAGGGACGGAAGGTATCTTGAACTACCAATAACAGAGAAGCGATTAACCTGCCGTACCCAGAATGGAGAAAGGGGCATTTTTGAACAGGTGTACAAATGACAGAAGAAGCTTTGAGAAAAGCATAGGTGTTTCGCCAAGCTAAACTAAACTGAAAATCATCAAACCTTTGAAAACTAGCCAGCATATATTTATTGAAACTAAGTAAATCTTTCAGACGCACTGGAGGAAAATTTGGGGGAAATAAATAAGCTCTGGCATAAAACATAATATTCATCGCCTGTTCCATATCTGTTCTATGACGATTAGTACTGTGTGAAAACAGCAGAATACCCGTTCATCAATGCTTTACTTCCAACAGCGTAGCTTTGGGGACCACTCTTGGTCCCATCTTCAGCGCAAATTCAGGACTCAGCGTATCACGCAAGTATAACAGTCACGAGTGAAGACTGTTAATGAAACAGTCTGTCAATGAAAAAGACTATTTCATTGACAGTCTTCACTCGTGACTGTTATACTCGCGCGATACGCTGAGCCCTGAATTTGCGCTGAAGACGAGACCAAGAGAGGTCCCGAAAGCTACGCTGTTGGAAGCGAAGCATTGATGAACGGGTATTTTGCCGTTTTCACACAATATGAAACTGAAACCCGTGAGAAATCCAATATTCAACATGACGATTAGTAAATCTTTTGCGTGACGTCTGGCTTAACTGCTTCGACGAAAATGCCTTGACACTTCCAAACAGAAACTTATGCAACCCAAGAATTGGCAACCAAAACAGGAAGTAACTAGGCATCAGCAGTTCAAGTTGGCGCAGGTAGTTTAATATTAACCTTACCGTAGATTCGAAGGTTTTGCGCCGTCTAATGAAACTTCCGCTTGCCTTGCTTGCTATTATTGTCGGAAACATAATATCTGGAAAACTTGCATACCTAAAGCTAGCTTCGTTTGCTGACACGGAATGGTACCGTAGACATTTCTGGGAACTTATTTCTAAGCTTTGTTAATGGTAATTTTGAAATCATTTAAGCTTGTTCTTCTCTTCACGGCTTTCTCACGTTTGTCGTCTGTACTCTGTAATAAAGTAACACGTGCCCTACCAACTGGTGGATGAGCAGGTTATTAAAAGATGTACAGAGAACGAGTCACTTAGATCTTTCTTCGAAGCTTTCGGAACCGTCTGGTTCCGTCGTCAGCGAAAGGAAGCTTCGTCCGTCCTTCCTTTCGCTGATGACGGAACCAGACGGTTCCGAAAGCTTCGAAAAATAATCTGACTCGTTCTCTGTACATCTTTTAATAACCTGCTCATCCACCCGCTGGTAGGGCACGTTTTACTTTATTATAGAATACAGACGACAAACGGGAGAAAGCCGTGAAGAGAAGAACACCCTCAATGAAACAATTCCCCGTTACCAGACATCCAGTTTTCAAGATCATTTAAGCTTAAGGATACGCACAATATTAACATGTGCCTCCTAAAGTGTAAAACAGACCAGGTGGATCCAATCTCTACAGTAGCTTTTTCAGTTTGTAGAAGAGATATGTGTACTGTTTCAATGAACTCTGCTAAAGGGCAATGAACGCTTCTGAAAGCCTTTGATTGCATACTTTGACTTTAAAAGTGCACGTATCAGTAAAGAGAGCTTGCTGCTAAGGGCTATTGCGCCAGTATATTGAACATGGCATATGTAGTAGTGCTTTTCTGTTTGGAAAGGCCTCAAATTCCATGGTGAACGATGTTGCCGGTATTGGTCGAGTGGCGGGGTCTCAGATACTTGGAAGAAATGACAGTATGATGACAATCAGTCATAGCTAGAATACCATATATCTGCACGTGCAAACGAATGACAGAGCAGGAAGGATTTCTCCATTTGGCTGCTGGAAAGTGGTAGGCAAAGCGGAGTGACATCTGTTTTAGCCTAGAAGCGCGCCTGGTGTCTCTTCTTAAGCTTGTTAAGCGGCTTCCTGTTGACCTGTCAACAGACTACGAAATTTCAATGAGCTGTTCAAAGGCATAAGAACTAATTGGACCCAACGGCAGTTCGCACACGTCGTTTCGTCACCAGCTGTGTGTCAAAACCGTCATATGTAGCAAATGCCACCATGGAAAATAACAACGACACTTGCGACCAGAAGTATCCGGACTTCCGATGAGCAGATGACTTGAAGACATTAGAGACGCGCTCAGGCCGACACCAAGATCAGAGCTAACGTAGCAAATTGTCTTCTCAACGTTGTTCCACGTGTCCCATTCGCTTCCTGCCACCATATTTCAGCCGTTCATGTTAACGACCTGCTTCTTAAGTCTTAACGCCTTAGTATTTACAATAAGTGTCTCATCAATAGGTAGGTCATGAAGCCATCTGCATTAGGTAATGAAGATAAGCCAATTCTCATTTCACTAACGCATCAGCATTCGTACGAGGTGTTTATGAAGTTCACTTAGCGACTGGAACAGTCATTCATGGCTATCACTCAGCCCCCTTCTTGCCACATTGCATAGACTTTTCCGTAAGCTAAGAGTTTTGAGATTACGTATTAATACCGTACGAAAATGTACCTATCCAAGAGCACAGATGTTTTTTAACTCAAGGCGGCAGAATAGGAACTGCAAGCGATAAAACTGAGCATTCAGCAGTATGCACGTCCCGAGGTCAGCGTTTAGCTAGAACAGTTTCAGCGATTAATTTCCTTGGGTAAGTTTCAACAGTGAAACGGCAGTTCAGCTTTGTTATCACGCTACAACAAAATGGAAATTATACTAATGTGTTAGGACATTGGTTGTGCAGTCACACACTTATGCTATTTAGCAATGTTAGCATAAAAGTGGACTTCCGTGCACTGGAATTTTGTAAAGTGAAGTACTAATGCTGGCCGCAGCCTTGCTAGGAAAAAGTAAGGGCAATAAACGCTTTCATCCATTTGGGATGTTAACGCCCTGAAAGTATAAAGGATCCTGCATAGCAAGCACAGCAAGTACTGAAGCTGAATTCAATTGTAAGAAATATCGTTCTTATTGAATTGCACTTTTCCTACATGAATTTGCAATCACATTATTATTTATAACCTGGTTATTTTTGTTACTTCTAGCGGTATGCTCTAGTTACAACTACGAACCTCTGACTGAGCAAAGTACGTTTGCTATTTCGTTTGAATAGATACCCTCTGCTCTTGTCTGTACTGTTAATAAAACGTTCTACAATTTACAGACGCAGAATCAATTTATAAATGCTAACTCCGTCACTTAAACGCGCGTGTGTGGCCAGATATCAGCAACAAACGGATTGTTGTGGAATAGAAATTAAACTGCACAAATAGATCTTCTTGTTTTTGCTTCTTCCTTTTATTTGTCAGCCGTTCGCTCTAAGTCCGAAATCGGCTGAACAAGATCTGCGGTAGGCTACGTCACGAGAGTTAATGCAAGCATGCCGTGATTATTGAATGTTGGCGGTGAGGTGAAGATTCTTTAGCCAGTCTGAACAAGCTAAAAATACGACTTTTCCATTTTGCATCTTGCTCATTGAGGTGTTGTTTCTGCACCCTACGTTTTTCGAATTGGTCAACATGAGCTCTCATTGCCGTAAACTTTTTACAGCAGCAGCGCATTTTGAACCTATCGGTTTACGGGTGGCAATTTCAATCATGGCGGAAGCAGAACATTCGCAATGGCTGGAAACTCTGTTAATATGAACGCAAGAAATAAGCGCAAATAAATTAACTGCGCGCTCAGGTGGGATATGCGATCGAATGGAAATACGTTAGACTCATACATTCTCCTACAGCTGGCGTGTCATAGTAAATCAGTTTTTGCGCCAACCAACATTCCGATGCTCCTGTAGAAAGCTTCAAAATAGTGTAAGTTATTCAACTATTAGCAAGACTTGTAGCCTGGATTTTCCAAACTGAAAGCTCACATTTCGTTCTACTGGAACTGCCACCGCCTCCCTGGGATGCTCGACAAATTACAACCATGTCCAAGCTTGCAATGACAAAGTTCCTCCCCATTTCTTGGCTCTTGAACAGCGGTGAATGGAAGCTGCTCTTATGCGCCACAATAATAAACAAAGCGAGAATCAAAAGTGAAACCAATAGTGACGCTGAAGTGCTGATCAGGCGCCGATGGTGTCTTACCATCTCCACTAGACAATGGTTTTTGCCCAACTGATTCTGTTAAGATAAGTCAGCTGTTAACGCGGTTTAAACGGTCAAAAAGCCCTTATCGCTGTGAAAAAATATCCAGTTTTTGACTTTGGACTTTGAATGCGTCTGCTCAAACTGTCTTCACTTTAAGCGATGATTTGCTTGTTCATGAAGGAAGGACCACCAAAGAAGGGCGGCTGAAGTTAACTCACGTCTTGGCTAGTCCAAGAGAGCATGCATAACCTCTTTCTTTGAGAATACTGATACGGCTGACTTTTTCATTCTGTGATACCAACGCCAGCGTTGTTGACGCTAAAGCTTCCTGTACGTTCCGACAGCTCGCCACCTATCAGTTCGCTTGGCCTGATTGTTAAAAGCTTTTTAACCTTGCCTTCTCCGTTTGTACATGCCTGCGTAGAAAATAGAATGAGTTTCTTAAATTCTGGTTGTGCAAGCTTAAAGCATCGGAATGGTTTGATCTGAGTTGAGAAATCTTGTCTTCGTTTCCTTGCTCTTGGCAAAAAATGGCAAGATTTCAGCAGCGCAGCATCTAAATTGAAACCATATGTTTATTCAAAACTATAATTAGCATTAACTGCGCTTAGCTAGCTTATGCATGTATAGCTCGATCGTTTGGCCCCAGTTCAAATGCTTACTGAATGCTTAATAGACCATATATATATATATATATATATATATATATATATATACTTTTCGCAATGTATCAATCCATTTATCAGTGGACTATTTTGCTTTCGTGAATTTTAGATGCTTCTTTATTCCATTCTCGCTGGTGATGAGATGACGGGACAGAGAAGCTCTCGGAAGTTACGAAAATAATATACTATACCAAAAAACGGGCTAATTCATAATAAGCATAATAAAAATTTGCGTTCATTAAGTACTCACCTGCTTTCAGTCAAATATGCATGTAAAAAAGCATTTCACACACACGCACACATATCAAAGATTATACCCGGTAATCCCCCGTTCATGAAAAAATCATTTATTTGCAAAGCTTTCGCACACGCACACGCACACACACACACACACATATATATATATGCATCAAAAAGGTTATACAGTATCCAACAGCTGTATATGATGTGTTAAGAGAATACGCAAATATATATATATATATATATATATATATCATGTTTTCTTTCTTCTTTACGTGTTGCCTATGTAAGGAGAAATTTTTAATTGGGTAACTTAACCGAACGACGTAGCATTCGGGAGAAACGACTCCCGTCCTCAGTGTCAAGTAATATCTAAGAGATAGATATTACTTGACGCTGAGGATATATATATATATATATATCCTCAGCGTCAAGTATATATATATATATATATATATATATATATATATATATATATATATAATCATTTTGCTCTTGCTGAATGCCCGGTTTTAATTATACTTTTTCCTAGTTTAAACAATGGGCTTCTGCACACGGGGTATGATCTCATCTTTGTGAGTAAAACACGGCTAAACACCCGTGACTGAGCAGCTTTTTATTCCTATGCGAAGCTTTCGAAAACCTCTCTTGTTTTCGTCATCAGCGCTTTTCAACAACGAGTCATGTAATCTTGTAGTCTGTAGGTATCAAGGTCCTGTAGTATCAACCTTGATACTACAGACTACAAGATTACATGACTCGTTGTTGAAAATCGCTGATGACGAAAACAAGAGAGGTTTTCGAAAGCTTCGCATAGGAATAGAAAGCTGCTCAGTCACGGGTGTTTAGCCGTGTTTTACTCACAAAGATTTTCCTAGCTTCAGAGATTATTTCGGCTCGTCAAGCCATTTGCAGTTATTACGCGTCTCAGTTAGAGGTACTCTTCATTTCACATCATTTAGCAGCCACACAGGGATAGGATTCATTAAAATCAGCATAACAGTAAGAATGATGGACTTGAGTACGGCTTGTGCCCGTCTGGAAGTTAGTCGTGTCTGAGAACATATCGTCAGCAACGCCTTACTGCCGCCTGGATAGGTAGCTATTAGGACTAGTTGCAGAACACTGTGAAACCATGGTAGCTTTCAGAAATGCCATGTCCTGTCTTCAGGGAATCCTAATGTTAAACATTTAGAAGTCATCCAGTTTCTAACGTAATCGCATGAAGAAAGTTTAAAAATAAGGAGTTCATATGAAGTTGCCTTAAAAAAGATATATATATATACATGGATACGTCTAAATGCCTGTATCACGTACTCTCCCAATGGAATCAGTGCGGGTACCTTTGCACTGAAATGTGCGACCATGCCAGCGTTTTTTCACTATGAACTGCCCTTTATGCACATATTCTTCTTACCAGGCAGCCGTTTCTAATGGACAGTTTTTGTTCGTTGATAATATATATTTACAGGGCGCTCTGAATCCGCATCAACCCGTCCCAAAAATTCCGCAAGTGAAATATCAGTAAGCGGAAAATATTCCTGCAAAGCAACCTGACCCGCAACAAGGACAAAATGGAAACGTACGTACCCCGTCGCCAAATCACTTGTATCTCACGTATGCGTCATGCGGTATATGTAAAATATAGGAAGGACAAAGATTCGGGACAGAACGTAGCAATGGCTTGCGATATAACAGAAGAGACTATATGTTTACATGCAAGTCTTCTCTCTCTCGCTCGGCATAGGGCGAGTCCATTTCCGGTGTTAAATGGAACGAATAAACAATTGAGACAATATCTCATTGAATGGAACGTTTTAATTAATAATTATGTGCAGCAGTGAGTAGAACAATGTGCCCTGTAAATACTGGAGTATTTTCATAATTTCACGTTTTCTTATGTTTTTTCTCTCAGATAAACTAACGTCACGTCTGACGCCGGACAAGAAATCTCACTATAGTGATGTCAATATGAGATCGTGATATACACACAGGCACATATATATATATATATATATATTTTTTTTTTTCTTCTTTCTTCTTTCTGTTACATACCTATATATATATATATATATGTATAGGTATGTAGCATAATATAACTATTCACGTTTTGAAGGTGGAACGCAACATTCCTGAAAGTCATGCCCTCTGCCAAATTTCTTCTCCTTTTTCAACTCCATTTCACCAACAATTCATGGAAAACTGAAGAAAGTGAATGCATCTATAAGCTTCAACGCAAGATGTAATCAATCTGTGTTCTCAAAGTATCTTAAATTCCCTATCCTCAGCAGACTAAAGCTGGGCAGAGGTGGTTAGGCGGTCTGTCTCGGCAGTTTGCAAACCTTGAAGAAAATGCCATCGGTGCATGCATAGCCAAATAATTCCAATTCTGCCTCTGTTCACATGACGTTCGGCCATTGTAGCTCGTCGAAACGTTCTTCGGGAACGTACAACTCTCAGTGGCGCGGCGGCGGGCTCACTTTAGCCTTGGCCAACCGCGTTCCCGCTTGGCCAAGCGGCGCTTTCGCGCCTTCTAGCATTAGCGCGGAACTCCGCCGTGCTTCTGCAGGGAAGGAACCGAACGATAGACGCGCTGAGGCTTGCCGCCATATAGGGCCGACTAGAGAAGTTAATCTTCGTCGCCACACGCCTTGTAGAGGACTTTAGCTGCTAAGCCTAAGTGGTGCCATAGCACAAAGCGAGTGCGTGAACTTAGGGTGACGAAAAGCTTTCGTTCCTCCATTAAGAGTTCCTCTGCAGTGCTCCCATTACGTACGCGAGCTACCGTTGGTATCAACTGCGTTGACTTGAAACGCTCGTACGATAACCATGATCACTTTTGCAGCTATTCCGCTTTTGGGCTTCTCACCCTGATCCCGTCTGTTGTTCATCGCAATGTGGCAACGAAATTCCGTTTGAACAAAGCGCAACCATTTCAGCCTGTTGTCTCCTTTAATCGGCATTAAAGTGTCACCTAAGCGGCCCTTTGTACATCGATCGTTGCCGCCGCTTGGATCTCGCCGTTCGAGAAAGGAGCAGCAGTTCAGCTCCGTTAGTGACTTTCGGCAGAGTCCCCAACCCACGGCCGATCGCGGTCTACGTCCCTTGACGATCCCTACGAAGTTCAACGCGTCGACGCATTTTGCCCTCTCAAGCAGCGCCTCTTGAACGCCCAGACGCTCACCTACGCCTTATCTCCGCAAATGGCCTTTCGTCGTGCTTGCTTGTGTAATTTTCGAATCGGGCCTGCCAGGGTCGCATGGCATCACGATGATAATGATTTGCATAGAGTCGACAGTCAGTGCGCACATTTGGCTCCGCAGCAGAGGCAGTGAGATAAGAATGATTGCGATACTGACTGGCAGCCTGGGGATGCATGCCAGCGCTCAGCATACCTTGCCACTTTTATTGCGCGGAGGTGAGCCCATCCTTGAGGCAGGCCTAACTGGAAGCGCTCCGCAGCTACGACCACCCTCTAAGGAGTGACCTTTCGGCTTGCAGCAACCAAGTGAGGTTTCTATGCTCTCTTTGGACGTGACAGCAATTTGGACGCCGCTTTATATATTATACATACGTACATATATTGGGCAACTGTTGCTCTTTTGACGTTGACCTACGCGCTTTGGTCGCGAGAGCGCTGGCGCCGGCCGTCGACTTACTTTGCTTCTTGCCGGCGCTGTCTGCACCCGTTGGCTATGGTCTAATTTGCATAGCGATGGGTCCAACGGGTCATCGGGCAAAAGAAGACGGATCATTTGACCTGCGCATACGTGGTCGGTAATGTCCTTAGGCCGAACAACGACCTAGTGACGGCACGTGGCGGGTGGAAAGCAATTCAGTGGTGTTAGCCGCTTGGGGGTTGACGCTAGTATAGCAGTTGCTCTGAAGGCGTATGGAAAGGTCCACAACGTGCGCATGTGCATGTACATCTACACGGCGGTATATATGCACACACATATACGTACACATACGCCTACACGAACATTACCATTTCCTCTCTCCTTCTCTCTTTCTCTCCCTGTTTCGCTCTATCTCTCTCAATCTCAGTCTGGCCAGTTCTTACAGGTTGATGTCACCCGCTTATCGCACGCTTGTTTTCCCTTGCTTGTTGCGTCCTTCTCTCTCTCTCTCTCTCTCTGTGCTTCCTCTTTCTCTCCCTTCTCTCCCTCTCTCTCTCTCTCTCGCAGTCGCCGAGGGAGTCACAATCTTTCTGCCTCTCTTCGCGGTCACCGAAAGGCGTTGCTGAGCAGTGAAAAGGCACTAGCGGCAGTAAGTCGTCGTCAACGACTGCCATATGTCCCGTCATGTCGTCGTTGTCGTCGTGTTCGTCGCGATGTCGTCTCTCTGTTCTCTCTGACTCTCTGTTAGCGCGTATTGGCATGCTATCTGGCAGCCTCATCGGCGGCGCCTCCGCTTTTTGTTTTGGTGTCGTCTTCTTTTCACTTTGCCTCTATTGCAGGCTCCTGCTTGGCATTTTCCCTTTGGCTATGCCCATTGCAGCCATGTCCAAAAACGCTGCGGCCTATATGGCTCCGTTGGCCACTTGCAGTCCTCTATCGTCGTCATCATCGTCGCCGTCTTCTTCTTCGTCCACTTCGTCGTTATCTACTGCTTCTTCATCTTCTTCTGCTTCCTCTGCATCGTCTTCGTCGTCGTCCTCTTCCTCCTCGCCATTGTCGTCGTCGTCGTCGTCGTCGCCAAACCAGCAGGTAGCTAGCGAGTCGCCCAAAAGTTTGAATTGCCCAAGTCGACTTGTTCCCATCTCAGACAGCCATGATTCTCAAGTGCGTCGGCTTGGCCTGCGACTGCCCCAACTTTGTGGCCAGCACCGTTAACACCCGCTGCTGTAGCCGCTGTCACCACAGCTGGTTGTCCCACGGTAAGCGGGCATGCGCCCTTCCAAGGGTCACCCCTTTCTTTTTCATCTGTTTTGCCTCGCCTTTTATCTGAGCTCGCCTCGACTGGCCACATAGCCAATTTTTCTGGCCGTTTGAACTGCTGTTCCCCCCCCCCCCCCCCCCCCCCCATGAAGATAAGATTAGAGGAGACGACCCGCCGTCGGGGCGACGTTCCCAAGGGGAGATGGGATGTCCAAAGCTGTTTGCATAGTGGTCCTTGATCGGCATTCCTATTCTACCGTTTGCTATTTCCCGCCGCCGCCGTCGTCGTCGCATCCGAAAGGGTTGGGATCACTCTGCCGGTCCATTTGAGAGGTTCCCGCTTTGAATCAATTTGCATACGGAGTTGCGGGGTGGCCCCTTCGGGCGGAGGCAATAGTACGGCACGGTTGTGCGAGCCGACGAAGACAGATAGAGGGGCTCTTCGATGGAGGGAAACAAAGAGGAGGCAGCCATTCTGCGTGATCACCGAGAGCGCGTGTCAGTTGTCGACGTTAACGACAAATGTGATTTCCTTTTCGTGTGCCATTCTTCGCTTTCTTTTCCGTTTGCCTCCTCGCCTGTCGTCGTCAGTCGCTGTTGTGGCTGGGCAACGGCAACGGCCGTATGTCCCCCTGTGCTTATGTGCTCTGTTCTCCTTCTCCTTCGCTCCGTTGGGGTGGGGGGATGACAACGATGAGCGTGTGCCATCCGTCTGGCACCGAGGCACGCTGCCGCGCAGCTGTCCGAGGACGTCAGTCCCCGACACGTTGGCTATTCAAAGCCGACGCTGACACGATCGTTTGTCACTAACGCTTGGACGTCAGACTGCCAACGGAAAATGCCGCCGCGGAACTTCCTATGGCGGCGTGTCATTGCCGCCAAAGTTTCGTCCGCCTCAATATCTCGTCTGGTCCGCCTTTTAGCTTCCCAAGCAAAAGTATGGACTTTGGCCTCGCCTTTACGCGTAACTGTATCCTCCAAGGGTCAATGTCTCGTTGGCAAAACTTGCTGGAACGCTTACAAGTTCTTTTTATACTTTTTCAGTCATGCCCTCGCTGAGATCAAGAAAACTCAATGCTTTACAAAAATAGTCTCCTGATTTACATGCTGGAAGGAACTTGTTTACATATATATATATATATATATATATATATATATATATATATATATATATATATATATATATATATATATATATATATATATATATATATATATATTCCATACGACCTCCATGGGGAATAAATAAATAACTCTGTATACATGTACGCATACATATCCCATCCCGCAATATATATATATATATATGTATTCTTGAGTACAAAGTGCCTGGTAATGGTGTAGTATAAGATAATTTTCTTTAGTGACATAACCCATGAAACTAAAGATTATAAATTATTAATACAATAACTACTTATTATTACGATAACTGTATTAGGTAGTTGAAGAAAAGTTTGTATATATATATAATGGTTTTTTAAAAGTTCCGTTCCATATATATATATATATATATATATATATATATAAAATGGTGTTGTATTTTTTGGACGATCGCACTGTTCTTTATTTCGAAGTCTTGGTAGCAGAGCTTTCGGGAGCTGTCTTAACCCGTCTTCAGAGCAAAAGGCTTAGCGGAAGTGCGTACCGTAGGCAGTCCTGTAGTGTCCGTAAGATCACTTTTTTATCAGGAACGATCTCAGGCTGTCTTATAAGCATTTACTTTTTCAGAATATATAGGTAAACATAAATATATTATTAAATTGATTTTGAAGACGGGCAAGGCTTCGTTGTAGCAAAGAAAAGGGCAGTTGGCCTGTTCAAGCTCTATTATCCCTCAAACGCATGGCATTCAGGACTCCACTTGTAGCGTCGTCAGGGAGACTATTCTTCAGTAAGCATTGTCATTCATTGCATTATCGAGGAATAGTCGCTCTGAAGACGTGACATACGAAGATCCAAAAGTTACGGAGTACTAAGTAAGAGCATAGACGACAACAACTACAATGTCAAATCGTTTAAGAAGAGCATGTAAGCATACATAGATACATATTGGAATGTTACGGCTGAAGCGTCCGTTGAGTTATGTTCACTAATAGCTGTGAGCACACCAAGACAACCAGCCACTGGTTTGGTTGTTTTGGTGCTCTCACAGGTATCAGTGAACAGAACTCAACGGGCGCTTCAGCCGTAGTCTTCCAATATGATCCACCAACCCATTACAAAGACACCAGTTATCAAACATAGATACATACGTATATTCGTTGAAAATTGAGTTCTTTGTGACGCGATGAGTTGTATATATATATATATATATATATATATATATGTATGTAATTTCCTTTGACGAGACGTATGTATATACACACAAATGTTTATGTACCTGAAGGGGCTGCGTGCTAGCAATATTTAAACGAATGGACCCTCAAAAATGGAGCACTGATGAGGTACGTCGAAGGACAGCTATGGGTCAATTTACATACGCCCCCTACCCTGAGCGACCGTATGCGCGGCCTCTGCTAGGCGAAGGAGTTTCACATCCAGTTTAGATAGGCCGTCCCTGCCGCGTACGATGGCCAATGTGTGTTGAGCACCTTTTTTCCTATCCAGTAGTTTTGACTTTGTCGTTGCCTGAAGGCGACCGTCCTCCGCGGACCGCTTTTCGCGGGACGGCGAACAATTGGCTTTTTTGGGTCCGCCGGCCGGGACGACCACGCTCGCGCGCCCCGCTAATTCAAAAAGGTTGTAAATCCAATTTTTTCTAAAAATTGCGGCGCCTATTTGAAGGTAGCCCTTTTTTACAGGCATTCCAATGCTGGAGCGCATGCGTAAAAATAATTTGGCGAAACGGTTGTAATTCGCCGATGTATTGCAATCATACTTTCTTTGTTCTGTGTATATGCGTCTGCTGGGCATACGTGCATTGGGGCTATTGGCTGCCTGCCTGCCTGCTTAACGATGCGTCGGATACGCTTACTGGATTTACACAAGTCTAATTCGCTGATGCGTCGGTGCACCTTACCAGTTCGCGTAAAGGTTTACTCGTACACATAGGGAGTGGCGGAGATTTTCCGCTTTTAACATCAGCGTAAATGCATACGTAGAAGTGTGTAGGCATTTCACATTTACCAAACTGACAGATAGTATATAAACGCGTATATATATATATATACACAAATGAAGTCACTGAGAAACGGTAAGCTCCCGTTATGAGATGGACTTTTGCAGCACC
Organism: Trichuris muris; assembly: GCA_000612645.2. Taxonomy (NCBI): domain Eukaryota; kingdom Metazoa; phylum Nematoda; class Enoplea; order Trichinellida; family Trichuridae; genus Trichuris; species Trichuris muris. The sequence continues at coordinate 24,926,971 of CBXJ02000282.1, read as the reverse complement.
TCGCAATAACATGTGAATCGCCAAATCATCAAAAATCAGATATTCGGTTATACAAAGTAGCGTATTAATAAATACAAATAACGTATATGTACACATATTTGTGGCTGTATAATATGTATGATAATATGTTCTGTTCAGTTCGTATGTTTTCACTGAATAGGGGGTGTCCATTACGGTAATGCACTATTAATACAATGCTTTAGGGCGGTGAATGACGGCGGCGTAATTCATGTATTGTGTATGATTGAACGTGACGAAAAGCTTTAAAACATTCCTATAACGTGATTTTTCATGTATCATCATGACTATGCTACCTGAAAGTACCAAAAGCTCTGCTTATGGTGTACCAAATCCAAATTAGCGTAAAATGCGTACTGTTAACCACTGATGCGAAAACATGTAATCCCTGCATGCAAAAATGTTCTCACTCTGCAATCCTGAGTGTATACCAAAATTTCCTTGTTTTAATTAGCTGACAATGCTTAATGTCCCCTAATAATGAATAAATGTCGAAACGACCAAGTGAATAGGAAGTCGCTAGAAGAAATGGTCAACCTCCATCGTATTCATTTGTTGGTGAGAAACTGCCGACTTCTTCATTCCTCCATTGTCTGCTGGATTATGGTTATTTTTAGATGATTATTATTTAAACGCCTACGTACATACCAGCGTACCCAAATTTCTTGGTTAATAAATAGCGACAGTTGATTGTGTATACATAATCAACCGCAAGTACTAAGTAGTTATGAGAATGTATATATATATATATATATATATATATATATATATATACATCCCCATAAATAACTAGTACTTACGGAAACTTACTTATGAGAACTAATGCGCCCGTTCATAGGGCGCATTAGTTCACATCTCGTGTTTAGAAATCCTAGTTTTAATATATATATATATATATATATATATATATATATATATATATATATATATATATATATATATATATATATATATATATATATATATATATATATATATATATATATATAAGATAGGATGTCTTGTAACGGGTCTTGGCACGTTGAAGTATTCATGGCTTGTACCCGTTCTTGCGTATTCGCAGTGCCTGAAATTAACGGAAACAACGCCCCACCAACGGATGGATGGGCAGTTATTAGGAAAATATCAGAGCACTGTAGAAACCTTTTCAAGCTTTCGGAACGATCTTGTTCCGTCGTCAGCGATTTATTGGTTGTGTTCGATGCTGACGACGGAACAAGATCGTTCCGAAAGCTTCGAAAGGTTTACATAGTGCCCTGACATTTTCCTAATAACTGCCCATCCATCCGTTGGTAGGGCGTTGTTTCCGTTAATTTCAGGCACAACGAATACGCAAGAACGGGTACAAGCCATGAATACTTCAACGTGCCAAGACCCGTTACAAGACATCCTATCTTATATATATATATATATATATATATATATATATTATATATATATATATATATATATATATATATATATTATATATTATATATATAATATATATATATATATATATATATATATATATATATATATATATTAAAACTAGGATTTCTAAACACGAGATGTGATCTCATTTGTTTATTCCAAAAACACTGCTTCAATTTCGTGAAAATATAAGCAAGAACGTACGAAGCATTCGGCACTGACTTTGTCCCCTCAATCAGTCAGACCTTGTCCCCACTTATGCATATATATATATATATATATGCATAACTGTTTGCCAAATTTCGTATGGTCTGTGTTAGTACTTTCAGCAGGCATTTGCCTGAGTATGCGTAGCAGATGCGATGTCGCTGTTTCGCCGGAAAAGTGTTAATTAGTTGAATGTGTCACGTAATTGGCGCATGAATGTTTTTGTTCGACCTCCTTCATAGGGAGAGATGTTGGTTAAAAGTTAGCGATCGGGACGCACAAGACAGCCGTCTTATAGATCGTGCCAGTCACTAGCGTCGCTGCGAGAGAGCTAAAAAGTCGTAAGAGTCATTGCATTGGCAACTTGAAAACAAACAGCAAGTTTTGACTGCTAAGCTAAGATAGGAAGTCGTCCGCATTTTAAAGGGGATCCTAATGGGAGCTTGACGCATCGCGTCCCCTATTCGTTTCGGGAGCATCGATCTTTTCACCCGTAATATTTCTCTTTTATCCAATGGCTTTGTTTTTTAAAAAAACTTCACTCATTCTCTCTCTCTCTCTCGCTTACTATTTTTCTCGCAATGAAGCGACTCGCATATTTTCCGCGGTCCTCTCAGTTGGCTTTGTCACAATTGTTGCTTTTGAAAGCGCGCTCGCAGCGACGCACACGCGCACACTGTCCACTAATACTCTTTCGAACGTAAATCTCTTCGCAGCGGCGCTGCGATCATTCCACCGCGCTATAGGTGCACGTATTTGAAAGATGAATGACAATCGAGTTTGTTGGCTATACTGTTGCATATGGCATCGGAGCTCTGCAGAATACTGTCCTCGTTTAGAAGTTCTGGTCGTTTGAAGAGTGGGCAATTTCAGTGGCAACGGAGCGAATGACGAAGCGCGCCTGAACGTTTTTCCAACTTTTACGCTGGGCTCGCCTTTGAGACTAAAAAACGGCAGCGCGCTCTTATTCTTTGCATGGTCGTTGTCTTGGCGCTTTTCCCCAACTGCAACAACAATATGGTTCATGTGGATTTTTGCTAACGCCCAATCAAAGAATGGGCAATCAAATGGCGTCGTCAAACAGCTATTCCGACGCTATTGGCATTCTCATTTCGGAAACTCGCCTAAACGCTACTTTTAGCTTTGTCCAATCTTTACATGCTTGTAGTGCTGCGTCCAAACGTCCCACTAAAATGCTATTGGCCTTTTCATACGCTTTTGTTTGTCGGAATGCCGAAAGAGCAAAAAATTTCCAATCGCTCAAGTTCACGTGACTGCATTCCTCCATTTGCATACGCCTGGGCAGCGTAACTAATGTTCAAACTATGAGAGACAATTCTACTTCCGCTGGTAGATCAGAGACTAGGGAATTGCCATCTGGTATTTGAGCTTGTCATAGTTTGCTTCCCTGATCGATTAAATTGAAAGTGCAAATATCTTGTGTTATGTTGCTAGTGATGGGCAGGGAACACGCTGAATATAGCACTTGCTTTGCCCCTAGCAAGCTGTCACTTTTTTGAACAACAGGAACGGGGAAACGACGTGGGAGAGGAGCAATCACCTTGACACACAATTTGCTTACCTAGTTCTGTAGTTCTAAGACATACGCATTATTTGTGTGTTATTACCTATCTTTAGACACGTTGATTGCTCAGAGACCCCTATGTGAAACAGTGGGCTACTCTAAACTGCCATTAAGTGAAAACAAGCTTTTTCATACCTGTATTGGTGATGCTCCAGTCGTTAGAACGAGTTGCGTCAGAACATTGTCCCCTTGAAATGAAGTCTCAAAGTTACAGCAGGTTTAGGAATGCCAATCGGTTTCGTTCGCTGAACCCTGCTGACATGTTAATTGTAATGATTCAGGTCTCCACGCAGGTTGTCAGGAAATCTTGGCTAACGTAAGAAATATTGTAGACTGGTTCCAGCTTTCGTAATTTTCAGTATCCGACCTCATCCTCATGCTGAAAACGTCACCTTACGAGTCTCTTGGATCCTCCACTTCCGTGTCCATAAGCCCTTCGGCAGTTTTCGACCTCGTTTTCATGGTGCTCTATGGGTCGCAGGCTATTCCTGTTCAATTGAAAATCCTCCTTGACCGTCTTCTGTCCGTTGTGGACGCAAATACGCGCCTGTCGCTTTTGGACTCGTTTGGATGGTCAGTTGACGACTACGCGCGTGGCTACATTCTTCAGGTAGGATCAATCTTCGGGGACGAACCCATCCACCGCCGAAGTTCAGCAAAAACGCGAACTTTCTTTGCAGGATCGACTTGGTCACAAGTTGCTCTTTTGGAACATGTGCAGTCGCTATGAAGAGCAACTGATCCTGCCACAGTTTCTTAGATTTGCAGAAACGAAACCGCTGGTTATGAAGATGATGGGACTGGGACAGTCTCCGTGCCTATCTCCATTCGGTGGACCAACGGATATCCGTCGTGGACAACAGGATCTAAATCCCTTGGCAAATTCTACTTTAATGGACGTAGCGAAGAGTAGAATTACCGGGCTTTCTTCCGATAGCAGGGAAGGCGACGATGGTGGCAACTTCTTGCTGCCGTACGATTCGTCAGAGGCGATAATGCATGCAAACGAGCAGTCGCAGTACCATATGAATATCGGCTTTAGCGAGCAAGATTTGGTGGACATTGTCGGTAGGACGTGTTCAAAGTTGATAAAGAGTCAGAACGGCACCGTCGGCAGTGAACATGAAGCGTTGACTACGTTGAGCTTGCAAAATTCCGTAGCTGTGCCTGATCTGAGCTCTGTAAAATGGAAATCCTCTTCGGAAGGCGCCGAAATGGCCAATGGGTCGGAATTCATTGGCTCCAATGGCAGTCGAGGCTTTCGAAGCAGTCGTGTGGCAGAGCAGAATATAATTTGCAGCAAGGTATCGAATACAGAGATGAACAGCCAGGGAAATGACGTCCAAAAGCAGGGATTCCTGTCTGTGGTCGCCGCTGCAGCCGCAGCCGCTCCTGGAGAAGGTTTCTCGTATCCGGCCGTTGTGCCCTCTGGTACCCTGGAAATGTGCTTGCAAGGAAGTTCCTTGTACTATTCGAAGACTTTGCGTAACATACGACGGGCAGCCTCACGGTTAGTTGACCCTTTTGATCTTTTCTAAAGCTCCTTTCTTTTTCATGAGCTGTTCCCAATGCACAGCTTAACATGCTTTTCAAGAAGAGGATGCACATTAAGAATGCACAGTATTAACTGATATAGACTTACCGACGAGACGTTCGAAAGCAAAATGACGTGTAACATGTATGATAACTTTGAAAGTAAATAATTCCGCAACGACATGAAAGTCTTTTAGTTCTCTTGTTATCTAGGACATATTTCATCACATTCTCAGAACTTTCATGAGATAACTAGTCTCGTCCTCGGCGAATTAACGTCAGCTCAAATGTGATTAATTTTAATTTGCTGATGGTGGAACTTGTTATGCTCTACAAGGTCTAAGAAATAAATATAATAGTACACAAGTGAACCGGCATATAATAAGCAAGAAGGAATGAAAACTGTGTAATAATCCATTAACAGATCATACGGACAAGTTTATAACGTATTTTGAAAAGCTTGTATCGCACGCTCACGTAGCGCAATGAGACTATGCTACGCAAAGCACGTCATTGCCGATTCGTTGCGTTAGGCGAATGGGAATAATCCAACTATTTTAAAATACACTGGGAACAAACAACAGCCCGTCATAAGGAATCCAATTCTCAGTATTGACATAATTGTAATACTTATGTAAGGACAATTATCGCAGAACATGATGCTTAGGATTAACTTTCTGAGCGTCGACTGTTTGATAACGAGTTGGTAGACTTTTATATTGCAACACGGAGGAGGCCGTTCAAACTGATTTCACTACAGGAGACATAGGAACGCACCTTTCTGAACTACCACGTTTCGTCTTCAGCGTGCAGGTATAAACGGGTAGGATAAATGCTACGACATTCTGGGTATTGCTTTCTTTGCACAGCTGCACGGTTTAACTAATAGACTCATTCTTTAGATACCAGTTTATCCTTACCTTCTAAGATTTCTTATATCCTGCTTCAACGGATTAAACAGTTGAACAGTTCAAGGAACGCATTCATAAAAGGTTACAACAAAATAGTGAGAATTGCTTCACAACTTGTCATTAATCCCTAGAATTCCTATCCTTAACTATTAATGCTGGTGTAACGTTACAAAGCATCTGATTTTCAAGTGCACTTTGGGCAAAAATAATTTAGAAAACAGTGGAGCGTCGTTCACCCCGGCTAATGCTATTTATGATCAGTAAGGCAAACTATTAATAGATCTGCAATGCACAGTGTGCCATTAATATGTTTCGGTGTTCATTTAAACGGAAATGGCTTAGCTGTCGTTGATCTACCTTTGCCACCTCCTGTCGTGATGAACCATTTTTCAAATTAGGCGCTTCCATCCGTGGAATCTCTCTTCGTTGGGGACGAACCCGTTGACCGGAAAGAAGAGAGTCCAGTGCCGTGTCTGCTTGAAAACGTTTTGCGACAAAGGGGCGTTGAAGATCCACATAAGCGCCGTGCACCTTCGCGAAATGCACAAGTGCACAATCGAAGGTTGCAACATGATGTTCAGCTCGCGCAGGAGCCGGAATCGCCACTCGGCCAATCCCAACCCAAAGCTCCATTCGACCGTCCTTCGTCGCAACAGTGGTCCGTTGCCTGGATGTCGCGTCATCTCGCCTCCCTGCGCCGTTGGGAACTTTCAGCCTTTCGTTGGACAGTGTTCGGCAAGTCCGAACGCGCAGGTGCCTCCTTCGTATGACGAGATTGGCGTGGTGAGTGCCTTCCTTAAATTTACGACTGAATAAGCGACGGAAATATTGCAATGCAAATTTGCGTCCGTCCGTTTCGGCAAAGCGCAACTGAGCACGTGCAGTGGGCGATTGAACCTTTGCCGAATAAAAGTTGTTCGACTTGACGATGAATTGTTCGAAACGTTTTGCAGCTTCAGTCGATCAAAAGTGGCGGTAGCATCATGGACGTCCGAACGAGCTCATCTCCGTTGGAACGTTGCTCGTCGAGGAAAAGGAAAAGCGACCATCCAACCAAGTTGGAAGTATCCAATGCAGAAGCACCAAAGAAAGAAACGTTGGATGAGCTGACTACTTCGAGCTCAGTGGGAAAGGAAGGTGCTGAAGAGATAAAGATGGAGGTGAACGACAGGTCATTGGACTTTTACGATTCGGCGTCCAGTTTCTCCTCAGCGTGCAGTTCAGTGGACAATTCGACTACAGCGTCGCAACGAGTCGTTTATGAACCTACGGAAATGGGCGAGCCAAAAATGCTGTATCGAGGTCCTGACGTGCTCAATGGTGATTCAGATAAGGACGACAGTCCTTCGAATCTGCTCGCTCTGCGCATTCGCGAACTCTGCAACCTTCGACAATGCTACAACGTGTCAGCTTCCCAGTTTGGCCAGCAGTTCCTCAGTTCAAATGGAGATGAACCACAGAAGCAGCAGCAGCAGCAGCAGCCACACATCGGGCGTCGTATTACATCCAAGTCGGTAGGCAGCCGAACGCCGGAGCAGAATGGCACAACCGTGCGACCAATATCAGCCGACTCGATCCGAAGTGTCAACGTCGCCGTGGAGAAGGACCAGTATGATTGCAGCCAAACAGCAATTGACCAAGCAAAGCGCGAGTCGACCGCCCAAAGTAATATAGTAATAACGCGATGCAAAACGGCCGGCGGTGGAACCATTGAAATACCGATCAACGAAAAGAATCCGAGACAGTGTTCGGCCTGCGGCAAAATGTTCCAGAACCATTTCAGCGTGAAGACACATTACCAGAATGTCCACTTGAAGGTGATGCATGGATGTACGGTGCAAGGTTGTACAGCCGCTTTTCCGTCCAAGCGGAGCCGCGACCGCCACTCTGCCAATCAGAACCTTCACAGGAGATTGCTCAATGGGGGCAACGAGATGACCGAACAGGAGATCATTGGCGGCGCAAAGGAGCCGTTCCCGTTCAGTGGACTCGTCAGCAATTGTACCTCCAATTCAAGTCCGTTTTTTCCGGCCGATCTGATTAATTCAGGCGCTTTGGCCGTAGCCAGTGCCGCCTTTTACGGCGCTTTAAGAAGTCCCGTCATTCCTGAGGAATCATTGTTGCCCACTTTGTCCATGCCGGTTGTATCGCCTTACTTGGCGGGCCAATTGGCTGCCGCCGGTTTTCCTCAGGAAGTGCTACTGCAGCAACGCGCCAATTCGACCGATGGCGCTCAGGTTGATTCCTTACAATGTCAGTTGTCCAAATCGCAGGAAGTGACCCTACCTTCGGCTTGCTCATCGTCCAACGGCGCTCAACAGAAGGTCCCATGAACGCATGCGCCGACTCGTGATTGGCCCAATAGTGAAGTCTTCAGTTGTTTGACAGTTTGATTCGCTTGCACTAGTCGCCAGGAGAAAGGATTGTTCGCACATGCGCTTTCTGCTTATGGGTCCGCGCACCTACTCGTGCGCGATCGTTTACAATGGAGGCACACACGTCAGCAGCCGACTGACCATTCTGAAATTGACCATGATGGAGTCTCCTAGCAAAGCGTTTTCCATTCGAGAATGGTTGCCAACCAATTGGGCAACCATCTGTTACATGCTGCTGCTGCTACACCGACTTCTCTAGCGCGTTTTATGGGTGTTTGCCTGTTATTCCGTTTGCTCGTATTATTCTTCCTTTCTTCCCTTTCATGCGCGTTCATTTGCATTTGATGCTTCAAGACGGGATAGTTTCCATTGATGGCTTTAAAGAAGAACAGAAATTCAAATGCTTTAATGCGGTTTCCTCTTCATCGCTAGCTGGTCGTTGGCACCTGGTGTTCGCCCATGTGGTGGTTCAAGGTCGATCCTCGCGACGATTGCAGCGGTGCCACAAGTTCCATAAACTGGTGCCGCATTTAGGCTTAAGTCAATTTAGATTGGTTGAAATTGTCGTTTAGCCGTTAGGTGTGCATTGCGCAACGGGTTTTCGCTTTGCCATTTCGTTTCGTTGTTTCGTTGGAGTTTCCACGCCCATGAGCAGTTAGTTGGACGGCCCTACGTTCGTTTTCCCTCTTCGGTCGTTGTGCCTGGAAGAGATGTGCAGCTGAATTGTGCCTTTGCAGCGGGTCGCCGAGGAGTACGTTCATTTTTTCCAAGTTGAAAACTTACCTCTTGGGCCCCATATCGCCAATCGTTGCAGTGCCACATTTCTTCCTTTCTCGTACATAGGCCGCATTTGTCCAACCGCTTTGGCTTGCAATCTAACATTGAAATTCTGCATATAAATATACACGTATACATAATATGCACTAATGAGAGAATATTGCCAAGCTGGTGAATCGTTGTTGCCTTCCGCTAGCTCGTTCGTTGCGTCGTTTTGATATTAATAAAACTTTGGTGTCCACTCCGCTATACTTCGTCCAACTATACTTGCCAACTAGCAATGTCATATGTTAACTTACAGTACTGAAGCAGAAATCACGGACTTCGTTCCCATTGAACTTGTCATAATCACGAAACGATGGTAAAGCTTTTCTTTCATGAAAATGAACAACAAAAAGACTTGGCGAAGCTTTCGAGCCGAACCTTGGCTCGTCGTCAGCGCAGGTTTTATGCTGGCCAACCACCAGATCTGGTCTTCAGGAGAAGCTCCTCCACCTAGTCAAATCAAACTTGATCCCTTGGGGCTGATTCCCTCCGAGTCGGCCAGGTTTCACAGCTACTGCCTTGCCGACCGTCTCCCGTGGCGGCTCAACGTACTTGAGCAGTTCAGTCCGTGATTTCTGCTTCAATACAGTACTTACGTTGAGCCGCCACTGGAGACGGTCGGCAAGGGAGTTGCTTTGAAACCTGGCCGAACTCAGAGGGAATCAGCCTCGAGGGATCAAGTTTGATCCGATGGGCCCTCATCGGTGTTTGGCTACGTGAAGGAGCTTCTCCTGAAGACCAGACCTGGTATGGCCAACATAAAACCTGCGCTGATGACGAGCCAAGGTTCGGCTCGAAAGCTTCGCCAAGCCTTTTTGTTATTCATTTTCATGAAATAAAAACTTGCGGAACCGTTGGCTGCCTGGGCACTGGACGAAATGTGTTTCTTGCACTGAGGACGGGTACAAAAGCGGTACCCGCAAGCTTTGCGTTTAACAATAAACGTTTTTATCTAACGGGGTTATACCGTGATTGAGAATTTGTTTGCAAATAAAAACTTTACCATCGTTTCGTGAAAATGACAACTTCAACGGGAACGAAGTCCGTGATTTCTGCTTCAAACAGTTGAACCCCGTTACCAGACTTATCGTTGAAAAACTTGCTGCATTCATTTTTCAGGACATTTTCATATTTTTAACAGCCGCATATCGTCAGTCGATGTATGAATCTGATAGCCTGTTGCAGAAGCAGCACTAACGGGCAATCACGTGCATCGCTAAACAGATACTAAATCCGTCAAATAATTTACATAGGTATAATGTAACACCACAGAACATGTTTAAAAATTAGGAGGAAACATCATGGCATTATTCGCTTTTGCAATCCAACCATTCGTTGCCTTCAAAGAAGTCCCTGCCGACGCAGATCATCATAAGTTTTCCGATTGACAACGTTTCCTTGCGAGTCCTCAAATTCTTCGTCCACGTCCGGTTTGAAGCGTTCTCGTTCTTTTTGCTCCCGCAAAGTACTCCACACTAAGCAACAAGAGGTTATTTCAGTTACTGACGCGCATTACAAATCGTACGCACAATCTATCACATCAACTACTCTTACACAAACAGCCAACGTGATCTGGCTAAAATTTAAAAATTAACGCGAGCTACTCATTCTCTCGGCAGTGCGCTTTCATGATGGAGTCCGAATTATGGAACCTATCCGTTGAAAAATGATTTAAGCAGCTTACCCGTTGCGTGCCAACTGAACGCGTGATTAGTATACAGATACATTAACCCTTATCACTGCAAAAATTCTTCTTTAAAACGGGGTATACGCTTAAATGTAAACAAGTATCTTCACGGATTCTCCCCGTTGCTTAAAGACTTTTATTCATCCAAATAAAGGCATATGCAAAGCTTTCGGACCTGACTCGCAGTCCGTCATCAGTGCACACAAACACCTAGTCGACTGTTCCATCAGCCCTAGGTTCAGCAAGCCCTTAAGCTCAACCATCCGGGCTGGCGATGTCAACTATCAGGTCGAACCATGACCCGTCAAGCGACTACTCGACTGACTGGGTGGGTGATAGTCGCTTGACGGGTCATGGTTCGACCTGATAATTGAGGTCGCCAGCCCGGATGGTTGAGCTTAGGGGCTTGCTGAACCTTGGGCTGATGGGACAGTCGACTAGGTGTTTGTGTGCACTGAGGACGGACCGCGAGTAAGGTCCGAAAGCTTTGCATATGCCTATATTTGGACGATTAAAAGGCTTTAACCAACGGGGAGAATCCGTGAAGATACTTGTTTACATTTAACCCTTGGCACTATTGAAATTAAGAAACTTGTTTTCTGCGCTTGGATTTAATATGAATTAAATGTACCTACAACTTTTATTCCGCAGAATGAGCACAGGAAAGGCTTGAAAATGCATGTTTAGTAACTCTCCCTCTCTCAACAGGTCAACTTTATACAATTTACGCATTTTAAAGAACCTGCCATAGCATTTCAGTTTCATGCGTTAAGCTGACCACTTTCCTGTACATATAATGATCCCATATTATCAAGTTACCTGCACATGCAAATTACATGTGCCACTGCTCAGAGGTTCGCGCGCTTACATGGACACAAAGATCAACGAATCGAAGGAAATACGTACGCTCAAGAGCATCAGACATTTTGGTTATGTTGGCAAAGTGAGCCGTATTCGGGATGCCCAAACAGCGCATTCCGTGCGCATGTCGCCATTCCTACAAAACATGTAAGATAAACAATTTTCGTATAGCAAAATTTGAAAACGGCGCTCAGACAGCAGCAGAAGCACGACTAGCCGTTACGCGCTTTGTACAGCTTAGCCTAAAAAAGTACCGACGCTAAATAAGTTGTGTGTCGAGAGGAAATGCAACTTTTTCAAGGAGTTTAGGGAATAGTTTTTGCTCCGCTACTTCATCTAACGCCGCCGCAATTGAGGCACATTTAAATTGCAGGAAAAGTTGAGCATTTTCAAATACCGAAAAGTGCTTTTGAAAAGCCTTGGGTCCTTTGTAAACTTGGTTGCCGCAAATTTCGCAAGGGAAATTCAGGTTCAATCCGTGCAGCTTGTACAACCAGTATGGAATGGGCTGAAATACAAAATATTAATTTCAGCGTCCACTGGCAGTTTGGCAGTAATAATTATGTAGCACTTACATGCTCAATGAACAGTAACATATTCTCACGTGCTTCTCTTAGAGCACAAAGGAAGGCAGTTAAATATAGCTAATTATGATACTTGTAGTATCAGCACAAAGTCATATGATACAATTACAAACAGGAATATACGATAACACATTTGAAATAGGCAAAAAAATAAAAAACCTTTCCGTCCCAGCCGAGAGGTAAATTCTTAGGATTGTACGGAACGTCGTCAGGTTCCTCTTCTTCCTCTTCCACTTCGCCTACGGGGCCTTCTTCATCTTCCTCGAATTCACCGTATATCCGCGCCTGCTTCCTTTCCACATTTTCAATTGTCGCTATGCGTAGATCCTGCAAGAAAGTTAAAAGCACAGATAAATCCAGCAAACACAAAACTTACATGCACTTGTTCGGCCAGATAATAGAGTTGCGCTTCTAGAAAAGCCGTTTCTTTGTTTCTTTCTCGTTCCTTCTTTTCCAATTCCACTGCATTGCTTTTAACTTTGATGAACAGGGAGGGGTCCAGTTCACTCAATTTTTTCCCTTTAGTTTGGAAAAGCCTTCTGGCCCGTTCCTCCACAGTCCTTAACGATAGCGCAGTTTTGATTAATGCAACTTATCCTAAACTCTTACCCGCCGCATTTCATTCCTAAAGCCATTAGCGCCGACTTAAGACGATCCAAGCCAACACCCATAAGTTCTTCGACAGAATTGAACGCAAGCAAATCCAGATAGGCGCCCGTATGGGACATTGCACTTGCCGACGCTTTCGGCCAGCCGGGAAACGTTTCAGATTCCCACTGCTGTTCAAAGTTCTTTTCAACTTCTTTCAATCCCTAAAGCAATCAGACGTCACCGTTGTAGTCATGCTCATGTACTAAAGCCTACATCCGTAGGGTCCAATAACGGTTTCACCCTTGCAAGAACGTCTGTAATGTAGTTAACGAGGCATTCCAAATAAGCTTTGTACTCGGCAGTTTTGTACTGTTTGGGAATTTCACTAACGCGATCAAAAGTGTTCACATATGTTACGTAGTCGATTCGCTTCAAATAAAGAAAAACTTTCTTTAGCGATCGAGAAAGCAGGAAGTCGAAATATAAAAGTCAAATATAAAACGCTAAAACATCTCTCAAATACAATTAGGGCATTTACACGTGCAACACATGCAAGTTAAACCAACAATTCTTCTCAAGATTCTAGCTTCAAATTTTTAACGATAATGAAATGTCACCCTGGGAAAATTTAACACTTGGGCAAGGACCGGAATAAGAATGGTACACATAGGGAACATGTAATAATACCACCTTTTATTATGAAACTTTAAAGATGCTTCATTTAGCCAACTTTAACGCCGAAGCCATTGCGCGAGAACACGTAGTCCCATAAGTTTCTTGGAAAATTGATACAGTAATCATATGATACTTGCTTACCTGCATGCCCCTCAAATTCAAGTACTTATCATAGCATTCATGCAGGTCAAGAAACCGGCCGTAACCTTCCTCATCCGTAAACTCAACCATGTCTGCTTCCATCCTGAAACCATAAATTGCGCGTCACACATACGACAATTAACCAACGAGACTACTTCGCTGCATCGTTGATGATGCGATTCATCTCTTGAAACTCAATCGACAGCGGAATGGCGATTTCGTTGGGATGATCGCGGTGTACTTCCCGGAGATGCTTCAAACGTGTGTAAAATTCGGCAAACTCGTTAGGGCCAGACAGAGATGACAATTCCTTCCTTCGAGTGCAATCAGCGTCCGAGTACATCGTCAACAAATTTTTTGTAATTTCCGTATAACGCTGCAATAGGATACCACGTCAGTGAACTTGAAAAATACGTAAAACTAATACGCTCTTTATGATGTTATTCAATCAGAAGAAACTCCATCGTTAGTAATGCCTCAATAGTCCTGGAAAGGCGACAGTTTACGAGATTCATTGCTCACCTTTAAAAGGCGCTTAATCCGATGTTCAGAGTTTATTCTCGCCTTGAACTAAAGCGAACGACGAATTTGGAATGGATTCGACTGAACGAATATCTCACCGACTGCTTGACGAACACTTGCTCGCGAACCATCGCGTCCAAAAGTCGTTCCCGCTCCTCGTGAAGCCTCCTCTGCTGTTCAACGACCGACTCGTTCATTATGCCGAATTAAAGGAACTTCAAACGCCACTGCACGACACTAACGCTAGTAGTGGTTTACTACAGTGCACCACAAACGTGAACATCGTTTAAGACCTGTTACTCCAGGCAGGTGCGTGGTGTAATAGGCTAAGCGTTTTCGCACTTAATGCTGCTCGTTTCACATTTTTGTGACGTCACAAAGAGTTGTTCGTCGAAAGGGCGGAAGCGTTGAATGAACGCTAAGAAGGCGCTTGACGAAATGGAAATTACTCTTAAGCACTTTGAGCGGAGGACCTTCGTTCGATTTCGCCATTTGCTAGCTAGGTGAAGTGCCTTTCAAGAAATAGATAAGTTAGGTAGATATACGCCGCTGGAGTATTTTCTCGAGTCCTTGAAAATAACCTTGACCTTCTAAACCAGTGCTCATTGTTCCAAGTCTGTTCTCAAGCGCAAAGTAAGTTGAAGACTTCAAGAAATTTTCGTCCTTTTTCCTAGACAAACCACCTCCCCCTGCCAATGCAAGTGTGCACCTGATGCCAAAGTTTTAACCAGCAAAAATTGCTTTAAAACTGAGTATTGCTGTAGTTCGCGACTGTAAAATGCTCATCCTAAATCGGACGCGGACGTCAGCCAAGGACAGCGAACCCACCCCTCAGTATGTTTTCCTGTCAGACCGCGGCTTTGGTTGTTTTTCAGACTACCGTGGAAATCACTTGCCGCTTTTCTTATTTTTTGAAGCAACCAGAACTGTTCTTGCTGCCCGCAGTGCATTAATCGAGCTAGACAATTCATTTAATTAACCTGTTAATCCTTAAGATACAGTAATGCAACTGCATTCTACCTCATTTGGGAAAAATGGTGAAAAGCCTCCGGCTTTGATTGAGCGGCATTGTATGGTTCGGGATTTTACTTGTCACTTGTCATCGTTCCTTACGACCTGTAGCTTTATTCCGCAATAAAACAGTGTTGTTTCGGCCTGCCGGTAAGCTTGATTTCCCTCGTTATGGTTAAATCCGGTTGAAGGGACCTAAGTGTATATTTAATTAGCGTAGTCTTTTTTCCCATATACTTTTACAATGTCACGCGGGCAATGTTGATTCGATAAGGCAACTTTAAGTTGCTTCACAGTTGTTGACTCATAGCGTCGCGTTTTAACGTTTGCGTCTTGTTTAATAAGCTTGCTGCTGCAGGAACAGTAGGTAAAGTTTTCGAGACAAAAAATTGACGGCAGCACGGCGAACTACGAGCGCGCTTGGTTTCTTCGTAGCTTCTGTTAAAAACCTTTGCAAATCGATTGATAGATCATTGAGGCTCGACCAACTGCCGTGTTCAGCTTCCTGTCATTTCCTCGGCTTTTCGATCTGTGTCCAAAGTTTTGACAATGACAGAATGGACGATGATTTAACTTAAAAGAATTGATAAACTGCAGTTGGAAATTTATATCATGAGTAGGTTTGCTGATGATTCATTGAGCTAATGTTTGAGATTTGCTTTCCATCGACGTTGATTAGTGCGCAGTTTTTATTTTTTCCTAATGTGGCGTTTAGGTCCATGTGCTTCAACGACTTTGCATCGTTTTCTTTCTTTCTTTATTTTCTTTTACAAAGTGTAACTTTCCATCTGTAAACCAGTCTATCGGTGCAACAAACTTGTACAAATTCGTAGCATTGATAGACATCTTATTTTCGTCCGCTGAAGACGGGAAGTGTGCTATAATGTGTACGGTAACATACTTAGACAAATAAAATTGGCAAGCAGCCGTTCAAGAAGAATGCGCTTAATTGCGCTTTTACAAAGAGCCCAAAATTGGGTACGCATCCATAATTGGCATTGCGTGCAACCGTTCCAGTGTTCATCAAATTTACAACAGGGAAATCGTTGGATTTCGACTCAAACTGGTTTTACAAGTTCAACTATGGCTATCAGTCCTTTTGTTTCGAGAATAGAACTGGAGTTAATCTCACTTGCATTCTTGCGTTGATATCCAAGGTGCGACTTCTCAAAAATGCCTAGAGTATCTGTGGTTATTAGTAATAACAGGCCAATAGTTGTACAGTTTATTGTATTTTGTCGAATTGTTATAAATGATTAATTTACAGTTTATCATGCTTCGCGGACGTCGGCGGGCAAACGACAATCGAAACTTATCTCTGAGAGGTACGCGTCGATGTGCGGTTTTAGAATTATTGCATCAGTTCGGTTTTGTGCAAACTTTTGCTTGTCTTATTATCTGTTGATGCAGGTTTCGAAGCTTTGGCGTCCCGACGGATGTGAAAGCCCAAATTCAACGTTTAGCCGAACCACTGAAGTGGAAAGGATATGGCCGATGGTAACAGAGCTTTCGATTTCGGGTATCTATTCTTTCCCACACTTCTCTCCCAGTGCGCGTTTATCTTCTTTCAGAGAAAACAACTTCGTCGTTCACAGCGATAAAACATCTGCATCGACACGATCGGAATCAGCTTCTCTGGAAAACGCCCGCTCGAAGTTCTACGATCGCAGTCACTCTCTAGTTGAGAGTGGTGGCGTTGTTAGCTATATTCTTCAGTTAAGAGAGGCCGAATATTGTACATATAGGAAAGTTAGGTAGGCAATTAGGGTTTTTTCGTATCTATCCTCGCATGCTTCGGTAGTCCCGAACATTTAGTGAGTATAGTGGGAATTGTCCACGTTATACCCTCTAACG
Organism: Trichuris muris; assembly: GCA_000612645.2. Classification (NCBI taxonomy): domain Eukaryota; kingdom Metazoa; phylum Nematoda; class Enoplea; order Trichinellida; family Trichuridae; genus Trichuris; species Trichuris muris. Next base: position 24,910,181 of record CBXJ02000282.1, on the reverse strand, counting down.
TTCGACCGTTATGCCTCCCGTAAAGTGTTCAGCAGACGCTTGAGGTTTTTGCCTTTTTTGTAGACTACTGATCAGTACATTTAACGTAAATGGCCAAAGCCCTTCAGAATGTGATCTGACGCCTCTTTTGGACAGTCAAGTCTCCCCTCCTGCGGACTTGTACGTTCTTGGGTGAGTATTTTTTGATGTAAGCTGTTTCTGAAAAGGGATCTTTTGCCAACAGTTTCCTTTGTGTTTGCTAGTCGTTGAAACCTCTTCAGTCCATCAGATGTCCTTCGGAAGACATTAAAACTACGGCGGTGCTTGAATGAACAAGGGAGCTCTTTTTAGTGGGCCTCGTAGTCGTTGTATTAATGTATGCAAGTTAGTATACGTTGAAAATGTTTTCTGATACTTTAGCTATCAGCTTGTGAGGCTAGTTACGGAAAGGCGCAAAGGTTGTTTGCAGTTTGTAAAATTTTCCTTTGTGTTGTCTCCTTCGTTCTTCAATACGTTTGTTCCAGAATTTTGGCCTTGCTGAGTTGGGGTTGAGCATACTTAAAATTTCAAACTACAGGTACTATTCCTTGCTTCTACAGCGTAATATAATGTCGATCACTTTTCGTCCGAGCATCAGCTTCTCAGGTACTATTGGTAATAAAAGGGAGAGAGTGGGAAAAAGCGATTTGCGTAAGTGCGCAAGGGAAGAAAGCATTTTCACTAAGGCTGTCAAAATGGACAGTTTGCATTGGCATCATTTTAAGTATTTTTAGGTTTCAGGAACTGGATCTCAGTCAGCAAACATTCTTGTTCGACACTACAATGAGGGAAGACCAATGGGCCCGGGCGATCTATGTTCGCCTGCTTAAGTTGGGAAATTACTTTGAGGTATACTGTGCACCTAAAATGCTTAAACTATTGAAGGGGCAATCAGCCATGGGTAAATAAGCCATAATATGGGGGTACGTAGCCATGCATTTTGATATGAAGGTTTTTCTTGATAGGCGATAATTATTTTAATCGACAAAATGATTTGAGCGCACAGCTGCGCACTCTTATTCACCTTTTTCTTTGGCCCGTTTACATTGGTAGACTTGAGATTAGAGTCTCTAATTATTTTCTTCCTTGCTTACTTTCCATTTTCTATGCTTAAGTAAGTTAGGCACACTGGCGGGTACTGCACTTCTGTTTTCGTTTGTTAAATGCAATTGCGTATATATTTTCTGCTTATGGAAAAACAATGATACGGAGTCCTTGTTCAGAGATCTTTATTCGGCGGAGCTTTCGGAACTGTCGTGTTTCGTCGTCAGTGCAAGTAGAAAGCTCTTTCTACTTGCGCTGACGACGGAACACGACAGTTCCGAAAGCTCCACCGAATAAAGATTTTTGAACAAGGACTCCGTATCATTGTTTTTTCATAATTATGAGACGCCTTGTTACTAATTTATCTTGTTTCAAGTATATTTTCTGCTGAGATAATTTTATAGTTTTCCGCCTTTAATCACCCTTTTGTTAATAGTATCCTACGCATTGTGTAGGCTGTAAGTTCATTAATGTTAGTATATTTAGGATGATTGTAGTGGAACTAAGCCAAACGTTTAGGTTATTAACAATGATACACTAATGCAGGAGCAATGATTTTTTTGCTTTAAGTTTTGTTCTTTTTTGTTTGCTTGAATTTTTTGCACATCTTCGTCGGATGGTGTGCTCATCAATCGGTCAAAAATGCAAAATGGTTTATCTGTTTAGTGGGATCCTAGGTTCAATTGGCTTCCTTGTGGAATGAATAATATTCATTAGCTTGCATTGTGAGCGTGCGAAAGCTTCTGGTAATAGTGTTTTGTGCGAGGACGGTTTAAATAGATTAAATAAAGTCAGCTTTAGGCATTCTGTTGGTACGTTCAAATGTAAATGTTTTCATAGTAAATGCATTAATTATTCCGTTTTTCTTCGAACTAATCATCTACAGTTCTGCGCACAGTGCTGAGAGTTAAAGTAGACTGTTGTAGAACACTTTTGGTCGATATATCAAAAATGGAGAAATCTTATATAGTCATAGTACGTATAGGTAAAGCGAGTTCGACTGGTCGGCATATACCTACTGCTTTACGCATCCGAGGAACTTTATGCACATGGCTTCATTAAAGATGTGGATATTGCAGTCGTTGGAACCGGCCTCTTGAACAGACTGGTTTGTAATCTGTTCGCCCATAAAAGAGCATTACTTTTGTTTACGTAGGGAAACAAAGGTGGCGTTTCAGTTCGATTTCGAATTTTCGACAGCACCTGCTGCCTTGTCAATTGCCACTTCGCGTCAGGAGTGGATGAATTGGAGCGTCGCAATCAGGTTTGCTTTGATTGTGTCAACTTCCAACTGTATGCAAATTGTTTTACATGTACTTAGTTGCGTTTCATATTTTGGAATGGATCAGTATCTCCAGAATGGGAATTTATGCAATGCGGGCCTTATTTGAATGAGAATTTCTGCAATGGCGCATAATATAGCTATTCAACTTGCTTAAATGTTGCGTTTTTGCTGAGTGAGTTTTAAGCTTTCAATAAGGATCCGCTTTGAACCATCCAATAATGCAAATTGATTCGCTCAATCGCCTCAACGTTTTAGTAGTTCATGCTCTCTCGAAGATCTAATAAGTGTTGTAGGATTACCGTGAAATATCCAAGATTCAGTTTGGGCGGTTTGCTGAGTCGTTCGATCGACTTGGTATATTTGATCACGAGTAAGCGTAGCTGTTCGTCTTACTGGACGTTGCAAGTGGTTGACTGTTTTCAGTTACATATTCTGGTTTGGCGACATGAACTATCGTCTTCAAAATGCAGAAAGGTCCATGTTGGATAGGGCGAATCGCAATGATCTGCACACCCAATTTCTCAGATATGACCAGGTAATGATGGATGCGTCCACGAGTAAAGTGTAACCTATTTACACAGTTTCACTGTTTGGCCTTATGGTTTCCGAAATCCTATTAGCGCACGTATTTTAGCTAGCGGACATGCGCTCCAAAGGTTTGATTTTTCAAGACTTTAAAGAGGGTGCCATTGCGTTTTTGCCGACCTACAAGTACGACATAGGCACTGACAAGTGGGATTCCAGGTAAGTTTGAATAAATTCCATATCTCTACTGTAAGCCGCTCCTCTCCACTTTGCAGCGATAAGTTCCGGGTTCCCGCCTGGTGCGACCGGATATTGTGGAGTGGCGATGGTAAAGTTCGTCAGCTTCTCTACGACAGCGTTCAGACGATTCGCATAAGCGATCACAAACCAGTGCGGGCCTTATTTGAACTTGAAGTAGGCGAAATTTGAAAATATTAGAAAATTTTCGTCTCCGATTTGTTCGTCGCATAATATAGCTGTCATCATGGTCATTTTCCCCTTTTCAAATGAACTATTTCAGGCCAAAGTGATCAATCAGGAAAAATACAAGGTTGTGTTCGAGTCGGCGCTAAAGGAATCTGACCGTTTGGAGAATGAATGGTTGCCACAGGTGGCATTGGACTGTCTAGAAGTAACGCTATGGGTTTGCATCCGTTGCGCGAAACTAACTTCTCTTTCCTCCCTTATTCAGTTTACTTTTCGAAAAGTTGGATTCCTTGAGCCGCAATGCCAAACATTGACCATAACCAATACCGGTCGGGTGCGTATGCCTTCATTATTTGAAAATGCGCATTCATTTTTAATTTCAACCATTAAAGACTTGGAAACTTTTTGAACGCGTCATTGAACTTGTTTAGGTGCCCGTTCACTTCGAATTTAGCCCAAAACCTGGAGAGCAGGTATTTTGCAAGCCATGGCTCCTGGTAACTCCCGGCAGTCACAAAATCAAAGTTGGTAATTGTTCCAGTAGTTTGTGCACTTGTCGGGTCTTATGTCTGTGTCTGTGGTCCAGGGGAAAAGTGCCTTGTCGATGTGCAGGTCCTCGTAGACAAAGAAACTGTTTGGGCCATAAACGAGGGAAAAGAACGTTTGACCGACATACTGGTACTGCATTTGAATAAGGGAAAGGACTTTTTTATTACGGTTGGAGCGACGTACGTGCGAAGCTGTTTTGGCATATCGCTGGAAACACTTGCTAACATTACGTATCCGGTTCGTGGCATTCCTACAGGAGATCTGCTACACCTGGTAAATTTTACTAAACAGGTTTGAATGCATTGAATAACTTGGCCTTGTTTGCTGTTGGCAGTTTTTAAGAGCTCATTAAGCGCAGGTGCCTATGGGACGCCCATAGTACTTTTGCTCGTGCTCATGATCTGAATATCTGATCTATTTGCATTCCTGTTATCAATACTTTTGTCAGATCGTCGACCTGCCAATCGCATAAGGATTGAACGCTCGTCTAACGAAAGCGAGCTACGTGAAACAACGTTAAAGTGTTATGTTTTTAGGATACGCCAATTGAGCCGTCCAGAAAGGTGCCTCCGTCCGTTCCAAAGGAAGTTTTCAGATTGGTGGAGCATATTTGCCAAAAGGGACTTGATCAGGTTTGTCTGTAGATGGTTGTGCTTTCAATTTGCGTTTGTTTTGTAGTTGAAATTGCAGCACTGATTTTGAGCGTTTCGAGAAATATATTGGTAATTTTTCTTAAGAAGTTTCCACCTAGCAGTTTGTGGCTTACTCGTGAATCGCATGTGTAAACTATTAAGCAAACGCTTTTTCGGTTTTGAATAAAGCGTTTGCAACGGGAAGAAAAGTCCGTGTACAACAAAGACAGTGTAAACTATTAATACTAATAAATAGAACGGATTCCTTTGAATATTGGATGCTTTGTAACGGGTCTCATGTTTTCAAATTGGTGGTATTCCGGCTTTCCCGTTTTTTAATGATACCTGTAATAAAACCGCAAATGCCCTACCAGCGGATGGATGGGCGATTGTTAGAGATATCACAGGTCAAAGATACACTTCTCGAAGCTTTCGGAACGCTCTGGTTCTGTCGTCAGCGATGTTGAAAGGAACATCGCCCTTTCAGCATCGCTGACGACGGAACCAGGGCGTTCCGAAAGCTTCGAGAAGTGTGTCTTTGACCTGTGATATCTCTAACAATCGCCCATCCATCCGCTCGTAGGGCATTTGCGGTTTTATTACTGGTATCATCAAAAAACGGGAAAGCTGGAATACCACCAATTTGATAGAGCGGATTCGTACTATCTCGCAAACTTTGCACTGGTTAAGTGTCTGCAGTTAAGTCTGTATTACTAACGCATTAATGCTTCTTTCCTTGTGGCCCCCTTGTTATTGCGTCGTTATGATTGTCTGTTATCACCTTCCGTCCTAATGGCGCTGTGGCACTTTCTGAAGATTTAGTGATAAAGCTTTGTCCTTTCCACGTTCGAACGCGTTACTAAGCTGCTGCTTCATAAATTGGCAAATTTATTTCAGGAAGGTCTGTTCTCACAAGCCGGTTCGCATGCCGAATTTTTAGCCATTCGAGACGCTTTAGATGTAGGCTATCCCGAAGAACTTCGTATGCTTTGTTTATGTAAGTTATGCGTAAATTGCTACATTGACTTTTTAGCCGGCAGCGTGCACTCAGCTGCCGAAGCGCTGTTGCGTTTTTTTGATTCCCTACCGGAGCCTCTCATTCCGTGGGCTTACAGGGATATGTGCCTTCATTGTGCGCAGGACAGCGTACTTTGCATGCAGGTAGGAGTTTTTCTCCACATTATTCTTGTTCATTCCAAGTTTGTTGCAGGCGGTTAAATTGTTTCCGACGAGTCATTTCGCCACTTTCACTTACTTGCTATCTTTCCTGAGGAAGGTGTTGGAGCACGAAGCTAACAATCAGTGTACAGCAGAAATTCTAGGTTGGCGGATTTAATTGGAGGCAACTATTTTTACGCTCCAGTTTAGGCGTTATATTTGCGCCTATACTGTGCCGTTTCAAGGAGTCGGAAATCGGCGCAACCTCAAAGCCATCACCATTGCTCCAAAAGCTGCAATTGGCCAATCGGTTCTTGATCTGCTTGCTCCAGTCGGGTGATCGTTCCTTCTAGCAGTGCAATAACACTCGGTGCCATTTATTTATACTTGACAGAAAGTGCAATCAACTGTGTATTTTAATTGTTGAAAAATATTTGTCTTGTTAACCTAGCGTCCCTCGAGCGTTATTTTCATTTTGCCCTTTAGCTACTTACATTTGAAAGCTGCACTTTACGCGTTATGGACATAGCGTGGCCGATCGTACAGTAAATTAGGTATTACGCAAGTGCTTCCATAGTAAGTAGCTGCATTCTGCCGGTGGTGATATTTCATTTTCTGGCTGAAAATGACGGAGCATAAATTTTTCCATTTTACGGTAAAGTCCGAGGTCCACAGCGGTTGTCTATCGAAATTTTTAGTTTACAGATCTTTCTATTGTTCAGTTATTAGCGCCCACGGTCTGTATAATTAATAATTTCTCCTATAGAATTTTAGCGTTGCCATTTTAGTAGGAATTTAGCCAACCCGCGTTGGATGCCGTTCCTTTGCCTCTAAGAACGCTGTAAGTTCATTGATCGGAAGTTTGTATGACGTTATGGCGCGCTGGAAATTTTCGGGGCGAGACTAGCGGATCATTCATTTTCACCGCCCTTATCGTTAACTGTTCTGCAAGTTGGGTGCACGTTTAGGACCTAAGGCGAACTGCGGGGCTGAAGTCCAAACCTTCTTACGCGGAAATTTGACGTTCACGCCCAGGTGAGTATGTTTCCATAATCCTTAGTTTGAACTTTCGAGTGCACGTCCACGTGCTGCAGCGGCCGACCATTCCCTAAGCGTTGTGGAGTGAACTCCAGCGGTGTCGAAAAACGTGATCGGCGGAGATCACTAGCCAAAGCGGACTGACGTAAAACAAGGAACTGCTCCGAGGGTGAGACGGCAGATGCACCGAATTGGCTTTACTTTTGACTTTTCTGAGCGGATGCTTTCCTAAAATGCAATTTGTTGACGGATGACCATGCGAAGGATACTGATAAGTAAAAATTATATTAATAGCATGAAACTTGTTTAATAAATTTTTACTTTTGCTATCGTCAGCTAATGCATATCTCCGTAAGTAATACAATCGTATTACGAAGTCCTTCAAACATGTTTATATCATTTCTGCTTCCCTAATGCGGGCATGTTTAATTTTTTATTAACATATGTGATAATACGTACCTGATTAATTATATGTAGAGCGTGGACCTAGTTCTTATCACAACTCTTACCAAGTGTTTAAGCCAGTGTGGATGGGCGGTTTAAGAAATAGGTATTTCTAAAAAATGTAAGATAGCGTAAGTCCCCCGATACATCTCCAGTATTGCCTGCACACAGTGCACAACGCTTATGTGCATCATTGCTGATTTATGTTTTCCTATTCTTATTACCAACGGTGGGCATAGTCACGTCTGTCTAATCGCAGTCCACGTGTGATTAGTAAGATTCGCAAGCAGGGGTGATGCCTACCTTCCTTGTTGATGAATTGGTAAAATCCGAAAAATCCCGTTCCATCAAAAATAGAATTGCTTGAAAATATGACGTGATAATAATCGTTTTCCGATTCGACGCCCTTTTCGGGCGGTCTTCTGCTGCCGCAGTATCTGGGCAACTTTCTGTCCATCGTTCTGTAATTGCTGAACTCAATAAAGTCGCTTTGAGACTCGTTGTCGCACCTAAACGGCAGGCAGCTGCTAAATGCTACTTGCGCATTAAACCTACTGTCCGAAGCCTTCGACGTCAAAGTAAGTGAACGTCAGTCGTACTTTTTGATTCGGCGCTCCGTCGAACGTGTAATGGCACTCTGTCTTTCTAGGATAGTATCCGGGGTAGTTGGGCGAGTGGAAGGTGCCGTTACTCGCCTCCGCGCTACCGTAGTAGAAGGAGCAAGCTGCAATTAGCTCTCGTTGGCGATGTCGCAAAGGAAAACGGTACGTTTGGTGAATCTGATTTAATTGTGCTCCAATACTGTAGTTCAGACAGGGTGTCTTCCGCTTTACCTCAAAAGTGCGAACTCTTACTTAGGCGTTCACCAATGAAGTACTCTCTTATTTCGGCACTTTCTTTGGCGAGCGCAAACAGGCAGTTTTAGGGAAGAGCTGAGGGTAGAAAGCCACTTGTAAATTTGAGCACCTACTTACAATCCCACGAGAAGTCTTGTAACGTTGCGACATGCCCACGTACCGTGCTTTGAGTCCTTCCATCCGGTGGTTATACCGAAGTCGTCGGTAAATTTGTAGATAAGGCGAAACCCTCTGTACGTCCTTTTCAGTTGGCCATGTCTACTGTGGGTGACTAGCTCCGCGGCCAAAAAGTTGCGACTGGACATTAGTTGCGGTGGTATTTCTGATCCGCAAAATGTGTCTATTTCAGACATTCGGCCGTCCAAGTCGACGTACGCACTGAAGTGATCGAACTCCCCACGGCATCTGTAAAGCATGTGAATCCAGTATGCTGGTGCAATCCGCAAAAGTATGAAGAGCCTTTAAAAATAACATTAACGGATATTTACAGATGAGGCGAATCATCTTGATCCGGTTGGACGTGCAGGTCGAAGTCGGTGAATATCAGCTGAACCCTTTCAGACCCTTTGCTCCTGAACCGATAGGAGCATCGGATGTTGGCCGGGTACTGATGTGGATAGTTGGGACTGGTTATGGCACCTGACTGGTTGTGCTCCGAGCTGAGTTCCACGTCGCAGTGAATGGCTGAAAGTTGCGCCTCGCTTACGGAACGTGGCTAAATGCAAACGAGCACCACAGGTAATCAGTCCTACTTTGATCAACGTGCGCAGCGTTTGAAGGGATGGAAAAATAGCTCAAGCGATGAGCGAATAAGGCAATTTTAATCAAGCCAGCAATCGGCGCCGGTTTCATGTCATTAAATGGGAGTGGTGAGCTTCTCAACTAGCCACCGAGTAGGTACTACTGAATAGAAGTTTGATTAGCCGATGGCTATACATGTAATGTGAGTGTGTCATTTGGCTTCGAGCGGCAGATCGATTATCGGAAACTCTCCTGAAGTACTAATCGTGCTTTCCACTCAACGCTCATCCTTCGACCAACATTTACGTATGTGACAGTTTTCAATCAAAGGACGGAATCCAAATTATATCGATTTGCGCATTCTAACGCAAAGCACTTTCTACGGTGGAACGTCCACGTCAGTCAGGAAATCACGTAATTGGGCTGCCTGGTTATTTTCCATTAGTTGTTTCGCATTAGTTACAGCTTATTAGCGACTTTTGTTCATATTCGTAGAGAGACCTCTAGGCGCTATTTTCTAAGCGCGCTGTCGGCAGCATTAGTCGTACGTGTCGACCAAAACGCTTTCCTACCAATTTCCTAAACCTGTTATCGATGAATAATTTTCATCTGCTGACCAGCTTTGAACGAACGCAGATTTCGCATATTTGTCATGACATTAGGCGCAGAGCGTTTACTCTGCACTCACCAGTGCCAACTTGAATCTATCAGCAACATGCAAGAGGAAGAGTTGAATTCAATTATGCTATCAAGGAAAATCTGTCGCACTGCTTATCGTGCTGTCGATTGATATTGCGTAACGAAATAAACTTAGTCTCAGCCGGTGGCACCATCAAAGCTGACTTAACATTTGCTCTTCATTGTGCGTGGCAACAAATGTCTCACTGAGCACTCGTTTCTGTTAACTTGAGCTCACGCGTGTGAGGCGAACTTTTTAATCGTGCGAACACGTTAGCAGGAAACGTCGACGGGACGAAAAGGTGTTTTCAAAGCATTTTTTTCTTTCAGGTGAGCGACCAGTTTCAATACCAAAGAATTAATGATCGACGTGCAACCGTTCCGGCGCACGTACGCTTCTGAAACGCTGAAGGTGAATTTCTAAAATGTGTGGCCAAATTGCGGATTCAACTTCACTGTACGCCACCGACGTCCGAGCGTGCGCAACTCCCTTGTAGAAATCAACTTAAGTCAGGCATGGAAAAAAGTACAGCTTATTTGACGAACAGAATTTTCGCAAACGGATGACTAAGTTGATTGATAGCTGGCGGAAAGTGCAAAATGGTCATCGCGCAAGATTTAGTGAGCAGATAGGCAACACATCAACGGAAACATTAATCATACGAGTGTACATGAGCCACATCACCGAACATTATATATTCATTATATATCGCAATGGAATGCATTTTCGATTTGCGCTGACGACGGCAAAAAACAGTTCCCGAAAGCTACGCCAGCAAAGTTTTTTGCTTTTTGGTGTTAACGGGTTGAAAACATTCCGTAAGTACAGTGTAGTTATGAGAACTAACGCGTCCGTTCATAGATACAGCGTTTTCAATTCAGTTTTTACTCTTTTACTTTCGTAACGTTTCTTCATATAGATTACTACTTCCTTCTTCAGTAAAGTGTTTGGAAGGAGTTATGGCATGTTTGCGACTGAATTCAAGGGGTACTCCTCATGTTCACCGCCACTATAAGTAGATCAATTTCTTACCGCCCTTTAGTGGTCAACTTACGGAGGTTCCACTGTATGTGTGTGACAAAGTAATGGAGGTCAACCGGGCATGCACCTGTTTGATCAGTCAGACCGGCTGCTGCCAAACCTTCACTTAGTACCATATCCTTGACGACGTGGTAAAAAACTTGTAAAAACTTCCAATCACTGGAAACTGGCAGTATGTATTTTGCGTTTTCGTTGGAACCAAAACTGTACCTCCAGCGTCAAACTATCTCAGATGGCCTGATTTTCATTAATGCTTCTTCCTTTTGTTTTCATACCATATATAATGCGAGAAAGTACGATTGGGCATCCGCTGGATATATTACGAGGTAAACTTCGGAATACCACCCGACCAGTGAGTGGTTGGTTAAAACTATTCAGGATGTGACAGGCGGATGAACGTACGGAAATTTGATTTAGAAGCTTGCGGAACGTGTGTGTTCTGCCGTTAGCGGAACGATAGTAAGGGAAAGCGTCCTTACAGGCAACGAATGTACGCAAAGCCAGCAGGTGCTCAACCGTACATTCTCTCAACGACACGTCGCCCCGTTACGAGACAACCATTCTCTGTTTCATGTTGTATTATCATGAAGACGAACTTCAGAACAGAAACAGATCCACCAAGGAGCATGATGGAACCGCTGCTGCACTGAATTGGTTAAATGTTCACTTGTTGTTGAGTATGACCCATTGAGCACGGTCTAATGAAGTTACAAACGCTATATGAGACGAAAGCGGCTACCGCGGTCCATTTTCTTCATTGCGTATTGAGTCTATCTAATCTGCTGACAAGAATTGCAAGGATAACATGAGTCAATGGATTAATTTAATAAGGTAAATAGATGGTACGTCTTACATATCATAACAACACGCAAACGAATATCAGCAACGTAATGTGAGTCAAACGATGCTGGATAGCAACAAGCGAAAAGTTTGTCAGCCTCTTAATTCATTTCTGAAAGATCATTTCACTGCCAGTTGAATTGAGGTATCGTTGTCCAACGTTCTGGCAGCAGACAGGCTCTTTGCGCATATACTTGCACAGCAATTACCCATTAATGAATATCATGATTATTTGGGCCGAAAATCTATCTTAAACACAGCGCACGTATCAACAACGGAACAACGGCAGCGAGAACTCTGAAACCGTCAATAAAGCTCTTCCAATGGCGGGAAGAAAAAGGAATATGAACTTCATTTTTTTATCAACGGCAGCTTCAGTTGCGAAGAATGTCAATCTTGCTTGGATACGATATCTCATCAGTTCTTCTACGTCCACGGGCAAGGCAGAAAGGAATGCGCCTACTGGCAGCACATTAAACCAACAGTTGCACCGGTGACTCGTCGGCCATTCGCAGCGGGTCCACCATATCGTATTTGGGTGAAACCACTAACGGAATGGCACTGCGCTACGTAGCGCACAGTATCTTCTACCATGCCAGAACGTTGCAAACCAGGCAGAGGGAGCCTTGCTGAACTGCTGACTGATATTCAGCAGCGTGCACGCACACGTGCACTAAGTGTTTTCAGGAACCTTATGACAATGGCGCCCAGGTTCATTTGAGCAAGGCGCACATAACCGCATCAGCTTCAAACTAATAAGCAGTCTTAAATGCTCAATTTTAGGAATCTTTTACGTAGTAAGGCTGCTCAGACATAGATAATTGAAATGCGGAACTGAATAGGAGTTTGTGTAATCTTTTGCTTTCAAGCAAGTTTGGAGTTTTGCTCATAAGATGCGTTTTGGCGTACAGAAGCCGTATGTAGTTCCTTTACGCTGGCCATCGTCACTGAAACGACGACTCTTTTTCCTAATGAGTCAATTTTACTGGGCAAGAAATGCAAAGACTTTTTTGAACGAACGTGCTTGTCACATGTTTTGAAAGTTCGTTATTATAAAATCGGGAGAAGTGGAAACCATTCAAATGGATAAGTGAACTGTTTTAACAATGCACCCGCCCGGAGGGTTTGGTTATTCAATCAACCGTACATATGCTTTGCAACGACAATTTGTATCGTATTCTTGTTAACAGTCTTGCTATCTTGTAATGATTCAGCAAATGAACTTCACATGGCTAGGAAGTTCATGTCGGCAACTGCAAAGGAACCTCCGTCAAACTTACACAAAATGGCTGCTTAATTGGTTTAGGACTTTTCCTTCAGTTTCTTTATGCACGGCAGTTAAAACCCATGATGAAACATTTTGCATTCAATCTTTTCTTCCGCTGTAATATTAATTGCAAAGGACTGATTTCGATTTATCATCACGGCTAGCAAGAAAGAATTACGAGAAACATCCAAATACTTTCTTGTAAGTGCAAAGTATTACCAAAGATTTGGCCATAAACAATTTCCTGTTTTACAGGTTATCCGACCGCTTAGAAACTTCCACTCCCAATTTCGTCGACTCTTATCACTGAACGTTAAATAGAGGCGCAAATCGTCATGGAACCTGCGCGTGACAGTATGATTACTTGAAGTCCGAATAGTTAGTGAGGCTTGACGGTATGGAAAAGAAATCCTATTTTGCGCTACGCAACTATACTGCGGTAAGCTAGGCCTTACGGCTTTATTGTTTTTTGAATTGAAGCGCTCGTAGTTTGTTATGCTGCCAACAGTTGCTATCCAATAAGTTAATACGTTCAGCCTATTGACGAAGCAGTCTTCCCCGTTTGTGCTATTGTGTTTTGCGTTTTACCTTGTAATTGACGAAGCCGCTCTCTTGGTTGGACCTAGACTCGTGTTGAACAATTTTCCGCCTTTCGGCAAAAAAGCCAGCCTGAATTTTGTCTTCGTCCCGTCCTGTCCCATTTGGCAGCTTATTTCTGAAATGCGCAGTGCAATAACTGGCAAGTTAATATGATTGTGTTCGCGAAAACTTGAACTGGATCATGGCTAGATTTCGCGCGTTGTCGTACATTTGCTTTTCAGGACAAACCACCTACAACAGTGTGCATTTTCGAAAAATCGGTCAGTATTCGCGTTTGCCTTGCTCCTTTGCGGTTGTTGATGTTTCTTTAGGAATTTTACATATGTGTAGAGCAGAACGCTCTGTACATTTCCAAAGAAGTATTGAAGAGTATTTCGTTTCTGAAAAAGGTCGAATCTGAAGGTAACCTATAAGTATTGCCATTCTGCATTGCTTGTTCAAACATATCAATGCTATTTTGTCCTTGGCGTTATGCGTTTTCCGAATTCCCTATTTAGGAGACACCGTTTCTTACATTACGTTAAACAAGAATCAGTTTGAGCATGTGGTCAAGGAGCTACTTCTGGTGCATCAATATCGAGTCGAACTTTTTCGTCTTTCCAGTCAAACGCAGTCCTGGGAGCTCTGCAGTAAAGTGAGTTCTTTTTGGATTTGGCAATTTCCTTGTTTTTTGTCCGAATTCCAGGCAACACCGGGGAATGTATCCGAATTCGAAGATATACTGGGAAACTATAGTGAAATCCAGGATGTAAACCGAGTTGTTGCGTTTAAAGTTTCAGTGACTGCCGGCTCTGTCAATGGGATAGTAAGCATCGTCACGTTTTATAGTTCGCATTTTTGGCATACTTTATTTTGAGGCTGTGTTCGTTGGTTCTAATAACAGAGTTCGTAATGTTCTATCCAGTCTGTATTTTCCCTTTAAATTGTTCGCCGTTTGACCTTTTGGGCTTCATGTATTAATGTCTGGCAGTTGCAATTTGCCTTTTGCGTTTTAGAAAGTTTCTTTGTCTTGCTGCGAGCTGCTGACTCATTCATTTCGCGTTTGTGAATTTGTTGACAACGAGCATTTGTCCAATTTGCAGGTAATAATAAAAGCGGACTTTTCTGTTTTCAACATTCTCGTATTCCTTGTTTCAGTGCGCGCTGGTGCAAATCACGCCTCGAGAATGCATCACAGCAGCCTCCTCCGGTTGGGTGTCATCGACTGTGAACTCCTTATTTCGCTTAATAACAATACCGTTGACTGTCTTAAAACAGAGTAATGATTGCTTTGGTGTATCTTTGACGAGTAACTTTCATGTTGCAGACCAATTCGACTCTGCAGATTTGTGTTCCTCCTTGGACAGACTTCTTAAGTTCAAGAAAGGATCAGCCTGCCGTTGCGATGCTCTTCGTAACTTCGTCCGACCTTGTTTGCATAATGCAGATCACTTTTTGCTTTAGCCGAATACAATCTCCAAGATGCTATGCAATGTGTCGCGGCAGTCATTAAATATCTTAAGCTGATGTCGGACGACTGCAACATGCGACAGTTCAGCTTGGAATCAATTGATCTGGGCCAGTTTCTTCGTTTGGACAGTAGCTCCTTTGACTCGTTAAACTTATGGAAACTGAATACTTCAGGTAATAGTTTGTACGAAACTAGCGCTGCAGTTGGTACCGATTGGTTTGCAGGTTTGAAATCCACCGACACGCTTTACGGTGTTTTGAATCACTGCCAAACGGCCCTTGGACAACGCCTGCTGGAACAGTGGCTGAAAATGCCACTTATGAATAAGAATAAGATTGGTAAATGTGAAGCTATTTGTTTATTCCAGAACACGGCCTTAATCCCGTTAATGGCGAAGCAACTTCGCACGGAGCTTTCGGGATACTCCTCGTCTCGTCATCAGCGTGTCTGTGTGATTGGCGGAACGAGGAAAGTCCCGGAAGCTCCATGTGAAGTTGCTTCGCCATTAACGGGATTAAGGCCGTGTTCTGGAATAAACAAATGAGATCATATCCCGTGATTAGAAATCACTCGTGGAAAGCTGTTTTTAAAAATTTCGTTTTGCTGTAGCAAGTATCCCATTCGCCGTTTTTCGCTTTACAGCTACCGCGTGCTTTATTGGGTGCGTTGCTTATTTCTCATTTTAAAATGATGCACAATTCTTAATGAAAACGATCCCTAACTCTCATTATTTGATTTTAGCTTGCTTACAGTGTTTCGTGTTTCCTAGTTGCCGTTTGACCAATCAGACGAACAGCTGCTTGAGTTCGCAAAGCGATGAATTGTCGGCAAAACATACTGTCGCTTTGCTTGCTAGGGATTAATTGATTAAGTATTAATAAATCATCAGCTCAATCTCTGACTGTTATGCTTTTGTTTCTTTTTTACTTCCCTTTTCACCTTTAGTGCTTTATTTCGCAGACGAGCGGCTTCACATTGTTGATCACTTCGTCAAGGACAAGAAGCTGAGATGTCTAATTCACCAAAACGTACTCGCTGGCTTTCCCGATGTGCATAAAATTTCGAAACTGTTCGTCAGGAAACGCGTTGGCCTTGCGGTGAGGCACCGCGTTGTTTACGGTTTGCTTTCCATGCGAAACAACTTTAGGAAATTCATAAGATGTACTTGGCCGTGATGTGCATCCCGGACTTGTTGGACGCGCTGACCAAGTCTGAGATCGACTCGGTTATGGCTGAATATTTCGTAGCTCCTTTAAAGGTAATTCTGATATTTTTCATATGTTCATGCATACAGACTGAGAAAGTATATATATGTATATATGTAATTTTAGGTTCTGGTAGTTGATTTTGATAAATTCGTCGAAATGGTGCACACAACGTTTGATTTCAAGCACTTGGCGGCAACAAGGGAATACCGAGTGAAGCCTCAGTTTGATGAGACTCTTACTGGTGAGATGTTGTTCATTCGCGTAGTCTTTTTTACAACTCGGGAACTTCAGTGCTGCACGAAGAGATGAAACATTTGGAAGAGAAGCTGCAAAGAAGCTTTGATGAAGTATTATTGCATGACCTAATGAGAAGCGTTGCTTGTACACTGTCAAATTGTAGATGTGCCAGTCCCTGGGACTGGAGAAGACGAAAGGGGCCAAAATGGAGTGGAACAAACAGTATGGTTACTTTTTTAGAGTGACAATCAAAGTATAGTTTCCGTGATACCCCTCACTTGGTCCAGGTTGAAAGTTTGGCTTTAGGCGCAGCAGTGGATAAAAAATCGGCGCGATATACAAATACTCGACACGCTGAAGGGCGGCATCAAGTTCAGGGATTCACGTACGTCTCGCCTGAGCGACAAAATGACGGACGTAAAACGGAGGTACAGCGAATTGCAGAAGAAAACAGTCGACACGATGGTTGACGTGGCTGGTAATGCCATTTTTGCCAATCAGCAATTTATTTTTTGTTCGTGATTTTCATTCGAAAGAGAAACGTTTTTTAATGTTTATGGTTTATATGTTTATCATTGCTTCCTCAATGGCTCTACCCTTTAGTTTTAAATTGTAATCGACAAGCAGAGAATGCTCCAAAGAATTGGTTCGGTTATTTTAGGTGTAATAGTTTAGTGTTTAATTTTGAACTTATCCAAATGTGTTTAAAAAGTGTTCTTTGAATTTTTTAAATTTGGTTTAACGTCTGAGAGTCCCATGTTGCAGCTGGATACATGGAGCCGTTCAAGCATTTTGGCAATTTGATAGCTTCTTTGGATGTTCTTGTTTCGTTTGCCGTAGCAGCTGTAAACGCTCCCACACCGTACGTGAAACCGCTTATCCTTGACAAAGGTGGAGCACACTTGTTCCTGGAATCATTTTACTTCGACTTCATTTCAGGTGCTGGCGAAATTGACATAACGGACGGCCGACATCCTTGCTTGGAACTGCAGGGTGACACTTCTTGCATTCCCAACAGTCTTCGACTAAAGAAGGGTGAATGTGCTTTCCCGATGCGAATTTATGACTTGTCAACTTTTGCCAGGTGATACGGAGATGATCGTCGTGACTGGACCCAATATGGGCGGCAAGTCGACGTATCTTCGTCAGGTTCGCCTTTATCGTAGCCATTTATTCGCTATGAATGCTTTCCTAAGGCCGCCATCATTGTCGTAATGGCACAGATTGGCAGTTTCGTTCCCGCGAGCAAGGCGACCATTACCCTTGTTGATTCCGTTCTAACTCGCATTGGTGCTTCTGATAATCAGTACAAAGGATTGTCAACATTTATGAGCGAGATGGTCGAAGCTACCAATATCTTAGAGGTTGTCTTGCCCTGCATTGCGTAATCGCTGCGCCGCCATTCATTCTCTGGCTTTTCAGGTGGCTACTCGCGACTCGCTCATTCTGATTGACGAACTTGGCCGCGGTACGTCAACTTTCGATGGTCTTGGGCTGTCTTGGGCGATTGCCGAGTATGTTGATTATTTTTGGATGCAATCAATTAAAAATGTTTATCGTAGGGATATCGCCAATCGTGTTCACGCATTTTGCCTTTTCGCCAGCCATTTTCAAGAGTTGACGATGTTAGCCGACCACATCGACGTTGTGAAGAATTTCTACGTGCTGGCAACTTTTGTTGATGAGCAGTTAGTTTTGTTATACCAAGTTTTACCAGGTAGGTCTCAACAGCTGTAAAGCATATCAAGGAAGTTTACGTAGTAAAACATAGTGAATAAATTGTACATTGTAATGAAAAAACAGTTGTCCCTGTTTCGTAGCTCTGTTGGGCAGAGCTTTTGGAATTACCGTGTTCCGTTGTCAACGCGAGTGAGAAGGCGCGCTGACGACGGAACACGGTAGTTCCGAAATCTCCGACAAATAAAGTTACGAAGCCCAAACAATCTTTTCATTATAATGAAAATATATCAACCACCCTGTTACGAAAATATCGACATTCTGGACATATATAGCAGTTGTTTATGTGAACACTGGTCTCGTTTAGGTGTTTGCGATCGAAGTTTCGGTATAAACGTCGCTCGGATGGTGAAATTCCCAGAACAAGTACTCCAGGTAGGATGTCTTATCTTGGGAACTCATCTATCTTATCTAAGCCGAATTGACTTGAACTATTGATGGTTCGTGATTCTGCCATTTAACGAAGTTTAATTAGCCCCTATTAGAGGCGCTGCAGTCGAATAACTTTTCAATAGCTTAGTTCACCGTTTAAAAATTGGGCCTTATATTAGAATTCGGTCGATTTCTTCGTTTTCCTAAAAGCGGCATCGTTGTTCTCGTCTTACTTACACGGCATACGGTAGTAAGCGCTTTTCGAAAACTGCCACGTCAGTGGGCCGACCGTGTACTAAGCTTTTGGGAAACTTCTAAATTAATTTCAAAGTGTTGGCGCCGCGTTGGTTATTAACGTGAGAACGAGTTTCGTGTTTGCGAACAGGATGCGCTTAAAGAAGAGCAGCGCTTGGAATCGTTCCGGCTGGACGAAAATGGACGCAAAGTTTTAAGAATATTTCAACTTTGGAAAGAGCAACTGAGTACTACCGGGGAGCAGCAGGGACGAGTTTCTGATGCTACCGTTAGCCTACTTCCTTACGTATGCCAAATTACGAAAGAATTGGAGAAGCGCCTTTCGTCCGCAACGGCCTAGTTGTCATCTTGGTATATCTGTTTTGCCGTCTCTCTTTAGCCTCTCAGCTATTTGAAGTAAAATTTTGGCTGCGATTGAATCAGCCTCTTAAGGCGGATGTCCATGAGATTCTAACAAATCTTTTAGTTGGGTTGATAAATTTCAAATCATAACTAAAGCTATGTACAGCGTAAGCTGAGGGGATACGTTGGCAGCTTTTCATTCATGCGCACTGCCAGGAACGTCCAAGATTCGTAAGTGAATCATCTCCGGATATTGGAGTAGGTTGCTTGTCGCATATGTCAAAGCTAATGGTCAGGCATCCAACTTCGTTGTAATAGAGAAGCCACGGGAGGTAGTCTTGCCTGGAAGAGATGTCGCTTATTTTAAACAAATATTGGATTCCGTGCTGAAGGTTCATGCAAAGGTGGTGGTTCATTGCATTGGGCGTTTTTTGCTTTCTTGGAAGAAAAGTTCCAGCTCCATTTAAAATTATCGTACGCACATCCTTCCAATCGAGACCGTATACTCTCAAAATAATGCTTAATGCATACGTTTGGGTATTTGTTAAGTTTGAACGATGTAAAGCAAATGTGGCGTTTCCAGTTACCTGTGCCAAGAGTCCTGCCTTGCTTTGACGTACCAGTTTCGGAAAGCAACGTATTCGCTGTTGGACAAGCTCCAACCGTTCTCCTTGCGTTTGCCTTCCAGTTCTCTGTCAACTACCAGTTTGATTAGCTGTTCCTTGTCAAACTTCTTCCTTTCCTGTTCTGGAGTGGCATTGTGCGCTAAGGTAAACTTGGCTACAACTGTTCCCTGCAATTCAGTCAACAGAAATTGATACTGACAAAAGGTGCCAGATGTTATTACATAGCCGAGTTGCTGCAAGTTTTGGAAAGCATCCTTGTATATTTTTGCTATTTGATCGTTTTCTAAGAAATCCAGTTCGCAGTTGCCGTCCTTGTCCAGTTCGCCCAGGTCGTGGAAGCAGAACTGCTTCTTCAGTCGGTAGGCTCCCGCTTCGGATGGACACGTCACCTCTTTGAATTGGGAAAGGAGGCTGGACGTCTTGGATGTTTCCGCTTTCCTCTTCACCTCCTTCAAACTATTGCATATGTCGCAGTAATAGCTGAAAGTTGGCCGATTGACCTTTAATGGTTCCTTGCGCAGTCGCGCGCTGGTGCACGCTTACCAATTGTTCCCGTAACCGCCGCAGCCGTTGGCCGTGGCGTTTTGACACGGCAACTGGGAAAACTGTGGCAGATTCCACCAGGTGTATTCTATTTTTGCCAAAAAACTCTTTGGTAAAACATTCTCTTTAATGTAAACTGACATTTCCAGCGTAAAACAACCGGGAAGTTTAATCGGGTTTGGTGTAATGAGCACACTTCGAGGGTCGATGTACATCACTTTCTGGCTTGACGTTTTTGCTAGTGTAAGAAAATGGGGAAGTTAATTCAACGAAAGGAAGGGGTTTTCTGCATTTCTCTTTTTGTTCATCCGAAATCATCAGTAGAATACTTAAAGCCATTAATACCTTAGTTTTTCACTTTCTAACGCATGTACGTATATATATATATATATATATATACATATATATATATATATATATATATATATATAATATTCCGAGATAAACACGGCTTTTTTCACCCGTGACCGAAACAACGAATTTCCTTTTATTGACGGAGCTTTCGAAAACACCTCACGTTTTCGTCTTCAGCGTCAAAGAACAGGGTACAATAACGTCCTCATATATGATGAAATGTTTTAAAGTAGGGATGAATTTTAAAGTCCATAGTTTAAATTTCCGTTTCGTTGAGTGCTTCCCATGGTCTTGCATTGACAGCATTTGGTTCTTGTGACCACTGTTGACCATATTTCGCTAACCGTGGTACCGTCATCCCTATTTATACAGGGATTATGTCTAATGAACAACGCTTCCTTGATTTTTCTTAATAGGAAATTCTTCTCTTTCTCAATTCTGAAAATCTCCAAGCTATCCTCCGGTTGTGGACACTTCGAAATGTGTTCTACTACGGCTGAACCATTCACACATTGTTCCATAATTTTTTTGGGTTCCTTAGTTTGTGGACGCCCACGAATATTAGTGCCTTCCCCTCTTTCTCTTCTTTCCGCGTTTCTATACCGCGTTATCCCTGCTAGATGTTGACGGAACCTGTGGCCTATATCATTTCCGCTCTCGCCAATGTATCGTGCACCACATCCACAAACAACCTGGTATATGACACCTGGGTCAGACTCTGGTGTTCTTCTGGGTATGTCTGTCCTAAGAATGGACCTCAGATTCCCCTGGCTACTGAACACAACCGTTACGCCAAGTTTTTTCATGGACCTTTTTATCTGTTCTCCTAATCCCGGGTAGTATGGGATAACCAACTTTGTAGGATTTTCCAAGTTTTTGTTCCTTAGAGTTTCCTGTGTTGTCCACTTCCTTATGCTTCTATTGATACAATGTTCTATCAACTGCCTTGGAAACCCGTTGTATAACAGTGTATTCCTGATATGATCAATTTCGTCCCATATGTATTCAGTACTACACACGTTTAAAGCTCTTTCAACCATTCCTGCTATAATCCCACTTTTTACATTCAGCGGGTGATTGGAGAAATAATTTAAGTATTTTCCTGAATGGGTTGGTTTTCTGTATAATTTGGTTCTTAATTGAGTACCTTTCTTTATCACCAACACATCCAAAAACGGTAGTTCTCCGTTCTTCTCCTTTTCGATGGTAAAAATTATAATGTTCGGGAAGAGGCTGTTTAGGTGTTGCAACAGACCTTCCTCTTTCCCTTTCTTTACTATCACAAATATGTCATCTACATATCTCTTAAACATTTTCACCTGGTGATCCAACAAACCTTCCGGGAAGGCTTTCTTCTCAAGGTCTTCCATGAAAATTTCTGCAATTGTTGGGGACAAAGGGCTTCCCATTGGTGCCCCCGTTGTTTGTGCGAAGTATTCCCCTTTCCAATGGGAATAATTCCCTTCTTCCATGCAAAATTTTACCAAGCTTGTTACTTGGAATGGGTTGAGTTTCGTTCGTTCTTTTAGGTTGGTATCATTTGAAAGTAAATCATTGATGATCCGATATGTATGAGATAGAGGTATGCTGGTAAAGAGGTTCTTTACATCATAGCTGACTAAAACGTCGTCACTTTCTATTTGGGTTTTTTCAATTTCTCTTACAAAGTTCACCGAGTTTCTTGTGTGTGACGTTCTATTTCCGACAAGGTGTTTCAATATGTTGGTTAGATAAACACATAGCTCTCTGGTCACACCTTTGCAACAGGACACAACCGGTCTTAACGGAATGTTCTCCTTATGAATCTTCGGAAGGCAGAACAATTCCGGAGATGAATAGTTGGAACCAAATCTCAGTCTTTTTGTAAGCTCTGTTTTGTAAGCTTATACAATTCATACGTTATATATATATAAAACGTATGAATTGTATAAGGCTAGTATTTAGAGTATAAGTACACCTTGTGGGATACGCCTCCTTGTCTATATGGGGCTGTAAATTTTTTCTCTTCTTCGAAGATTGCATGTTCATTAAGGAATTATTGAATGCACGTTAGGTGCTTGTATTCTACGTTTCACACAGGTACATTGAAAGCTGAACTTCCACGTGGACAGATATGGGAGTGGGGCCCAAGTTTCCTGGTACATTTCTCTTGTACTCGTGCTTCCTTGCACATTGCTCAGTCGTGCGCATGACTACCGTTTATGAATGGAAAATCATTGTTTTGCGTACGGTGAACAGTCATTAAGTTAGCATCTAATACACGGTAACACTGAAGCACTTACTGCAGTCGACAGCCTTGCCTGGGATCAAGTATTTGGGTTTGCACTTTGAATTAGCGTGCGTGCTGCGGTATAAACCGGTGTTTTGCGCCACGCGGCAGTGAGGCAGTCGAGGGTTACACCTCGTCGTTGCCCTGAGAAGGGCAATTTGTGTGGACAGTACCAACAACAAGGCAAAGCTGTCGATAAGTCTCATCTTGTCCATGTCCGAGATGCTGTAAAACATTGTACTTCAGCAAAGCAGCCTGACATATTGTTATCGCCTATTCTTCTCCTAATTAATAGTTCATGTAGAAATGGTTTGCCAGTTTACTTTTTCGCGTATAACCAGCGGCCCGATTATTACCCAAAGTTATTAATAGTTGCGAGCAACGAAAAGGAACCCTTTTAAACTCTTCGAGCAGTTATTTGTTTTCAGAAGAGGTAACGCTGCTGAGAAACGGAATTACCGTGCAAAGCGGACGTCCTTTTCGTTGTTCGTTTTCTTCGACTTTCGTTACTTGCCCAACTGGCAGGTTCTGTACGGTTAGAATTCGTTTCTGCTTATTGAGAAGGTCTCAAACTTGGAATTCTGTCGAAATTATTCAAGCAAGTCCCTTTTCAAGTGTTGATTATTTTGACTGTACAAAAGCTGTCACACTTTGTTAATAATGGTTCCGTTGCTTGAGGTGGCAGGAACTGTTACTATGAACGATTGGTTCCTTTCGATGGGACCGTTGGATAGTAATTACCATTACGTTTTTGTTGCCCTACGGTGCAGTGGAAAACGCCGACGTTTCCGTTTCGTCTTGTCGTTTCGCATTTCCGTTTTCAAAGAAGAAGGCTGACTTGTTTCTCGACGCGACAAACTAGTTCAGGTTTTCAGCACAGTTTTGTCTGGACCATCTGCCTTTCTTAATAATTGGAGGCGCTTAGAAAAAGCGTATCGTTTATTGCAGTGGCATACAAAAGTTGTATTGGAATTCAAGTGCATCAGAATTATATGAAGGGTAATAATACCTAAGCCCACAATAAGTATGATGTTTCAAAAAGTTACACTAACAGTTAGCGCCGGCGGAGAGAATCGAAAACCAGGCATGCGTGCTTACTGAAGTTTTATTTTAGATTTATACATGGTTATTCACAAGCTTTTACGCTGAGTTTTGAAGCACGAACTTAAGATCAGCAAAAGTAACATAAGATGGGCAGTTACATTTACGTTTGCTCGGTTTTAATCACTGCTTTGTGAACTAAGCCAAAGTGAATTATTTCTATCCTTCCTTCAGCACAGAGTCATGAGACAGATAGAGAATGATGGCCGAACAGGGCTGAGTAAAAGGCATCGTGGGTTGCACCACTAAGAAACATGCTAGACACGCTAAAGGACATCCTTTTTTGAAGCGAAGGGCAGCGGTGGATTTTCGACTTATTTAAATCAGACGTTTTGGAGACAGCACACAGGACTTACGCATTGACAGCATAGCGTTGGCATGTGACAGCATTAGTTTGTTTTAAAAGTTGGTCCAGTTGAGCTACCGGTACTCTAGGTGTTATGGAAAAGATTTGCACAATTTCTGGAACCATCCCGGTGTACGTACATTGGACGAGCTTTAGTTGCGCGGCCGCTACACAAGTCGCTTTGCCTTTCGCGGGCATAGTAGCTTTTGGCGCGACAACGCTTTTAACCAGTGTACAGGGGAAAGAGAGAAACCTTTATGAAGAACCAGTTTTGGAGACCGCTCTGCATAAGAACAAGTTAAGCGCAGAGTATATGGGCCACTAGAAGTTTCCAGCGGTGTTCATATTCGCTGAAGGCAGCATAACAACTTTAAAGCCATAGAAATGCCGCGCTTTCCTTTGCCTTCTCGATCGGATTTATTATCCCCTCTGAACGTTGTGATTCTTTCCATTCGTTCCTGACGTTCCGCAATCTTCCTTCGTTGATCATTCGAAATATCGGATAAAGATGAGGCGCGTAATGCTATGGGTTGGTTAATTAAATTGACGACTTTCAAAGCGCGTCTCATTACAAGGAGCTCATTGTTTGTTCCAAAAGAAGGCAGCAAACTGTAGTAAGTGTAGGAACCATTGTCGCTCCCGGTGGCAATGATGAGCGGATAATAAGTAGCAACGGACTACGAAAAACAATAAAAGGAACGCTACCTCACTTTCCCAGGTGAATACATTCCTGTCAGAACGTGCTGCGTAGTGGTGGCGAATAGTGGCGTCATTACCCTCGCAATACTTTCTTGACCTGTCCTAACCCGAACAGACATTTACGTCAAGCCGCTGCCCCTTTTTGCTATCAACTTAAAAATGACCAAAATTGTCTTTTAGAAGTTGATGCATGAACTTTCTGGCGTAACAATAGTTATTCATTTTTTCGGGAGCATCACCTGACGGTAATTCCTGGGCATACTGTCTCTGTGATCAGTCAAGTCATCTTGTTGGAATTGGAAGCTTAGGTGCATCTTAACACGAACTAGATGAGCAGTTAGCACCTATATACGCATTCGAAATGAGTTAGCAACATCCATTATTTAAAGGCTTCTTTCATAGTTTCGCTGCCACTTGCGCTTGGGTGGTCGCTTATTCTACCTTCGCCTCGCGAACTTGCTTAGCTGAGACACTTGGATTCAATGAACTATTATGCCAGGGGGCAGCGGATGGCGAAACTTTAGAAATGGCCGCCCGAAACAGAGCTACTCGAAGTATCCTATTCTGCGCGCATTAGTTTGAAGTTGTATTAACTTTTAGCGGTCAATTCTGATTGTCAACTCACGTTCAGCGACGGGAAAAAGTGCTGCTCTGTTTCCCAAACGGAGTAGGTTGCGAATTTCTCAGGTCGAATTTCCAGCGTTGCCCTTGCTCTTGTTTTTACCATTTTCAATCTTTCCTTTGCTCAGTTAAACCATTGTCTAATTGCCACAAAGGTTAATAGGAGCCTCATTGGTACGTTTTGCTTCGACTACTGTATCTGAGCTCAAATTGAAACTTCACTTAACTTGAATGCGGTATTTCCCCTTCCGTCCCGAAAGCCCAAACTGTACTACGGTTTTGCAATGAGCAAACGGGCTAGCCACCCATCAGGGGAAGCTCAGCACTACATGGACCTGAGCACCAGAGCGGACGTGTACAGCCAGTGTTCAGGTGAAAAGTCTAGTTTTGACGCTTTATATTTAGGGCCTGGCTACATTCTCCGTTTTATGCACTTTTGTGGCAATCCTATCTTAACTTTCAATGGACTAGTGTCTTACGTGCTAAGATGGGTTGATACAAATGTCAGGGTAATAGGATCGCCTTATGTTGACGGTACTGGATATGGTTTCGTAGTCCGTCCTATCAGCCAGCGTGCAGGCAAGAGATCAAATTGCTTCGCATCGTGTTCTTACTGCCACCAACGTCGTATTCTAAGAACAATAGCAATCTACAGGAGACCAAAATCGGGAACTCTTCAACATTCATTCAATGTATTTTGTTTGGGACAGCCGATCCTTCGATGGTGCATGGAGAAATTCCTTGCTCGTGTTGTAGCTGAATATGGTTAGAAATTGTAAAACGGATATTCTACCGTAAGAGCAAGATATTCAAGCGGCTTCAGTTTCACCTCAAGGCACCTCTCGCGCAGGTAATAGGATTCATTCGTAAGATCCTGTTGAAGCCTAGTTTCCGGCAATTGGAAAATAGGCCGACGGCAGCCTTTTACGAACGATAGTACGATGCCAGGTTCCGAAAGGATTATAGCTTTCCACTTATGCCGACCTTTTCTAAGGAATTATGGACGCAAATTAGTGCGTTCATTGGTATCTGCTTTTACCACTTTGGATTACGAGAATTGCGCAAAGCGAGCACGCAAGTATCCTATGCGCGCAAATTCAGGCTTACCGCTTTCGCAGGGTATCTCTGGCACGGCGGCTGCGCTCTACAACTGTGCAGTGTCCATAATGCGTTTAGTAAGCGTTTGCTGCCAACTTCAAGCTCGCCCATTGGCATCCGCTTGCGCCTTTCCAAAAGTAGAAGAAAGTGCACCGCCGCGTAAATGAATTGCGCAGAAGATTTAACGCTTGCACGTGTAAGGCAAACTGGCTATAAAGGTCATTTCTCTTTCTCTAACCTGCATACAATCACGTTCGCGAAGGAGGACATTTATAGGGACGTTCAAGCATGCCTTGTCGGGAATGCATTGACAGTTAATACGTACGGCTACTGGATGCGGTTATTTTAGACCGGTCGAAAATAGGTCTCTGCTTATTTCTAACTTCCAAAAGCGCGCGATGCCTCGCTATTGCCGGGGAATAGCTGCATCTCTTTTGCAAGGGAACTTTTGTCGAAAGGGTCTCCCTCCAAGAAACGCACTTCAGGGCCAAAAACAAGTGAGACGCCTTGGACCCTACTCCAGGCGGTTGCCTGTGCTTGCCCACGCTACCTTAAGGTTACAGTCAGAAGAGTCAGTTGAAACGAGCGACGCGATTCATCTCCTTTAGCCCTTAAGACCAAAGGCGGCCGACAATTGGGACAAGCACCGGCGCGGGCAGAAATTTATTGTCTTAGATTACAATCGTACTTAGGGAACTCCTGCCGGCGTCTGCTTGACGAAGTGAGGTCGCGCAGTCGGCAACCGTCAGCTCGTCTATACTTCACTCCGAAGTACTCATCGCGAGGGCCAAATCCATTTTTGCTAACATCCGAGGCAACTACAAGTCGAAGACCGTTGTGCAAACGCGTTGTTGTTGTTGCTGCCCTTTTCCGTGTTCGCTCAAAGTTGCAGGCGAAATGCTAGAAATACCTTCTCTAGCTACCTAAAGATTTTCAGTGAGTTCCACGGATCCCCGTCTTCCGTATAAGTCGCTGAACGTATGCATAGGCGCATGGAGGCAGTTTAAAAAGCGTACTCGATGGACAGCGTGGTAGCAGAACTGAGAAAAGTCGAGGTTCTTTGTAGTATGGTGCGGAATATTTGCAATTCCATGGCGGAAGCTTTGCGAAGAGCTGTTCGCATTGGTACATTATGTGAACATACGTCTACTTGGCCCAAAACAAGGCAAACGAATACTTACAAGCGGTCGTTCGACTAGGTTCGCGGACTGTATCACCACTGAGGAGATGAAGGAGGAGGAGGAGACGGGAGGATGTAGGCGGCTCAGTGTTTATCAAATGCGATATTGCCGAAGTGGTACGGCATATAAGCGCGCCGGAGGAACGCTGCAGCAAAAAAGGAACAGAATATTATGTACTGGAACAAGTCAACAAATAATGGCATTTGGACGCTGAAGAGAGTGAACTAGTTCACGCGCGTTTCCTTTGACGTCGATCAAAGTGTCTTCTGGCGCACATTTCGCCGTCTGGATTTCTTCCGGTCGCAGTAAATTAGGAAACATTTCTGGTCACTTGTGTCGTTTGACACCGAAATAACAGCTTCCGCGATCGGCGCATTTGGTAGGTTCGGCATCGTCCCTAATGTAGCAATATCAATTGCCTAATCTGGTGAAAGTAAGCAATAAAATCTCTCCTTGGTAGAGGTCGTTTCCGGTGATTTGGCGGGCTCGCTTCCGGTTCATTTCCGGTTTGACGAATTGTCCAGTTCGAACCTACATTATACACGGCAGTCGCTTCTCAGCTCTGACCGGTCCCGTTCGTCCGCTGCGCAAGTAAAGAGTTACAAGTTGAAAAAATTCCTGCACAATAGCGGCATCCTTTTCCAGCTCATTTATTGCCGCGGGAGAGAGCACCTTCTCAGTGGTTATAACTTTAAATTGTTGAGTTCTCCATTGTCGCTTGCGCGCGGACCTCGACCTAAAAACTGGGGCTGCGACGAATCGCTGAACAAAAAGATGCCATGCTCAGCATAACCGATTTGGGTTATATATTGTCGTCCTTACATTAGTTCAGCATGCTTAGTCGATGAATTGATGCTGTACTTGTTCATCTCGTATTTACTGGGTGCCTTATTTTTAAAATACTAATAATTAGAAAGCGAGCATACATATGAAAGTTCCTTATGAGATAGTTCACTTCACGAGGCACAGACATTTACGAATTGTGGGTATGCTGCACAAACGGGAAAGGGTTGTCTGGAGACGCGAGAAGAGATCGTATGGGTTAGGCATTCAACTTGTTGAGCAAAACAATAGGTAGAAACTGTTTTTGACGATATTACTGTCAGAACTTGTGACGTAACACGCAAATACATGTCATCGGCTGTCGTCATAACAACGGAGACGCTGACATGGTGTCTTTGACAGCTTTGCACTGTTATCTTGTCATCGTGTCTTTTATCATGAATTAGTCCGCCCAGTTTAATCCTACGGCCTGTGTACTAACTCTGGGCAAGACTTGGTAGTGGATTGCTTGGCTTAGGAATAGGTGCGCCAGCTAGTTAATGAGACGATCTGTCCAGTATGGAAAGTAGGCTACAATTCCTCGCCGATTTAATGGATCTCGGCGCCCAGCAGCTTTAGCGCACCGATGGCGTGAGCAGTCCATGCACCGTTCCTAAAACGGAAATCAAGTTTCTCCATACTCGCATAGCAGCCCTTCTTACTGGCCGGACGTCTGCTGGGAAACAACCCTGAGACGACTTCTGCTTATGGCATATTAATTTCAGGATACTCTTTCCTATCCGTATTTTGCGCTATTGAAAGTCAGCCTCCGGAAGGGCACTGTTGGCAGCGCAAGTTAGAAACGCAGCGGTGAATCTGTGCGCAATCCGTGCGACATTTCAATTTAGGACTGCGACCATAGGGAGTGCATGCGCAGAAAGGGAAGATGCAATTGCAACATATCTTTTTCAGTATTCGTTGGAACAAGTGCTGCAGGCGCGAAAATAATTGGCCAACATTTTAGACTCGGCTAGTGTGGACCATTAGAATATGCATTTGATTTGGCTCTATAAACATCTTGGTTGTATGTTTCGACGATACAAGAGATAGCTTACAAGAGATCAAAATAGTATGAGTGTATATGGTTGCGTTCAAAATGTTAATTTATCAGAATAAGTCATGTTATTTTTGGTAAGTATAGCACACTTTAATGATTTAATGAATACTGTGACTAAATATTCCGTGGTATTTGTGTGTGCACTTGTAATATGCGCGTTGTCCCAGCTGAATGCAAGGTCAGAACGGAAATTCCGTTCCATTTACCACGACGCGTTGTATTCCTCACGGAAATGGTCCGCTTAGAGCAGTAGCACACGTGCGGCGTTTCCTGAAACCCGTTTTCATTTTTCTTTAACAGCAAATATGAACCAACTTGAAAGCCCAACTGTCAATCTTACATGTTAGCACGGATTTAAAATTGTTCGGCAATGCCATTTGTAGACTGCCGTTCAATGAGAAAGCTAATCGCCCAATCCAAATACGGAAAAGGGCCAGCTTTGAGAGGCAACCGCTCCTCTAATACAGGAATGCTATTCCAATTTTGTTATCTCTGACGTACCTAAGTTATAAGGACAAGGGAGACCAAAATGGGTCATTTCAGCCGAACGCAGCCTTGCCTAAAGGCAAATGCTACTTCTTTTTTAGAAGTCTTTTGCTTTTTCCTACTCGTCTGTTATCTTTTAAAACTCCTGCGCTGGCAGGCGAATTTTGTACGGCGTCCAACTAACACGATTCAGCTAGAAAAGGCTTGTCTTGACGAATCAATGTACGTTCATTGAACCATTGCAATTTTTGTGTAAGATGTCCTTGTAACACCTGGTTTGTTCGTAAAGGAACACTTATTGCCACGTTTTACTGCATCAACAGAAAAAATGAATTGGGACCGACTTATACTAGTAACCCTACTAATCATCCCAACGAGTAAATTGTTCATTAAACTTTTGTTTCTCTGCACAGAAGAACTGCTGTGATGTAAGCGGTTACGACGAAATGACCAACCTTTTATAGCAGACGGGCAGGGAAGGTTGATTGTGAATTGATCACTGGACGTACAAGATATGGACGGCGATGCAGACGGTACTGTGTTGAAGGGTTAGTTCGCTGCAAAAGAAGGTGCCTTTACTGAACTATAGTCAGAAATGAAGCGATAAACCAGAATGGGGTTATAAATAATGCACACCTTGAATTAAGAAACTAGAAAGCTTGTAAAAATGTGTTTTACTGTACGTGATTCAGTGTTGAACAGGTTTGCATGCAGCCATGTCCTGCTCTTTATTGCGTCTTTCTTACGGGCGCTTAGGGGCCGCTGTGGGAAGTGGCTCGTCCAAGAACACGTGTGCTTTTTTAAATCGCGTACATAACAGTACAAATATGAACGGCAGTTTGGTACGTTGTTTTAACAACCGGCTTTCAGTCCGACGAACGCTTGGGGCTTTCACGCGCCAACGGTTTGCCGTTAGTGATTTTGGCAGATTAATTTGTTCTACATTGCCCGCTGCTTTGTAGGTGTTTTATCATACCATCATTTTTGCATCACTGAGCATCTGGTCAATTTTGACAGGAACCTTCAGAAATGTTCACTAGCGAGGCCTTGTTTCATAAATCATTTGTGCAGTGGGCTGCGGCTTTCAAATTGCCCACGCTCCGCAGATTGACACCTTTGCTAAGGCGCATCGTGCATGTGTCAACAATAGTGTTTTAGCTTAAGACTGTTAACCTCCGCCTGCTTAATTTTGAAATGGTTCTAACAGCTTGAATTATATATATATATATATATATATGATTGATAAAACACGGCTGGGTAACCCATGACTAAGTAACTTTTATTGACGTAGCTTTTGAAAACGACTCATGTTTTCGTCATCAGCGTCGAAATAATAACTTCGTGTGGTGTCCCATTATGTGTACGATTTTCTTAAAACTTCGTAATACTGTGTGTTTTTTTCATGTCACCCAATTGGAGTAAAAGAAGGGATTATTATTGGTATGGTAGACCGAGCCTTTAACATTTGCAGTGAAGAATTCATAAGTGAAGAGATTGGGCATGTTCGGAGGACGTTACTGCAAAATGACTACCCAAAATAGCTTACAAACCAATTTATTGACAGAAGAATAATGAAATGGAGGAACAGACAACTCACGACAATCAAGGAACGAGATACAGCAACAAGAATTATCATTCCTTACTATCCAGGGGTAGGAGAGCAAATCCAAAAGACTTTAAAAGTGGTTGGAGTTAAAGTAGTTTTTAAAAGCCACAGTGATTTGAGATCTCTCCTTCGTTCAGACAAATTAAGGACCTGTCCAGAAGAAACACCAGGAGCAACTTACCAAATTAAGTGCGGATGTGGAGCCTCATACTACGGGGAAACTGGACATAGAATTAGTCAGAGGTTCGAAGAACATTTAGCAGGTATAAAAAGATACAGGAATGCAGAGAGGAGAAGCAGGGGAGAAGAAGTGACAGGACGAGGACGACAGCAGACGAAAGACCCAAATGAGATTATGGAAGAATGTATTAACGGGTCTGCGGTCGTAGGTCACGTCGCAGAATGTCCAGCTTCCGATGAAAGTTTATGAATCTCGAGGCTCAGGCAAGAGAGTAACTATTGGTTACGGAAAGTTAAGGAAGCTTTTTGCATCCGCAACAACACATGCATCAACAGGGATAATGGACTCAAAATTAGTGACATTTGGACAGTGGTGACAACTACAACAGACTGTTGCCGATCTGTTCGTCCCACTTTAAACACATTACAGATAGACTAAAAAAAACTGGCTCCTTTAGAAATGAACACACAGTATTACGAAGTTTAAAGAAAATCGTTCCCATAATGGGACACCACACGGAATTATTTCGACGCTGATGACGAAAACATGAGTCGTTTTCGAAAGCTCCGTCAATAAAAGTTAGTTAGTCACGGGTTACCCAGTCGTGTTTTATCAATCAAGACATGAGATCCTACCCCGTGTTCAGAAACCCTATGTTTACTTTATATATATATATATATATATATATATATATATATATATATATATATATATATATATATAACTAAGAATGATACGGTATCCTTGTTCAGTGAGCTTTAATTGGCGAAGCTTTCGGAACTAACGTGTTCCGTCGTCAGCGCAAATCGAGAAGATATATAGCCACGGTGAACAATATCTCTTGCTTCAAGATTATATATATATATATATATATATATATATATATATATATATATATATATATATATATATATATATATATATATATATATATATATATATATATATATATATATATATATATATATATATGTGCACATGGGTTTATAAAAATGGCACATAACGAGTGTGTGCAGATAGATATAGGGATAAGTTTATGGTTACAACGAGTTCTGGAAGTTGAATGTTAGAATGAGCTTCTGATGGGATCTTGTTTGCGTTCAATCAAGCGTTCTGAATTGACATTTAATCAAATACTTGAGTTGCGTTGTGCAGTTGAATAAAAGGGGAGCAGCGTAACTGCAGGTGGCCTTGTTCACCGTGGCTATGTTGCGAAACGCTTTGTCTCAGGAGCTGTTATTAAATCTCCATTGATAAGGAGTTGTGCCCTGTAGGGCAGTCGCGATCACTGGGGACCTTTGCGTCGATGCTCCTATTTTTTCAGGTTGCATTAGCTAATGAATTGACACAGCGAATCGACTGTACTCGTATGTAACATGGTTTGGCGATGCTTTCTTTTTTCTCAGTTGCTTAGCATCCTCAAAGTGATCCTATTGTGGCTGAATATGTCATACTGAGCACTTCTCGTGAATTATTAGTCTGTTGGGAGCGTTTTGTCCAGTTTTGCTATTTTTTGCACTTGTTTTGTGCTGCCTGATGAATCAGCCCTTCTGTACCGCTGTAAGCCTGCAGATTTGCGCTACTGATTAGCCCATTGAATTTGTTGTCAAAATTGATTATTATGGAATTTTTTCGCTGGCAAGGTAGGAATCGAAAACGTGGCGAGTTTGAGTATTTTTACACGCTAGGCTCAAACTAAGACAGTGTTGCGAAAGCACATCTCAATGTCGGGAGATTATTGAGCAGAGAGTGAATCAACGACCGTATATTTCGACATTTGTTTCGAGATTTCTTGCCTGAGATAGAGCCTTCGGAGATAGGAACCGTTGCTGACGTCGGTGTGCTATTAAAGACGATTATTTGAAGGGTACTTATGAAGCAAAGCAGCATGAAAGATCACATAGGAACTGCTAACTGTATAGCACTGGAAGAATTGACGGAAAGGTACCATATGAATTGGCTGGAAATCAAAATTTCGGCATTAGTTATCATCAGTCTTGCTTACAAAATATATTGCTTGTACTGAAGTTTAACAGTCGGCTGACGAAAATTGAGTTTCTCAGCGCAGTTGCCAAGCGACAGTGCAACCTTTCGAGCAGGAACACTAATTATTGTAGCATTGTAGTTCTTCTAGAGATTTCATTTCCTATCTTTCATGGGCGAGCCAATTGGCTTTCGAAAGATGGACGTTTAGATATGTAGAATCATGAAGAATCGCCTTGTTAATCACATTAGCCTATTCAAGCTGCAGTGAAACTCAAGATGAGCCCTATCGAGATAACTGACGAACACACGTTCAAAATTGATTGTTAGTCTTAGAAATGAAACAGAAAGTTTAAATCTGACCCATTGTCTTTTCAAGAAACACCCTATTCGTGAAAGGGAAAAACTAACCCTTTTTGTCGTCGAATATTTTGCGAAAACTAGGAATAAACGAATCATCAGGCTTTATCCCTCGCGATTTACTATTATGCAAATAATAAGAGTTTAATGTTGTACACCAGGGATGGGGAACCTCCGGCCCGCGAGACCATTCCATCCGGCCCGCGAGACCATTCCATTCGGCCCGCCAGACCATTCCATCCGGCCTGCCAGACCATTCCATCCGGCCTGCGAATGGTCTTATATGAGTCCAAATGGCCCGCGGCAGCAAAAAGGTTCCCCACCCCTGTTATACACCTTTCCATCCAATAGAGCTAGTGACAACAGCCTTAAATGGGGTAACAATTGAAACATCTAACTCCGTCTTACGTCAGTTATTCAGTGTTCTCACAACAAAGGCGTGCAACATGCTGGTGCATTTGGTAGACCACTATTTGGAGCACAAGCGTTGCATTGGTCAAACGCGTACGCATTGTTACACAAGTGTCAGTCGGCAGTTTACTCCACCTCTATGTATTGATATCCATGAATGCATATGCACGTGTGTGGTACCGAAAAACCTTGGGTTTGACTGCATAAGTGGAATTAGCACAAAACACCTCAATTTTCGTACGATTCGTCTCTGTAAGTGAATAAGGGGTTTCTAGACAAAACTAGATTCGTCTCTGTTTTGTTTATTATTATATTTAGTCATGGTAACTGTAACAAGCATAGGAGCGGAGGTCGAATAAGCTGAACCTGCTGCACATCAGTTCCCAACGATATGTATATGGAATCGGAATCGCGCGTGGGAGGCGGATGCTCACTGCAGTCGTCCTTAACTGAACACGTTGCTATACCAAACAATAAACCGTCTTACAATGGAACAGCGGACAGGATTCGAGATATGTCCGGTTCGTCCTATCTTCACCCCGCAACCTTTCAACGGTGGAGGAGAATGGGCGGAATGCCTCGAAGCCTTCGAGTATAGGAGCGAAAGTGTTTGGGACCAGTGCACTGGACGTAGGGCGATGCTATGTTCTAAAGCACGAAATTAAAACTGGATGTGCAAAGCCGGTGCGACACCCAGTACGCCGTTTAGGACCCATGGAGCGGGCTGACGTTAATACATTAATAGGGCAGATGCTTAAGGCGGGTATTATAGAGCCGTCTAGTAGCCCCTGGGCTGCCGGGATTGTACCCGTTCGGAAGAAGGACAAGTTGATTAGGTTGTGTATGGATTACCGGAAGCTCAATGAAGTTACGCGCAAGGATGCCTACCCGCTACCACGCATTGATGGAACATTAGGTGCATTGGTTGATGCACGATATTTCTCAACCCTTGATCTCCTCAGCGGATATTGGCAAGTGGAGCTGACGGAGGAAGCTAAGGAAGAAACGGCGTTCGTCACCCACGACGGGTTGTTTCAGTTCAATGTGATTCCGTTTGGGCTGACTAGGGCGCCAGCCACCTTCCAACGTCTAATGGAAAGAGTGCTCGCCGGGTTGAAGTGGAACACCTGCTTGGTTTTCTTTGGATGATATCGTCGTGTTCAGCCGCAGTGTAGAAGCACATCGAGCAATTAGTCAAGGTACTCCGAAGACTCCATGCGGCAGGCCTTAAGGTGAATGCCAGCAAGTGTCGGCTATTCCGCAAAGAAGTTCAGTTTCTCGGGCACGTGGTAAACCGGGAAGGAATCAGACCCGACTCATCATTGACGGAGAAGGTGCGTAGTTTTCCCGTGCCACAATGTTTAGCGGAAGTACAGAACTTTGTCGGCTTGGCGTCATACTATCGCAAGTTCATCCATGGTTTCGCAGAGATCGCCAAGCCTCTGCATCAGTCGACAGAGAAGCGTAAACCATTTCAATGGACGGTCTAGTATATGCCGGCATTCACTAAACTAAAAAATATGCTGACTTCCGAGCCCATTTTGCGACTCCCGGATTTCAACCGACCTTTCATCATGGATACTGACGCCAATAATGTGGCAAATGGAGCCGTTTTGTCCGAACTTGATGACAGAGGACGTGAACATCCAGTGGCATTTGCTTGCAGAACATTAACTTTGGCAGAGCAGCGTTATTGCGTTACCCGAAGAGAAATGCTGGCCGTCATTACTTTTGTGGGACAGTTTCAACCTTATTTGCAGCGCAAGTTCGTATTACGCACGGAGCACGGGTCGTTGCGCTGGCTGCAATCATTCAAAAACCCCGACGGACAATGGGCACGATGGCAGCCAAAGCTGCAACAGTACGATTTCGTAGTGGAGCATAGATCTGGACGGAGACACGCCAACGCGGATGCTTTGTCGCGCATTTCATGTCCTCAATGCGGACGGCAAAGTTCAAGTAAAGCAGAAGTCTTAGTTGGAACTATCGTTTTGGATAAGGCTGACGACATGAGATGCAGGCAATGGGAAGGCGCTGAGATTGGTAAATTACTTCAAGCTAAGCAGAATGGACTGTCAGAGTCAGAAGTTGCGTCACGGATACGGTCAAACAGGGCAAGCTGTTAATGATCAATTGGAATAGGCTCGCCGTACGGGACGGTTTGCTCGTTCGCAAATGGTTTCGAGAGGATAGGCTCGGATTCTCCTGGCAGGTAGTAGTGCCGGCAAGCATGGTGAAGCATGTCCTTACGCAGGTGCATGTTGGGGTGGACAAGACCATGGAAAGAGTGCTACTCTATTCGCCAGGATACCGAACGGACGTTCGACATTATGTGAATACATGTTTTCACTGTCATGCACGGAACGACCCAACCACAGCGGTGAGAGCGCCACTACAGCTCCAAAAGGTGTCAAAGCGATGGCAGAAGGTGGCGATAGATAGCATGGGCCCGTTACCTACCATTGAAAATGGCAACCGGTATACTCTGGTGATCATAGACTGTTTCACTAAGTATGCAGAGGCTTGTCTTCTGCCTAATCAGGAGGCCAAGACAGTAACGGTAAACACTATGGACCAGTTCATTTGCAGGTATGGAGTACCTGAGTCCATTCACACCGACAAAGGGAGGCTGTTTGAGTCAGAGATGTTCCAGATGTTATGCCGTGAACAAGGTGTCCAGAAGACTCGTACGACGCCATACCATCCCTCAGACAACGGACAGGTAAAGCGGATGAACCGGATCCTGGCTAATGTGTTAACGAAAGTGGTCCAGGAAGAAGGTAGACATTGGGACGAATGCTTGCCTAAAGTGATGATGG
Source organism: Trichuris muris (assembly GCA_000612645.2). NCBI lineage: Eukaryota > Metazoa > Nematoda > Enoplea > Trichinellida > Trichuridae > Trichuris > Trichuris muris. The sequence continues at coordinate 24,872,873 of CBXJ02000282.1, read as the reverse complement.
CCTATCGGGCCTCTGCCCAAAGCAGTATCCATGAAACAGCATACGCTATGGTATTCAGAGCGCCATGTCGTATGCCTCAGGATGTATATGGGACTGGCGAGCAGCCTATCAACTCAGTTTGGAAACATATAAGACAGTTGAAGGCTGCTCTGACAAAAGTGCACCCTAACGCCCGCCGCCATCTACGGGAAGCCGCCGTTCGTCAGAAGCAAAACCATGATCAGAATTACGCAGGAGGTCTAGCACAGGATTGAGGACCTAGTGCTATTGAGGTCTATGGGACAGCACGGGGCCAACTGCGAAAAGTTGTTGATGCGGTGGCGGGGACCATACCGTGTTCTAGCCAGACCATCGTTGGTCACCTACCAGATACAACATGTTGGAAGATGTGCAGATGTCAAATTAGTTCACAGCGACCGACTGAAGCCCTGTCCTCGAGACATTCGGTTACCCGTAAAAATCGAGGACGGGGTACAGATGGTCCCAGGATCAGAACGCAGCCCAGTACGTTCGACCCCAAACAGTTGCGCCCCCACGTCAACCAGGAACTGGATGACCAGTCGGTTAGAAGTCAAAGCAACGCAAGGACTCAGATGTCAGAGCGACCTCATAGGGGGCAGCGGAGGCTGATATGGTTCCTAGATTACATCCGATACATCGTGCAACTCCCAAGCACTCCGTAAGCAGCCATGTAGACACGCTTATTGAAGGAGGTCGAATAAGCTGAACTTGCCGCGCATCAGTTGCCAGTGATATTTATATTGAATCGGAATCGCGCGCGGGGGATGCTCACTGTGGTCGTCCTTAACTGAATACGTTGCTATGCCAGACAACAAACCCGTCTTGCAGTAACGTTTCTAGTGCTGCTTTGAGCGTCAGTATTTTCATCTCCGGCCACCCTGAAACGCTACGATCGATGGAGTGATTTTCCCCGTGGGTGGTCGCTGCATGATATTCTGAATAGCAGTCTTGTTCGTATCATGTAGCGCCTGTAGTAAATAGCATTATGAAAAGCAAAGTTAGCATTCTAGAGCATCAGTTACGTCGTACCTGCGCATCAGATAAATCATAATAGAACTGGATATGACTAGCCCTACGTCAGTGTTCGGTGCACGCTGGCTGATGCGGTCGTTTGTTGCCTATTCTGCTTTAAACGCGTGTCTGTCGTACTTCTCCATAGTGCTTGGTGAGGTTTCCACGACGATGATCTGGTCATGTTGGATATTGTCAAACAGCAACTGCTGAGACCACGGGCTGCATGCGTGGTGTACTGACTATTATTGAACAAGTAGGCGACCGATGCACAAAATTTCATCTTATAGGGATATTGGCAACACTCTTGTGGGCTCTTGATTGACCTCTGACTGAGAAGAACTGCAATGAGGCAACAAAAGTTGGTAGGCCCGGTATTTCCTTTATTTCGTGAGAGTTTCTTGTCAAAACAGGTTTCTTACATTATTGCTGCTATACATTTGGCTTCCAACATTGAGAGCTGTGTGTTACTGGAACAGGAAGAGGCGTCTATTGCAAAGTAGCAAAGCTTAACGATATAGGACATCTTTTAATAAATGGTTAACTGAAGAACTGAGAACAACGTGACACCAATTCATTAACCACGTATTTATCGAAAAACTCATGCCACAATACGCATCCTAATGATATGTCACCTGTCTTGACGCCGTGGTGGCACTTTATGCTGCTCACATAATTCATGGTTGACGTGAGAATTGAAAGATGCTGTAGTAACAAGGCATGTGCTAGGATGATTTACGCCCTACTGTCATCCATGCTCGACCAGAATATTATGTTCCAACCCAAGTTCCAACAAAACACGGCAAAGGGAAGAGCAGTTAATGTGAAAATATGCACGTTAATGATATGTGCCCTCTTTCAATCGTTACTCCTTTGGAAATTCACGCTACATTCATAGACGCAGTTCTATGGTGTAGAAAAGGTGCCTAGGGCATCAGCACGCAAGCGGAAGATGTATAAACAATGTCTTGGACAACCAGCAATCTACGGTATTGATAACGTTTTAATGCAGCGAAATGCGAATACGCACTAATTAAACGATATGTGCCTTATTTTGAGTGTACCAGTATAAATACCCTGTAGGTGCATTGAATACAGGGTGCTTCTTAACGGGTCTCGACATTTTCATCTTGCTTTTGTGTACGGCTTGTTCCCGTTTAGTCGTAATGTCTGAAATCACACGAAAACAACCCTACCAGCAGATGGATAGGAAATTATTAGTGGAATGACAGGGCAATACAGTAACCTTCAGAGCTTTCGGAACGTTCTGGTTCCGTCGTCAGCGATTTAACGGTTCTATGGGTGCATTGCATGTCTAATGCAACGCCACATCCAACGTTACCATCCTGAACGCCTGTACAATTTTGCTCTACCAATGAGTTACTGGCCGCTTGCAGTGTTGGTGAAAATCCAATAAAACAGCGTGGTTAAGCAGAAGAGTGCAACCATGTGTGCTTTAATCATTCATATGCGTCATTTTTCACTAACTGCGTCGCATTTTTACATCAAGACCCATGGCGTGCATGAGGTATCTACTTCTTCCATACCGTTACAGGGGACTCATCACTTATTTTAATGAGTCCAAGGCTAGTGATTAGCAATACGAGCGAAATGTAAATCAGGGAGCAGAATTGGAACGTATGCTAACGTGACGATATGCTGATGCAGCCAGAGCATTCGTAGTAATTTGCATGTGAATGAATATTCGTTAGCATTGGCTGATCACATTTGTTAACTGCTATCAGCTGAATATTTCATGGGGGCTAACGCATTTTGGATTTTGATCATCAGTAAAGAAACCTGTAAAGTGTATGTTTATTTTCGTCTTATTTCTCTAATAAACTGCTTATGCATTGACGGACGAAGAGCACAATGTTTGATTACAGAAGTGCTGAGTTCTGAATTTATCAAGCTAATTAAATCTGTCCAAAATTCATCATGCATTGTATGTACAATGAATAGCGAAAAGTAGCGGCAGCGACTTTGGATTAATAAGGCTTAATTGATAACATCGGTTTTATGTTGCAAAAATGTATCCATCTCCATTTTCTCCATGTCTTCTTTTCTTGTATATTGCCTGTGTTGTTATGTGTGTGCTATCGAGTGGCAATTATCATGGAAGATGTAATGTCACGGTTTACGAATAATACTACACGGAGCCAACCGCAAACTTCCCTCTCTGCATCAAGTAACAACGTAAGTTGTATATGGTAGTCAGACTTACAGTAAGCTTTACTGACATTCACCCATGACAGGGACAGTTTCGGAAACTTCATGTTCAGCAAAATTAAATAAACGGCAACGGTAAATTTGATAGCTTCCAGTACGATAATGCGTTATCCGCGGAAAGAGAGTTCTTGGACGTGAAAATTGCACCAACGTTCTAGCCTAGCTGTTGAAATGAATGCCCTATTGGAGGTTTTTAAACTGAATAAGTTAAGCAGCATTAGCATATTGCATAACCATGATGTTGATTCAAATTTTATTAAAATTATCCGTGTTCCATGGCTTCACAAATGACTTAAGAGTACACTTTAACGTGCAACTCTCGTATGCAAGATTTGACACGTTGATAACTACCGAAGAAAAATTTAGAATGAGCGTCCTTCAATTCTTCTGGTAGGTTTAAACGTATGATCATTCTGATACCCTCGTCTGTTGACAACTGAATGTAGCAACGAATGACAAGTCTGACTATTGGTAATGCAGGATGCTCACGGATTGATCGCACAATGTTCCCTAAAACGTCAAAAAGTCAAACAACATTTAGTTTGACAATTACAGACCCAATGTAAAGATGGCAGCTGACGCTAGTTCAATTTGATGACATACGTAGTAACAACCTTCAGTGTTTTCCAAGCACGTGAGCAGAATGTAAGTAGCGGTCGTCTTTAAAGAAATTGAACCAGTTTCCATATACTTCAGACAGATTGGAACTAAGTCCATTTTTAAAGCATACTCCGTGGCGAAACTGTCGTGAGCCATCATTAGCGCGCCAAGTACATTGAGACTTGCTCCACAAGGCTTTTCGTATAGCGCTTGATTGCTCTGTATCAACATGAACGGTTGCAAATAGAAGGGCAAATTTGCTTTCAGACATGAAACACGAGTATCCGGATGCATGGCTAAGCACTTGATCATATTGATTACGTTACACAGCATCCTTGATGCTTGAAGTGTCATATTCAAATTCTGTACTATCCCGTAGTGTTCACATAGTTCCGCTAAGAGAATGGATGTAACATCAGGCGCATTCCATATTCGCACAGCCAAATCCGGAATCTGATCTTGATGTCTAATCAACTGCCACAAACTGGCGTAACGCTTTGCTTTGTTTCTCAGCGAGTCGATTAGCTCATTCACAACATTGTCTGTCATTACTGCGTCGACAGAACATTGCTGATAACGTTTAGCACGCTGGCGTTTGCGCATGATGAAGATGCCTGCAAGAAAATTCGTTTCTGTTTTAAATACTTATCTTATGAAAGTCTGTATCAGGTGCATCTGAAAGGCACAAATGCTAATTTTTTAAATTTAAGTGGTGCAACTTTACAGGAAAAGAAAGTATGATGATTAAATAATGAAAACCTGCTGTTTGTCGTTCATGATCAAGGTAAATCAACCTCGACGATTACCATCGCGAAAGGACATTTCTAACTTGGGAGAAATGCCTGCTTTTGCGCTGTTTCTCGTTCCAAGATTCTTTCATGCTGTAAGGACACTTCTTATGGGAGTAACTGCTGGGTTAATTCATAGCAAAGAAGTGCTCATCTACTTACTACATACTGTTATTTGCAAACCAGTAGTTTATAAGCATGACTGAAATCAAATAATTGTATTGTCACAATGCCATATTTAAAAGTAACTCAGGTAAATTGGCTAACGAATACATATTAACATGAGGGACCTGTTGTTGCCGCCTGTCTGTTTTCTGAACGACTCCCTAAGCCGCTGTAAGCTCTTGAGGCTGCAAAATGTATAAAGATTAACACGCATTTCTATTAGTCAACGGGGTCACTCTAACAGCAACTTCAAATAGTAATAAATTGATATTCAGATAATTGCTGAGTTAATGGAACAGGCTGAAGGAAGGTAATATGCATTTCTGTGCATAAGTGTGTTTTGTGTATTTAATTAGTACAAATTCTACATGATTTTCATTTTGCTTTAGTCTGAAACGTTTTTCTACGGTTTCTTTCCGTTCGTTCTGTGTCTGAAAGTTTAACGTAACAACGCCCTACTAAAAGATGGATGGGTCAGTTATTAGGTAAAAATTCAGAGCACAACACTTACTAATCTCAGAGCTTTCAGAACAACCTAGTTCCGTCTTCAGCGAGTGGCAAAGATGGGCAGAATGAAAGTAGCCGGACCAAAAGGCAAAGGCATTTGCCACTCGCTGAAGACGGAACTAGACTGTTCTGAAAGCTCTGAGATTAGCAAGTGTTGTGCTCTGAATTTTTACCTAATAACTGACCCATCCATCCGTTGGTAGGGCGTCTTTACATTCAACTTTCAGACACAGAACGAACGGGATGAAACTGTAGAAAAACGTTTCAACTGAATCTCCTGTTACCATGAACCCTATCTTCAACTTGGCTTAGTTTATGCGTAATGGTCAATGGACTGTTGTTATCTTTTTTTAGCAGAGAAATGAAAAGAAGGGATTTTGCTATTTCAAGCACTAAGCAGTATTTCATGCGCTGAAATCATTGTATACCTCTTTCTGGAAGTGAGAAACATGCATGGAAAATGACAAGTGAGGTACATAGGTTAGAAGATAATACATTAGTATTGCAAAGTGAACATGGAACTAGTCGCTGTTGCCTACTGAGTGTATACTGAAGGCAAAACTGCAGAAAGGTAATTTAAAAAATGCAAGCAGTTTTGTTCATTTTTATTGGTATAGGGCGGCCTGTCTCTCATGAACCAATCTCTTGTAGTTGAAAACCAAGCTGATCCATGACAAAAAATGAAAACTCAAAGGCAAGTTATTCAAATAATTTCCATTCTCAAGACAAAGTGCGTTTCGAGAAGCAAGGACATAAGTAACAGCTGCAAATTCATGTAATACAAATTTATCTGAAGAATCATTAAGTTGAAGATGCTGTTTCTATGAACAGGTGTGTTAGTACCCATAACTACAAATTACTTACGGAATATTTCAATCCGTTGGTGAAAGAAGCAATGTTTAATTGTGAAACTTTCGGGAACGAAAATTTCCCCTCAGCCAAAACTTAACGTATTATAACATTGCAAATAGGGTTTTTACTAAATAACTATAAAACGTATTACATTTTGCGCTGAGGACCGGCAAGGTTCATTCCTGAAAGCTTCGCAATTAAACGTTGCTTCTTTCAGCAATGGGTTGAAATATTCCGTAAGTAATTTGTAGTTATGAGAAGAATCATTAAACAATAAATACGGTTTAGTGGTTCAATTTTACAATGTTTGTACACACAGACGTCGCTATTATCAGAGTAGCTATGAATGCACATTGTCAAATCATTTTATTAACTTTCAAGGCAGCCCTGAGCGTTACTTTTTAGCTAACGCGGAGCATCCTTAACTGGCCCAGTAGAGCATTCAAACGTGGCAAAGTAATTGAATCAATAACTGACTCTGTTGAATAATGGATTTCTAACGGGTTTCAGTTTCATATTGTGAGAAAACGGTAGAATCCCCGTTCATCAATGTTTTACTTCTTAGCGTAGCTTTCCAGACCTCTCTTGGTCCCGTCTTCAGCGCAACTCCTAAACGCAACCTTTCACGCGAGTATAACTGTCGTGAGGAGACTGTTATACTTGCGTGAAAGGTTGCGTCCAGGAGTTGCGCTGAAGACGGAACCAAGAGAGGTCCCGAAAGCTACGCTAAGAAGTAAAACATTGATGAACGGGGATTCTACCGGTTTCTCACAATAACTGACTCTGTTTACAAAAGTGAAAAGGCATACCAACTTGTGAATTGTTTGAACGTAACCTGAGGCAGAGAATAATGCTCACTGCAAACGCTCTTCTTACTACAGTAGGAAGTGAAAGCTACAAGAATAATGTACTGAGGTACTTAAAGGTGTCCTGCCCATCATTTTCTTATAACTTCTTCAAATTGACCTACTTCAAAGTTAACGGTGTGAAATGCATTGCTCTCATCTAAAAAACATGGAATATTAATGTTATTAGTATTTAATGAGGTTAAAAATGAGAACTAAGTATTTTTTCGAAGTGATGAAGAGTTTAGTATTCTTTTTTTTGAAATGTTGACTACCTGCTTATTACGTACTAGAGCATGTAATCTTCTGAAAAACAGGCGTAACGCTGACATGCAGATGTGCAATTATTACTTTGAGGAAAGCAAAGCGCGGCGTTTAATTGTTTTAGGGTTAGCAAAATGAGCATGCTCTGTCTTCAGTGAATTGTCAAATCCTGAGCAATATGACAAGAAATGGGGTCAGGTTCAGCTGTTGCCCCACAAGATTACTGTAGTCATCGTCGAAGGTAAAAAAATGCAGGTTCTCTGATTCTACATCATGACGTCATCAGCGTAAAATATGTAACCTCCGTACGCTCAATTCAGATGTTTTTAGGCCATTTTAGATCTATTTTGAACGTAGGAAATAGCAGGAGGGAGGAATGGCGTTAGTATCATTTCGAAATAGGAAGCAGAGATCCGCGGATTGGTAACACAGTCTTGCAGGCTGCAGCAATGTCTGGACACTGAAAGGAAGCCTCATAAATGGAAACCGCGGCTTACATATTATGTGCGATATGTTCTGCCGTGGTCTCCATGCACACATTATGGAGACTTGATCCAGTTCTTCATTCGTATGCCGTGTTTCTTCATGTTAAGGCGCCATCATCAAATGCAGTTCACCGCATCAGAACATAAGCCGCATGTTTACGTTGATTTGTTAAGTAAGAGAAGAACGAAATCGTGAACTGGACCGATGATAATGCGCTTGGGTCTTCAGTGGTCTAACCTACCCACATCAATGGGTCTTCAGTGGTATGTACCGGGTAACCCGGAAAACTTCCCAAACCATTTGGCTGCCACGTTAATTTCCTATATAACGCAGAATATGGCAGCTGCTCGACCATCGTCAGGAATGAATGGTGGGATACGGCAGTCTGTCATACGAGGATTACACGCGCCTGCGTGTAAACCACTACGTGAACTTCATTCAACAGTGCTTCAGTTCTTCGTGCCTTCTGTGTCTTACATTTATGTACATATCTTTTGTGAACGTGCCGAATTACAGAAGTGATAACTGTTGAAAAAAGATGAAATGATACGTGTAACATGCAGAATCAATCAATGATCAATGAAAGTAATTACGATCTTAATGATTAAAGATTGCTCCACCTGCACCAAGCCATACAATAAGCAATTATCATGTCTCTAAAGCACTGCTTCGAAATGAACCTGCAATTATATGAACTGCTTCATTCTACAGTAACCTTAATTTTACAAAACAACACGAAAAGTTTACCACTGAAAACCTGACTTATCAAAAGTAGTTCCACCACTGAAATCCTGATATATCGGGGTCATTTAAGCTTACCATACTAACTTAACCATGTTACTTCATGCTCATTTAGTTTATCACTCATAATTAACTAGTCAACTTACGTAAATTGAACTCATTCTACTGTGTATAGTAACACGTCTAGTGATTGTTCTTTGTAATATAACTTAGCACCGCTTCAGTAGACAGGATGTCCTTTAACGGGATCATGGATCTTCATGATGTTGAGTTTTCACGGATTTTTCCCGTTCCTTTGTACGTGGATGGATCTGTAAGTAAACTGACACGGTCTCCCTACCAACGGATGGATGAAAGTAGTTATAGGAAGAACACGGTCAGAACACAACGTACGGTTTCTCGGATATTTCAGAACGCTCAAGTTCCGTTTTCAGCGAGCAAGAGAAAGTTTTTGCTCCGTTGTTACTACTACTGCTTTTACTCTGTACTTAGCACCGCTTAGAATATAGGATGTCTAACAGGGGCGTTGAACATGCTGAACGGTCTACGGCTGTATCCCTGTGTGAATAGCACCGCTTTCTGCTAATTCGCATTCTCAGTTGGAACTTTCGAGACTCTGCGTCTCCTTTTCAGCGGTAACATGATGTCTGATTTGTAGCAGTACACAATCATTAGTGAGATGTTGGTCAGCACGCCGACTGTTCACTTTAAACGGAAGCTTAAAATATGGAACTGTGTTTTCAAATTGTCTGACCTATTTCTTCAGCAATTTCTTTTCTGCTTATGCTACGTGGTGGATTCCACCTGCTGGCATTTCTTCATACTTTGCAGCATTTGTTCAGATTTTATATTTATGTCCAGTTATTGCTGACTCCCATTCTCTGTTTTCAATTTGCTGTACAGTTCTGGCTAATGAAAATTTCCTTTTCGAATTTCCTGAGAGCAAATTGGGACTCAAAACAATCATAAAATCATATGATTTAAGGGGACTGAGCATCTGGATACACGTTCCAAGACCGTAGAAACTCAAATTGCTTGTTCCCTTATGGTTCCTGGGCTGAGCATTTTCGGTCTTCCACTATTTTTTAAAATTAAACAGCCATTTAGCCTAGCATTGCCATTGCCATAGTTTGGGTTTAATATCTTTTCTCTGAATTTATGGGGCACCGTATTACTACTTTCACCTATGTATGATGCAACGCATTTACAGTTTCATTGATGACTCCAGGTTTTTTAGTTGCTTGCATTTTGACCGTATCGTGGGTCTTTTCTGTTTCGTTCCCCCTACTTGATTAACATTCGCTAGGGGACGCTGGGGGCGCTAATGACGTTTCTGTTGCCGAACGCTGATATAAAATGCTACGAAGAGGGCGCCGAGATGCATTAGCGATCGTAAACTTCAAGAGCCTTTGTAAGATGCCTTCGTAAGTTAAAAGGGAGAGATGTCTCTTATTTTATGGTTTAGGCTTAGGTAAGGGCAGAAAATGATGCCTATGGTTCCGTTTCCTTCGTAAGTTAAAAGGGAGACGTGTCTCTTATATTATGGTTTAGGCTTAGGTATGGGCAGAAAACGATGCCTATGGTTCTGTTGCCTTCGTAAGTTAAAAGGGAGACATGTCTCTTATTTTATGGTTTAGGCTTAGGTAAGGGCAGAAAACGATGCCTACGGTCGTGTTGCTTTCGTAATTTAAAAGGAAAGATTGACATGATTCTTATTTTATAGTTCAGGCTTAGGTAAGGGAAGGAAAGATTGCTTCGAGCGCTCGGCCTGCAAAATGTGACGGTGGCGCCACCTATGTCTCCAACAATTAACGGTCCAATCAACGTGGGGATGACGTCATACCAGGAAGTTACAGTATGACGGGGAACGAGACAGAAAAGATCCTCCAACGTCTTCGCGCATACATTGTGCGAAGACGTTGGATTTCACAATACTCACTGTGCTGACCGTTCCCACAAGGTGTGAATAATCACAAAATAGTACTGGTAACACAATGGTTTAAATCATAGGTTCTCAACATTTTCGTGCCACCGCCCCCTCAGTCCTCTCCACCGTCCCATAGCGCTCCCCTGGACTCGCCAGCACCCCCCCCCCCTATGCTGGGCGTGAGCCGTTACGTTCGCGGTGATTGGTCCCGGCCGTTCCGACGTCGATCAGATATCATGAGACGATGTTTCATCACTGAGCGCCTGTTGATTTTGGTTCTATCAACCTTTTGGTTGAGTTTGACATTTAGCAAGCCGCGGGCAAGTGGGGCACTCTTTGTCGTTCTCTCCCTCATGATGTTAGTCCTTTCAGTTTTTAGTTTATTGGCCTCGCTAAGCGGTTCATGAAAGTCTTCACAAAGAAACTACCAATCGTTTATATTAGTTTTCTTAGTGGAACGGTTTATGACTGAAGAGGTGTTCGAGTTTGCAATGTGCTCCTGAGAAAGGACGATGTGAATTTAATCCAGAAACATCCGCGAGGCGCACTCAAGGTGTCTGTTAATTGAGTCGGCTGAAATCAAGGCCAATAGGAGAAAAACCTTCAGAAACACTTTCTGTCACCTTGTCGACATTTCCAAGCCATCAGATTTCAATAATGTGGAAGGACGAATGCAATTAAACTTCAATTTTCTGGACATCAGCGTCGCCTAGCGAATAAACACATAACTAATGCGATGACTGGCTTTGTTGAGATGACACTAACTTGGAAACATTTGGCTTCATATTTGTGAGCCGCAATCGCAGATCGCCTCGTGTAGCTATCTGCAGTCGGTTTCTTTTCTTCGTCAACAGGTCTGCGACTGTGCTAAATCCTCTTTCGGCTAAATACGTGGAAGGAAACGAAATAAGCAACCTGCTCACGACGCTCCATAGACTGGGATATGACTGCTATTCTTCGTTGCATCCTGAAATCTTGATAGCCGTTTTTGAATTTCACTTTCAATTCGTCATTCGTTTGCAATTCCATGACTTCTTCCTGAAGTCTCAATTCCGCGTCGTCCAGGTCTGCAAAACGATCTATTATCCAGCTTGGAACTTCCATGCCAAAAATATCCTCATAGTGTACTGAGAAATCTTGATACAGCATATCTAAATGCTGGCAATATGCTTCAACTACGTCATCTTGAATTTCCGCCTTCTCTTTCATGGCGCAAAGATTTGGAAATTGGTGAAATTCTCGGCGCGCTAAATTTCACCTGAGCAAAGCGACCTTCTTAACGAATGCACAGACAACGGCTCTTGTCGTGATTAAATGAAGATCGTCTCCTTGCAAGAGAAGGTTTATTTCGTTAAACTAAAAATACTGAGCAGCCAAAAAAGTTATATCGTTCTCACGTTTCTTGAACTTTACGTGCAAAGTATTATCGTGATTCGCAAAGAAGTTCAGAACCGCGTCAAAACGACAGCTGAACCGCGTAAGACAGGCTCCTTTTGAAAGCCACCGTACTTCAGTGTGCAGAAGAAGACGATTGTATTCTGCATCCGTTTCTTCGCACAACTTGCGAAATAACCTATCGTTCAGTGAATTAGTTTTGATTTCATTAATCGCTGTGATCACTAACTGTAATGAAGAATTCAGGCGGTCGCCAAGACGCTTCGCCACCAAATGTTCTGTGTGGATTACGCAATGGACCGCGGCAACATCTATCACAACTTGCTTCAAAAGTGCAATGAGGCCACGTTGGCTTCCTATCATTGATGGTGCTCCATCAGTCGCGACTGATATTATATTCGTCAGCGGTATCTGCTTTTCCTCAAAAAAGTTTTTCAAAATGCAGAAAGTCGATTCCCCTTTCGTATCGGTTACCAGTTCTCTGGCGATAAGCATTTCTTGCACCAACTTCTCCGCCTTTATGAACCGGACGTAGGCCAAAAGCAGCGCCTCATTGCCAGGCAGAGTAGATTCGTCCAGTTGCAGTGAAAATTGAGTCGTTTTTAAGAAGTTACACAGCGTCTCTTCTACGTCATTGGCCATATCATCAATTCGGCGTTGAACTGTGTCGTTGCTGAGAGGGATCTTCTGAATTATGTCCCCAGCAGGTATATGTAATACCGTATTCAGAACCTCACTCACCACCTGAAGCAAAAGCTCTTCACCGATCGTATGAGGCTTGCCAGGTTTCACTATCAACAAGGAAATGTTGTACGACGCACGGAGGCCATCACACCCTCCTATTCCAGACGCCGACGCCAACACATTCTCTATCCTAGGCCGCCTAATAAATCTGTCTCAGAGTGACTGAAAATAAGACTTATCATTGTTGGCCTTATCTGGGTGCATCTTATAGAGATGTTCGACCAACCTAGAGGGTTTCATTGACTCATTTAAAAACACCTTCTCACATATCAAGCACATCGGCATGTGCATGTTACCAGGCGAAGGAACAAAACCAAACTTAAGATATTCATCTCTGTACTTCCTGCACTTCTTTTTCTGTTGTGACATATTTCGATCTGGAAAAATTTAATTCATTTGAACGGTGAACTAAGTCGATTGAAATTACAATGGTAATGGCTCAAGCTGCTAGAAAATATGAAACACCACTTACTCTGTTAATTTTTCAACACGCCTTCCCTTGCTTTTGTTAAGGCTCAACTCCAACTTCGTCCATTAGGTACTTAGGAAACGGACACCGATAGTAGCTCCCATTTCTACAACTTTTACCAATATGACTACTCACTAACTATGCATTCCTTTCAATCAAACTCCTGAGAACCATAAATAAAAAACTGTACTTACATGAGCCTTTGACGAAACGCGGAACTGAAGCAACCGTTAGTAGCGAACTTCGGGTCTTTCACAAAGATAAATCGGGAACAAACGGCGAAAGAGCAGGGCTTATTTTTATAGGGAAAAATTGCAGGTGGGAGCGCGTAGGAATGTGCGGCGCATTCGTTTTTTGATACATATTCACGAACTGCGCAGGTGACGACCGGTTCTAATGTTAACGAAAAAGCCTCTGCAGGAGCAGACTGGCGCGACGTTTACTGCAGAAAGGTTATTTGCACACAAAGTGTTCAATAAAAACTACGCAGTTCAATAAAAGCACATATCAAAGGGTATTCTGCTGTCTTTTAACACGATGAAACAGAAACCCGTTAGAAATTCATTATTCAACACACAAAGTGTTTGCATATGAGATTCGCCTGTTGGGTCATAAAAAGTGTAGCACCGATGCGCTGAACAGGTGCTGTCAAAGCTACCTCTGCACCGCTCCGTTCTTATCAGCATGCCTGAATCACCGTGCATCGAAGAAAGCTTCTCAATATCTCCAGCGCCCACTAGAAGCTTCTACCACCCCCCTAAAAATCTTCCAGCGCCCCCCGTAGCGCCCCCTGGCTCCACCGCCCCCCAAAAATCTCCCAGCACTCCCCGCGGGGACGCTATCGCCCCCGTTGAGAATCACTGGTTTAAATAAAGTCGCGCGTAAAGATGGCAGGTTCTTTCAGTAGCAACTGCGTGATGAGCAGTCGCTGCAACTGAAGGCAAGCTAAACATGCTGTCGCTACAGAACATTCATTTTCTGAACATTCTGAGACTCAAGAATATAACGAAAGTGCAGACATGATGGAAAGTAAACTTATTGCGCGAAAGCGACATCAGTTTATGCACCTTTAAAACAGCATCATTAGCAGTCATGTTTAATAAAATGTTTTGTTCATTTATTGGCATTAGCCTTCACGTAGAAAACTGGATGTCTTCTAACGGGTCGTAGCATACTGGAAGAGTAACTTACGGTGTGCCCGTTGCGGTTAATCTTTCTTGTGTCTAAAATAAACCAAACAAACACGCCCTACCAGCGGATGGATGGGCAGTTATGAAGGAAGATTCGTCGACAACAAGCAAACCTCGAAGCTTTCGGAACGACCTTGTTCCGTCCTCAGCGAGTTTGGGAATGATAAGGTTTTACTCCGTAGTTGGGGTATTAATAGGCCTAGGAACGGGGTCAGGTGGTATGGTGCAACATCTGGTTTTACTGATAAGTGCATTCCACACCCCGCTGACTTCCGTTCCTTTGTCGCGATTAATGCAGATGTTATTGCGAATGAACAGGGCCTCTTTAATTTGCCTTAGATGGAATTGGCTCTCGCGACATAATATTTTCGTTTGCAGGTCATATGAGCACTGAGAGGCGTGCTCTACGACCGCGGATGACTTAATTGCTTCCTCCATGACCTTACGCGGGTCCAACGTCTGGGGTCGACCTCTTCCTCGTCTCTGGGTTCCCTGTAGCCTTTCTTCTGCGTTCTTGTATCTTCTTAGCGCAGCTAGGTGTTCGTTGAATCTGTGAAATATAGTGTTGCCCGTTTCCCCTATGTAGGAGGCGTGGCAACCGCACATAACGTTGTAAATCACCCCAGGTGTTTGTTCCAAAGGAACTTTGATCTTGTCGTTCCTGGTCAACACCCTGAGGTTTTGTGAGGATTTGAAGAAAACCCGGAATTGGTGAAGACGGCCTAGATGTTTTATCCGTTCACCGATCCCGTTGAAATAAGGTAGAACAACTGTTGGGAAAGTCGTTTCCGAGTTTTCTCTGATCCTTCTCGGTTGTTGTAACCTCCGCCTAATGATAGATGTGATCAACGACTTGGGGTAGCCGTTCAATTGGAGAGCTGATGCGATGTGATTTAGTTCTGATCTTTGGAACTTTTGATCACAGATCGCGAGTGCACGGTCTATCATTCCAATGGCTATACCTCTCTTCACCGACAATGGGTGATGCGAGGTAAAGTGGAGGTATCTATCCGAATGTGTCGGTTTTCTGTAAACACGGGTTGTAAAATTATCCTTTTCTTTCTGAACCAGTACATCAAGGAAAGGCAGTCGGTTGTCTATTTCCTTCTCCATTGTAAGAGTTATTTGTCCCGGAAAAATGTTGTTAAAGTGATCCATCAACGTTTCCTCTTTTCCTGTCTCCACTACTGCGAAAATGTCATCTACATACCTTTTAAAGAAGGACGGGACTGTTGGCAAGTTTGTGCAAGTGAAAGCAACCTCTTCAAAGTGCTCCATGAAGACCTCTGCAAGCACGGGAGAAAGAGGGCTGCCCATTGGAGCTCCATTTTTTTGTGCGTAAAAATTATTCTGGAAACTAAAGTAGTTGCCTTCGATCATGCAGAAAGAAACAAGTTTTTTGATGTGGAATGGGTTTAATTTTGTGCGTTCATGCAAGGTGGTGTCTGATTCAAGTAAAGTTTTAAGGATGTTTAAAGTGTGCGGGATGGGGATGCTGGTAAAAAGGTCTTTAACATCGTAACTGACCATGCAGTGCTTTTCTGTGATGATCATTGACTTGAGAGCAGTGCAAAAGTCTGAGTGATTGGTGACATGCGAATCCCGAGCTCCTGTCAGTGGTTGGATGATAGATTTTAAATATCTACCCAGGTCAGAGGTGATGCTGTTTATGCTGCTGATCACAGGTCTCATGGGAACACCCGGTTTTTGTAGTTTCGGGAGACCGTAAAGTTCCGGGCATTTGGAGTTACTTGTGAAATAAAGCCTTCGGTAGATGGTCTTTAGAACACGATCGTCTGTCTCGTCAATAAAGTTTTTGAGAATCCGAAGAAACTCTTTTCTTGTCGAACAGGTAGGGTCATTGTTTAGTCGTCTATACACTTCCGTAGACAAAAGGTTGCTGATCTTGTCTGAGTAGTCGGTCTTGTTTAATAGAACGACCACGTTACCTTTGTCTGCTTTCGTAATGACCACTTCTTTTAGACCACGTAATCGTTTGACCGTAACCTGTTCGATAGGATTGATGTTTGGGCGTAGCTTTTTATAGTGCAACAAAGAATTGCATATAGCTCCTTTTATCTCTGTGGCTTTGTCAGGGTCACATTTGGAAAGGCTATGTTCCACTGATGAAATAATGTCAAGCATTGGGGGAAACTTGGGAGTAGGTACGAAGTTTAGTCCTTTGGCCAAGACTTGTTGTTCTACCTGGGATAATGTCGACGAGCTTAAGTTCACCACGACTTTGCTTAAATCCCGGTTTAGCGTACCTACTGCTGCATTTTCCTGTGAACGGGTGAATGTCCAAGAACGAGAACAATATAGGTCTTCTAATTTCCTGTCTAAGGAGCTAGTTTGTTTCGTCCTTATGTTGAAACAGGAGATACGAACATGATTATCAAGCTGCGAGAGTGTGGAACGATTGATCGAACCCAACAAGAAGGATCTAATGTTCTGAAGGGTGTTGGATAGCAATGCAATAGTTTTTCGGTGCTCCCTGATAGTCGAACGAAGTAGAGCAAAACCTGTGGCTTCGAGGATTCTCTCCGTCACTCGACCACGCGTGTGGTTCCAGTTTAACCGGAAGCACTTGGGCAATAGGTTTGCGTCGCGGCACTTTAGTAAGAAAATAGTCTTACCCATAGTCAAAGTTTTCTTTGTCCATGTTTGTTCCAGCATTTTAGCTGCTTGCAAATATCGTGTTCCGTATACACGTTTGATAATGTTGAAAACTGGATGTCTTCTAACGGGTCGTAGCATACTGGAAGAGTAACTTACGGTGTGCCCGTTGCGGTTAATCTTTCTTGTGTCTAAAATAAACCAAACAAACACGCCCTACCAGCGGATGGATGGGCAGTTATGAAGGAAGATTCGACGAATCTTCCTTCATAACTGCCCATCCATCCGCTGGTAGGGCGTGTTTGTTTGGTTTATTTTAGACACAAGAAAGATTAACCGCAACGGGCACACCGTAAGTTACTCTTCCAGTATGCTACGACCCGTTAGAAGACATCCAGTTTTCAACATTATCAAACGTGTATACGGAACACGATATTTGCAAGCAGCTAAAATGCTGGAACAAACATGGACAAAGAAAACTTTGACTATGGGTAAGACTATTTTCTTACTAAAGTGCCGCGACGCAAACCTATTGCCCAAGTGCTTCCGGTTAAACTGGAACCACACGCGTGGTCGAGTGACGGAGAGAATCCTCGAAGCCACAGGTTTTGCTCTACTTCGTTCGACTATCAGGGAGCACCGAAAAACTATTGCATTGCTATCCAACACCCTTCAGAACATTAGATCCTTCTTGTTGGGTTCGATCAATCGTTCCACACTCTCGCAGCTTGATAATCATGTTCGTATCTCCTGTTTCAACATAAGGACGAAACAAACTAGCTCCTTAGACAGGAAATTAGAAGACCTATATTGTTCTCGTTCTTGGACATTCACCCGTTCACAGGAAAATGCAGCAGTAGGTACGCTAAACCGGGATTTAAGCAAAGTCGTGGTGAACTTAAGCTCGTCGACATTATCCCAGGTAGAACAACAAGTCTTGGCCAAAGGACTAAACTTCGTACCTACTCCCAAGTTTCCCCCAATGCTTGACATTATTTCATCAGTGGAACATAGCCTTTCCAAATGTGACCCTGACAAAGCCACAGAGATAAAAGGAGCTATATGCAATTCTTTGTTGCACTATAAAAAGCTACGCCCAAACATCAATCCTATCGAACAGGTTACGGTCAAACGATTACGTGGTCTAAAAGAAGTGGTCATTACGAAAGCAGACAAAGGTAACGTGGTCGTTCTATTAAACAAGACCGACTACTCAGACAAGATCAGCAACCTTTTGTCTACGGAAGTGTATAGACGACTAAACAATGACCCTACCTGTTCGACAAGAAAAGAGTTTCTTCGGATTCTCAAAAACTTTATTGACGAGACAGACGATCGTGTTCTAAAGACCATCTACCGAAGGCTTTATTTCACAAGTAACTCCAAATGCCCGGAACTTTACGGTCTCCCGAAACTACATAAACCGGGTGTTCCCATGAGACCTGTGATCAGCAGCATAAACAGCATCACCTCTGACCTGGGTAGATATTTAAAATCTATCATCCAACCACTGACAGGAGCTCGGGATTCGCATGTCACCAATCACTCAGACTTTTGCACTGCTCTCAAGTCAATGATCATCACAGAAAAGCACTGCATGGTCAGTTACGATGTTAAAGACCTTTTTTACCAGCATCCCCATCCCGCACACTTTAAACATCCTTAAAACTTTACTTGAATCAGACACCACCTTGCATGAACGCACAAAATTAAACCCATTCCACATCACAAAACTTGTTTCTTTCTGCATGATCGAAGGCAACTACTTTAGTTTCCAGAATAATTTTTACGCACAAAAAAATGGAGCTCCAATGGGCAGCCCTCTTTCTCCCGTGCTTGCAGAGGTCTTCATGGAGCACTTTGAAGAGGTTGCTTTCACTTGCACAAACTTGCCAACAGTCCCGTCCTTCTTTAAAAGGTATGTAGATGACATTTTCGCAGTAGTGGAGACAGGAAAAGAGGAAACGTTGATGGATCACTTTAACAACATTTTTCCGGGACAAATAACTCTTACAATGGAGAAGGAAATAGACAACCGACTGCCTTTCCTTGATGTACTGGTTCAGAAAGAAAAGGATAATTTTACAACCCGTGTTTACAGAAAACCGACACATTCGGATAGATACCTCCACTTTACCTCGCATCACCCATTGTCGGTGAAGAGAGGTATAGCCATTGGAATGATAGACCGTGCACTCGCGATCTGTGATCAAAAGTTCCAAAGATCAGAACTAAATCACATCGCATCAGCTCTCCAATTGAACGGCTACCCCAAGTCGTTGATCACATCTATCATTAGGCGGAGGTTACAACAACCGAGAAGGATCAGAGAAAACTCGGAAACGACTTTCCCAACAGTTGTTCTACCTTATTTCAACGGGATCGGTGAACGGATAAAACATCTAGGCCGTCTTCACCAATTCCGGGTTTTCTTCAAATCCTCACAAAACCTCAGGGTGTTGACCAGGAACGACAAGATCAAAGTTCCTTTGGAACAAACACCTGGGGTGATTTACAACGTTATGTGCGGTTGCCACGCCTCCTACATAGGGGAAACGGGCAACACTATATTTCACAGATTCAACGAACACCTAGCTGCGCTAAGAAGATACAAGAACGCAGAAGAAAGGCTACAGGGAACCCAGAGACGAGGAAGAGGTCGACCCCAGACGTTGGACCCGCGTAAGGTCATGGAGGAAGCAATTAAGTCATCCGCGGTCGTAGAGCACGCCTCTCAGTGCTCATATGACCTGCAAACGAAAATATTATGTCGCGAGAGCCAATTCCATCTAAGGCAAATTAAAGAGGCCCTGTTCATTCGCAATAACATCTGCATTAATCGCGACAAAGGAACGGAAGTCAGCGGGGTGTGGAATGCACTTATCAGTAAAACCAGATGTTGCACCATACCACCTGACCCCGTTCCTAGGCCTATTAATACCCCAACTACGGAGTAAAACCTTATCATTCCCAAACTCGCTGAGGACGGAACAAGGTCGTTCCGAAAGCTTCGAGGTTTGCTTGTTGTCGACGAATCTTCCTTCATAACTGCCCATCCATCCGCTGGTAGGGCGTGTTTGTTTGGTTTATTTTAGACACAAGAAAGATTAACCGCAACGGGCACACCGTAAGTTACTCTTCTAGCCTTCACGTAATATTTAAAAACCCTAATAAGAAGCACGAAGGAAATGTTGGACAAACTGTTTACTTAATTTCCAGGGGTCCTGATTCGATTCCATTTTCTCAAATTAGTCCTTGCGGTGCTTGCTGCATGACTGCATACGTATATAATATGAAAACCATATGGTCACGGAAGAACTGGCGTTCAGTAAACATTTTGAACCAGTTGTTCAATAAAACAGTGCCAATTCATCATTGGTAAGGTAAGTCCGCAAGTACCGGTACTTCAGCAAGTTCGGCATTCAGACACGCAGTATGCCTCTTGCGTACGCATGTCTTGCTAACAGCGTAAAGCATCGGATGGCTGCATATAGCAGCTCATCCGAATGTTCCGTTTGAAGCAAATCGAATGTTGATGCTAAAATGTTCGTAACAGTGAGCAAATCCAAAAGCTTCTATTCCAGAATACCTAATCCACGTGTCGTTAAATTTGTCAAATAACTGCTACGGTACAAACGTACTCGTGTCGTTTCACTTTCCAGAATACGATGTCGAGGTGCTTTTCATTTTGCTCGGCCTCATACTTTCGTTTGAAAACATCTTCATGCAATCCAAGCAGAAGGGCATGGATGGATCTTGCGGAGCCGGGATAAAACCGTATGTATTTCACGGAGTATTGTCTACACTTTTTCTTCGCTGACGAATTCATGGTAACAATGAGTCCTGAGAATGGTACGGAAAGATTTGAATCGTTGTTTTCTGAACACGTTGATTACCTGTCGTGTTTGCGAGATACACGCGAATCAAGAGGGGTTTCCCAGCAGTCTTTACTTTAGGTGTAAGCGTCAAGGAGGTCAAGCGTCAGCGATGAATAAGCTACCGTAAAACAGTTTGCAGGCACGAAGTGCAAGCAGTGCTAAACGACAGAATGTTTAATACACAACATTACCTCTTGAAATGAGTCAGGAGCAACTTACTCAAAGACTGAGCCAGCGACGAACGGTTCACTCTTTTAGCAAAAACACAGGGCAAAATGGACCTCGCAGTGGACCTACATTGCGGACAGAGATAAGAACGCGGTGCCTAAGCTTGTGCTGTTTCGCTCACGCATTTACAAAATTCCTTTCCGAAATCCTGGGGCCTCCTATGAGGCGCTGGGACCCCCATCAACAGACTTCTCTCTCTGGGGCGCCCCTCGGATTTTCCAGGGCCCCCTTGGGGGGGGGGGATGCCAACGCCTACGAACGTCTGCCGCTGACGTTCTTTTCTGGGTTCCGTTCTTCAAGATTAAATGTACTTGTCTTAACTTAATTCAAAACTGTCAGCTTGTTATTGTAATGGAACGCCACCTTTGGACCCATTGGTTCGCAAGTTGCATAGATGTGCACTGTATAGAAGGTGCGTGTGTGTGTGTGTGTGGGTGGCTGGGTGGGTCTGGTCGGGCATTCATGGGCAGTTTTTACACGCATATATTAGTGGCCGATGAATAAACGTTTGGCACAGCCTCAATGCGCTGCCTGCTTTCCGCGCGGTTGAGCAACTCATTCACACCTGCTTCTTGCGCTGTTGTTCCTGCTGTAACCTTGGTCAAATGGAATTTGCTATACTCCGTTTTTATAAATGCATGTTGCTAAATCCAGATACGCGTCAATGTTCGCAAATTAAGGCAATTAACTTGTAGGCAGTTTGTCTCCGTGCATAATATTAATATTATTCTGGATGGAAAGTTTAAACTTCAATGTAGGTGGCCGCCTTGGGAGATAGAATGCAGAGGCTCAACAGGCAAATGCTACGCAAAGCATATGGACAAGAAAATGAGCAGAAAGCATGCGTGCAGTAGGAAGTACATGTAGCTGCACGTTTCTCACTGTCTATGCGGTTGGCAATACTTCATTGCATTGCTTTTAGGTTAAGCATAAGTCAAACCCAAATCACCATCAGTGCAAGGATTATGTTCAATCAAAAATCCCTGGGAGTAATTTCTCTAGTTTTGTAACATTTGTGATTGTTAACGTGCAGTTATAAATCTCTCCTTCTCTAACGTGAGATCCCGCTAGTAATGTGGATTACATGAAAGAAAAACTTACAAAAATGATTTTTCTTCCTTTTCAAGTAAAAGTTTTTTTGTAAAAGAACGGGGTGTATACCGTGTGAGAATCTTTGTTATTTAACGTATAAAAGTCTCTCAAAGCATGCAAACACATTAAACCCATTAAATATTCTCAGCAAAATTTATAAGTTGGTGTACGACAATTTCACATCAGCAAAAATAACATATGTGTGTTTAAGCCATCATGCTTCCTCTCAGCTTGGCAATTCTTTTGACTTAATTTACCCTTGATTATGGAAATTGTGGCTTTCACGTGTTAACCCCCCAGTTTATCATAACTGTGAACAAAGTTGTTTTCTTTATTTTCTGTTTTCTTTATCAACACCTATTTATTCAACGCAAGCAACACAACAAACGCACCGCTCACGACGAACACACACCTCTCCTCTCTTCTAGCTCTTCTATCGTACCCCCTCCGGCAGATCAGCATGTACCATAACACATATGTACACGAGTCATACATATTCGTCATCAAATCTTTGCTCAACTGCAAGCAAGCAGATCCACGATCCGCGTTAGCCGACAAGATCAACAATAACCAAAAATTAGTTCCCAAAAATGCAGCACTCCGCTGTAGGAATTGAATGTTCCTATTATAACAGAATAAAAACGATAGATAACCTGCGCACACTAAAATTACCTGAGTAGTTACTTTAAAGTACTCTCATATATAAATGACTGTGCGTTGAGCAGTACAACTCAGTTCGATAGTCGTCACTCGAGCAGAGCGGTTGGTTAAATCTTCTCCTCCGTCAAGCCTTTCTCATTGAAGCGATTGTCACTGTGCAGTGGATAGGTGTACCATATCAAGGTAACACAGTCAACTGTTGTATGATAGTTCACTAAATAAGAGAACAGTTAGCATTTTAATTAACTGTTCACCGATTGCCAAGCAACGGTGAATTGTCGCCCGCTTGCTCCTAACACTAGTAAAGGATCATTTCATTTTAGGCAAGTTGATCGCTGAATTAAGCAAGCACCTACAAACATCACAGTACCTGGTCACATTGCACTATTTCGACTTTACGATGTACTTGTTCGCAAATCACATAAATATTCTGACTCCAACATCGGACGTATGCGCGCAGCGTCATAGCATGTACAGATGGACAAAGAAGCCGGCGCTTAGTGTGCTCAACGAATTGTCCCACATTTACCGCGGTATCGTCTTTTACCATTGGTTGATTGCATACGGCGTTAATGAAATAGTGTGCTTGGTTATAATGCAATGGGGTGCAATGATCTTGACAGCCAGGGCTGCTGGTAGTACGGCGAAGATTGCTAAACACTATGCAGGAGAAACAATGGTTCAATTTCTGCATAACGCCGGATGGTTACCACACTACTTACAACCGCAGCCAGAAACGAATACCTTACGCTTCGCCTATGACGAACGTGTGTGCAATATTCTAAAAAATACCAAAGCCAAGGAGGTATCTAAGCTCTTCGAGATACAGCAAAAACGCAATAGGCCGGCACCTGACTTTACCGTGGTTGAGACTGAACATCCCAGGAGCAACGGTGAAAGATTCATGGCTCGAGTGACATGCGAGGCTTATTCAGCAATAGGATTTGGAAATTCAAAAAAAATGGCCAAGGAAAATGCCGCAACAGAAATGAACAAGTTGATCTACTATTGCATGAGGAACAACTACTGAAACGTGATGGCAAAAGTCACTTGGAATAAATGATTTGTTGAGCATTTCATAACAATCTATTGAATTTAATGTAATTATGACTGGAGCGAGAAGAAAGGCCCTTTGGTGAATAATGTTGGCACGAAGTTTGCCGCTTGTCAACCACGTGATCATGGAGCGTTCTGTTCAGCCTATCGCCCTCTTGGAAATGAAGAAGAAACACTGAATCCACTGTTCATTCATGTTGCTCTCCTATGATGTAAACAAAGCTTTCATCGCTTCTATTTCGTTTCCCTAAAATAGCAAAGCGCTTTATCGATAAGATTACTCAGTAGTACAGTCCGTTGTGCCAATAGTCGTTAATAGTGATAACTCCTTCATTATGCAAAATGACTGCGTCTTCTATTTTTTCGATGGTAACAAATAAAAGCGATGAATGATACCGTCATTTATACTACAATACAAATGACTGTAAATGGCGCATTATCAAACGCAAGTATTCAACTGAATTTTAGTTTACGCGAAATTCTCGCAAATATTCATCAAGTGAAGCGAAGAACGCATTACTTTTGTCCAAATTTGATAGTCCAGAAGATAAATTTTATCAGATATTTGGAACCAACAAAGTAGATGAGCGCAAAGCAGAAGATCCACTAGACGATGTCTGACGTTACGTTGCTACTATTTATTAATGTTCTCTAGAAGAACAGTGCGCTGGTGGAGAATATGCAAGGTGAAGACGTCGAAATGCACCCGTCGGTTCAACGAAGTTCTACATGTGACATGATGGAGTCAGAACTTAAAGACCGCAGTTCATCAGCTAAATGAGAGGCAGTAATGAACGTTCAATGCTTTCGGACCTCAACTGTTCCGTCTTCAGCGAATCTTGCTGTTCACACAAGTTCAATAACAGGTATTCAAGTGCAGATATTGTATTCAATAGTGACCACTTCCATATTCAGCTTATATCACTGTACGCTCTTCCACATTGTTCAGTGCACCTTCACTTATGCTATTAGGGTAAATGAACACTACTGCAGGAAAGAACTTATTTATGGTGCTTAGGAATCAACACTGAGGACATAAAGCTCCAGGACTAAATGCTTTTTGACCACAATGGCATGAAGTCGCTTAAAGAAAAAACGTTTGGTTTGAAGTCAATTATCTTCCACTTTCTGCAGAAACGAGAATCACGCAGGGATCATTGCAATGTGGCAGGTCGAAAAGGGGCGGTACTTTTGCAAATATTACTTTGAAAATAAGGCACGTAACGAAAAGCGAAGGTGAACAATGGACTGCTTCCTTCATTACTTACAATCATGAAATATTCAACTGCACTGCTACGCTTTCGCCATGCCGCCCAACCAAGTACCGCTTGCATGTAAACAAACACGTTCACCCATGACCCTTGCTGCCGTTGCCTGAGCTCTTCGATTGCGTAATCAGTCAGCGGCCGATGCCGAAGTGGTACGATAATCATTTTATTAAACATGCTGATTTTTCAACACACAGCGGAACAGTGATCGACAAACGTACGTACAAATATACTGCCATCCGAAAAATACAAAATCAATCATTATGGAAAACCGACCTTACGCTATTTCCTTTAAACAAATATGGTTTGCAATTGTATGAAAATTTTCAATCTCCGCAACAGTAGTTTTGCCGTTTGGCCAGCGGAAAGTGGCGTGGCAAAACGAAGCATGGAAATCACACTGCTTTGAAGAATCACGGAAACCACATAGTTTTGATCACGTATTTTAAAAACAGCTCATCGTCTATAGAAACAGGCGTAAAAGGATACGGAAGAAAGAGAAAATTACCCGCTAAGCAGCCATCACAGAAAAACGCATGCTTACATCACAGCTGAATGAGTTATGTGAACGTTTTTGGATAGTAACGCTAAACAGAAATTGTCATAACCAGCTGCTGATGAGGAGGAGGAGGAAGAGGTGAATTGCGATTGCACACAGAACTTTGGGTGAGCGGTAAGCGCCAGTTCGGATTCCCGTAAACTTTAGGCGAAAAGAAATTTTGATAACAGGGAGGGTGACCCAACGACCATTACACCCCTCATGCCGAGCCGCTATTTAAATTGCGCAATAGCTGCTTAAGCCAATGCTGCGTAGACTTATCGTCTCGCAGACAGCCGACAAATGTTGCATCCTTCAACTGATCGGGCAAACATTGCCGCAGAGCTTCCTTTGCCCTTTCGTTGTCGGTCAGTCTGCAGTAGCACCTGATAACGTGCTTCAGCAATCGGGCCGACGGCTCCTGGGCAAGAAAGAGAATCGTCTTACCTGTGAAAAGAAAGACCTGCAATGAGTTTATCGCCAAATAGCCAATGCTTACCCAAAACAATGGCGACCTGCGAAAAACGTTCATACGTTTGACAAATGTAATAAAGGCCAGTGTCGTCGAGCAGAATTTTTTGCAATATGAATGTAGCCACTGTCTTTGACAATTCGGTGCCGCTTTCCATTATTTTTAAACAGAGGGGTATGATTTCCGTGTTCAAAAGGAAACTGATCACATCGTGCTCGTCGGTCTTCACAAGGGCACCAATCACCCCAAGACTAGTAAGACGGAGGTATTCGAACGGACGGGCCGTACTTGTAGTTAACAAAAACGGATAGAGATATATAGGAATTTTGGCTTCTAAAAATTGAGTCCGCGTCTGCTGATGCGATGCCATGCATTGCATTAGCGCCATTGCATTGCAAACCCTGTTGGATTGCAGCGCGGTCAGCGTCGGAGGACTAATGGAGGGATACACGGCTACTATTTCCAGTAGCAACGCCATAACCGTTCCAGGCGTGTTCCATAAGAAGACGGCAAGGTCGGGAATCACCTCGCGTTTCTTGCTCAGCTCCAGTAGTGCTGCATCCTGAGTATTGTCGCTCTTCAAATTCTGTATCCATTGGGATACTTGCTCCATGCTTACCCCGCCAGCGGGGACAACCTCCGAAACAGCAGGGGCTGCAGCCGCTGCCGCTTTCCCATTACTTTCCATTACAGCTTAAAGCCTAAAATAACAAATGGCATAGCCTTGCAAAAGACTGACCGCAAATCAAACAGCGTTCACTCAACCCATACCATTTTGCACGGGAACACCGATTTCCATAGTTCCGCGAACTGTACCTATATCAACTCTTACATTGGCTTGAGTCATCGACAATAAGAGGCCGAATACACTGACTAAAAAATCTACTACTAATATCTCGGTCATAATCAGCTACGCGCAACGCTAATGCCGAACTTTTCGCTACAAGCACGCAAATGATCATTTAAACTTTTGGACAGGTTTTAATTTTTAAAATTCTGCCTTGTCCTATTGGAACCCCGCGTAACTTACCTTCTCTCATCCGCTGTCCCTATGTGCGTGTTAATAAGCCCGTGAGAAAAGTTTGAATGAAGATATGGAGCGCGTTTTGCAAATTGCGAACGATGCCAAACAATCCCTGAGGGGACACTGAATGAAGCTACTATTTCGCTTGGGAGCGCTAAAGGAGGTCGTCGTACTAGGGCATCTACAATATTCGCTTTTTAAACATAATTTCTACCGTTAAGGCTTTCATTACGGGATACATACATTCACATTTGTTACTGGAGTGCTTAAGTCATTTTTCAGTCAACTTGAACTACGTTAAAAGACTGCAAATAACACATTAAGTCATACATTGGTTATCTGCACTAATTGTTGGCACAGTTTGCCAACTGCCCCGCGTGAACTACTCAAACAATAATGCAAATCGTCTCTTGCGGTCGGATAAAACAATTGAAGTGCAATTTGCATGCACAAGTACATTTCGATTAGCACAGACATCAACGCTATATGAGACGGGCGCACAAAGGGAGAACGATGACTTATCTTCGCAAATTTTTATCTTTGCGACATTCGAGACTTCCGTACACCGCAAACGATTGAACGGACGCACCACCATGCTGGAAAACGTAAAGTACCACTCGTTCTGGCATCCACCTGTCATGCTGCCATCACCTGCCACGTTTGCAATAACGATCAGCAAGGCTGAGAAAAAAATCATGAGGTTATTAGCGGCCACGAGAGGCGGTCAGCTTATATCTTGTTTCAAACGATCGCGACAAATTCGTTTGGCGAAATCGCAATCTCGCCGGCGATATACTTGCTGTTTACGCACTGAAAAGAAACGAAAGACGTTGACTACTCGCAACTGGCGAACAACCACCATTTTCTTCGAGACTTCTTTTTCAGGGCTAAAATGAAAAACAGATTTTTCCCTAACTGATTACACGAGCTCCGCCTGATGTAACGCTGGATGAAAAGAGAGCGCTTACTCTGTGCTGCAATTTGGCTGAATATCACATTTCTGTTCATCGAACAATGGGAAGAAGAAGAAGACAGGAATCGTTCTCACGTTGTCAAGAAAGTTGGGTAAGTTTTTGATCATGCACTGTCCATCAAAACTTACACAACTTTCCTGACAATATGAAGAACAGCTATGCCCGCAACGCAACGTTGCTATGGCGCAATCTGCTACAGTTCTACACATCTTCGTGTCGTGAGGCTTACACTGCTATTGTGAATAAATTCAATGGCTGCTGAAAATAGCACTCCTCAATGCGACGTTGAAGTTTTGGCGTGCAAAACGGCTAACAGTGGAATTGAATAGTTCTGAAACATATTCTCAAATAATCTGTACTGTTCAGCGTTCATACGGAAAAGCACAACGATCCGTACAGCACTGTACTGTAGTTACACGGAATTCTTAAACATGACTAACCGGGGAAAGGATAAAGCATTTAACTGTCATGCACACCTTGCTTCTAACATAACGCATAACGTACGAATTATTCGTCGAGGCAATTTTTAATTCTAAGAAACTAAACCACGCTAGAACAACACCGAATTCGCAAAATTTCCATTGGCACGTTCATCAGATTGCCCCTGTCCTCATAAGCAACATAAGCATGTGGTTTAATGGACCTAATAATGCATTTCGGAATAAAAAATCATACTTCGCCCAGATTTACATATTTTAAATTTTCGCCAGCAAAGAATACGCAATGCTGAACAAAAGTGTCGCTGCCAACAAACTATCGGTAGCAATAAAGTGGGGAAACGGGAGCAATGAAAATGGGGCACTGAGCTTCCCGCAACAGCCGAGACGCACCCATCGAAGGATTGCTTCCATGAAAACAGCTCAGCGTATTCACTCTTTTAAGCAATCTGTTCCTATGAGAAACAAATAATCTAGTGCAGAAGACTATCTTCTCCAAGAACGAGCGTTGCAACGTTGACGGTGAATGCACAACTGACTGATCGTCCACCGTAGCAAAGCTTTTATGGAAAAAGTGAACTAGCAACTTTCAGAAAGCTCACATTCAACTGCTAGCGTCGTATTTCCGAAGGTGTACCGTACCATTACGTAAAATTAGACGAATAATAATAAACGGTTTCTTGTGAGATACTCCCACAACTTACAAAGAAAGTCACTTGGTATGTTTTCAATTTCTTAAGATTTGTCCTAATTTTGTATTTCCGGGATGTCTTTTAACGGGAGCATGGATCTTCACGATGTTGAGTTTTCACGGATTTTTCCCGTTGCTATGTATGAGGATGGATCTGTAAGTAAACTGACACGATCTCCCTACCAACGGATGGACGAGAGTAGTTATTAGGAGACACGGTCAGAGAACAACGTACGGTTTTCTCTCGGATATTTCGGAACGCTCGAGTTCCGTCCTCAGCGAGCGAGAACTATGCAAGTACTCTTGTTCGCTGAGGACGGAACTCGTGCGTTCCGAAATATCCGAGAGAAAACCGTACGTTGTTCTCTGACAGTGTCCTCTAATAACTACTTTCATCCATCCGTTGGTAGGGAGACCGTGTCAGTTTACTAGAGCTAGAGCTCTTTCTCGCTGAAGACGGAACTCGAGCGTTCCGAAATATTCGAGATTAAACCGTACGTTGTTCTCTGACCGTGTCTTCTAATAACTACTCTCATCCATCCGTTGGTAGGGAGACCGTGTCAGTTTACTTACAGATCCATCCTCATACATAGCAACGGGAAAAATCCGTGAAAACTCAACATCATGAAAATCCATGCTCCCGTTAAAAGACATCTCGTCTTCCGATATATATATATATATATATATATATATATATATATATAACTGATCGTGTACACGGTAGGACATGATTTTTGAAGGAAACTTGAGAAAACACGATTAGTATCCCTATTTTTCTAAACGTACACTTATACCCTATTCATTAATTCGATTATCCAGTTTCAAATTAAAAACCTATTTTTGTCACCGAGGCCAAAAGGTCAACTTCAGACAAAATGGAACTATGCAAGTACCCATAATACATGTGCACATAGCTCTGCTCTCAGCCTTACGACAAGCGTGCACCTCTTGGCAGACCTTTGCGGTTAAGCGAAACGTTTAGCAACTCGTCCCTGTCAAACAATTCGCAATATGGTCAAGCCGTTCAACAGTAAACAACAACGATGCAAATGGAAAGAATGCAGTAGCGTGCCGTTATCAATTTTGAGCATATTACTCATAAATCAACATAAAGAAAAGCACCGCTTGATCAAATGATGCATTTCAGTTTATCGCACTTACAATCTGACGTGGAATGAAAACGTATTAATATTATGGGAAAGTGAATTCAAATTGGTGGTATTTAGGCTTTCCCGTTTTTTGATGATACTTGTAATAAAACCGCAAATGCCCTACCAGCGAATAGGGCATTTGTGGTTTTATTGCAGGTATCATCTAAAAAATGGGAAAGCCGGAATACTACCAATTTGAAAACATTAAACCCGTTACAAAACATCCAGTATTCGAAGGGAAAGTGAATTTACACAATTTATTACCAAGAAAATATTTGCTCATTAGGAACAAAGAAAATAAACGTAGCAGGTGGTTTGGAACTTCCATCCCAAAACAATTATGTCACGAATAAGCATAACCTCTTTTAACCACTTTAATGCTACTCAAAAACTTAAAACGACCAAGACAAGGAGGTTAACCAATTATTAATGAGCCAAGCGGACAACAGCGGTTCACTTGAAGTAAAACGAAATGGAAATTCTGAAATTTTATCCCCAATTAGCAACTCGAAAAACTTTGATAAATAGCGAGACGCCAAACAAAACAGCACACATTCATTCATCAGGTAATTTACAACCATTACTACTGCACGTGTTACCTCCTTCTTCCTTTCTCGCGACGACAATTTTACGGTGAAGATTCCATTGCCTCAGGTATCTTCCGCGTGCAAACGTAACGTTTCTACCGAAGCGCGAAACGCGCGGCCTCAATTAATATATGGCACACTGTAAGGATCCAACATGTGCCGAAATAAAGGTTTCTAAATAAAAAACAACGAAGGGGCTTGAACCTACCTTGTCTGTTCATTCATTGACGTGGTCGTAAGTTTTCGACCTAATAAAACAAAGAAAATTATTACTGCGTATGGGAACGAAAAAAACCGAAGGGATCACGATCAGTGGCGCTGCTTAACGCATGATAAAATAAGTTCGCAAAATTGAATGAAGGCCACAAGAGAACGTGCGCACTACTACTTCAGATGCATTACGTACACTATCGCACCATCAAACGGACATTTCATTTTCGAAACAGATTTACCAAAAATTGACCGTGCTGACAGCAAACAATAGTATAATGATTTGCAGGGAAGCAAAACACAGTAGACAAGTTCACTGAGAAGGCCAATTTTGGCAAACTACCCGGCATTCAACGCTACTAGAGCAAGGATGTCGAAGACAATTTCCAATATACCTTCTAACTGAAGCGAACAAAATCACCCATGGCAGTTACCAGTTCCCATTCGCAGGTATAAACAAATAAGGAGTTGCGCGAGGTCTTTCGTGTGTAACAGTTATAGCGGCGTAAAGGATTTCCCTGCGTCGGTCAACTACGATTAAAGAATTTGTTATCGGGTGATATTTCGTGCGTCCATTAGTTGCCTAGCGGAGGTATTACTAGATCACTATTGACAGAACGCTTATGCCAAAGAAATCACGCGCCTCAACCACAACAAACAAAGCGATCAAGCAGCTCGAACAGCTGGCAGATTTAGCAACAAGCGAACGTAACCAGTAGCTCGAAATAAGACGTAGTCCAGCATAGCAAGACAAACATGCTAAAATTGCCTTCTACACTTAGCGGAATAAGTAATCAAAAAGTTATTCACCAATAAGCGCAGGCCCACCGACCAAGGCGAACGTCTACGTGGTCCCTCGAAGAGGACCACGACGGGATGAATCAATACAAGAAGTAGAATAGTAGTCAGGATACGTCTTACGGTATGTTTTTCAGTGCTCTGTCCTTTGTTCTGCGTCAGGCGAGGGCACGGTCACTGATCTCTCGTTCAGTAATGCTCCTCGTGGTACGGTAAAATTCGTGCATTTTACTTGTGATAGGCTATGCTCCAACAATTCATTATTAGGTAGGGAAACGCACTTACGGAATTGTTGCGCATTTTATTCTGTCGTTTCAGAAAAATGAAATCGATTTAAAGGTCGCGTAACGTGCTTGTACCTTACTATTATTATTTACTATTATTATCGTTATTATGAAAAAGATGAAATGATACGGTATCCTTGTTCAATCAGCTTTAATCGGCGAAGCTTAATCGGAACTTACGTGTTCCGTTGTCAGCGCAATGCAGACGACGGAACACGTACGTTCCGAAAGCTATGCCGATTAAAGCTGATTGAACAAGGATACCGTATCCTTTCATCTTTTTCATAATTACGAAACGCCTTGTTAGTCATATCTATTGCTTCAAGATTTTATTGTTGTTATTATTAGAATTGCTGTTAGTCGTTACCGATTTGTTGAAGCTAAGGTAATGAGATAACTTTGATGTAGGGTAGGCCTCTCCGCTGGTAGGGCATTTGCAGTTTTATTACAGGTACCATCCAAAAAACTGGAAAGCGGGAATACCATCACATTGAAAGTATGAAACCCGTTACGAAACACCCGATTTTTAATAACTTTGATGTTTAATAAAGTAGACAATTAATCAACCACTGTGCAGTCATATTTCAATCGCAATGTACTAATTAATACTGTAATTGCAAGTTCTCAAAGCCAATGAGAAGAAAGGCGCTTCTAAGAAAATGGGAAATGTATAAGATGCTGCGGCGATATGCAGTGACCTCACGATATTCGAAACTGCGATGCATAAGGGTCATGTTCACTTTCGCGATACAGGACTATTTGACGCAGAGATATCCAATTGCTTCCACTTGCTGCATGACAAATAGACCCAAGGTAGCTTGACGTTTGCTGACTTCTGTTCAGGAAATCACGCAGTTTTGTATGCTTCCAGCGATCAACACAATTCGCCGATCTGACTTCAATTGCTACGTTTGATCAGTATAGGAGGCAGCATACTGCTACCAAGGAACATTAACGTTCAAATATGGAGACCGCAAAGAGTATGGGACGAAAGTCCGCAAGAAATATTACGCAACGCTTGCCAGAATTTCAGAACAATATTTTGTTTTGATATAAAGGTGAAATTAGGATATTTTGAATCGTGGTTTCAAATTTTACTCATATTACTGAACTTTTCATACTTGTTCGATACGGAAAACCCGTTTGACGGTTTAACTGAGCAGTGTACGAAGCTTGCGGAACTAGCATGTTCCGTCGTCAGCATTTCAGATGGCACAAAACGGGTTTTCCGTATCGAACAAATATGAAAACATCGCCCCGTTACAAAACTACCAACACTCAGAATATTACTGGACAAACATAAATGAAGGAAATTTTTAAATCAGTGCATTTTACTTAGTTACAGATGTGACAAGATTGTCCCTCCGCACGGTTGAACGGGATAAACGCTTACCACTTAGGCAGAGGCCTTAAAATTTCACCTAAATAAACACGAAGGCATGAATGCTCTGTATACTTACTGTATATCGCTGACCGATCGTTGTCGGCGTCGAAAATGTCTGTTTTACGCCCGGTCAGGTCAAACGAAAGCACCGGGAAATCTATAAGCGCGATTCGCTCTCCTCTGGCAACGCGGAGGTCGGTGGCGTCGCCTTACGTAGATGACAACTTTTGACACCGTCGCGAAAAAGACTTGGTTGGCCTAGCAGGGACGGCAACTTGAAACATTTGCCACCTTCAACTAGTAGGCAAGAACATTTGAGGTACCTGCGAATTTTTGAAACGGTAATTTTAATTCTTTCTTTCCGCGCCATTGCTCTGCCGACGGAGGTTTTAAAACTTGAGCGGAAATTCTTTAAAACCATGTCCACGTGTTTGGTTCTCGCGCTTCTTATTCGTTGTTGCCAATTTAAGTGGCACCGTGCTGTGGGTCGATATGGGGGAATCCGCAGAAGCCAGGAATGCAAGGAGTGAAATGAAGAAGCTCAAGGAAAGCAAGAAAGTCTTCTTCGCAAACGAAGCTGCCCTTGAAAATAAGCTGACAAGGCTGGCCAGCGAGAAGTCGTCCGCTGTGCAGGTTGGCAGTTCATTTGTTTCCCTTCCGCTTGTCGCATTTCATCCTTTTCAGATCGTTACCGACTTTGATTATACGATTTCCCAATTCTCGAACCCCAATGGGAAGCGTATGCTGACGACGCACGACGTTTGTGACCGGTACCTGAAAAAAGCCAATGTTGAATTGTACAAAAAGGTAAGCATGTCCAAGTGTTTCTCACGTTTTACTGTCTTGAAAGTACAGAATACTGATCCTCTAATATGGGGTGCCTGCGGTTAGGTTGAAGAAGGTAATTCCATTATTTTTATAGCTTAGATTGCTGAGGAAGAAGTATCGACCGATCGAATACTCTTCGCACATTAGTATGCAGGAGAAGATCCCCCACATGGAAGCCTGGTAACGCTACGTTTCACGTTGTTCTTTCTCTTCGAACACGGCTTTTCGTTTGATGGCCAACTGATGGGTACCATTTCAGGTGGCGATCGGCTCACAGCTGCATCGTGCAGTCTGGGCTTCGCGACGCCGACTTCGAAGAGCTGGCGATGGCAGCCGAAATTGACCTTCGGTAAATTGTGTTTGCTTTGCTGAATGGCCAAATGGAAGATTACTCCTTTAGAGAAGGCTTTGACAGCATAGTTGGTAGGCTAGACACAAGTGGCATTCCTGTTACGGTCTTCTCCGCCGGAATTGCCAACATAATTCGAACGATTCTTGGCTCGAAGTTGGGCGAAATGCCTGTAAATATGCGCGTGATTGGCAACGAATTTAAGTTCAACGAGGAAGTAACAGATCCAGCGTATCTCTGTTTCTTTGTTCGTTGTAGCTATACAGATACTTGTAGGGTGTCATTTGCGGGTTTTCCGAACCAGTAATTCACACTTACAACAAAAACATAAGGTCCGTCTCGTGTAAGGACGAATTCCTTGCCACGTTGAAGAACAGAAACAACTTAATTTTGTTTGGCGATACGCTGGGCGATGCAAACATGGATTTGGGCATTAGTAAGGATGGATGCGTTCTGAAAATTGGATTTCTAAATGAGATGGTACGGTGGTTGCTCTGGTTGAAAGGTCGCTTCAACTAATGGTTTTAAAAAATTTATTTTAGGTAAGCGAGTTAAAAGAATCTTACATGCAAGCCTACGACATTGTGATAACGGATCAGTACAGCTTCAGCATTGCAGGGGAAATACTATTGTTGGTGTGTAATCAGTGATTTGGTCCTGTTAAAGTGAACGCAAGCATTTGCTGCCCGTTTGATTGCCTATCGCTCTTTAGCAATAGGCAATTAAAACTTAGGCGCATGTTTGTGCGCCGTTTGTTAAATCTAGTGCAAATCAATAGGCGAGCTTTGAATTAATGTTGCGATTTGCTGTAACATTAAAAGTTAATTATATTGGCTTTTCCTGCATACTTTTGTTAATTTCACTTGGCCATCATCAAAGCAGGCGTATAAAGGACGTGCTTACCCTAACCGACCACGTGTCACAATAATAGTTACGTAGTCTGTATCACGGGTTTGCTATGTTGATAGCATTGAAAAAAGTGCTCCTTACCTAAATTAACGTACTAGTTTTTCATTGTACGCTACGGTTACCGTATTTCTTATCACCGATCTCACCGCTTTGGTAGTTGTAGCGATCTACGGAAGGAAAGACTCCGTTCTCCGTCTTTTCCGTACGCGCTTTCGCCGGAATGCTGGATAATGGGCTTCCCATTGATGCTCTATTCTTTAACCACAATGACCCCTTCAAAGTGAAAACAGTTTCCATCCAGCGTGCAAAACGAGACCAGCTTCATGTCGTAGTGAGCAGTATCGTTCTTACAAAACTTTGTCTTCACTCTATTTCAACAGAACATCAAGGGTTCCGCCAGGGGGTGATGGCGCTTTTTTAACTATTCCTTTAAATTATAATTGACTAAAATGTTGGTGGCTTTTGTGCCTATCATTCTACTTTTATCACAGAACTTTAAGGTACTCTTTTGTGCAAGAATTCTTTTTCCGGCTACAGGTCTTATTATTTCTGAAGTATGAATATAATTCCAAAGTTCTGTTATTGATTGCGGGACAACCGGTCGAAAAGAGATTACGGTTGACGAATCTACGGAAAGCTGTAAAGTTGCCATCGTTTGTGATTGAGTGCGAAAAAGTGGGCGTCGTGCTTAAGAATAAAACAACTTGTATAACGTTGTCAACGTACGTTAGGCAATTCGTTAACGATCTCTATGCGCCCGTAAACAAATGGGTCTCGCCTCCGCTGACAGGTTTCCGTCAAAATGCGTGATTCAGCTTTCGGCGCAATTCATATCGATACGCTCATGTCGTTAATGCTGCACGACGTTGCAACCGTCGCATTCTTTTTCCCACACCACCACCTAAAGTAGGAAGTATCGTCATGCTCTGACTTAGGCTTGTCGGTCATGCTTTTCTCCCTCATCTAACCTTAACCATGAACACAAATCTTATTTGTGGTTTTCCGCCTAGGTAGAGGCAGGAAAGGATGGCCAGCAAGTTCCCAGAAGAATATTCGGCATGTTTCGGATACAACTTGGCATGCTCAGATCATTTTTTCGAACAGATTTTCAGGCAAAGTTTTGCGGTCGTTTTTCTGTTAGGCATTTTCAGTGAGGGCGATGGTCAATTGCCTCTGTGCATTTTAGAAGCTGTGCGTATCGCCGATGGCGTTTGCATGCTCTTCAAGTGAACGTTATCACCTGTACTCTTTGCATGCTTTTTGGGTTAGGCTTAGGTAAGGGCGCAAATCGATGGTGACCAATACAACCTTTGAAAACTGTCGACAGTGCAGTTGAACACGTTTGCGGATGAAAGGGTAGCTTACTTTTGAGAAAGGATAGGTTTCTTGAATTGTTACTCGCGCATTTTGTAGTGCTTGGACAACAGTGAACAACGGGAAGAGCGTTTACAGCAACGGGTCTTCACCTGCTCGTAGTCTTTGTCGACAGATGAACTCAGACACGTAGGAGTCCAGCAGGTTCATCTGTGTACCGCACCTGATTTTATTTTGGCGCTTTGCTTCCTCCCAGAAGGACTTCACTGTCTGGGTGAAAACTTCTTGTGACAGGCTGGACGAAAACATCGAACTTGTTCCGCGTTGAAAAGCAACAGTGGATGGCTACGTGCCATCACTGGCTGGGGAACCCTTGTACTGATCGAAGTACCTCTTCTTGGCGGTAAGATGGACGTTATGAAAAGACTGCTCGCAGGTTGGGAAAGTTCACTGTTAAGTAGGCTGACTGATCGTCAGTGAGCAGCGTGTACCGCTTAGGCTGACTGCCAGAGATAGCCGCCATTTTGCTATGCCAAATGTATTACCGATTTTAACGACGTATGTTTATAAACCATTGATGCTTGACAAGCAAATAATTAACTGCTGGTTCGGGGGTAATCGTACAGTACTACTACGGTGCCATTTGGGCAAACGGAAAAGTAAACATTAATGTGATAAAATATCAATGAACGGTGAAGTGGTGTGCTATAGCACGCAAATAATCTGCATGTGGGCCTTTGTCGAACTGCTCCACTATTCGATGGTTTTCGGCACATCGAATCAATCGCCTTTGCCTTTTCGATGGCTCTTCGACCCTGAAGAACTGGTCGCACGGAGTTCAGTGTCGATCACCCGGCACTGGAGGTCCATAGAGGGCATGGGAACTGTGCAGGCAGGGGGAGATCACCATGCAGAATGCACTATTTAAGGGTCAACATTGCTCACCTGTGAGCAAGCGTCTTTTCCTAAAGCCCATCCTATCGTCAAGATTGCTCCAGTCAAGTTGGCCCTGTCAAGATGGGTGTATGTGCCCTGTAAGTGGTCGTGCTTGGATCGTTCTGCGTTCGTAGATAGGGTTGTTGGTGTAACAAATGTTCAGCAGCAAGATTGTTTCCTGGTCGCCACCGCGGTCGATGTCGTTTGTCGTGCACACAGCTCTGTTAGCGCTCTGGATGTGGTGGATGGACATGGCCACCTAGCTGTTCCTTGGATTCATGTCTCTTTCATGTTTCAATATAAAGGTGCTGGTCCGTTCAATCGGTTGGGAAATATTAATACCATCGTATGCCGTGCCACACACGACCCAGTTATTGATTCTTCGGTGATCTTAACAGGGCACTTAGTATGGGCAAACCCCTGGTTGTCACACCATACGGGTGCTCCCTTCTGTTACGAAAAATGCGATCCTTTGCACAGTACATATTGTCTTCATGCAGAACTGATCCAGCTGGTAACGCTTAAGCTTAGTCCGGTCTTTCAAGGACGTGCCCATGAGCAATGGCTTGAGAATGAGTTTGCATGTATAGTCCAATGGGACGCTTGTGAAAAGGTCCTTCACATCGTGATCCATCAAGACATCATTGTGATCAAGCTTCAATTGTTTCCATTGCGAAGGTCAGTGAGTTCTCTGTGCGTAGCCGCTTTGTTCCTGTCAGCGGATTTAGCATTTTGGCCAGGTCATTGCATAAAATGCTGCCCGCACTTTCTCTGCTTGAAACTGATGGCCTTAGTAAAATGCCTTACGGGATTTTGGTAGGCAGAATAGTTCAGGGCGATATAACCGTTATAACGTGAATAGTATTAGAATAAGAGGTAACGTTTAAATGCAAACAAATATTTCTCACGGATTTTCTCCGTTCGGTGAAGCCTTTTATTTTCGCCAATAAAGGCAAAGCTTTCGGACCTTATCCTCGGTTCGTCCTCAGTGCCAAACAAATTACTTGGTCGACTGTCCCATCAGTCCATATTTAAGCAAGCCCTTGAGCTTGTTTGGAACTGAGGACGGACCGAGGATAAGGTCCGAAAGCTTCGCCTTTATTGGTGAAAATAAAAGGCTACATCGAACGGGGAAAATCCGTAAGAAATATTTGTTTGCATTTATGCGCATACGCCGTAAAAAGAAGAAAGTATTTCTATTGAAAGAGGTAACGTTAGATGAGCATACTCATATGATCGGTCATGTCATCGCACTCATCTATTAATATTTGTTGGTTCCAAATATCTGAGACGTGGTGACCAGTTAGCGCTGAAGACGGACCACGTAAAGGTCCGGAAGCTCCGCTTTTTGTAAGAGTTTAATAAAAGTTTTGGGTCTTTTCTGTTTCGTTCCCCCTACTTGATTATCATGTCGCTAGGGGGCGCTGGGGGCGCTAATGACGTTTCTGTTGCCGAACGCTGATATAAAATGCTACGAAGAGGGCGCCGAGATGCATTAGCGATGGTAAACTTCAAGAGCCTTTGTAAGATGCCTTCGTAAGTTAAAAGGGAGACATGTCTCTTATTTTATGGTTTAGGCTTAGGTAAGGGCAGAAAACGATGCCTATGGTTCTGTTGCCTTCGTAAGTTAAAAGGGAGACATGTCTCTTATTTTATTGTTTAGGCTTAGGTAAGGGCAGAAAACGATGCCTACGGTCGTGTTGCTTATTTTATGGTTTAGGCTTAGGTAAGGGAAGGAAAGATTGCTTCGAGCGCTCGGCCTGCAAAATGTGACGGTGGCGCCACCTATGTCTCCAAAAATTAACGGGCCAATCAGTGTGGGGATGACGTCATACCAGGAAGCTACAGTATGACGGGGAACGAGACAGAAAAGATCCAAAGTTTTTACAATGGAACGGGGAATCTGTGATAATATTGTCCATCGAAAAAATAGAAAACGCAGTCATTTTGCATAATGAAGGAGTAATCACTATTAATGACTATTGCCACAACGGACTGTACTACTGAGTAATCGTATCGATAATGCGCTTTGCTATTTTAAGGAAGCGAAATAGAAGCGATGAAAGCCTTGTTTACATCATAGGAGGGCAACATGAATGAACAGTGGATTCAGTGTTTCTTCTTCGTTTCCAAGAGGGCGATAGGCTGAACAGAACGCTCCATGATCACGTGGTTGACAAGCGGCAAACTTCGTGCCAACATTATTCACCAAAGGGCCTTTCTTCTCGCTCCAGTCATAATTACATTAAATTCAATAGATTGTTATGAAATGCTCAACAAATCATTTATTCCAAGTGACTTTTGCCATCACGTTTCAGTAGTTGTTCCTCATGCAATAGTAGATCAACTTGTTCATTTCTGTTGCGGCATTTTCCTTGGCCATTTTTTTTGAATTTCCAAATCCTATTGCTGAATAAGCCTCGCATGTCACTCGAGCCATGAATCTTTCACCGTTGCTCCTGGGATGTTCAGTCTCAACCACGGTAAAGTCAGGTGCCGGCCTATTGCGTTTTTGCTGTATCTCGAAGAGCTTAGATACCTCCTTGGCTTTGGTATTTTTTAGAATATTGCACACACGTTCGTCATAGGCGAAGCGTAAGGTATTCGTTTCTGGCTGCGGTTGTAAGTAGTGTGGTAACCATCCGGCGTTATGCAGAAATTGAACCATTGTTTCTCCTGCATAGTGTTTAGCAGTCTTCGCCGTACTACCAGCAGCCCTGGCTGTCAAGATCATTGCACCCCATTGCATTATAACCAGGCATACTATTTCATTAACGCCGTATGCGATCAACCAATGGTAAAAGACGATACCGCGGTAAATGTGGGACAATTCGTTGAGCACACTAAGCGCCGGCTTCTTTGTCCATCTGTACATGCTATGACGCTGCGCGCATACGTCCGATGTTGGAGTCAGAATATTTATGTGATTTGCGAACAAGTACATCGTAAAGTCGAAATAGTGCAATGTGACCAGGTACTGTGATGTTTGTAGGTGCTTGCTTAATTCAGCGATCAACTTGCCTAAAATGAAATGATCCTTTACTAGTGTTAGGAGCAAGCGGGCGACAATTCACCGTTGCTTGGTAATGGTGAACAGTTAATTAAAATGTTAACTGTTCTCTTATTTAGTGAACTATCATACAACAGTTGGCTGTGTTACCTTGATATGGTACACCTATCCACTGCACAGTGACAATCGCTTCAATGAGAAAGGCTTGACGGAGGAGAAGATTTAACCAACCGCTCTGCTCGAGTGACGACTATCGAACTGAGTTACACTGCTCAACGCACAGTCATTTATATACGAGAGTACTTTAAACTGACTGCTCAGATGATTTTAGTGTGCGCAGGTGCAAGTGATTTGTGGTTTGCTCAGAGGGTATGTTCTG
The DNA here is from genome assembly GCA_000612645.2 of Trichuris muris. Lineage (NCBI taxonomy): Eukaryota > Metazoa > Nematoda > Enoplea > Trichinellida > Trichuridae > Trichuris > Trichuris muris. The sequence goes on along the minus strand of CBXJ02000282.1, from coordinate 24,831,566 downwards.
TTGAGTATTAATTATTTAACTTACTATGTTTTAATGTGTACGCCTGTAATCCTTACGTTCAGTTTACGTCGTGTTAGGCATGCGCACTCTGGTGATTGACTTGCTCTACGGTTGTGGAATTGTTTAAAATTGCAGAACCTCACCTGCACATATTTTAAATATTTATTAATACCTCAGCGGTGTAGCGTTTCGGCACTCTGTTGCAACGCGCTGTGCGGTCGGTCGTTTGGTTATCTACGGAAAGTTCGTTCACAGTTAACTCTTGGCGGTATGGATGGATTTAGCCACATTGATGCTTTGATGTCAACCCTTGAGAGGGATGAAAGCGTACTAATAAAGAACATGAATGCTGTGGCGGGAAAGTTGTGCTCATTGCGGAGAGCTTCTTCCCCTTCCGACGTGCAGGTCGCCAACAGCGTGGAGTTACGCCCCTGAGGACCATGTGCTCAGTTGTGCTTGTTTTAGATTTTGTGCAGTTTTGATCATGCTATATCGAAGTATTGCAATCGTGAAGGGAAGAAAATGTGCACAACTCAATGTGTTTTCGATGATATAATGCGCGTCATGAATATGAAACAGTTCAACAAGGTTGGCAGAAAGTTTAATGATTAAATTTTGTTTTTAACTATCTGTATGAATGCTTTCAGGTTCAGTTTCTTCGTTCGAAGTGCGCTGGAATAGATCAAACCGCTTTTATGAAAAATAAGTCATTGGCGACCGACTTGGAGCTATAGTAAACTGCATTTAACTTACCGATAACTTGTTATCTTTTGTCATTTTGCAGTTGGAAAATGATGCACGAGACAATTGCTAAGCTGGGCGTTAATGCCGCACAAGTAGCTGAATTGATCAGCATTGCCAACATTGAACTGAAGTAAGTGCACGGCATCTATGAAGTTTTCGGTGTTCTCTTATTTGGAAGCGTTTCTAGGGACGGATTTTCGGAGTTCGCTCGAAAGACGGAGCAAGCGGCAATTCCCTTAATTATATTTTCGACTGGCATTTCTAATGTGATTGGGACGCTTTTACTTCAAAACATTGGCGCCATCCCGACAAACGTGCACATTGTTGGCAATGAATTCTTTGTCGACAAAATGGTACTTTGCTGTCCGTTTAAAACTAATTAGTGGTGAGGCACCCATTTAAGGGATGCTTCTACGGTGTCAGAACTCCTTTGATTCACCGCTACAACAAAAGTTACGCTTTATTGTCTTCACGAAGTAGCTTGGTTGATTCGTCAAACAGTGCAAAGACCTTTGTGCTAATTGGAAATAGCCTGGAAAACGTTTCGGCAGCTGGCAGGATGCGCGACAAAATCGCCCTACGAATTGGTTTCCTGAACCATGATGTATGGTTGCAAATCGTGTGCTAATGATTTGTAGCGCTTTTTTGATATAGGTTGACGCTTTGAAGCATACTTACATGGAAAAGTATGACGTGGTCGTTACAGACCCATTCTCATTCGCCGTTCCGAATAAGCTGCTCTTGTCGCTGCTTGAAAATTGCTAAAGCTGCAGTGTTTAGTAATTTTTTAATAACTAACTTAGCATTGATTCAGTGACTTATTGGGTGAAACTAATATTTTGGTGACATTGCGGATTGCTCCCAGTAAACCACCTGAATAAGCGCTTGCTTTTCTATCAGCAGAACTTCTCTTTTCAATGGCACTGCATAACGACGAATCACTTGCTTGAGAAACAATTCTCCTAACCGACTAGATATGAAAGTGCAAAACTTTCTCCGATTTTACGACGAAACCCAAAGTGTATGTTGCTTGTCCAATATATTTTGCCCATTTAATTCCAAATACAACTCTCTATCACCTCGCGTCAGCTAATTGAAACTATTAAAAGAATAGTATGTATTTTTTCTATTGTAACCGTTTGTCACCCAGGAAAACACGCTAAGTTTATTAATGAACTAAGGCTAGCTTTTCCTGTCAAACTATGCCGCGTCACTATCGACTATGCCTCCTTACCTTGCCGTTGCAAACGAACAGTAAGCTTGATTGACTGCTCAAAAACTAGTCGAATGTCACAATTCAAAGCGAATACGTTCATCTAGTGATCCTGAATCCGAGGTGCCCATTTAATCGTCAAACAAAATAACATGTTACTGTTCGTACAATGCAATTTAAGCATATTTCTAACTGTGATGCCTAAACGCTGTAGCTTTCTTGAGGATACCTAGGAGACGGTTCTCGTTGGTAGCAAAAGCCCCCATTGCCAACGGTATCCACGCTGGGAGTTATTCTTCCCAATTTACATAAAATTGATGTCATCACGTCTTTTCAACACTTAGACAGGCACTCAGAAGTCAGTTTCTTAAAGAAAATAGCAGACTTAATTTTACTGAAATCTAAGGCCTATTTCCAGGTAGGTAAAAAAAGTTTCAAGGCTTTGCGTACAATGCTGTTTCCCGAACGTATAACATTTCGTAATCCAGTTTTGCTTACACGACCTAACGGCAAGACTTGAGAGTAACATTACGATGCTGCTACATTATTACTAGTGTGTAGCGACAAGATAGGGAGTACAAACGTTTATTCAAATAGTACGGCAACCGGTATAAAGCAGTCACAACCGTCAACGAGAAAATCAGCCTCTCGAAACATGCACCAGAAGCAACAACGCGGCTCGCAGCTTTTCGCGCCGCTTATATTAATATATAACTTCGCTCACATTCGATGATGCGCATAAATTGCTGACACCTGAGCAGGTGCAGGTGGGACCCCGCGGCGTGTACCCAGGAAAAGTCGCTCCGCCTTTCTCATCTCCCTGCTCGTTCAAAGGCAGCCACTTGCATAGTGTGATTGAACTATGAAATCTATGCTTGTTGGTTCCTTGCCTAATACTTTCCGTGAATAATATCTGGACATTTGCTCAGCTTCCGCTTCTTAAAGCATGAAATACACTGCACACTGTCACTTCATACGTTTGACGCTTTCATGCTAAACTGTTCATCGTGATCCAGTTGAACTAAGTGTAAAGCGACCTGTTCCCTATATTAGTTTCGCAACAATTACCTCTTCGCTTCCGTTATCCGCAGCTCTCCAGCTGATTTGTCTCTGGTTTTCCTACAGAAGAACATCAACGCACCGAAGCGAAAATTATGATAAGGAATATTAGTACGACTTTCACCGTTTAACCTTTATTTCAAAATACTCTGAACTTTCGGGGTCGCACACACCCCGTCATCAGCGAATAATCGCTGATGACGGGGTGTGTGCGAACCCGAAAGCTCTGAATATTTTGAAATAAAGGTCAAACGGTGAAAGTCGTACTAATATACTTTATCATGTATAACTACACCGTTACGAAGAATCCGATTTTCAATCGCAACGAAAATTGCAATAGTTGCATTGCATACTTAATAGCGTACAACACGTGTAGAAGTAAAACTTGCTATCATTATGTCGAAAGCACATCAGATAGCTGGCTTGGTTTCATTTTGTGCTGGCATAACTCGGTAAATTACAATTGTGACGTGATCACATGGGATCTCGAGGCGTTACGTTCCAGATAAGTGTACAGGACGAATTTTGTGCGTGAGAAGGGCGAAAGCATCTTAGCAATAATAAGAATTCTTGCACCACAGCGTGAAGGAGACACTGTCGTGATAGTCGCTATGAATACATGGTGATAACTTCCTTTCCTGAACCCCTGACCAGCAGAACTCGTTCAAGACCTTCTGTAAGCACCTCCAAATAATCCATGTAATTTGGAAGCCCGTGGCGCATTTTTGGCGGTCGTGGCAAATTCAGTATGACCAGCTGACTGTCCGACGACTTCTCCTTGATTGCGTCGTTCAGCTTCATCGCAGTATTCATTTTCCGAACTTTGTCGTGATCCAAACGGGCAAACTTGTGCTTCTTAGTTACCTCGTTCGTTGACGACATGTCGAATCGTACCCGGTTGTTTCCATTCTCGTTGGCGTCTTCATGAACGTCCCTTTCTGTAATATCGTCCTTTCCATCGTTTTGCTCTGCGCCGTCTGCCGACGGTTTTGAAGATAAGGATATGCTTTCAGAGGTCTCAGCATCTTCGGATTGTAGACCTTTGAACTGGGAATGACAGGACAGTTCAGTAGTCATTGTTGATTTCTTTTGGTCACCAACGTCAGGCGAACTATCATCTCGATTAGCGTTCAGCCTCCTCCTGTGGCGGTCGGCAAGCAGTTGCGGCTGAATATGATGAAAGTTAAAATGGTGCAATAATACTGACTACAAATGCGTCACCAAGGAAGAAAAATTAAATATATTTTAGTTTCAGGAACTCTTGATGCTGCAACTCACCTCCAACAAAAATTCCCGACTTGACAAATGCAAATCAAGGGCTAAACGTGTTCGCTCCTCCATTATCAATGTGCGCTCGTACGTGTAAGCCGATATGGTACTGTCGGCAAACTCAACGACATCCACAGTAGCATCTATCCTTAATTGGTAAACCCAATTCTGTAAGTCCTGCTTCATTTTCACGCTGTTGTCGTGCATCTGCGCAACCGTAAAAACGCGCAGTTTGCATTGGCGCCAAACCTTGTGCTGGTGAAGCAAAAAGGGAAGCAACAGCAATAGGCCACCGTCGTGAATGATCCACCACACATCTATGGTGCCTTGCACTCGATCGTTTGAATCCGGAAACTCCAAGAGACCCTTCGGAACCAGTAGACACATATCTGCGGTAGCAGCTCGATGAATCGCATCTAGAAGGTGATTGGACGACGATGAGCAAGAGAAGAGAAATTATACGAAATGGACAGGCAAAGCCCGTTAGAGTAGCATACCTAGAAAATTCCAGTAGTTCTGGTCCGCTTGATGAACACTGTCTTTCCAGCTGTAAGGCCAACCGACCATAATAGTATTTGGTCGCAGGCCACCAATGCCAACGCTCTGTATTAAAGTGCTCACATTTTGAGCCAGATGTTCGGCAACGACCACTTGGACAAAGCCTCGAACTTTTGAGTCCTCAATGTCATGCTTCAGTCGCTAAAAGAGTATACCCAAATCTTGACTTGTCCAAAAAACGCCTGAGCCAACGTGACCAACCAATTTGACCTTCTCTACCATTTCTTGAGTTTGGTGATCCGCCAGGTCGCCTTCCAAAATTGTAGCGACAATAGTTAATCCTCTACCGGCCTTTAGTTGGTGCGCAAATTGCAGTGCCTTAGTGTTCACTTTTTCGCTGAGTTTGTCGACCTTTAGAAGGATGAGTAACTGCGGTCTACAATCAAAACGAGTGTACTTCAGCGAAGCGGATTGAGCGCGTTGACTTCACTTCACTGTGGCGATAACAGGGCAGCCACTAATTGCATGACATAGGACTTTGGCGTTTAATCCTCAATAGAATTAACTCTACCTATATAGAACAGTATGTTTACTTCAAAATTCATTACGATAAAGGAAACACCGTCGAATAAGATCAGAAATTCGTATTTTGAAATAGGAACACCGAGAAAAATAACCTGCACGTCTTATTAGTTATAAACGAAAGTCTAGAATTACAGGTTCATATGCTGTGTAAGGCACATGCATACATGCAATGCATGAGAACCTGAACGAATATGCCAGCAGACATGCAAATAATCACCTCCAGTTTTTTGGATGAGAATGAACGCTGTCCTCGATCTGTAGCAAACTGTACTGCGCTGTCGAAAGTGCAAAGCCGCGCAAGCCGTCTCCCCATTCCTTCTTGGCTCTGCAAAATAACAAACGTTTCAGCAGTGAGGCTCCTGTTCTTTGGTCCGTTGTGTTGAGATGGATCTGAGCATAGCAATGCGAAATTCATATTTAGATTAACGAATTAACAGTGAGTATATTAAGTGGAAAATGCGCAGCTTTCCATGTTGCCATTCTTACCTATAAAATGGTTGAGCAACATGCTGTCTTAACGACTATTATAATGCGAGATCAAAAATATGAATTACAGAACGTTACGTTGAATACGCGAAATACTAAAGTAAGAGATTTGCATTCTTGCCCACCTGCTCACTCAGTTCGACCTAACAAACTGATGACAAGTGCCATTTAAATTTATACTTAAGCATCTTTGCCATTTTAGCTGCTTTTACAGCTGCATCAGTATGGAATTCTTAAGTAAGAATACCACAGATTGCGTAACTTCAATGACATGCTAGCTTTTTCCAAATACCGATGAATAAACGACTTGACGAGAAATTGAGAAACTGACGTGCCAAAAGCCACCGGACAAAATCGAATAAGATTAATCTTGAATGACAGTTATGAAAGTGATGACAATACATACCCTTTGTACTCAATATACTTATATATGGTTGCGCAAAGAATGCAGACAACCAGTGCATAATACCAATGCGTTGAGAACATGATGAACAGGCACATAACGGCTCCGAGCAAGGATAAGCTCCAATGGTAGAATCGGTACCTCGGCCGCCAGTTGGGCGCTCTCAGCAGCGTTTGCAAAGCGCAAACCAGATTAACAAAGCAATAGCACATCAGGAAAAAGAAATCCACAATTGGCGCTATGTAATCAATGCCGCCAATCAGTATGGCGCATTCGGCAACCGCGGTGGTGACCAGCAAGGCTCTAAAGGGTTCGTTTTGCTTGGTCACTGAACTGAAGCCCCTCAAGAAAGGGATAACGTCATCCTTAGCGATCGACTGCAGCAATCGAGGTGCACCTGAGAAAAAATTGGAACTTAGTTTTAGGAGACGACCAGAAAGCCACCTCAATCTTACTGCAGAGACACTGCAATGCTGCCCCGAAGGTTGAAGTGAAGGAGCCTATTAATAGAATCCACTTGGACGGCCATCCAAGTAAAGCAACCACCATGTTATTCTCCAAACTTTCTCCGTACCTATATCGACAGTATCCGAATTAACATCATTACTGAAGCGTAAGTCGTTACTACTTGTCTCTCAGCAGCGCTCCTCGAATCGTACCGCCAAAGATGAGTACGAAAGATAAGTAAATGAAGGAGGTTGTCATCTGCGCAGCAATGGTACCGACCGGAATTGACTTGTGCGGCTCCTTTAAATCGCCTAAAAATGTTAACCATATCTGACCTTAAGTGCGAACTCGGGTAGGGTGGAAAAAGAAAAGATGCTTGGAGATAGCTTATGTCAGGCAAAATGATTATTTGACTTCAGGTTGTCAGCTTATGCAAACATTTTAGATGCATCCGTACAAATTGCGAGGTACTGTTAAAAATTCCTAAACGGCTAACATGCGCTGACCTGTTAGAAGTTACCATTATTGATACCTTTTACAGCTAACATTGATAATAAATACATTCTCCTGAAAAGAAATACTTCAAAAGTTCTACAAGCAGTGAATTCGTGCGTATTAAAATTAGAGAGTAACTTAACCTTGATTCAACTTAAGCCTTTCTTCCATCAGCCGCTATGGCGGGCCTATTGGAGAAGTACGCTTACCGGACATGTTAGCACCAGTAAATATTCCGGTAACGGAAGGATAGAAGATGGCCAACAGCATGAAGAAGTTGGTGGCAATATCCTGAGTAATTTCCCGCGAATTAACTCCCGCAACACCGGGGGTTACTTCACCATGATCCATGTATGACGCGGGAAAATTTTCTGAAAGAAATAATTCCATTTTGTAACTGCACTAAATAAACTCCTAGAAAACGTAAACTACATATCAAGAATGCATAAGCATACTTGTTCTATACGGAAAACCTGTTTGACGGTTTAACTGAGCAGTGCACGAAACTTTCGGAACGGAACTCCTTTTACCACCTGAAACGCTGACGACGGAGCGTGCTAGTTCCGAAAGCTTCGTACACTGCTCAAGTAAACCGTCAAACGGATTCATCGCATCGAACAAGTGTGAAAACATGGTGCCCCATTACAAAACCGCCAACATTCAGAATCCTTAAACAACGAAATATCGTTTTCTTAACAGTTCTGTATTAGCGAAGGGCGTTGCTATCAGAAGACTATTAACCGAATTGGATCGACAACGTTGATTGCTTTATTCGCTGCTTCAAAATGCATTTTCAGCAACAGGATCCCCATTCGTGAGCTTGTACAACATACTGTGCAAGCTTAATCACTCGCTATTGTCATAATATACATACATCAAGGACATTCCTGTAAAAACAACGGCGCAACCGGCAAGTTAATTTTCATTTTCTCCGTATGTTACACAAAAGCCCGTTGCTTATAAACTGCGTTGTCTACAAAGCTTTCAGGACTGTTAATGTACCGTCATCACTCATAAAGCCGGTTAAATAACTGCATGTGCGCATACAAAACAGCTATTCAACTGCGCAATCGTCTTCTGTCGCTGATTACAGGTCACGAACCAGCCCGAAAGCTCTGAATAGTACAACTGACTAAGAAACAGGCTTTTCCGTAACGTAAAAGAGAAATGAAAATCCAAGACATCGTTCCTAAAAGCAGGCTGATAATTTGCGCCAAAGGCATTAATATATACCAGCCCAGATCATGACTGGAAAGCGAAAGTAACATACAAAGAAATCCAGTATGCTAACAGAACATGGTACAACATGTACCATCCAACTGAACCAGGCTAGGCCAACCGCTTAGATCCCTCCTCCCATGAATGAAATGAATGGCATACTTTCGTTAAGCAAGCGTGACTATAGCTAATAAGAATAGTGCATATATTCCCTACGAAGCACAATCATTCATCCCACCTTATGAATTAATTGACTTTGAGTCACGTGTAATTGTCGACCATGAATATTCTGCCTCCCATGAAAGAACAATGACGTACTGTTGGAATTAAGACTACGCAATAGTTAGGACCACAATGACAACAAAATAAAATAATGCCCAGGTAAATCTGTCTTTACAACTTATAACGCATCTACTGTAAATAGTAATAACTGAAACTATTCGACGACCTGAGAACAAAGCAGCTGAGAAACCAGGTAATCCTGCAGTAATCGACAAGGTGTTTTGGTTGAAAAAAGGGTCGCATTCAACTGCTGCAGAGGAATTTGAGCGTTTGCAGTAAGCCGACCAGATGGGCCCATCTGCCGCTTTGGTACACCAGCTGGATAAATTGCCCTGATCGGACGGAAAATGTTTCAACAATCGGTTTCCAAGCATACATATCCTGTAGGGAAAGCATCGTTGGCGTAAGATTGGCTTTACACAACGGACTTACTCGGGACTTGCTGCGTCGCTGGTCACGAAAGCTCCAATGTATATGGAAAGAATGGACATGACAACGCATGCCAGCGATACTGGCGCAAAGAACTGTACGAATGTGACACCCAATGCTACTATACAGAATTCAATCAGCAGAAGACCAGACGCATACGCACGGAAATTGTTGAATACGTCCGTTTCGCGGCGGGCAGTTGGATCGCCGAATTGGGGAAGCGAAGGAGCCAAATACATCTGCAATGAAACGAACCCGTCAATGCTTTTTAAACACCAATTCAAGCTTGACTCTTAAAAGATCCTATAATTACATCAACGTTTTCTTCCGTCTGGCGCAAAGAGCTGCTACTAAATTCAACGTTTGTTCTTCAAATTCAGTGATTTCGCTTTGAGCAAATGGACAATACAAAAACGTAATCTCTCGAATTATTGTCGTAGATACTTTGGAAGGTAAATGTTAGTGCTAAAAGAAGGAAACGTCAACGTTTTATAAGTAAAATTGGTACACGCTGGAACATCATTAAAGGAACGCTGAATCGATAGGAAAGCTTTGCATTTCCCTCAAGTTCGTACGAAAGAGCCATTGAATTTCTAAGAATATAACTTCCTAAACAACTGCATAAAGTTGATTATAACTTTGGTGAATGAAAGCAGCAGCACAGCTATTTTATTTTAACATTAAGACGCCACTGCAATGTCTGATAAGCCCTCGTTTCCGCTAAAATAAAATGAAATAAGTGCAAATTTTCCTAATATCATTATAGCCATAATGCTGACAAGAGTGATGCAATCACTCTTTCACGTTTTGAAGGATTGTCATTATGACAATGAACGTTTCTTAGCAATAAATTAAAATCGGACTGCCGATCGCAGTCCTGCCACTTGATCTGACGCTAGAGACTACCAAGAGAGCAATACCATGTGAAGAAAGGGAAATGAAACGGAATCTATTTGCAACATCCATAGTTCAGTGACGTTTTGCAAGGCAATTTGACTTCAAGTCTTTTAGCTTAGGTCATAAACTTTCCCGCGCGATCAATCAGACCATGAAACAAGTGCGCATTAAACATGCAATTCATATAGCTGATCAACAAAGAAAGGGAATGAAACAGTTCCCAACGACTCGCAACAACCAAACGGGAGCAACTTACCAATAAAATTTCCACTCCGCCCACGAGGTACATGGAAGTGGCAAACGCATTTGCAAAATAGTAAAGTATGCCTACTGCACCACCGAACTGTGGGCCCAAATTTCTTGAAATCATAAAATATGCGCCTCCACTTTCGATTACGCCGTTTGTTGCAATTGCCGAAATGGATATGCTTGTCAGAAACGTCTATCAAACGGCAACAATGTCACAATGATACGGACGGCACCTCGGCTTACGCATATGCAGCAAAGTAGCACCATTGCGAACGACTCTCCAATGCCTGCTATGCCGACTATCCAGAAAAGACGCAGAAACATTTGAACTCCGAGGATATGTTGGACTGTTGGAAGGTAGACGCCGATAAGGGTACCCAAACCGGCGCGCTTAAGTAGAAAAGAAAACCGTTCAAAATTTCTGCATTATCGGAGAAGGCGCGAGAGCACGTACCTTCCTGCCGTCTGCTTCTTCGTTCTCCTTTGGACCGGGTAAGGTAAAAGACCGGAGATAAGCAGCAATTGTGGGCATACTTGAAACGTCGTCCTCGTACAAGGATAAACCTTGAGCATGAGCAAAAGAGCGTTGCGACAGCTTGCGAAACATGTCTGACTCTTTTCTGTTCAACGGTTTACATTCATCCCCAAGACCATCCTTAGACTTTCTTCTTTCCTTCTTCTCCGAAGAGCGGCAACTCTTTGATGTGTCATCGTTCATACAGTCATCCATTGTAAAGCTAAGGAAATAGGCAAATGTTTTTAACTCAAGGTTGCAAAAAATAACAATAATTAATACAACGACAGAATGCTTGTCTTGTACTAGTGGGCTGGCGACAGTTACTAACTCATTGCTAAAAAACTTTTCAGTAGAAGGCGCATGGTCCTCTCGAATTGGAGTAAAAGTCAGCAATACAGAAACGAGGAGAAGAAACATTACAAACGGGCAAGACTTCTCGCTACGAACCGACCAACAAACGAAACTCAATCGCATACACAGATGAACAGTGCGAACCGCCTATACTTAAAATCACGATTAACGCAAAACTCACAAGCATACAGGCGTAGCGCGACCTTGCATTTGCAACTCATCAGAATGAAATATTATAATATTTATAATATAATAAATAATAATATAATAAAACGGAGCATTCTAAGTGACGCTACAATATTGCATTCTATTAATAAAATATTTCAAGGAAAGAACTTACAGCCATTCATTTTGGGATGAAACGCCTGAAAATAGAACAGGAAAATAAACGAACATGAGGAACGCAGATGGGACAAACCATGTCATTGGAGCGACTTATGTCAACATAAGGAAAACGAAACTGCACTGAAGCAAGAAGACACTTGATAATTCTTCCCAAAGAACAGCAGCTTCTGTACTTACTCTTATTAGTTCAAAAGTCATGAGGAAAAGGCGATATTTCGTTCCTAAACACCTATTCGTCAAATGCTGTCTACAATTGCCATAAACTAATTGTTGCAACGAAAGTAGGTTAGATCGGAATGCTGACACAACAGAACAAAGTAGGCAATCATAATTTGCATACGAACATTTATTACGCCTTCTAGCGCCTGCACATCGTTTGAAATGGTGTGGAAACGTAAGAAGGTACAATGATTAGCTCCACCGTTAAGAAACATCCGGTATTCAATTGCATACAAATATTCGTAACAGTCGCGAATCAGATGCTTATCCTGCTCGTGCACGGAAGTATAATGTCCACCATATGTATATTAACATTCAGCAAAAATTAATTGAAACTATAGCATCCTCAAACAAAAAAACATTAGTAGTTCATTGGTTCGATTAGAAGAAAGGTTAGCATTTACGACCTGCTACGCAGCAAAGGCAGTGCCGCGAACTTACCTTTTACCTCGATTAAGCGCTTGCGAATCTGCTCGGGAGTGTATTGCAAGCATAGGAATACAAATACATCTTAACCACGAACTAAGCAAGCAGAACGGACAAGTCAGTTCATTCGTTCGTTGGGATGAACTTACATGAGGAGGTGAACATATGTAAAGGGACAAAACGGACTGTTGAACAAATGGCAATTGGGTGCGACATTTCCATTTCCGCAACATTGAAGCCCTGAAAGCTCGAACGAATTACGTTGCCTCCGCGTCGTTAGAAAAGGGATTGGAGAAAGGGAATTGAAATACAGATCATACCAAGCAAGCACAAACGCGTTTGCACTTTTATAATAGCTATCAAAGACGCGTAAGCGCGTCTAGCGAACAATGAAACTTCTTAAGGTGAAACTTTTTCACGACGCGCTGTTTCAACGCTCGCACAATTATACTAAAGCGCTTCATCTTCAGTAGTACACCATATTAAGCACACTATACGTGAATAGGAATGGAGGCAGCAATAAACTTCCGCGCAGATGTACCGTTTGCAGCTAAAGATTACCCGAATGATTTCAAGGGAAACCAAGTCGTAACAAGCTACCGAAATGCGCATATTTCAACGGACAACAAATGATTCTTAGCGGTACTACTTGCGAAAGCAAATGACGAATGCACAATTGGCCACGACTACAGCAACCGTGTGCCTTTTAAAGCAAGGGTATGGACATTTGAAATCGTTCAGCCGATCTTGCGCTGCCTCTTGCAGCAAGAATTGATGGAATAAGGTGATATGCAACAACGATTTGCCATTGCTCTATCCGCCTTTCAGCTGAAGACGAAATTCTGCAAGCCATCTACAAACGCGACCTATGAATGAACTCCCAAAATTAACAAATATCCCTGAATTCAGTGAAAGCGATTGGCAGTATGGTGTTTCGCCGCAGCCGTGATTGTTAAAAACAACCGTCTATAGCACAGAACAAACCATCGAGATGCTATTAACAAGAAACGGATGCAATTTAGCTTTGCAGTAAAGGTGCAAGCGAACAGGGGCCTCTTTAATGAAATATTAATATATCAGTAATTTTCCCAAGGAAACTCCGATGCACCATCGGACAACGACAAGAAGATGCAATGCTTGCAATGGCAAACTAGATATACGGAAGCTTTGAAAGCGCCTTTACAAAGGGTTCAACTTTACGAAGTGTGTAATAAAACGCACGCAGTCAGCGAAGATCAGCCTCACGTTCGAAGGCAACGAAAAGGTGCTCCCCTAGCAGAGGATCAAAATGCCAAAGTCATTCAAACCATGACAGGCGAGCTTACAAGGATGCAGCGTCGGAGCTTTGCACTTTTAAAGTTTAGTGGAATCACCCGAAGCGTCAAGTCAACAGTTACATGAGAAGCAAGTAATCTTAACAAGAGCTTGCTCACTGCAGCCCTTGAACGATGCTCCATTGTACCGCTTAGCGGCTAAAATCAATGCATCCGTTGGAATTCGCTGTCCAGCGAGCTCCTCAACGTTTGCGGGCCTAAAATGGGCTCCAATTGAAAAGAGCCAACCGAGGAAGAATGCGCGTCAAAATAAACAGGATGCAACCACAAGTGGCTGTTATTTAATCAATTGACTATTTCAATGGACCGTCTGGTTGCTACGATAACACGGATGGACAACAAACTCCCTCGGCCCATTACTTCTAACCATTTCATATATTACATTATTGTAATTAAAATTTCCCAACTTTAAAGACTAGCTGACGTTCGACGTTGCAGACTCCTATAATTGCCAATGTGTCAAGTTTCGTTCGAACCTTGGTAGGATGAGGCTTTCAATTTCTCTAAAACCCATCACGAATTGTGACTGCATAAAGCTGCGCAAGTCGGCAGGATTATAAAGCTTGACAACTGTCACCACGCAAAGAGCTAATCCCGTGATACGACTTAATTGCTCAAGAAAACACCCGCAAGGCTTGTGGATAAAGTGAGTGACGATGAGTTGATTGAAAATTTATAAAAGCCGCCCAGGAATGAAGTCTCATTGAACTAAACTTGATATGACGCCGCCAAATAAACAGGTCGAGCCATCAAGGGTAACATAAATTTTTACGTCACCTTAGACAACTAGCTGCACTGGCAGCGTTGAGCACGAACAAGGATCCAACTGTTGCATACTTGTCGCCAACCTCAAAGCACATCCTTATACGGGTACAATAATTTTGTTAGCAATGGTATACAAAAGCGTTAGAAATTCTTCTTAAACTTGATTTTTTAAAATGAAGAGTATTTAGTCACGGGTTGATTGTGCCGTGTTTCTTCAGTAAAGAAATGGAGTATTTTCTAAAATTTGGACTTACTGAGTATGCCACTCGTTATACATCAACAGGGGCTCAAGCGCAATGCGCAGCGCCCGGCAAGCTACCATAGTGCTATGGAGTCTGTACAGGGATTGTTATTAGAAAACGAGTGGGACATCTGCGCCTAACAGGCAGTCGAATGTAAAACAAGCAAATACAAAGTCGGCAAGAAAAAAATAGAATTTAACAACGTACAGCCGACGAAGCTTACACTCTACAGCCGCTGGTCCATTTCGCAACTTACGGGCTTGATCGCATTTTTAGGCCAAAATTGGAGCAGTATCAAAAGCGACCCTCAAAGTCGGCTTTTGGGATGCAACTGAAATAATATCACATCAAAACATGCTTGCTCAGGTTGGTCGTTTGGAGGTGACTATATGCAAGCCTTCATGAAAGCGACGTGGCAAACGGATGCGCAGTGCGGAATGCCTTTTTATCACTCGGCCAAGAACAATAAAAAGTTACGGGATTCCTTTAGGCATGAAAGACAATGCGCTTAGCTAATAACGCAACTGCGTGACCGAACATTCGGAATTGATTATTCACAAAAGAACGAAACCAAACCATGTGCAAACATCTTTAAGCTTGAAAAGCAAAGTAGCGTTATCGCAACAGCAAACACATAACAAAACGGAAACAAACTTTATAAAAACGTGTCTTGACGTTGCGTACAGAAGTGCGGTAAATATTCTCGGCGGATTGTTAAAAGGAACGATCAACGCCAAGGCGAATGATAAAGCTAGTCAGTTACCTAATCAAGACGACTGATAAGCGAATAATCATAAGCAGTCAGTTAATGAATCAACGTTTAATGCACGCTCCTGATAAATAAGAAGTGCCGCCATGCCACCGCGGAGAAGGGCTTCATTGAACTTGACGTCAAAAAGTTTATTTTTACCGTTCGTGAATTTTCGAGATCAGGGTAAGGAAAGACAAAAACGCGAAGATGCAAAGTCCTCAGTTTTTCACTCTTATGTCCTACAAGCTCTCGCGGAAAGATGCGATCAATCAACTTATCGACACTCTACAGCAGCTGCCTGCTTTCATTGACGTCAATGGATAAAGGAAATTATTCACTGACGAAGCACAAGTTGGCCGCGCCATTGAAATGGGTGACTTACGAATGAGCCATCGATTAGGAGTTGCGGCAACACTGTGACGACCCCGCGCTTACAAGGGCAAAAAAGGCACGTTCCCTTATATGGCAAAGGCTTAAAGATTGCCTTTTTTGGCTGGGGAACAGCTGGTCCTTACCTGCTGGCAAACACTGGGATGACCGATAAACACATATCGCCCTAATCACGCAGTCTTGAATAGTGCATTCGCCGACATAATAATAATAATCATTTGTCGAACCAAGCGTTCGTGCAGCCCAGCTATAGCTCATTCATTCTCTTCCTGCCGAACTAAGTAGCAAGTAACGCACCGAAGAAGCTGCAGACAACCGTACGCGAGTCCTGAATCAACGAAAACCCATCTGAAGCACTGCTGAGATGGTATGCAAATGATGACGCATCCGCGAAATCTCCTTGGACACGATAGTTCGAGCGGAATTCCAAAGAGACTGCTAGGCGCCAATTCTTACCATGCCGGACTATTACGTGGCCAATAACAGAATCGATACGACCAAGTGGTTCTAACGAAAAGGAACAAAAAGACTGAAAGCACTCGTTCATGATGTCGATTATCATCATTGAAATGCCACGCTAATAATGTTGAAAGTCCAACAGCCCAAAAGTTGATTACTCGAGCTCAAGTTTAGATGCCAGGTCATGTACAGGGGCGATTTGCCCATAAATAAGTCAAATTCACGCTGAAAGATAAAGGGAATAACCCACTCCGCTTACAAATCTCCTTCCCTTCTTTCAACAGCCGTTCACCGCTCGTTTGTTCACTTGATCTACAGTCTCACACGAATTTGTGAAATCGTCACATGAAGTTTTAACCTTGCCTTTATTCATCCCTTAATCCTGTTAGAATGTTCATTCAAAGCGAGGAGGTTTAAGGAAACCGATCTCTGTGATGATCAAAGAGATAAGGTCCTTTTGGGTGAAGGAACGTAACCTTAGAAAAGTAATCTATACAAAGGTGGTTTGAACAACTGCAATGGTCGGTTAGGCAGGCATTGAACGACCAAAAGAATCCGGTAATCCGTGTTCGCGCCGAAACAATTGTTTCCAGCAAATAACAAAGCTACACATGAGTAACCCTTGCTCACAGCTCAGGCAAACCAGCGCCAAGGATACTATGCCCTTTCAAAGTTCACCAAAGTTATGGGTAGAAAGAATTGGTCAAACTTACTTACACAATGGTCAATGAACTAATGAATACACTTGAACTTCTCATGAAGGGACATTTATTCTACGCCACTATCATGCGGGAAATCAACAACCCATCCGAAGGGAAGTTGACGATTCTCTGGAAAAGTAGACTTTAAGAGCGGCTATTAGATCGCCGGCATAGGCTCAGTCGGTGCGACCCCGACGGATTGATCAAGTTTAATAATATCGCTATTTCCGGGAGGACAAAGCGTGAAATTCCGAATAAGCCGGCGATTTCAATAAGGATTCTTTGTTCAAATAGAACCCTGCCGTCCAACACCCCAAGGGGAACTCGATCAATGGAAGCTTCAGGCTTACCGTGCCATGATTCACGACGAAGGATGCATCGGCACGCCGTTGAGAAGTCGCAAATGAGGGGTTCGAGAAGACTTGGAGCATAACCGGTCAGAATGAAAGTGCAATTCAATTGGAGGCGTATATTTACTTAATTATGACGCAGTGCGGCTTGCTCAATCGCGAGCCTACTCCAAATGTGCACGGAGTATGGGCTAGAAGAAGCTAGACACGTTCAGTTGCCTTTGGCAAAGGTGAAACGGGAAAACAGCTGACCTATAGGATCAAATGGAGAGAAACGAAAATGACAAGGGACAGCGTGATATTCAACCTTGCTTTATCCACTATAAATTGTTCGCTACTCACGTGCTGCTAAATTAATCTCTGAGCTGTCTGTATTGATGCATTATGCCCGTTTCTGTTTATATATATATATATATATATATATATATATATATATATATATATATAGTGTCAAAGGACGGCAGAATAACTCGTTCATAAGAGATTCTTTATTTGATAGCGGAGTTTTCGGGACCCACCTTGGTCCCGTCGTCACCGCAAGTAATCTTGTAAAGCTCCGCTATCAAATAAATAATCTTGTATGAACGGGTTATTCTGCCGTCCTTTGACACATCGAAACCGAAACCCGTCAGAAATCCATTATTCAACATATATATATATATATACGCCTTATTTTTGAAACAAAGATTTATCTAAGCACATGAGAAAAATATAGTCCAATCCAGTGCACTACAACGCCAATGGGAAGTATTCTGAAGGTTTAAAGAGCTATACAAAATTCATAGGGCATTAATATTTTACAATGTGGATTTGTCGGACGGCTGACCAAATGGCTACTAGCAGAGGCGCTTAAGCTGAGTTCTTGAAGTCCACCACCTAATTACCATTACGAAAAATGTTTGCGAGCATTTTCCGGAAAACGAGCAGGCATAATTGCGCAAGACGAGCATTAAAAAGTGCGAACGACGATGTTCCTGTTTTGCCGTCAAAAACTGGCTCATTTGCCACGCCATTGGCCTTGCTGATCTATCGCTGAGAATGCTAGTTGAGACCCAATTCGACAGCTCATCAACGGGCCGATGAGCTGCCAGTCAAAGTAGTAACAAACATCGTTAGCCGTAAATGCGGATTAAAAGTTGAAATAACAATATGCAGCATGCATGTTAAGATTCAGGCAGAACGAACTGCAGGCGTCTAAGGCAGTCAAATTTCTAATCCGCCAAGGAACTCCAAGGAAATCAGCTTCAGCTGCTCGTGCATTGCACAGCATCAGAACTATGTTTGCTGATTTCCTCCAATGGACGCGTCTATTCCACAGGTTGGAGAACTAACCATGCTCTTGCACCTTCGCTAACCCTTAAGGGACTGTTCCCGCAGAACAATCACGTTAACGCCAAAGCAAATCCGCGTTCCAACGGCGCAAACTTACGACTGCAGTGTTAGGGGTGCCCGTCGACGTGTTCCCGAAATAAATGAAGTCGAATTACCGGACTATTTGTATCTACTACCTAGATATTGAAAACTGGGTTCATGGTAGCGGGAGATTCGGTTGAAACGTTTCTTCCCGTTCGTTCTGTGTCTGAAAATTAAACGCAACAACACCCTACCAACGGATGGATGGGTCAGTTATTAGGTGAAAATTCAGAGCACAAGCACTAGCTAATCTCCAAGCTTTCGGAACTAGCTTGTTCCGAAAGCTTCGAGATTAGCAAGTGTTGTGCTCAGAATTTTTGCCTAATAACTGACCCATCCATCCATTAGTAGGGCGTTGTTACTTTCAATTTTTAGACGCAGAACGAACGGGAAGAAACCATAGAAAACGGTTCCACTATCTAGATATACACGAGCGACAAATTCGTATGGTTTCTTAACTGCGGTGTGCATAATGGCGGAGCTCGGCTTATAGTCCATCTGCTTCGGATTGGCAAGTGGAAGTTTATAAGCCGCCTAATTCCTAGCAAAAGTCGTTCATAGCCAACTAGTAGCTGACAGAGCTACTTCAATTCACGTGAGTGTCATGTAGTCGGCCTGCCAGTTAAGCTGAGCCAACAAATGGCCACGCGCGAACGCTATGCATGCAAGGAAAGGACGTCTTCATTTCATTTGACACTTAAACGGCTCACATGCGCCAAGTTTCAAGATGAACTTAACCCCACAGTGAAACGATCCTAAGGAAGTTTAACATTGCACCGATCATTTTAAATTATAACACGGATCATTAAAAAGAAATTCAAAAATGCGTAGGTATTCAGTATTTAGGGAGTCTGCCGTAGAAGCTACGCACGGCGCTGCGCTATCATCCACGTCGACTAAATAGCTACCATTGAAATTTCAAAACTGCCCCATTTATAAGATGCGCCTTAGACATAAGCCACTGGGGAAAGTCATTTTAGGCTATATATATATATACACACATATATATATATATATATATATATATATATATATATATATTTGAATAATGAATTTCTGACGGGTTTCGGTTTCATTGTGTTGAGAGACGGCAGAAACCCGTTCAAGAATAAAGTCTTTATTGGAAATGCGGAGCTTTCGGGACCTATCTGGTTCCCGTCTTCAGCGCCAAGATCAAGTGCAACCGTACACGTGAAAGTAAAGGTCACGAAAGGTTTCTGCGAACGTTCCAAACGTCTCATATATATATATATATATATATATATATATATATATATATATATATATATATATATGAGACGTTTGGAACGTTCGCAGAAACTATTTTGGTTTTCAGATGAACGGAGAACAACATGACAAGACAGGAAACAGTGGCAGATACGGACACGTTACCTCCAGAAATTTCTACACCTAGATGAAGATGTGTTGAAAAATAATTTTGGTTTTTTGCAGATGACAAGTTTGTGACACTGTTTCCGCGAACGTTTTGAGCAACCCATATATATATATATATATATATATATATATATATATATATATACGTGGGTTGCTCCAAATATGAAAAAATATATATATACATAGTTTCATTTTGATCACAGGTTTGCCCGTTTAAAACGTCCTGGCTCCCGACTTGATGTTCCCGGTATCTGATGATCATCTTCCACACTTGCACTCTTGTACCGCTACAAAAAAGAAGATTTTCACCAAAACAAATATGGGTGCACAGGACCAAAAGACAGAAGACAACGGTAGAAGAGTGCAAGTGTGGAAGATGATCGTCAGATACCGGGAACATCAAGCCGGGACGCTTTAAACGGGGAAAGTTGTGATTAAAATGAAACTGAACAAAATCCGCCCCGTTACAAAAAAGATTTTCATCAGTATATATATATATATATATATATATATATACATGCAAATAAAGGGAGAGACCCCTATAACGCGCAACTGACTTCATTCGCCTGTGGCCACATGAAAAGGTGTATAGGGAATGCTCAATGACCAACTTGTTCGCCCGACCATATCGCCTCTAATCGCATCTAACTGATCAACAAGTTGATCAGTTAGATGCGATTATAGGCGATACGGTCGGGCGAACAAGTTGATCGATATGGTCACTCATTTTATTAATTCACTACACCTGCAATGACCAGTAAAAAAAGAGAAATTTGTGACCACTAATGATGCGACGGAGCACAAGCTACGGGTCGATTGTGCAGGTCGTATTGCGCTTGCTTATTACACCTTAGAAAGCTGGGATTCTGTACTGCAGTGTTTCCCAAGGGGGGCGCTAGCGCCCCCTTGTGGGCGCTGGAAAGTCTTTGGGGGGCGCTGGAGCCGAAAGGGGCACTTGGGGGGCGCTGGTAAGCCTGAGGGACATTGGTAAGCCTGGGGGCGCTAGCGCCCCCCTGCGGAGCTAAAGGGATGCCAAATAATTCTGCTGAGTAAACTGCATGTTTGACGTTGGATGGTGGTGAAGGTGAAGTCTTGGTGAAGCGACTCTAGGTAGTCACTTCACCAAGACTTCATCGAACGGTTCCAGGATATCCTTTCTCTGGAGGTCCCAGATTGGGTCATAAACCCTTTCTCTGCAATTGAGAATGCAGGACTACAATTGCAGGAAGAGTTGCTAGAGCTGCAGGCCAATGAAGAGCTCAAGTCAAAATTTAAACTTGGATACAGAACCTTCTGGCTGCAACGCGATATCTCACGCTTCTACCCAAGATTGTGGTCTGTAGTGAGGAAGCTACTTATTTCATTTCCTTCTTCGTATCTAGTTGAGCGTGGATTTAGCGTCGTTGCGGACTTGCTAACGAAGAAGAGAAGTAAAGTGAAAATTGTAAATCGGGGCGACCTGATACTCCGGCTAACCAGCATAGAGCCGAACATTGAAAAGCGGCTCTCACTGCGTGGTTTCCAAGTCTGACAATGAAGTTCGCTCGCTCTATTACACTTGTGACTAGAGCAAGTAAATTCATTAGCGTTATGTACCACATTTTTTTGGCTAAGAATATTGCGTGGGCGTTCAACTTGCTCTGACAAACCATGCTCCCGCCTAGGGGGGGCGCTGGAGAAATTGCTCGTCCAAAAGGGGGCGCTGGCGAGGAAGCCGGTGGGAAACACTGCTGTACTGCGTTTATCGTTGAAGCACGAATTTTAAGAACCAAATGTTGGCCCTGAAAAAAGGCAGAGTCCGTGGGCGTTATCCAGCGGCAACCATTCGTCAAAGCAACGCGCTGCTAATCTTTTTTAAATAAGCAAAAAACCATTCGCAGCAAATGTTCAACCAATTCGTATAGGTGACGCTTCAAAGAAAGGCGCAACATTGCTGCATACATATTACCTTCAACTTGCGAAAGCGCCAACAGAACTTTGACAAGCCGCGCTAAGCCGACGGAAGGGAAGAAGGGGACCTGCTTGGACGACGACCTTCGGCTGGTAGGAAAGAAGCATTCGGCTGAATCGTCAGCCACTTTACG
Organism: Trichuris muris; assembly: GCA_000612645.2. Classification (NCBI taxonomy): domain Eukaryota; kingdom Metazoa; phylum Nematoda; class Enoplea; order Trichinellida; family Trichuridae; genus Trichuris; species Trichuris muris. Next base: position 24,809,550 of record CBXJ02000282.1, on the reverse strand, counting down.
GCAGGGCGGGAGGATGCACGTTTTACAAAGCGGTCGCCATAACGTACTTCAGCGAAAGTTAGTCAACTAAATCATTGGACATCTTGAAAAGACAGCTCGGGTCTCCTAGGCAGCCAAATGCGGTGCTTCCTTTGCACCGAACTTTGGGACGGACCACACGCATCGCATTGATTAGCTACTACGATTTCTATTCATTTAAATGCGATCATCGTAAAGCATAAGTCGTCGTCAACGATCATTCACTCATCGCTTCTGCTAATAGGGGCAGGCAATGTACTAAGCTGCATAGTTCGCACGCAACTAAAGATGAACAACGATGAACTACAAAGGCTACAATAAAGCGGTACCTTTGGCGAACAAGGGCTGCTCAAAATGGAAAAGCGCTCAAGCGGATGAACAGCGCCTACAGCGAAGCTGATTAGGCCCAAACAGGTCAAAGGGAAAGATTATTAACAATGGGCACCGTTTAATTCCTCACTTCAGGGCACCAATAAAAATGGGGAAATAGCCGACAAGATAAAGATTGGTCGACGCCTTAAAAAACAACCATTGAAAAAGTAAGTCGGCCACCGTAAATTACCACCCGTGCGGTCATGCATTCGCTTCGGGCGCAAAGTTGGTAAGGTCAATTGGACGAAACACGTGGGCAACAATCATTGGACTCTCAACAAGGCAATCCAACTTTTTACCTGCGAATGCCAGCCTGATCAGCTGGCTCGCCAACGTCCGTCGGCTGGGAATGCGTGGGCGCCCAAGGTAACTTTCATTGGCCGTTGGAACTGGCGAACACGCCCGACGGCAAACCACTTGAACGGTCAGGGCAAGGCCGAGCGCTTGACGGACCGCCTTGAGTAGCCACGAGGAAGGATAGTAAGAAAAATGCTCAGGTAAGTTTCGATTGATTTACATCCCAGAGGCCGATTGTTAGGCGTTTGGCCTCCAAAGAGGGCGTTCCCGTTGGGCCACCTTGACAATATAGGGCCGCCTTGGCGCGGCGCAGCTGCGTGCAGCGGTGCGCGCAGTTTGCCACTTCGGGCGGCCAAGCTGGTCCTTTGGAAAACTTTGAACGCGCGAAACTGCGACTTCACAAAAGGCTTAAAGAACGTTCGTTGGACACTTTTGGGGTGTTTGCCTCGACAGCTGTTGGGCTAACACGTTTTTGCGGGACCTTGAGGCGGTCGTCAGCGCGCCGACAAACTGCAATGTTCCTTTCGAGTTCAATGGAAATGGAATGTCCCTTCGGGAGGAAAGCGAAAGGGGAACGTGCTCACAGATTGCTGGAAATCAGTCTGCAAGGACAGTCTTCGAAAAGCGCTTTGAACCTTGAATACGCGGCAGCTGATTCTCTCTTTTCGCTGCTTTCCAAGACAAATAAATAGCCATTATTCGCTATCTGCTATGCCCAGCCAGCGAATGGGCGTTTAGATAGACGCTTCTATTTCCAACAATAGGTTCAAGTGAAGATCGAATATTGGTCGTCAACAAAGTATCCCGTTCAGGTGTCATTATCAATAATGGCGCATCATGAACCCGTGAAAGGAGGCGAAAACTGCTTCACGATCGTAGAAAGAAATTTAGGTTAATGTGAACTGTTGGGTAAATTTAAAGTAGTCGTAAAGTCACCGAAGTGGAACAGACAGGGTCGCCCTATCACATATAAACTTTAACTTGACGCTTTCGAAAACCTTGGCCATTTCGTCTTAAACGATTTCGTTCCATACGTACGATGAACAATGGTTGCCTGCTGCGTTTCCTTCCTATTCATTGATTTTCGATGAATGCGGACTCAAGAGCGGTAATAGCATTAAAAGAGAACGCATAAGCACTATACAGCAGCTAAAAAGATTGCACACGTAGAATTGATTGCTATGGGAAACCACAATTAATGTTCAAGTGTTCAATTGGTCGTCATGTATTAAAATGATTTCACACTTTGTCGTGGAAGGTGGCGGTCGTAATGTCCCAAACATTCGGTGAAAGAATTATAGGAAAAATATTCAATGAAGCTTAAAAGCAGTGGTCCACTGATTAGATTTGCCTAAATGAGGACTTACATCGCCTGACAGCATTATTCCACTTCATAAAGCGTCCAGACGGTGTACTAAAGTGTGCACACCTACCCTGCTTGTTCGTAACGCCAGTGATAACGAATGCGGGCAGCACTAACGTAAGACTGCCTCTCGGCTGTACATATCAGACAGTCAGCGAAGCTATTGTAAAGTTACATGGCGATGCGCGGTCAGCAGTCTTGCGCGACTTCTTGGTGCGCATATGTTTTTTGGCGCTAGCAAATAATCTATGAAAGTGGGAAAACCTGAAGGGAAGGTAGGAGATTAAGCAGTTCATTGTTTCGCCCAACTCTCGTCAAGAGGTATTGAGGGAAAGCATATCGTATGCTTTGAAAGCTACAAACATGCTATCCTAATTGAAACCAACTTACCGAAAGCGTCTCAGCGGAGAGGAAAAAGTTATTAATCGTTCGAATGGCAAACAATGCCCCTCTCTGATATTCCCAGAAAGGCAAAGATCGATTTGTTTTGCCTGGATGACATGCACCAATGGCTTAGGTAGATGTACGCGACAGCTTCGACTTTCTAAAGCAATTGTTCTCCCTGGGGAAGGTGCATGGCATCTATGATTTACCTTGTCAGAGTTGACAGACGATGGAGCCCAAAAAATTTCCATTCATTTGCCACTGGTTTGTGAATACGCACTATATCACGCTCAGTCCAGTCGGTCTTGCGCTAAACAATTGTGTGCAACAATTCTCAATGCACAGTTAACTGCATTAGTCCAATAGCAGAGGGAGCAATGCAAAAGTAAACGTTTGACTCAAAACCATTAAATGAAAGTTCAATGCCCCTAAGAACATTTTTGCACCCTTTTCCCTTCACTAAACGGAGTACATACTGGTCCTACACGATAATTTGCTTGAGCTGAGGATATAAATCGTTTCTTTGTGGACGCAATGGGCAAAGGAAAACCCTGCAAGGGCATGCTAACTGCTTGACAAAGCACAATATTAGTATTAATACAAGCCGCGTGACATCGCAATGCAGCGCAAATGTTCCAATGTGCTCCAGAGCAATTATGAACGACAATGCAGATTTTACAGGTTCTTCAGTGTTGAAGATATAATATTTTCAAATTCCTACCGCGCATCAACGCGTTGCTTCCGTCAAACTTTCTTATCTCTCAACACAGTTTGCGTTCAGGCAAAAGGGCAGCTGCCTTCAGAAGAGAAGCAACACGATCGGGACATGATACTTTTTAAGCAAATATTTCTACGCTCACCCGTGATCAAACCTTTAGGGTGCTCTGAAGACTTGGTTACGCAAGAGCAATTTTCACAACTAGTCCTTCATAGGGAAATGGCCTTCGAAGATGAAATATCGCAGAACTTGACCAACGTTTAGTCCTACTCCGCGACTGTTTAGTCACCGCCATCGACAACGGCAAGTACAGCAGCTCAAGCTTAACTCAAAACTGCAAAACAGCCGCGACGCATCAATCACGTGAAGAAACCAGAATTCAATGCTGAATGATACACAGAAGGGCAGCGAACATCTTCCCAATGACATTAGCTCTTTCGCATAAAAACTCGTTGGCGACTTTGAGTTAACTGTCAATTAGGCACTGAATGCATACTGTTCAGAAGGGAAATGATGGAGATGGAATAGACTAGAAGTAAAGCATTCACGCCGCATTGCAACGTCAAATAGCTGCTTAAGTTCTGTTTTGCTGTTGGATTCCATGCGGCAGTTTGGCGCCCACCAGCCAGCGGAGATCGGTTACAAGAGATCACTTACCAAGCCATCACCGATTACCATTATAATATGGCACGCAGTGTTTCAAATGTTTAAAATGAAATTTAAATGGAATATAATCTTGCAGATGAAACACGAAGTTGGTCACTTCGGGGAATGCCGTATTTAGGTTTGAAAGGTTGAATATTAGCCCGCCTTTGAGTTCCGCTTGACACTCGTCACATCTGTTCTTTGGCAGCAGTATCTGTCTTTCATATTCTAATACTCAAGCTGTCGAGGAATGCCAGCCGCGCTTTGGATGGCTTGAAGAAGCACGCTCTTGCCTACTTTGGCCCCAAGCAAAGTTGCTCCTTCGTCAGTGTAAAGAAAACAGTTTGCAAAAGTACGAGAAGGTTAGACGGTGTCAATCGGCCTACCATGATTATCTGTAACGAAGAGAGTTTGATGAATTAGTAATGGGCACAAACAGAAGCATTCCGTCAGCATGAAACGGCCTCTATGTAAACTACATCCATTGTTGCTTTATTAATATTGTCTTTCACAACGGAGTAAACAGTAATTGTTTGATATTCAAAAGCTTTCAAATTACGATAGCACAAGTTAAAAAGGGTGAGCAAATTTTGTTGACCTCACGGAAGAACCATATCTACGTCATACCTGCATTTTCCCTCGCTATTCACTTGTGAGGAGGTACCTTAGCAAGGAATTGAAATACCAGTTGAGAAGGAACCCATGGACTGAGCCGCCTGTAGCGCAGAATTAGAGCATCGAAACTTTAAGTATGAACAAAAATGAACGAAATGGAATCAGCGTCAAACAAAACGAGAAGTTTACTATACCGACTGATCTGATGGCAGTCTCAGCAGAGAAGATATGTCAAGCCACGTCGTTCTGAGAAATTAGGGAAAGTGTCGCCGAGGCAGAGTTGCCAAATTTTTCAGTCTTTGCCGTCGCAGTTGTTTGTCAAAGCAACGACAGCGTCTTCAGTGGACATCTCACTGTTGCTTAAGCAAATAGGAGACATTGAAGCACGCTGCACTGAAACCAGGAACCGTCAACGTCACACATGCGCAAACGCAGGTGCCTGTTGTGCCGGCCAGTTACCAAGTTGCACACGCTAACGATAGCAGAAAAAATTCAAATTCCAAGTATCCGTGACTCAGCGCTCTTCTCTTCGCCCCTACTGGGCACATGAGGAATTACCGAAAGCGCGAGTGCGTTAAGCGAGGCTGACATGACAAAAATGCCTACAATCACGTTGCTTCAAAAGGAAGCGGCACCACTGACCAATGGATCCCGATCGAGGACACGTAAGGATATTTGTACATGCAAATGCCAGCTAGCAGATTTATGCGTGAACGGTAAAAGTTAGCTGTCTGCATGAACGTGATGCTAGAATACGTATGGGCAGTATATAGGTAAAGATTCGTATCTCGCTTAATTTTACCTGTTCGTAGGTAAACTATTAATACTTCACATTTCAGCAGCTCCCGTAAGGGGGCTGTACCTACTGCGTATTCTTTTCACGTTTGCAGTGAAGTATAGCCTCACGTCAACAGAGGTGTCTAACGCAGTCATTCATCAAGGGGAACATTACCGTCGTCGAAAATGTTTCACGTTTCGAAGAAAATCCATAACCGCGAATCAAAATGCAAAAATACGACCAGGGATAACTGGTTCACAAACAGAAGGCCCCTGCTGACCATTGCCGCATCGATAAACAACAATTCTGAAACGCATGTGTTCACAACACAACGTTACAGGGACAAGGAAAATGGGTAATTTGAAATCGAATTACCTAAAGTATTGTAATTAGGAAAAGGCTAACTTTGCGGGCGCATTTACCTTTGTTGAATGCTTATTATCGGAGCCGCAGCGTTGTAATACCGCTAATTTGCTACGTCAAACCTGGCAAGATCATTGAACCTATTAATATTAGTATTATGGGGACACGTACTCAAAATTGAGGAGCATCATTAAAATAATGCTAAAGGTGTGGTATTAATGAAACTGCCTTAAGCATTAGAGCTTTGGAGAGTCGCTCTGAGTACACTGTTATTCTAATGGCATTGGAAAGCCCTGGAAAAGAAAGGTTCGCAAGAATAATACATATTCGATATTAATTTGAGCATATCCTCAAGCGGGGTCTCATTACCACAGCAAATATTTTCCATCAAAGTCAAACTCGAGCGGATGCAATGAATCAAATTACATTCGTTCAGCTTGCCTAATTACGCAACGCATACTTCTCCAAATGAAAAACTATCGATGCATGCGTTCACGCGAATATGTGCAGCGTTTTCAAAACGCCAAGCTTTACGCGGTATTAGAGCTCAAAAGCAAAGCACTAATGCATTCGCAAGCTCGTTCTCGCTGGCTGCACGTAATTTGAACTGCTGTACCTGAATACGAGTGCTCTGAGCACGGCCAACCATCTCGGTTGCCAGCCTTACTGCTTCTGTTGAATGCTACAAACTTTGTCATGCCAAATGTTCAACACTATCGTATCCAAACTATAATGATCGCAGACCTATGCCAAGTTGCTTTATACATACAATACATATACATTACATAAACGAAACATTTACAATATATATATATATATATATAGAAGCAAGAGATATTAGTAACAAGGCGTTTCATAACTAAGAATGATACGGTATCCTTGTTCAATGAGCTTTAATTGGCGAAGCTTTCGGAACTAACGTGTTCCGTCGTCAGCGCAAATCGAGTTCTCGATTTGCGCTGACGACGGAACACGTTAGTTCCGAAAGCTTCGCCAATTAAAGATATCTTTGAAAAACAAGATAACGTGCATACGGAGCACTGGACCAAGAACATGGATCCATGAAGAAGAATGTGAAAAGGATGTCCCGCTTTCTCCATGGCACTCATTATCGAACCGAGGCTTACGAACCCCTGACCAACCTACTTTTCGATGAAAGGAAGCAACGGACGTGGCCGATGACCTCCTATCTATCTCCATCGGACGATGCCTCCATGCCAACTTCACTGTACGTTGAGCCGCCATTGGGGACGGTCAGTAAGGCAGTTGCTCTGAAAGCTGGTCGAACTCAGAGGGAATCAGCCCCGAGGGATCAAGTTTGATCCGACGGGCCCCCACCACTGTTTGGCTAGGTGGAGGAGCTTCTCCTTAAGACCAGATCTGATAGGTGGCCAACATAAAACCTGCGCTGACGGCGAGCCAAGGTTCGGCTCGAAAGTTTCACCTAGTTTTTTGCTTCTCATTTTCATGCAATAAAGCTTTACCATCATTTCGGATATCTTTTTCGGCTGTCGACCCGTTTGATGGTATCTGCAATAGATCTGAAACACGCCCTACCAGCGGATAGATGGGCAGTTATTAGAAAGTATCACAGATAGAACGCTTATGGAATCAGAGCTTTCGGCACTCTCTGGTGCCGTCGTCAGTGATGGGAAAGAGGACCACCACCATCTTACCATCATTCTTCGTGAAAATGATTAACCTCAAAGGGAACAAAGTCCGTGATTTTTTTCCGTCAAACTAACAGCTGATAGCTTATTACCGTGCGATTTGGTGCCTCACTAAAATTCGAGCGAAAACTGGGCGGACATAACCGAGATGAATTGAACGATGATCAAGTTTGACGCTTTAGAATGAGCGTGCGGACCGCCTTATTTTGGCAACTCTTACTTGCCGGCACTGGGAGCTATCAGAAAGCGAATGTAATTAATTTCCCTCAACAATTTGTGAAAAATCACAGTATCCCCGTTCAATACTGTGACTATTCCATTCTATTAAAATTCTACCCCGTTACGAAAGTGTATTTACTTTGAACAATTTGTGGGTGTAATGAACAATTTGTGAATTCAGAATTGATCTGGAGAAGAGAAATCGAATGAAATAGTTTAGTTGGCGAAAACAATTCAACTTTCGCTATTAAATGAGTGAACGATCTATGTTGCTACAATCGGCATTTCTCGTTACCACCTAGTAAACGCAACTGACTTAATCATGACCAATGTCGTAGAAAAAAGTTGATATTATGAATGGATTACAGAACAATAATTCATTAGCATTTTATTGAAGTAGAAGGCCTAGGCAAATAAAATCCATAGCTCTGTCCTTACTTTGCCATCTGTTCCCGACTCGAGCAGGCAACGACTTATGAATCTTTGCACTTCCCGCTGTTGCCATAGAAAGGAGAATGGTGCATAGCCCTTCTACCTCAAGGCGAAATACTCGCAAGATGCAACATTGCAACAGAAAATGCGTGTTCATGTTCCATTGTTGCATCAAGTCTAAAAATGTCGCCGCTTGCGCTGGTCCTTCTTTGTAACCTAATCTTCCTTTGGCGACGGTGGGAGGGCAGCTTCTTTGGCGTCTACGGCGAATTCAAGAGAAATGTCATGTTCAGATTCTAACACCATTAACGACTCCGCTTCGCTCAAACTATTATCCGACGGGCTCGAACCTTGACCGTAGGTGCTTAGCGGAGTGTTAGATAAGCTTACTTGGATGGCTTCTTCATCGCCTACTACTAGCAACTCCTAAATTTGAATTATGATTGAGAAAGCAGATAGTCGTCTACGCCACAAGTGATACCAACGCACTGAAGTTGCCACTGCCGTAACCAGGGTCCTCAGTTCCGCTCGTATTCGCCTGAAGAAATATGTCCATGACACAATACGTATTTTATACTCTAGGGAATGCACCGTTGCCATCGGCAAACCGATTATGCATTTACGTTTGCATAGTGCCTAAGCGCCGCTTCTTGTTCAAAATTTCGCCTCGAAATTGTGTGCACTTGTTAAAAATTGAGCCCGATTGCGTCTTTGTAAAACGGCAAATCAAAAATTAGCTTAACTATTACTAATAAAACCGTCTTCATCAGAATCGTACAACTACTCAAGTGATGCTGCTAACGAACCACTTTCATACCACCGTAACCCTGAGCTAGGGTACACGGTTGCTGTTTCTCATCAAAGCGGAATTTGCATAAGCACAGCGCGTAAACAATTACTGAGAGGGGTATTACTTTCTTGGTATTACGTTAGAGAACAATTTTCATCATTTATTTATGCATATTAACTGTTAGAGCTATGCAAATAGAGATCTATTGCCTGATCGTCTAACCAGACGTTCTCTTTCCCTCGCTCTCCCTCCATGTCTACTTTTCTTATTGCACATATATTTATTATTACATTATTAATTGCACACACGAACGCTAATACAATACATACAGGAAACCTTCCTACAACAAATATCAGTAGTGAGGTCTCACGTACAATTACGAGGAGTTAAATTCTTATCGTCAAAAGATTAAGTTTTATCATTGAAGAATAGACTTAATATACTAATAAAATAGCCAAATAAAAATTAGAACTTGAATATATATACATATATATATATATATATATATATATATATATATATATATATATATATATATATATATATATATATATATATATATATATATATATATATATATATATATATATATATATATATATATGCTTGAATACCAGATGCTTTGCAACGGGTTTCATGTTTGTTTTTGTCGTATTCTGGCTTGCCCGGTTTAGGTAAACGACCAGATTTAAATTCGATTCAATTCTGATTTAAATTTGCAGCACAGAACGAAATTTAACCCCTCCCATTTAGTTGAACTAATCCTCTTTGGCATGCATGAGGGGAACAACTTCAGGTTTCAGGAGAGCTTCTTCTCACGAGAAGATGGTGTCCCAATGGGAAGTCCATTATCTCCTCTACTGGCAGAGGTCTTCATGGAACATCTGGAAGAAAAGGTCTTCACCATCATAGACAGTAACTGCCGTCCCTCCTTTTTCAAGAGATATGTGGACGACATTTTTGCGATAATACCAAGGGGAAAAGAGGAAGCTCTTCTGGAACACTTAAGCGGTCTTTCCCAATCAATTAAGTTAACTATTGAGAAAGAAAGTAACAATAGACTCCCGTTTCTAGACGTGATAGTGATAAAATAAAAGAGGTTTATTAGAAACTACAGTTTGTAGAAAAGCGACGCATTCGGATAGGTATTTAAACTTTTCCTCGTACCATCCGATCTCTGTAAAAAGAGGTGTGATAAAAGGCATGGAGAATCGAGCCATACGAGTTGGCGATCCCTCATATTTAAACTCAGAATTAAAACATATAAAAAGAACTTCAATCAATAACGGTTATCCGAATGGTTTATTACAGCCATGTTGAAGCAATGCCTCTGGAGAAAATGGGCAGTCACAGATATTACTGATACTCCCAAACAACCCATTTTAGTTCTCCCATACTTTGGTGGAGTGGGTGAAAGATTAAAACGTTTAGATAGTTCTCTAAACTTCACCGCCCATTTCAAACCTCCGAGTAACTTTCGCACGATCGTGAAAATGGATAAGACCATAGTTCCATTCGACAGCAGGCCTGGCGTCGTTTACGAAATCAATTGTGGTTGCCACTCCTATATTGGAGAAACGGGCAACACTATACTTCACATATTTCGTGAACAGATGGCATGTGTAATCCGGTACAAGAACGCGGAAGGAAGATTTAACGGGCTACAGAACAGACTCCGTGGACGACCACACACCCGCACTCCAAAGAATATCATAGAAGAGGCCATCAAAGCTTCAGCGGTCGCTGAGCATGCTGTTCACTGCTCTCTTGTTCAGCGAGCGAACATAATCTGCCGTGAGAGTCGATTCCAGCTGAAGGGAATTAAAGAAGCTTTGTTCATAAGACACAATAATACTATCAATGGCGACCAAGGTGTGGAGATTAACGAGGTGTGGACTGCAGCTGTTAATAAAACCGAATGCTGCACCATACCTAGCTGATCGCCACCTTGACCCCATTTTGTGCCTATAAAATCCCACAACGAAATAAACTAATTCACTTTCGCTAGATCGCTGACGACCGAACCAGGGCGCTCCGAAAGCTGCGATAAGAGTTTTTGACCTGTGATATGTCTAATAATCGCCCATCCATTCGCTGATAGGACGTTTGCAGATTTATTACAGGTAGCATTAAAACGGGCAAGCCACAATGCGACAGTATATATATACTTGAAGCAATAGAAATTAGCAACAAGGCGTCTCATAATTATGAAAAAACAGTGATACGGAATCCTTGTTCAATGATCTTTATTAAGCTTAGCTTTCCGAACGCTTCACACCATACGTTCCATCTCTTTCCAACTGCGCTGACGACGGAACACGACGGTTCCGAAAGCTACGCTCAATAAAGATCATTTAACAAGGATTTCATTGAACATTATGATGAACCTAATTAAAGCATCAATTGTCATTTCGCCTTAACTTACGATGGACCTTTGTAATGAAACTGGCGTCCCAACAATTGATTCAACGCGGACCCTTGAATTAGGTGTGGGTAACGATGATTCTTCGCTTGAGGTATACTCTTCTGCCTCAGCTAATGGGCAGCGTACGAAGTCGTTGTTTTTCTCCTGCAACCGCTCTTTGCTCATGTCGTTTTGGTCAACTTTTTCAATGCTAAATTAGAACTTGATTAACCAAACGGTCACAACAGCGCGGTAAAGTTTAAATCTATGTAATCAGCAATATTTAACCTTCGTAGTCAGAGCCGCCCTGAGGAAGCAACTAAAGGCATTCTGCTAAGCTGGCGCTGCAAGGTCGCCATTGATGCCTTAGCGGTCGGAGAACAGGATGCAGCGAAAGTGCAAACTATAATTTATTTCATCCCCAGCGCTACTCAGCATCAATCGAAGCTATGAGAAAGTAAAACAGACTCTGGAAAATAATTGTGGCAAGTAACCGCCCTGTTATCATATCACAACGCTTCAGACAAAACAGGTGTTGATAGACCGTTATAAGAAGAGTTCGGTGTAGAACGAACCACACCGCACTGTGCAAACGAGGTGACTGCAGCCAGTGGTACTCGAGCACGTTAGCACGGAGAGCTTTAATCTGACTCATGGCGTCCTTATATTATAGGAATCACTTCTTGCAGCTTTGGTAGTATCGCAGTGGCTGCTTGTCTGCAAATACTACCCGTACACTGGGAAGCGCTTTTGCAGCACTGTATTTTTCATTATAAAATGTGGAAAATTGAGTGCAGCCATAGAAATGAAGAACGGCAATAAATGAATATCACTTATATAAATTTAGCGTTTATAGAAAAGTAGTTTGTAGTACTTTCTCATTTTCTCAACCTACACGGTAGTAGTCGATTGGTTCGATGAAAAAGGTGAAAACTCTCAGAGCTAACCCTCACCGTCATCAACGCAGCTGGACTTAAGTCAAAGACGAAGCCATAAGTCCAGCTCTTTAAAAGCTCCCAATTAAAACTGTAACGACAAGACCGGGAGAGCAAACGTTTATTCAAATATCACCGCAACCGCCATAAGACAGTCAAAACCGCCACTCAAACCATATACAAGGAGCAACGACGCCGCTCACAGCTTAGCGCGTCGCTTATATCCAACTTCGCCCACATTCGACGCTGCGCATTAATTGCTGACACCTACGCTGCTGCCGGCTGGTCCCCGCGGCATGTACCCTGATAAAGTTGCTCCCTGCGTTTTTCTACTTCCACACTCGCATGATTAGTGGGAGCGTAAGCAATATTCGTAATGCTCATTCAAACGCTGCCTCTTACAAAAATTATTAACATTAACATGGCTTAAAAGTTGATGATTAGGATGCCTCCATTTTGTTGCGATGAGCAAAATAAGCAGATTAACTTGAATAGCCACATACGGCATCGTACAAATGTTGAAGAATCAATGCAGGAAACCTTCATCTTCAAAGCAGTTACACATCTGACGCAGCTGCGAGAAATACAAAGGGGGTTGTGCATCGCTTTGTGCACGGCTTCTACCTGTTTATTCGTAATGTCTGAAATCTCACGGAAATAACTCCCTACCAGCGGATGGATGGAAAATTATTAGTGGAACGAAAGAGCAATACAGTAGCCTTCGGAGTTTTCGGAACGTTCTGGTTCCGTCGTCAGCGATTTAATTGTTGTGAAAAATATTTTTCACTACCATTAAATCGCTGACCTTTAAAAGCTCCGAAGGTTACTGTATTGCTCAGTCGTTCCACTAATAAGTTTCCATCCATCCGCTGGTCGGGAGTTGTTTCCGTGTAATTTTAGACATTAAGAATAACGGGTAGAAGCCGTACACAAAGCAAGAGCAATACGTCAAGTCCCGTTAAGAAGCGCCCTGTATTCAGGGGTTGTACAACATTAAACCGAAGGCCATTGGCAGCTTACCACAATTTCCAAGACGAGAGGGAGTACAGTCAATCGAGAGCGCCCAGTGCCGAACAGTGAATGACTGAAGTGAGCGATGTCTACGACGGTATATACGACACTTTAAAGTGCAGAATGTTCCTCACGGTAAAGATCATTCTAAAGTGATTCAATTTAAAGAACGCTAAAGGAACCTGTGAATTCCAGCTTTATATGTCCATCACTCAAGGGCAAAAGAAACAAGAAGAATTGAGATGAAAACAGCAATGACGATATATTATAATGAAAACGTCGCAGAATAGCGAAGAAAATCCATAGTGGACATCTTGCATTTAAAGATACTGAAGAACTATAAATTTAAATAAGGCTTATTACTCCACCCTTTCCTACTGCGTCGTGAACAGAGACGATTAGATTGCAAGCATAGGCTTACTGACAGCAGAAAATGATGAAGACAAACTTATACGTCTACTGCATAAGTAGAATACACACAATTCGAGAATTCCGCTTTCACGTGGTAAACGAGATTACGAAACTGGCATACGGACTTGAAGTTTGCTGTTCAGCAATCTTAGGCCCTCCGATAATAAATGTAATTTCATCATTCATTAATTTGCCCAGTCGAACAGCAATTCTAATCGCAAAATATCAATACCGCTGGCAAGTTAGCAGCTCACGTTTACTCAAAGAACTGAGAATATTTTTGAGCGCAAAGAGCTTACTTTAATAAATGATCGTTAAATAATAGCAAACATAGGCATTGGAGCGTTTTTCGCATATGTCAAAGGTTCATGGGGAAACTATACGGACATTTCTCGCACAAAAACATTACAATTCATATTAGCATTAATAATTCGTCGCCTTCTAACGACTAATTGATATCTGCTGCAACAACAAATCGTGTACACATCGTCATCTGGTTCATGTACCTCTGGGTGCATGGAGAAAGTCTTCGATCAAAGAACTGAAGAGAGAACTGCACATGAACCACAACGCTGCCGTCGAGTGGAACCTGGCGATGAGGGAAGTCGTGGCGGACACCCTCATGAGGAACTGGGTGACTGTGGGAGGACCAGACCTCACCGTCCAAGCGGACGAGACCGTGTACTCGAAGAGAAAGTACAACCAAGGCCGGTCCTACCCACAGCAATGGGTCTTCGGCGGTGTGTGCCTGCAAACCGGTGACTGCTTCATGATGCCCGTGCCCGACCGCTCGTCAGCTACGCTCATTTCTGCCATAAGGCAGAATGTAGCGCCTGGCTCTACCATCATGAGCGACGAGTGGCGGGCATACCACAGCCTGCCACAATACGGTTACACGCACCAGCGTGTATACCACTCTGTGGGTTTTGTTAACCCGCAGACGGGTGCTAACACGCAGGCTGTGGAGTCATTGTGGGCCCAGCTGAAGCGAACCAACAAAGCCCAATGCGGCACACATCGGTCAGTGATGGACTCCTACTTGTGGGAGTTCATGTGGCGCCGAAGACTCCAACCCGGTGTAGAGCCGTTTTACAATATAATAGAAGCTGTAGTGAAATACTGGCCACCGCAATGACTTTTGTACATACGTATTATTATTAGTTGTGAATAAAGTTTGCGCGATGTGAAGTGGCCGCAGCCTTGCCTATAGTAAAGACTGAACATAAGCAGGATATGGACTCACGGTAGCTTTTGGAAAAATGTGGCGTGAGTGTAGGTCGCAATATTATCACCCAAACTTGCAGTATGCGGGTAGAATAGGGGAACAAATTTTTCAGGGCAAAATATGGCGGTTCACTACAAGGATCAGAGCATAGGATTAACAGAGGCGTATTATTCTAGCTCCCATTCTAGAAAACAGTAGCGGAAGTAACCCAGAAATCATGATGCCATGCTACTGCAGACCCCGTGAACGGCGGCGCTAGGGGGCGTCTCGAGCTGCGCGCACAGGAGTCGTGCACAATGGGGGTGAGAAAACAACGTCAACAATGGGGGCGGAGCAACTCGCCCACTTGTGATAGGTCGGGGTGATAGGGCAAAAGACCCATTTGCGAACGTAGTGACAAATTGCAAAGTGGAAGTGACGCGTCAACTCTTTTGAAAAGCACGATTTGGAAGGCTAATATTTTTTGCTGTACCGCTGAAAACTACTAAACATGCTGCCAACCTTTCGGTCGAACAATCAGCGGCATTTACGCTGCGGACCTCGGGGTGGGCTGTTTCTCGACAAGGAGGAACGGCTGTCCGAAGCGAAGTGCAATTCAGGCCGGCTTTGCCGCGCGTTCGCTTCCATTCTAAGGGTCCATCTTTTACCATGTGGAGCACCAGGTAGTGCCCATTTTACAAATGGCGAAACGGAACCAGGTGGCGCCTGAAAGCGATGGAATCGATACCGAACGATTTTTGTAGCTTTTCTTACCTGCAAATCATTTATGTTCGTCGAGAGGACTCTCGCAAGGCTTTATAAGAAAAAGAAGGGGCAATCGCGTGGAATCGCCTCGCTAGAAATGCTTGCAGATGTGCGCAAGAAAACAGTTGACAAAAGGGTGGTCAGTCGCCTTCGGCCTATCAAAACCGACGGTGAAGTTGCGGCCACCTTTATCCATATACACATGAATATTTGCACAGTAAGCATGATCCTTTTTCGGCAGTTTTCTCGTTTCTTTATTTACTACTCGGCAAAAAGGTTGGAATTACGCTACGCATCCGCTCGCGTTGGCAGAACGACCACGCGTTACCTCCCGGCTTTGCCCGCGCACCGTAGGACCGCCGCGATCAGCCGAACGCGTTTGCAACCCTGTAATGCGATTTGGCGCATAGGCGCTGCATTGTTTCCCTTTCTCGCGCTGTTGATGTGCAGCAGACAACGCCGAAGAAGGAACTGCAAGCATGGCCCATTCCGCTTTTACTTTTCTGCGGCGCGCCCTGTGGCGGCGAAGCGTTTAATCATCTAGCAAATTTTTGCACGTCGTTATTATCGCTAATTCGGCACTGCTTGGCAAAAAGCGTTGCGTCACTTTGGTAGGAGGACGCCTTAGGTCCCAGGTAGCGTTTTCACTCATACGAGCTGTCCGAATTCGCACGGGGCGCACGCCGGGTCGCTTTGCCGCAGCTGGTACTCCGGTAAGATTTCCAAGGCGCGCCCTAGCCAGCGACATTCATGTTTACCTAACCAAATATTAAGCTTGTCAACAATGCTTGTTCATCCATGTTGTACAGTCAGCAGACTTGCAACTGCGCCTGCGGGTCCTGTTTTGGAGGCAACCAACGTTGTTGGCTCGAATGACCATTTTTATCGTTTGTAGAATTGCACGGAATGCGAAGGCGCCCCTGCCGGGTACCCTTCTTTAATCGGCATTTTCTAAATTCCTCGCGGCGGGCGCCTTTTAAATGTTGTTTAAAATTCCGCAAAGTGCAGCGAGGGTCTATTTGGCCTGCGAAACGTGGCTCGATCTATGTTTCCGATTCACAGCGACGGCAGGCTGAAGCCCGCTTGGATGCACAGTATGGACTCGGACGCTTAGGTACGAAGGCGCGTGGGTACGGTTGGTCGTTCGTTTGCACTTGTCCGCGGCAGTAGCGTAGCGACGATTATCCTCTCTTTGTGCTGTAAGGCGTCGACCGTTGGTTTTTCATAAAACGTGCCTCTTGTTTAGGTGACTGTTCGTTAGAATGTTAGAGTACGCGCCCAACTGGCAGCAGTCGTTTGAATGGCTTCAGTACGTTGCCTTTGTTGTCGCTTTCTTTGTTGCATTTGGCATGGGCGCCAACGACTGCGCCAACAGCTACGGTACGGTCGTTGGGGCGAAGGTGCTGAAGCTGTGGCAAGCCTACCTTTTGGCCACGGTGTTTGAAACGCTCGGTGCCGGTATGCTAGGTAAATATTTGACTCTATTTCATTTCGTAATCCTTGATGCTACCAACGTAAGAAGGGTGCTTTCGCCTTAGGTATTTTCGTTAGGCAGCGAAACGGCGAATTTAAACGGACTTTATTAAGTGACGAAGGAATTACCTTGCCTTTCTCACCGTCATGCCAATGTACAGGTTAACTCCCCCCCTTAGCGGCTCTGTCGGTTTCCCGAAGTTGGCACTTAGCATTGTTTCAAAGCGATCTATCCGAAAGTGGGATTGCCGAACAAATCGAATCTTTCCGGTCGGGACGTCGGTGTCCCGTCGAATTATGCCCATTAGTTGTTTTTGCATAGTCTTGACTCTTGGGCGGCCATTAATTTTGCTAATGGGCAACGGGTTTTCGCCAGATTTCTTTTTTGTCGAATAGTTCTTTACTGGCACCGATTGTCCGTTCAAAGTGGAAATGGGCGGTACAAGTTCGAGTCGCGCTCACCGTTTCATCAAGCGGTTATCGATGCGCAACGATTACCGCTTGGAGAGCTTAAGAATTTCCAGAAGCAACAAGTTCGCCTGCATTCTTGAACGATGCGCTTTTCGCCGACTCTTCTCAGGTTCGGTTGATTAGCCGCTGACGAAGACGCAGCTGTTTATTGATTTCGATATGCTTTTTGGGCATTCGTCTTGTCGGACAATCCTGTCGCGCCCAAAGTGCTCCCAGCAACTTTGGTCCACTGTTCGCGCAATCATCATACTACATCCCTCATCGTCGCCGGAAGCTCCATAAACTTGTCGAAACGTGTTCGCCCTTCTCGTTTGCGCCTAATTGCAATCCGGTGGCGTTGACGACCCTAAGAGCCGTTTTCCTTTTCAGTCCAAGCGGTCCACAACGTTAGGTAGTCCGTGTATATTCAGTTGGATTAAGCTAACTTGGAGTGCCGGAAAAGTCGGACAATTTAGGCTCACGTTTCTCGCCGTGTATCTTATTGGTTTTCCGGTAGTTCTGTCGAAAGGCGGATATTTGATGGGTGCACATTTTTAAGTTGCGCTGGCAAGGCGGTTGGGGTCCCCTGCGTTTCAGCGACTCCAAGGTTGGACGGGCGCGGAACCGAGCATTGTCCGTCCCAACGTTGCCCCTCAGCTCTTCCGTCGCTGATGGAAAAGTGGCGACCGGAAAAAAACGAGCGAATCGAACAAGCGCTGCTGCCGTTCACTTCACGCAAAAGTTCCATTGCAGCTTTGGCCAATGAATGTTTTCGTCTTTTGTTTAGTTTTTTTTTTGTATTATTTGTTGGCAATTTTGGTGCTCCGTCAAAGTTGCGGCGAGCGCTGTTGACGTAGAAAGCGGCGAACGTTTTGCTCGTAACCCTTGGCGGGCCCACGAATTGATCGGTGCCATTTCGGAGTCTCGGGCATTTTTCCCTCCTTAGACACTTTAAGCTCCGGTCAAGCGAGAAGCAATTGATCCATTTCGCCCCGACGAGCAAATCGCCAGCGTTGAGTGATAAGAGGGCTGCTAATTGAAGCAGATGAATAATCGCTAATTTTACGACTTTCGTTAATGCGCATTGAAGTTGGATCCATTCCAAGCAAGCGTAAAACTCCAGTGGACATACGATGAACAGGCGATACGTTGCGATTAAAGTTAGGCTCTAAGTAGGCTCGTCTGCGTCCAATCATTGAATAACCATTTCAAAATCGATAGTTTTCCTTTCATAGACGGTTATACATCGCATAGGTAAGATGAACAACTTTGTCTTCATTAAGTGTCATGGATACGTACTTGAAGTAGAATTTGGCAGGTAAACAAGTCCATCATTCTTTGGACAGTTGGTCTGCGTAGTTGCCAGTTCAATCTTCAGTCTGTTAACGTGCCATCTTTGTCCTTCGGCTTGCGAGAGGTGAAGGCCTCGCGTGGCGCCCTGCCCTTATTTGTAACCTTCCAACGTTGAAGTCTAATTTCAGCATGCGCAGCAATTCAACAATCGTACCTTTCTTGGCAGCGGTGCGATGGTCGAATTTAGGATGTACGTAATTAGCATAGGGCGTTAGCTTGTCGGGCTGACAGCGATGTTAGCCCCTCTGTATGTGGGATCAGCGGAGAAATCGTGAATGGAGTGAAAATCGGCGCTTATGGCAGATATTGTCCCCTCAGTTTATATTCTCACTTCTTAAGAATGAGGTTTCACACCATCGTAGCGCTGAGATGTGGGTCCAGTTGCCCAGGGCACATTTTAAACATTGTATTCAGGGCAGGTAGAGTCATGACCACTGTTGGCTTGTGGGCGTCTAGCGCGGCCGCATCCTTTTCATTTTGTGCTTCCTTCAGAAAGCGAAACAACGCTTGAATGTTTTGTAGGCTACAGAGTTACGGAGACGATGCGCAAGAACATTGTCAACGTGGACGTGTACAGTGTTTACAGCGTTTACAATAATGATAGCAAAGCGTACGAATTAGTGGAGCCGCGGAAGTGTCTGCCACCGAATGCATCAAATGGAACGTTCGTATCCAGCAACAACGAGACGTTGCACGCTTGCACGCAGTATACTTCCTTGGAATTTATGCTCGGCGAACTGGGCGTCTTGATAGGTGGGTTCAATATTTACAAAGCTCAGATACTTATTGGCTGATGTAGCTGCTGCCGTGGGCAAGCGGGAAATCTTACTTACCCCAACATATTAACTGGCGTAATCGTGCTGCACACCAACTCTACAAGAAAGGCAAAGTAGCCGAAAGATGCGGAATAGTTATAGCTTATACTGACTCGCGTACTTGCGGAATGGTAGTTGCTTTCGTTCCACCTGTTCAATTCCAGTTCTGCCCGCTCCTTAGAAAATAGTGCGCGCGGCTATCAAACCAATGACGAAACATATCTGTCGGTGGCATCCAGCGTTTTGAGCCTCACCATGTTTAAAGCTTTCTTCTTTCTGACGCTGGGAGCATCTGCACGGAATGCAAGAGCAAATGTTGGACAGCTTGGCTTGGCATGAGATCTTCAGCAAGTTGATTGTAAGGATAGTGTCTAAGTCTTAAGAGTAGCGCAAGTTAGATTATTTCGGAATTTTCTTTGCACCACAGTGCTGTAGTTTCTAGGTGTAAACATTTTATAACGTTAAAAATGGGATTTCTGAGCACGGGATATGATCTGATTTGTTTAATTCAAGTCACGGCTGCAATCCAGTTAAATAAAAAAGCAACCACACGAAGCTTTCGGGACAGTCCTTGTCCTGAAAGCTTCGTGTGGTTATGTTTTGATTTAACGGGATTGCAGCCGTGACTTGTACTAAAAAAACATTTTATAACATATTATTATTGTTATGCTTTTTAATCGCTACTTTTATTGTCAGCACTCTGGAATTACTGGTTTGTAGTCTACCAGCGCATGCACCTGTGCAATAGGCTGTCGTGCAGCACCGAGTGATAAACGTGCATTTCTTACAGGTACAGCCGCTTGGCTTCTGATTGCCACGGTTTTCCATGCTCCCGTGTCGACGACGCACAGTGCCGTCGGGGCGACTATCGGTTTTGCGTTGGTGTTGAAGGGTGCTCAGGGAGCAAATTTTATGCAAATTGTACATATAGGTAAGTTGGTGTTGCTACTTCGTTAGTACGTAAGTAACGCGATCACCGTCATTTAAAAAGTTGCGTAACGATCAGAAAAAAGCAACTGTTGCTCGAAAGGCAATCCGGTTCCCGTCTTTTTGCGTAGCAGCTATTTTAACAGAGAAGTTGACGCTCGCGGAAGCCTTGCAGCTTGGCTTTAAGCGAATATTAAGTCGTGTAACGCATGTTTGAAGTATTCACGTGTAGACATCCGATCTTCAGTCGTGTAACGCAGTTATTACCTTTTGGAAATTTCCATTTTTGGCCAGATTGCCCCATCCAGCAGTAGCTCTTGGTATTGCAAGGAGCTGTTGGTGGCATGCGCTTTTTAAGACGTTATTTAATCGCTAATAGCTAACGAAGCCAGACGCATCGCGTGTTGCAAGGGGCTTTTGGGAACTATTAAAGTTAATGTGGTAAGACGCTATGCCTCCCTCTGTTCACATGAATTGTGCAAAAGAGATTAAAGCTATTTCGAAGAGGCTGTCGGTTGACTTAATGAATAGCGGGACGACTGATAGTTGTTGCTGCTAAGGAGTAAATGTTCAGTATTAATGTTATCCCGATATTGCTCTGCTTTTTCTAATGTTGTCTTTATTATCACGACCTCTGTTTATTATTATTATTATTATTATTATTATTATTATTGTTGTTGTTGTTGTTGTTGTTGTTGTTGTTGTTGTTGAGTTTTCACGGATTTTTCCCGTTGCTTTGTACGTGGATGGATCTGTAAGTAAACTGACACGGTCTCCGTACCAACGGATGGATGAGAGTAGTTATTAGAAGACACAGTCAGAAAACAACGTACAAAACAAACAAAAGAGCTCTAGCTCTTTCTCGCTGAGGACGGAACTCGAGCGTTCCGAAATATTCGAGATTAAGCCGTACGTTGTTCTCTGACCGTGTCTTCCTATAACTACTCATCCATCCGTTGGTAGGGAGACCGTGTCAGTTTACTTACAGATCCATCCACGTACAAACCAACGGGAAAATCCGTGAAAACAACATCATGAAGATCCATGCTCCCGTTAAAAGACATCCCGTCTTCCGTAATGTTATTATTATTATTATTATTATTATTATTATTATTATTATTATTATTTCTCCCTTGAAACTTACGGTCTGAGTATCCTGTTTAATACACTATTATTCAAACAAATCGAACATTAGTGGCGATGTAGCTTTCGGAGCTATCCCGCTCCGTCTTCAGCGTCCTGTGGCGTGTTTGTTTTTCGGAATCGTTCAGGTCTGATGAGTTCACAGCAGTTTGTTCTCTGTATTAAACTCGTCCATATGTCACTTGCAAGTGTCCCTTTACCTCTATTTAAACAACTGTTATGTCTTATGTATAATGTTTCTTTGATTTTTCTTCGTCTATGGTGTTTCTCTGTGTATAATCGTGTGGCATTGAAACATCCGCTACATTCTGCGGCATGTTCTACCACTGCTGAATTTTGAATTAACCTCTCCATTACTAGTTGTGCACCTCTTCTTGGTCTTCCTCTTCTTCAGACATAAGCGTTATTCTGCATTCTTTCTTTTGCATTCTTGTATCTATTAATGTCCGATAGGTGTTGTTTGAATCTGTCCATGATTGTGCGTCCAGTTTCACCGATGTAGGTGGCTGTGCAACTACAACTCAGTCTATAAACGCAACCGTGGGATCTTTCGCCAGGGACGCTATGCTTGTCATTTATAAGTAAAGCTTTAATATTAGGTGAAGATTTGAAAAATACACGGAAAACCAAATTTTTCGCTACACTTTTGATTTTGTTTCCAATACCGTAAAAATACGGTATCGTAATGGTCGGATAAAAGGATTCATTGTTTTTGCAGTCTGATTGATTCTTTCTTTCCGTTCTGTAAACTCCCTTCTAATTGCTGATTCAACCAAGTTTTTTGGATAGCCATTATGATGTAAGATCTTCCTTATGTGCTTTATTTCTCCCATCAAATATTACTCATCACATAAATTTATAGCTCTTTTCACCATACCATTCGTAATGCCTGTGAAAACTGATCTCGGCTGGTGGGAGGCTGGCGTATGCACTTGCAGCAGGATTAGTTCTCATTTCTCCCTTGAAATTTACGGTCTGATTATCCTTTGTTTTATTATTATTATTCTTATTAGTTCGCTGCTTTTGCTGTTGTTTACAATATTGGTGCCTAATATGTAGGATCATAGATTGCACATAGTCGAAACTCCCATTCGGGAAATTAACGCATTTCGTTTTAGTAGTATCCTGGGTAGCCTCCCCGGCTTTGGCTGGCTTCTTCTCGGTGGTCATATATGTGATAATCAGATACACGGTATTTACGAGGGTAAGTGGCATTTTTACTCGGTAACGGTGAAAAGCCGAAGAAGAGCTTCCAGGAGGATCCCTTCACGTCCAGTCTTCGCATGCTTCCGGTGTTCTATTTCATCACTCTGTTGGTGAATCTATTTTCGGTGCTGTATGGAGGCTCCAAGTGTAAGAGCACCGTTCAACACCGTTTTGTGCTTTTACTTTGAACGTCGCGTTACGTGTTCGCTCAATTTCAGACCTCAAGCTGGATACTCTTAGCTGGTGGCATTGCTTGTTGATCAGTTTTGGACTGAGCACGACCATAAGTCTTGCAATGCAATTCTATGGCGTTCGGGCGATCAGTCGTCGCATACGAAGTCAGTTTTGAGCTTTTGCTGCCTCCTGTTCAGCTTGTTTGCAATTCGAACCGCATGTTGCTGCAGGGAAACATGAGAAAACAGGCAAACAATTGGATTGCAGCAATGCCCGCTTCTGCAAGACCCCCGCCACTGCTGCACTTTTCTCCGGCGTCAGTGAAACATCCGTAAATTGTTTTTTATGAAAGAATATTTCGTCCTTGCTGACCTAAGACGGGTCCGCTGTTTTCAGGACCGTGCCAGCGAAGCCCAGTTGACCATGAATGTTATTGGACCTACGAACTCGTCTGGTGGGTTTGCCGTCTGTCACTCTTTTAAAATCAGTTCATTCGTTTCGTTGAAAGTAATGGCTGATCAGATTTCGTTGCGATTTGTTTCGGGAACTGGGAACGACTTGTCTCCCATTACTGTCGTTTAGTAGGACCGTAAATCCCAGAATCTAACCGCCGACCTTCTCGTTTCGTCCACCACTTCCGATTTACCGCGGGGACAAGCTCCCATAGGCGCGCTAATTGCGTGCTCGCAAAACTGTTCAGCATTCCCTTTTGTTTTAGAAGAAGAGAGCCGCGGCGAAAAAACCGACGCTCCCGTAGCTAAGATGTCTGAAGAGGAAGCGACCAGCGGATTCAACGGGAACAATTGTCAGTCTACGTTGGATGCCGACCACAAACGATTACGGCTTTTTCGCAGCGGCAAGCGGGTAGGTGTTCACACGCTTTCCATTGTTCGATTTTAATTTGCATGGATTAAGTTTGCATTTTCCCACTTGCAGGTTGGAAGGAAATCATTTTCTATCTTTCAGTTGAACGGCCTCTGTCCCCGACCAGATATTTTCGCTTTCGTCATCTTGCCTAATAGTTAAACTTGCTTGGTACAGCTTGCCTGAATCGCTTTATGTTAAGTTTAACTGGAGTCGATGCCATTAACATTGTACTCCAGGAGTGAGTGAATGAATGACAAGTGCGTATACATTTATTGGCTTAAGCGGTATCGTAATGCAATGTTCAAAAGACTACACATTTCTAGTGAATACGTTTGTTAAAGAATTTCTGTAAGCGAATAAAGAAAGTCCAATTTCTGGCAGTCCAGCCCGTGATGAATGATCTTTCGCGTCAGTCACCGAAAACTACGCCTTAGTGTGAATTTTAAAAATGAGATTTGACCGAATGACTTGTTTATCTGAGGAATTTCGAAGTTGGCGTATGTTTGCACTTTTTAGTGGAAGACTTTAGTGCATTAAGGCTAAGCTATGCAAAATGGCTGAATGAAAACATTGTATGTATCTGTTAACATTATGGTAAGATTTAGTATTGTTAATGATTGAATTCTGTAACTGGTTGGGGTATAGTTTGTCAAAATTTGGATGGCCAAAATTTCCGTTGGTCTTCCGTTCACTTTGCCTGCAACAGAATAAGGCAGCCTCGATAGCCAACCATTCACTGATTATGTTGCTTCTTATGTTATTACGAGCGAAGTGGACGAAATGCTAACGCAAATGTCAGGCGTTCAAAATCTGAACAAGGTTTAGCTTTGTCACTAAATACAGCATGCCTATTTTCCGAAGATTTCAACTTGGTGCGCGCTTTGTTCCGCTTACAGAGTAAAGTAAAAGGAAGCAGACGCACCGTAGGAATAGCGGAAATTGTGTAACACAGTTTAGCCATCGTTAGCTAACCTCAGGTGAGCATAATACTGCCATACGCATCTGTCATTGCGTAATAGTACCTCACTATTTTTTAAAGTTTCCTTTGTGTTTTGTTGTCTCTGCGATGACGATCTTGTCTTGTGTCTTTGCCAGTTGGTTCAGTGTTGTCAAGTGAAACTGTTACGTAACTTTCTGAACGTGCTCGTTCCATCATCGCCATACGCTGCGTCTTATTCGTAGGGAACCGCTTGACTGGCGTTGAACTAGGAGATTGTCCTTAACGTGAAATATGAGCCTAACGGTAGTTGTGCAAATTGATCGTGCAAGTTTTGCGTATTGCAGGACCGTCTTCCTCTTGCGGAAGAACCAATGGCGCAGGACGTGTTCAACTACCTCCAGATTCTTTCGGCCTGCTTCCTGAGCTTCAGTCACGGCTCCAATGATACCGCGTATGTTTTTTCCTTTGCGCCTTAAGCAGCTCCTTGAAAAGCAAGGTTTGCCGCATATGGTCGGCTCTTAGCCTTTTGTGTGAAAGTTGTAGTTTTATAGTTTTGCAGGTTCGTTTGTTTTAAAGCTAAGCTCTTCAGAAATGCCGTGGGACCGCTTGTCGCCATCTGGTGTACAATGAGCGAAGGTCGCGCCAACGCGGATATGACAAAGAGTGGCGCCCTCGAGTACCTTATTCTGTTCGGCGCCGGAAGCATGATAATGGGTCTTTGGATACTGGGTCACAAGGTTATAACTACAATTGGCACGAAGCTCACCGAAGTGACGTCTCCGAGGTAGGAGCTTCGGAAAGCAGCGTTACAAAATGCCATGCTTATTTGCGCGTTGCACTTCAGCGGGTTTTCAATGGAATTAGGAACCGCGTTCACTGTTCTGGTTGCCAGCAAACTGGGCATCCCAATAAGCACAACCCATTGCGCAGTAGGCGCCGTCGTGTGCGTCGGTTGGATGCGCACCTCGGGCGGCGGCGTGTCGTGGAAAACTTTTCGCAACATCGCCATTGCCTGGTTGATCACCCTGCCGGTGTCCGGTTCAATTGCTGCGTTTGCATCGTGGCTGCTGATCAGCAATATCCGTTGAGAATCCGCCTTGCAGTATTTACGCGTTTTCCTTTTGCCCTTTCAATTAACCAGAAGGCTTTGTTGACAAAACGTGTGCCAAAGGAATAGCTCGATTTTCGTTGTTTACATTTTTGTTCCCAAGAAGGGCATAGCTAATCGCCGCTTTCCCGGCCCTTTGCTCTGGTCAGTGAACTGCACTTGTTTTTCCTTGGCCACTTCGCTCGCGCAGGATGCCTTCTTCAATAATTTAGGTCTTTTATCCATCCAGCTGCTTTGTTTACGAAATTACTGCGCCGCGATAAGTTGCTCATTCTAATTTTTCTCGGCTGATGTCTGCAGTAATTTTCTATGTGGGCTACTTTGGCTGCGTGCATTACCAGTGCTGTTTATAAACATTTTCTACTGCGCTCATGAAACTGATGCGCGAAACAGTTTAGCGCTATGCAAATTTCGTGGGAAGACAGTTGAGCGAACAGGTTGTTTAGGTTAAGTGCACGTTAGTTTTCGGTACGCTGTTGTCAACAGTATGAGTCAGGCGGTGTCGGTGGCATCCGTTGGTGCAATGCGGAAGATAACCATATTGCTGTAAATGTGTAGCTCAGCCAATGATCGCCAAAGCGTGCAGGCTGTTGGTCGGATGAACTTCGTGTGGCGGATTAGCGATTTCGTTTATTAAAGCAGCGTTTCTGAGTCACGTGCGATCAAGCGAGCGAGAATTATAGACAAATTCCGCAGACGAAATTTGTTTTGCATTCCTTCATAAAAGAAAGGAGTGAACGCATGATGCGGAAATGAGAACTGAGCAGAGAGCGGATGTGTCCGAACCTGAGCATCATCTGTTGTCTGCAGGTAAAGGGAATTGTTACACAATTGGCAGTTCGGCATTCAACTTTTCCTACTATTGCAGTTGTGCCTCTTTGCCATGGTAGTTTTCCATAAGTAAAGGAACGCAAACATCGGTATTCCTCGGTGCGTGCAAGTATCGCGGAAATTTACTGATTATTAAGTGTTTAACCATTTAAAATATGTTTATCGAAGTAATTGAAAATAGGATTTCCAGGGACGGGGTAAAACGTCACAGTTTTTTCTCCGGTGAAAACACGGCAATCCCCGTTTTTCTTTTATTGTGCAATAAATACTGCGAAGCTTTCGGAAGTTGCCTGTTGAAACGTGTTTATCGAAAAAACACTTGCAGTCACGACGTTGTGAGTAGATGTTGGCTAATGTAGGTGTGTGTACTTTCTGCAGCGCGCCACGGTTCTGCCAATGCTGCATCGATGTTGCCTAAAGAACAATTTAGGTGGGCAATTATGCTGGAAAGAGAGGATTGAATTTTGTTTGGAATCATATCTTGAAAATTGCAAATGCGCGGACGTTTCATTTATTAATATTTCGACGACATGAATCTTGCGGCATTATGTATTGTTTTTATGAGCTAGCGTGTTAGTATTATCAGAAAGAGCAATGCGCAAGTCATCCAAAAAAACGTATCCGGTTGGCTTAGCACATTATTAAAATAATCGCTAAACGTAGTCTCTGCCGGCTCTTCATTTTCATCGCCCTGTTTCTTATTAGCACCGGTTTGTAAAGCAGGATCATTTTCTATCTGCCTGAGGTGTTCCAACTCCTTGGCAATTTGTTCCTCCGTCGATTGCTGCGCTCCATTCTCAGCGATTGGCTTTCCCATTTGGCCGTCGGGCGTTAATGATTCTTCGTCTTTTTGCGCTTCCTTTCCTTTAAGGCTCTTCGACTTTTTGCTGTCGCCAAACTTGGCAAGAAGGTGCGATGAGAGTTTCTTGACTTGTGTACTGTCGTCCAAGGGGCTCGGCTGCTCGTTGTTGTCACTCTTGAAGCGTATTGGAAGCTTCACGTAGGCGGGCTCTGTGGCGTCTTCCAAATGCTCGAGCACGGCCTCGTCGGCAGCTTCCTTCTGATCAATTGTCAAGGCGAACAAGGACAAGTAGTGCTTTTCGTTAAAAGTTTTGTTTGTATACCTGTACAACAGTACACGAATGAGGACGCTTTCGTTTGATTCCATCACTCCAGTAGTTGGTTTGATCGTGTAGTTGTCTGGATGGCTTGATTTGACCTTGTATCCAACGCGATAAGGCGACCAATTCTTCAGCGTTACGTACTTTAGTCTCTGATGAAAGTACGTGCCCGTTATGATCAATTCCTCTGGGTAAACTTGTATAATGTTACGATCTAAAATTGTACGACTCCGTCATTCGACTGTTCGCCTACTCCGTGGACGGTTTTCACCTTCAGTTTCCTTCTCCTTTTCCTTTCCCATGCTGGCATGTCGTAACCTCGGTGCAGCAAACTGCAGTGCGGAGCCGCCGCGATTGCGATTTGCCTTCAGATTGTGCACAGCTTAACAGTAAGTTAGTGGTTGATTGCTTATGCCTTCATGCTTGTTTTAAACAGGGCATTTTAAAGTTTCCTTTTCAACGCCTTACTTTAGTCACTTTTGCTAGTGAGCGATGCGTAAATGTGGTATGTATTATTAACGTGGAAAAAGAAACAGGAAAGGTGGTGCATAAGTCCCACAAGGCATTCTTTGTGAATGCTTGAATTTAGCTTTCTCACTGCTGCTCTTTTATTGAATATCCTGTTCAAAGTGTAGCATGTGCGTATTATAAGTGTAGAATTATTG
Organism: Trichuris muris; assembly: GCA_000612645.2. Lineage (NCBI taxonomy): Eukaryota > Metazoa > Nematoda > Enoplea > Trichinellida > Trichuridae > Trichuris > Trichuris muris. The sequence continues at coordinate 24,781,083 of CBXJ02000282.1, read as the reverse complement.
CGGCTGCCTACAGGACACCATAAAGTGCATAAAACACGTAGATGTCATTGCTTATATTTTCCAGTAGTCACGTAATACAATAGCAGAAATTGTTTTAAAAAACCACGTGCAGCCGTCAAAAGTAGTAAAAAATTTTTCAAGAAGATGAGCTCGTGATCACGCCAGCACTGTGAGGCTTAAAGCGGAAAGTCGACTAAGAATTCCGCTATCATTGAACTCAAGCTGAGCAGATTAAAGGGTCTATACTTGCATATTTCCCTAGCGTTAGGCAACGAGTCCGTTATCCAAATATCGTCAAAAAGAAACACGCCATCCTTCGACGGCAGGAATTTTCTCCAACTGTCATTTGGAAATACTGCATGCGTTACGAAGGAGCTCAGTCTTGCAGCTCCGCTTTCCTTGAGTACCTGAAAGCAAATAGGGTATGTGAAGAATTGGAAAAGCAGTATACGCTATGTGAAGAATGTAAAGTCGTACCTTCCCGGCTTCCAGCAGGGTGCCCCCGCTTTGAACAAGGTCGTCAACGATCACTACATGCTTATCCTTTGGGTTACCTTTAACAGCAAACGAAAAGCTCTAGAACTGACTGGATGAAATACTACGGATTAGCTTAGATGCAAGGTTTCAGTGGTAAATGCAGCACTTCAGTTGCGCATGCCATTGGACCAAAGCGCGCAAATTAGGGCGCGCGGCTGTCATACCGGCTTACCTTCCTTAATTTTCACTTGTCGAGAATCGCCATCGCGAATTTTGGTGCAGACAATTGTTTCCCTGCCTACAGGCACCATTTTGCCGAAACGCTTTTCGGCTCCGGCGTCCGGGAAGGCGATCACTGATTCGGCATCCTTCTCGAAGATGAGCTCCATAAAGTAGGGTACCGCCGAAAGTAGTCTGAAAAGAAGAGCGCATTCCGCGCGCCCTTTTCAAAAGTGCACTACAACGTTGACCCTCCTACCGGCGTGGGGCAACGATGCTCACCTTGGAACGAGGTTGGAAGTGAAGTAGAAGCGCTCCTGCAGGCTGTGGATGTCGAATATTGCAAGGTAGCACGGCCCACTTGCGGTCAACGGTATTTGAGATAGCATCACCGCCAATGACTGAAACGGATGCGTTGTTAGAAAGCAACCTCTGATAAGCCACTTCCAACGGGTCGAAGTTGTCGCGCATCGTGGCGTTACGCAGGTTGGGTGCTCTTACTTTGGCAGTAGCTATCTGACCTTCTACATCTATCCGTTCCATTGTACCAGTTGGGAAGTAAGGCAGTAAGACGGTTAGCGAACGGACAGCGTACATAGGCAACTGGTAGAGTAGACTGAGCTGTTCGAAGATTACGGAAATGGAGTGGAAGGACGCCAAGAAGATCACTGAAGAGCTTTGTGTCAGTGAGGCAAAATCCCGTGAAGCATTCGTACCATCTTTTCCTGCGAGCTCGTTTACATTTTGAATGAAGAGATTTGGAAATCCGTCGGCGAAGTGATCCCACGAGACTATCTCGTGAAAATCCACTGTCCCTGCCTGCAAATGACGACGAATGGATAACTATTTTTACAAGTCGTTCTAGTTACCAAGTTAATCACCGCTTTGACGATGCATTTGTACTTGGAAGCGATTTCACGGGCTAGAGTTGCCTGGCTTGCGTGAGCAATGATGTACAAATGGGATCGCTGCATGGCCTCCTGAAGGGTTTGGTTCACTTTCACATAGCGCAAGAGAGCGTAAAATGTTTTGCAAGAAAAACATTGTCCTTCACGTTTAAACGCTTGTTGACGCCTAGTGCTGCGGTTTCTCGATATAGGAATTAGGCCAGACTGAAGTGAAAGGAATCATGTGTAATATTTCCAGACAAAAAAACGGATATTTGCCCATCACTTAAGCATATTGCTTACTGTCAGAACGGAAAAGCAAAACTGTCAACAACCGTTTCGAAAGCTCACTCCTACGTACGTATTAATCCTTAACACTGATTTGGCCAACAGCAGCGTGAATGTAATCAACGCGGAGGTCAGCTAACTTCTGTAATGAGTCGCTAAAATAGAGTTCAGGTTGCAATTGCATAAATCTGACCGAATGTGTAGCAAAGGGCAACTCTCGAGTCAACAGCCATTACGGCGGTGCGCCACGAAGCTGCCGTGCCCTCGTTGAATTTGCGATTAAAGAAACTTTCAGTAGTTTACGTGCAGGCTAACATCAACGCATTCAATTGCTCATTGTTCGCCGTCATTGGTTTCTTCTGTGAAACGCCTTATTTCTACCATGCACCTCGGTGAATGTATAGTGAGGCGGAAGTAAGCCCCATCAATTAATAGATGAGTAATTCATTGCGGACAAAGTAATACTGATTATACTAAATGTGCAGATATTAGTTTCAAAGCTCTCCATTGCTTGTTGTCTTTGTTGATTTGAAACAATGAAACTCATTCAACCAGCTAAGTAAAATTTCTTCCCTCCAGTACTTGTCTTTCCTAGTAAGGTGCCCACTCGACAGGACACGTTGAAGGTCGGAGCGAAAAGAAACGAAACTTCGTCATTCCATCACAAAAAACCTCTAGCATTGTTTGAACTTAGTTTAATCCCTTGTGGCTGGCTTAATTTGAGCATACTTTAGTGGCAGACGTTTTTTGAAAGCTTAGCACTATCGTCAATGCTTCACGATCAACAGATCCGTGTGAATAAAGGAAATTTTACACACAAAAGCTTTCTTTCAATCTTTAACTTATGCTGTAATTTAGTTGTAATGCGTTCGATTGTAAAGACTTTCTTCCATCGAATCCTCGTTATCCGTTACTTCAAAATGAGCATAACGCAAGGGCGAGAATGCACTTACCATTGTAGTTACTCTTCTTTTACCTGTGGAATCTGTCTGAAGGATAGCCAATCCGTAGGTTGTGAACAGTTGGGAGTTTTGAATTGAATTTGCCTCTGAACTTTTCTATGGTTTCATGTTTCAGTCTCTCCTACGCCTTCGTGCTTGGCTATTTGTTCTCTAGCTATCAGCAGATTGTTGGCACGCATCATTTAGTGGCTACGTGACACTGGTGCAAGTTGCTGCAGGAGCATTTGGTGTAAGCTACTCAGTTAGAAAAATTGTAGAACTAGTCTCCTGTTACACGAGAGAATAAGCTCCCAACTGAAATGTTGCGCGATGTACGCTATTCTTTTTTCGTTAGCCACTATTTTTCCTCAGTCACATGCTACTTAATACCTGCCGTACCAATGTTTAAGTAAAGAAACTGCGCTCGTGGACCGTTTCGGTGGATAACGTTTTTGGCATGGAAACGTAGGCTTAATGGCGGCCTAATGAAGAATTGCAGCTTTCAGGAAGGGTCATGAGAAATGTTCGAAACAAGAAAGAACACAGTGTCAATAAGCGGCTGCCCGAATGCTTGCGCCTGGGCAACAATGCCATGGAAGCATCGTCTTCGGCGGAATTCATATGAACCGACTATACCGTTTGGCTTCCGCTTTTGAAAATGTGAAACCGGGTATTCCAATGGTTGGCAGTTCTTGGCAATATTCGTTATCCAATACTGGTAGAAATTTTTCGGCTTTGACGCTTCTCGTGTTTTCTCACTGCCAATTGAACAACTTAGGAGCCTATGACAATTTAGCTTCCTCGAAAAAGGTAACACATTTTCTAGAGCTCTTGAATTTCATTTCTTCCAGAGACATCTACTTTGTCGACGCAACTATTAGTATTAACGATGATTAACTTAGGCTCGTTTATTAGTTGAAACATGGATTATGGCATACGGCTAGGAAACAGCAGCGATGAAATGAAGGGTAGAAAAAAGTTTTGTGCTCATGCTGGATAGTACCAATTTAGCAAGGTTCCGTAATCTTCAGTCGACGTTACTTCTGACAGGCGAAGAAAGAATAAAAGTTGGGGCAGTCTACCTACACTGCCCAGTGCGCAATGAGAAAAACGTACCTTACAAACCTCCCGTTTGCTTTCGAGTACGGTGATTGCTTTTCTTCAGTGTTTACTATCTCGAGAGGCTTCGAGGCCACGAGCACTACGAAAAGGTTTGCATGATGAGTCATAGAACCGCTAAACGTTACAGCAAACATGTGTTGAGGTGAAAGACCTGCTGAACAGCATCAGTGCAATTCAAGCATCATTAATGGGCGTGCTGTTGTTCATTCGGCCGTGTAGTTGTTTCTTTATTTTATTTACTAATGTCACAAACGCAGTCCAAAGGTAACCCTCGCAGATTCGTTAGCACCTAGCAATGATGATGGCAGTCGACCAAAGGAACTGACTGTAAATCCAACGTAAGATTTAAAGAATTTCTTTTTAATTGGACGTTCCCGTGTGCAGCATTGGAACTATAGTTTCGAATTGCTACTCTGCTATTCTTTAGCGGTCTTCGTAAAAACTGCGCCTCGGAGTCTCGTTGTAGCTGGTTGCTGTGCCGCGGAGTGCAGAACTTAGGACTTCGCACTGCAGGCGCCGCATTTTTGAAGTAACGGTATTTCCAAAGGACGAAATTTGTAATGTACATCTCAGTAGGCCAAATCTGAAGATTTGTAGTCACTTAACCGGTCGTTTTAACGACGAGGACTCGCGCCCTGTCGGTTTGCTTCATTTCCATGATGAGGAAGCTGCAACTTATGTCCTGTCTTAATCCAAATATCCCATATCACTTCCGCTGTGACAAGGTCACCTACGTGCAGCGAAAGCATTCTCAAAATGAACACACCGTCCCTTTGCAAGAACCGGAGGGCAAATCGTTTCACATCGTCGTCATCATAGGCAGCGTCTAGTAAGCGCATGTATTTGTCAGTGAAGTAGACCAGTCTCCGGGGAGAAATGCACACCACCGTCCAATATATAAAATTTAAGCTAGTTGCAACTGCTATCATCAAGAACCACCACCATAGGAAAAGGAATGCCTTTTCGTTAAACATGTTAATCATTAGAACGCACTGTATGGTGTACCGGTGCAAATTGCCAATTGTTCTCACTTCGAAATCACACATGGTGACGCGAGGGAAATGGCCAGATTCTTCCCATTCGATTCCTTTTATGAGATCTTGAAGAATGGATATTCCCCAAAGTGCATGCTTTGGGTAAAGAAAAGTGTTAAGCAGAAAGAACTGACCCACGGCGTTGCTCAAATATAGCAGCTTCACTATAAGGTAAAGAAGCGTTACATAGAAGCCGCGCGCTTTCATGAATGCCACTGGAAAAAATATGGCAAATCGGTCGTATCGCCCAGTTTTCCCTAACGCTCTTTGAATTGCAACGGACTCTCGTATGTGTTTCGAGATGGTATCAACAATTTGACTCCGTTCACTGCGATTCAAGCTCCATTGAGTAGAAGCCAGCGAGATTATTCCAGCCAGCCGAATGCCTAGAAAAATGCTAAGAACAGGTACAAATGCAAAGCTGATGGCGAAGGCGGAGCAGTACGCTGTTATTATTAATAAAACTTTAAGGATGGATTTTAAGGGGATCTTCTTCAATATGCCAGCTGAAACGTGATTATGCAAAGAAAATCTTCGTGAAAAGCGCTAGACATCCGGAAGTACATAACCACGACGTGTCTTTGACATGGAGATAACGGCGTTTGACAGTATGAAGTTAAAATTTTAAAATATGGTAAGTACAAGTAAATTCTTTCAAAGCTTCGTAAATATGCACCACAACAGAAGCTTCTTACCTGACTGCCAATTAAAAAGACGCCACACAATACAAGGAAAGTAAAAAAGAGATGCTTCTACGGCCAGCATGAATGGAACCCATTGGTAGTACCCGATTTGCATATCTTTTCGATTTTCAAGCTCATCCGGTATGCTCTCAGTTGTATGAATCCAGTAGGTGTTCTGCACGAAGCAGTAATTTTCAGCATACTGTTCCCAAGCTCCGGTAAACTGCGCAGGCACCCAACATTGTATTGGCTGACCAACGTATTGCTTAGCGCTTATTGTCACAGACAATATGAGCAAAATGAGGCAAGTGTAGTAATAGTTAAGTCTATCAATGCCATCGTCGTCAGATCGAGCTTTCAGCGTTCGTACAAAGGAACCGATTACGTTCATGTTTCCCAGCGCCAGTAAGAAGTAAGTTGACCACTTTTCTAATCGTAGCTTCCTCAAGAAGATTATGCATTTGAAACTAGTTATTCGAAAACCCACTGCTGCTATTCAAACAAACGAAGTTCGCAATGATCGTTTCTGATGGGACGGGTGAACTGTTGGAGAGACAAACTTGCAAAGGCTGGCAGTGGACTGCAACTAATGCTGGCAGAGAAGAAAAATAGCCAAGTGGATTTTCTTTAGTTCAGGAGCATTAACTTAAGTCGCTCTTACAAATATTTTATTGATAAGCTCATTGAAAAGGATGTAGAAATGATAAAATTTCATTTATTGTCTCTCAACATTTAACCAGCAAATAGCCTATGCACACCTGCTATGCCTGTAGTACTACAACTTACGTTGGCTTGAACACTACATATGCTCATTTCCTAATGATTCGAGCAAGACAAGTGAAATCCAGAAATCTGAATGTGGTGATTAAGCCACAAATCATTCAGCACTCGTCGATGTGGAATTTTTCCTCAGTAGGCGAATTTGAAATGGTTAGAAGCACATTGTGAGACTTGCGGATGACTAATCAGCAGTTTTATATGCAATATTTTGTTCAAACGGCATTTTTAAAAAATTCACCACTTATTGGAAAAATAAGAATTGCTTTAGACCTCTCTTGCTTCAATTGCTGCCATGAAATACTGGTTAATTGAATGCTAAGATATTAAACTTTCAACGTCGAAGCATACATAAATGTCAATAAAGCATTTATGAACGGGTGCTCTGCCGTCCTATGACATAATGAAACCGAAACCCGTAAGAAATCCGTTATTCAACATCGAAGCACATCAAAGCACTACGTTGACCTGCAGTTGGTTATCTATTGTTTAACGCTTGGTGGCGATTGACTACGGGGCGGCAGAATTATTATATTAGCGCAAATTCGGTTTTCATCTCATCTGATCTATTGGACTGCTATTCAGGAGGTGAATGCTTAGTATGTAAATCGCTGTATCCCCATCAAACATTCTGCGTAATGAAATTAAGTGCCTTCAGGTGACGTTACACTGATGAGCTTAATTAATTGATAAATTCAACCATGTAATATTTGATCTCTTGTGTATTGTTACACTGACAACGGTGCTGGTTAGATCAGCAAGCGGTATGATATAAGTGACTAAGTCTGAATGAAGCAATAATATCACTATCGCTGATATAATCAAGTGATGCTGGACATTAGGTACCAATCATATGGCGACAGCTGATGATATTATTCTTTCTTATGTGTGACGGGAGTGAATTCAAACATTCAAAATGTTGCTGAAAATTAGGCGTTTTGTCACAGCGTATTTTAACATGATTTGATGTCACGACTGCAATGTGAGTTTGTACAGTAGTAATAGTAATGTCACTGAGAGGCGACCTACCAAGCCCAGTTAAAGCGACGCGTTGCGTCATTTCACCTTAGGAGAGGCAGTAGTAAAGTGGCGTGGTGATGCCGTTCTTCCTGTGTACCTGCGTATCACCTTGGGGAACGTTTGTTTCCTGTATTTGCCCAGTTTGCTTGCTCACACATGTCTGCCTAATAAACGTATGCTACCCAGCATTAGCACAAGAGAAAGCATTTTTGATTAACCAAAATTCAGGTACGTATAGTGAATTGCTTATGCATGGGTTTTGTTACCTAGCGGCCTGTTCAGTGTCTGATAACCAACTGTAACAGCCAGGATTTATGGCCCCAGCGCATCTCCTTCAATGCACCTATTGTGATGGAACGCGCTTGACTCCCTCTGTCCAACTGCTGTCACGCTTGTTTTTCTGCCGCGATGATTCTCTTCCTTTTTTCGCTGACTGCTTGCCAACTCATACTGTCTGCTTAGATCTACCTTTTGTATCTATTCATATGATGCGTAGTTTGTGTGTATGCTAAACTGAGTTCATAAGCGATCCTCTGAAATTCATTTTCCGTCTCATTACAGCCCGCTAGGCATTCTTTCCATTATCCAAGCTTGACCGGAAGCATAAGCATTATGATAACATTTAGGTAAGGGCAGAAAGCGATGCGTATAGCGGAAAGCACGTTGATGAAGGACGCTTTTCAGTGGACGGTCATGGAATTGTTTGACGGCAGGTGTCTTGGCACTAGTGTGTACTTAGTTGTTTTGTATTCATCTTGCACAATCTTCTAATTCGGCAACGCAGTTGAGTCCTGTTTTTTGTAAAAGGTCTTTTATTTTCATCTCATAGCAAAGCTTTCAGAAGTTTCCTCTTCCGTTATCAGTGCTAAGTTACCTGTCAACCGCCCAGTCAGTCGACAATCCTGCATACTCCTCCGCTTGACCATCTGAGCAAGCGACATCAGCTATCAGGTCATTCCTGGACCCGTCAAGCGTCTGTCGCGCACCCAATTAGTCACGCAGAGTAGCGAACGTCCCAACTAACCGACCAACCGAAACAGTGATACAACGTAATTCCCCAGCAACAGCGTAGAAGATTTCATCTTGCACGTTGAGAGTAGGGATCAGAACTCCTTGCATAGAAAGAATTTGAGTGTGCCAGTGTTTTGTGATAATGCGACTTCAGATGAACGCTGTACGAATGAGTAGAGGCGTGATAAGATGAGTTGAGGGTTGAATCATGACAAGGGGCCGAAGGTCAGAGAATGAAAGTTAATATGACTAACAGGTGAAACAAAGTGGTGCAGGCCTCTGATTCTCAGAGACTTGCAGTATCACTACTGATGAGTTTATGGATATACGGCTTCTGCAAATGGGATGTTCTGCTTAGGTTGAGAACAACTGCGTGCAGAAATGTTATAATGGTGCGCAGCAGGTAAGTTCAGACGTGTCGTTGGAAATAGTCCAGAACGGGCGCTACAAAGAAGTCCCTGTTCATTGTGGAGCATGGTTTGAAGGTTCGAGTGATTAGATGTGCTTATGTTCAGGTCATTGGTATTGATTCTTAAGGATGAGAATAACGTCCAGAACGGTGGTGTTCTTCCTGTATACCTGGAGCAAGGACTATATGGCGTGCAACTTCTGTGAAGTTGAACATGGCATAATTACGCATATCATGGAATATTGGCCACTGGAACAAGATAATGCAGTGTCTTAAGCTTGCCATTCTTATGTGATTCTGGAGAGCTGAGATGTGGGACGTTTCGCATGTGCACGTACGACAAGTAGCATGAAAAGTAATGGAGTAGGTTGGAAAGCAGTCACTGAAAACGTGGTGAGAATCTTCTCTGCAGAAAGAGAAGCATGACAGCACTTAGACGTGGAACTTAAGCGCATACCGTCACAATGGGCGCATTGAATGAACAAGCGCAACGGCTACTGAGCTTCACTGCTACAGTAAGTTCTTGACTGAGGACGTGACACTGGATAACCAGATCACATCTTCCATTAATTAAATGGACCTGCACATTCTTTTGGAGATTAATTTGTTTAAAGCAATCTGCATTCAGCGACCCGATAGGGAATCAAGCAGTTTAAATTCCTTTACAATCAGAATTGACGGTACAGAAAATTTCTTATTTGCTTTCATTCAAGTGCTTACAGGCGTCTTCTCCACCACAAATATGTATGCTCAAAATTTGGACGAAATGATAGATCTGAAGAAGTTGCTGAACAGTGACACAATGGCTGGGCGCTTCGAAATTGAACACCAAATAGACAGCGGGATCTATGGCCTAAAATATCAAGTGAAAGATGAACTAAGTTCAAAGAGATATGCAATGAAGGTACACTTGCCATTTATCCCCGGTAGCATCGTGAAAGGCTTTTGCTTATTTGAGCAAGCTATTCATGAGCACTTCACCAATTAATATTCTTACAGTTCGCTTAGCAAAAAACTTTTATTGCCATTTCTTAAGGTTGAACTGCCTCATCAAAGACGACACCGCCTGCAAAAGGAGGCGTTTATTTTGAAGCGCCTCGCTGACTGCCCCCATACATCCGCTTACATTGGCCACGGAAGTTATCTCACAATAGATTATTTGGTTCTCTCCATGGTCGGTCCAGACTTGGCAAAACTTCGGGAGAACTCAATGAACAATAAATTTCCACTTGGTCTCGTACTGCGCATCGGAATACAATGCACCGAAGCGCTTCGTGAAGTACACAACGGTGGATTTGTCCTCAGAGACGTGAGGCCAGAAAATTTCGCACTAGGATATGACGGGACTAAAGAGGTATTGAAAATAGTTGACTTCGGAGCTGCTCTGCAGTTCCGTATCTGCAACCACATCATGACGCCAGAAAAGAACGCCGGCTTTTATGGCTCTCGACTGCATGCATCATTTAATGCGCATAAAGGTCGAGAGCTGGGTGCTCATGATGACATGATTAGCCTATTCTACATGATGAGTGAATTGTATAATGGCAACCTGCCATGGTCAGACGAACAAGATTTCCAGCGTATAGGAGATATGAAGCGGACAATGAAAGCGAGCTGTATTTTCAAAAACATGCCAAGTATTACGAGGGAGATTTACAGGATGGTAAAGCATCTAAAATATGGTCAGCCATTTAGCCATAACAAAATTATTGACCAACTCAAGGAGGCCGCAGACCTCATTCATGCTCCTGAAGAACTGCAGTTTGATGAACCGGATATTCTGAGGTTGGCAAGTGCCTCAGCGCCAGCTAGTCCTTTGAAAGGAGCTAGCATGGCTCGCAGAAACAGAAACAAGTCCGTATAAAATAATCTCTTGCTCATATATACTTATGTGATCTTACTAGGTCAGACTACATAAGTATATAATTCTACGTAAAACTTATTTGTGTAAACAATAACCTACTCGATTGAAGAAATAAAATGTGGTAACCTCATACGCCTTGTTTTGCCTTGTCTTCAGTTGATGCAAGCGCAGCGCTTAATTGAATCAACAATTGCTTCCTAGTTTTGATGAGCAACAGACAAGAAGCAGATAGTTTTAGTGGCATTAAACTGACCTGCTTGGAGGGCGTCACTAAAGACTACCTACATCATCGAGTTCATGTCGACACATTCAGTAAACAACAAATTGTATGCTAATAAATGCAGTCATTACCGAAATTACTGACTGAACTGAAGACCTTTGACAGCCAACCTATACAATCGTTGCTTGAGACAAAAACATAGCGATAGCTGATCGAAATCAACATGCGTTATTGTTAAAAGCCTGCGAATGTTCAATTGTTAGTTAACGTTGTTTAAGACATTGATGGCTGTACAGCTGCTATGCAGCCGTCACATCGATTAATGAGGTTCTACCAAGAAATGCTTGCGCCTAAACACTTGTCCTTGGTTCCTTTATGATTTACCCAATTTTGTTTTTTAATGATGGAGAGCGTACTGCCAACAATGGCATATTCAACGATTTTTCATCTGTGCTTTTTAACAAAATGAACAGTAATTCATTTAATGTTTCAAGCTGGATTGGGAAGTGGTCGAACACATTAACACGATACCTGTAAATCAACATTCCACCGTATCATTGCATCAGTGAATTGTTCGTGAAATTTCACGAATTTTCAACCGGTTATTTAAGCAGGAACAGAAATTGCTAAGTCAATAATTATTTTTGCTGAAGACAGTTTGCGCTACACTGGTTAACTTTTATTGCTATTCTATGGCAGCAGGCTATCAGATGGGAAATTCCCACGAATGGTGGCTGCTAGGACTTCTTGTCTCTCCATGTTTCCACTTCTGTCCCAGTGGCCATTTGATGACCGTTGCAATTTACCATTACGGCAGGACGAACGTTTCACGACAGCAAAGAACCAAGAGAACTGTTGCGGGCAATCTACACTGGAGGGACCGGCTGCCGCGCACTGCCTCCAGCAAGATCAAGATAGTGCAGAAAACTATTGGCAGCCGACCCCCCTGCACGGATCGCGCCCACTCACCATAAGAGCACGGCGCTGGCTTGATCCCTGACAGGTGCAGTAGGGCAAGATCAAAGGACCGCCGCACCTGGCTCAAGGAGAGCAGCTGTCGTCGCAGCTGCCCCGTTCGCACAACCTTCGGCAAGTCTGGTCAGATTGGCAGGTGCAACCTGGTTGAAAAGGCTATATAAAGGCCATTGCCGGCGTCGTCCGGGATATATACGTTTTTCTCTCTCTCTCTCGACTGCTTTTCTGTAGCGATTACTAGCGTGTGTGTACTGGGCAATTCGAATAAAGGTTCGGTATGCGGGTGTGAAATCAGACACGAGTTGACGGATCGAAGCATACTAGCGCAGCGTGTGACTTCAAGCTATCGAGGCCCTTCTCATGGAACGGATTGTTGCACCGACGAACTGCGTTATGATCCCCGAGTTCGATGGGTCTTCCCTTTCGGCGGCAGAATGGCTACGGAAGGTTGAATCAACATGTCAGTTATGCGGAGTGACAGACATCGTTCGTGTGATCGGGGTGAAGCTGACCGGCGCAGCGTTCGACGTTTATGACCAGATGCCGGTTGAGGACCAGGGGAAGCTAGAGAAGGTTAAAGAGCGGCTACTTGCCGCCTTTGCTCCGGACCCGTTTATGGCCTTTCAAGAACTCAAAGCACGGAAGCTACGCGAGGGAGAAACGGCGGATGCCTTCTTAGCTGGACTTCGACGATTAGCGCAGCTAGCAGGCGGTATATCAGAGAAAGCTCTTGCAAGCGCATTCGTCGACGGGTTACCGGAGCAACTCCAGGAATCTATGCGCGCCGGAGCACGCATGGAAAGCCTCAGTCTGGACGAGTTGCTGACACGAGCTCGGTTAATGTTAGCAAGAGGACCATCCGGCCGCGGTGGGTTAAGCGACATGGTTGCAGCCGCAAGGAACTCGACTACCGTCGGACGGAACTCAGGTAACGACAGGCGTTGTTACGCTTGCGGTGGGATAAATCATTTTGCGAGGGAGTGTCCCACGCGGCGTAGGCAAGCTGAAAGACCACAGCGAAGCGGCGAGAGTCAGGCATGGCGACGAGGTCGCGTATCAGGCAGGCGCATAGCCAACAGGGACGAAGACCCCTGTTCGGGAAATGGGGACGGGGAGGAAGAATTTGCGCCAGCTTCCTCCCGTCGATGACTGAGGCGCTGCCAATCGTGTGGATGCGTGTAGATGGTATAGTTTGTCGCACTCTAGTTGATAGTGGGTGTACGCGGTGTATCATTTACTCTCCATACTGTAAACGATGGAGAAGACAACCCGTTAGCCTGAAGTCAATCAATGGTGGCGAACTACAGTGTGTAGGAATGGGGCGCGCCAGACTAAAACCATCTGGAGCGTCTGAGGTGGTAGTCGACGTACTCGTATGCGACCAAAGACCTCTGGGATTCGATCTCATCCTTGGTATGCAAGGCATACGACTCCTCGGAGGACTACTGCTAGATCCGGACGGTCGCGTTCGATTCAATCCGCCGGCCACGGAGATATGCGCGGCTATGGAGACGGGACTTCACGTCGAGGAAAAAGACTTTATTGTATCGTACGATTCTACCACGCGGTCGTGGACGACCGCATGGAAGTGGGCAAGCGGCGATGCCCCGGAAGTCCTGCATAATAGGATAGCGGAGTATCCGCCAGCTGCCTCTGTCAGGGCATCATATGACGAGGAGCTGGAAACATGGATACGGAATGGATGGCTGGTTCCGTATGATGAGCAGGAGCTCGGACCCGCCAGAGGACTAATACCACTCATGGCCGTGGTGCAACGCAGTAAGAAAAAAGTACGACCAGTACTCGATTTCCGAGAGCTAAATACCTACATCGACACGTACACAGCGAGAAGCGACGTGTGTGCTGAAAAGCTCCGGGAGTGGCGTCAACGCGGAGCGAATATAGCAATTTTGGATCTGAAAAAGGCATATTTGCAGGTGCGCGTCGAGAAATCGCTGTGGCCATATCAAACCGTTATGCTCCGCGGACGCAGATATTGTCTGACGCGGCTCGGGTTCGGCCTGAATGTCGCCCCGACTATTATGAAAGCTGTGGTGGATCGTGTGCTCTCGCTTGTTCCTAACATTAGTAAAGGCACATCAGCGTATCTCGACGACATTCTTGTTGACGAAACAGTTGTCAGTGCACACGCCGTGAAAAGGCATCTCGCCCAATATGGATTGGAGTGTAAATCCCCAGAAAAGGTATCAAATGGCGCTCGAGTTTTGGGATTGGCAGTTTGGGGTGAACGCAACACCCTGCAATGGGCGCGGAGTACCGAAGTCGGGGACCCTCCCAGAAGGTTGACTAAACGGTCCGTGTTTTCATACTGTGGTGAGCTAATCGGACATTACCCGGTGGGCAACTGGTTACGAGTAGCGACTGCGTTCGTTAAGAGAGAATCCAACCGCGCAGTATCTCGGTGGGACGAGCCAATTGGCGACATCCGGATACGGAATCATCTTGCGGAGATCGTCAGCAAACTAAAGAAAAGTGACCCCGTGCATGGACGGTGGGACGTCTCAAGCAAACGGGCCAAAATATGGGTGGACGCGAGTATGTTGGCCTTGGGCGTTGCATTAGAAGTAGATGGCTCCGTAATAGAAGACGGAGCGTGGCTACGGCCTGAAGAGGCACGCCATATCAATATGGCGGAGCTGGACGCCGTAATTAAGGGGCTTAACCTTGCGATCGCTTGGCGGATGAAGCAGATAGAGCTTATGACTGACTCCGCGACTGTGCACAGGTGGATAGAGGATGCGCTGTCTGGCCGGGCACGCCTGCGAACCAAAGCGACAAATGAGATGCTGATCCGGCGTCGACTAGAAACTGTATTAGCGCTCGTTAAAGAATACGACCTGGCAGTGACGATCACCTTAGTGCGATCGTCCGAAAACAAGGCCGACTGTCTAACCAGGGTGCCATCGCGGTGGCTATCCTCCGTGGAGCCCATCAAAGAAGAAGTGTGTGCGACGGCCGGAGATCCATCGGTCGACCAGCTGATTACAGAAGTGCACCACGCCTCGGGCCACCCGGGAGTGAGACGCACGCTGTACTTCTGCCGCCGCCGTGATCCGAGGATATCTAAGCGCGAAGTTAGTCGAGTTGTGGGCACCTGCGATGTCTGTCGATCGATAGACCCAGCTCCTGTCAAGTGGAGACATGGAGTTCTGGAGGTACCATCAATATGGCAACGAGTTGGTATTGACGTTGTACACTGCGGCAGCGAGATGTACCTGAGTCTAACTGACTGTGGACCCTCAAGGTTTTCTATATGGCGCCGCCTGGACCATCGCTCCTGCGCGGAGATCGCACTGCACTTAGAATCTATCTTTCTGGAGCGTGGCGCTCCAGATGAGCTGTTAGCCGACAATGATACCGCGTTTCGGAGCCGCGAAGTCGCCAGGCTAGCGGAAAAATGGGGAACACGTATCCGCTTTAGATGCGCCTATGTGCCAAGTGGCAACGGCATAGCGGAAAGGTGCCACCGTACAGTTAAGGTGATCGCCGCACGAACGGGATGCTCCATCCGGGAAGCGGTGTATCGATACAACCTTATGCCGCGAGATGACCATACCTCGGCTACTGCTCCCGCCAATGTCATCTACCGCTATACAGTGCGAGATAAGAATGAAGCGGTGACCAGTTCCAGCGAACAAAGTACTAACGGCCCCTATGTCGTTGGGGAACCTGTCTGGGTGAAATCGCGTGGTGGGAGATGTGATGATCGTTATGAGAGAGGAATGGTCACCGGACTTCTATCAGATCAGGCAGTAAGAGTGAATGGGGTCCCACGCCACGTCCGTGACATTCGTCGACGTGGCTCGGAAACGAACCCCCCAGCGAATCTGTCGTCTGATTCGCATAGCAGCAGCGTGCCTAGTGCTCACGTTACCGAGCCGGGCAAGAGATCCGAGATGATCATACTCGGTAATGCCGCACAGCCACGGCCTTCGGAGTCGCTCGACGCGGAGCAAAGCTTAGAGCAAGGCCAAGTGGCGACCCGTAGGTCAACTAGGAGAGGCCAGCGCCGGATGTGCCCGCTTCAGGAGTGCTGCGCACAAGAAAATTTAGTGGCAACCGAAGACAACGTAAGTATGAGAAGAATCGGTGATACAGAACTTGCACCGGCGAGGGACGAAGCGGCTATGGGTCACAGCGGAGACACACAAAACATGCTCATGCAAACGGCCAGAACGAGAGCGACGTCGGCTACTGCAGAGACCATGACCGAGGTTTGCGAAGAAGAAAAACGTTCAGCAAGCACGGCACTCCCAGATGCAGCAGTATCGATAGCGCAAGATCCGCCGGACGAACGACGTCCGAGACACAGGACGCGCTTCCAAAGGAGCAGTTCCCGCCAGCGTTAGTGATTTGAAGATCAGGGGGGAGTGTTGCGGGCAATCTACACTGGAGGGACCGGCTGCCGCGCACTGCCTCCAGCAAGATCAAGATAGTGCAGAAAACTATTGGCAGCCGACCCCCCTGCACGGATCGCGCCCACTCACCATAAGAGCACGGCGCTGGCTTGATCCCTGACAGGTGCAGTAGGGCAAGATCAAAGGACCGCCGCACCTGGCTCAAGGAGAGCAGCTGTCGTCGCAGCTGCCCCGTTCGCACAACCTTCGGCAAGTCTGGTCAGATTGGCAGGTGCAACCTGGTTGAAAAGGCTATATAAAGGCCATTGCCGGCGTCGTCCGGGATATATACGTTTTTCTCTCTCTCTCTCGACTGCTTTTCTGTAGCGATTACTAGCGTGTGTGTACTGGGCAATTCGAATAAAGGTTCGGTATGCGGGTGTGAAATCAGACACGAGTTGACGGATCGAAGCATACTAGCGCAGCGTGTGACTTCAAGAACATCAACGTAGAGTCGCCAAGCCTTGACAATGGAGCAGGAGGAACGATTTGCCATGTATGCCGAAGGAATAATCATCCACGACTGTTTACTCATCGCAACTGGTCGGACGAACAATAATGAAACGCGGTTGCCATGGGTATTCAAGAGCATCGATGCCCAACTTCTCGTACTGGAGCAGTAAAAGAATGGCCAAATGGATAAGTGACCTATTTTGCACACTGGTGCTACTATCCAGAACGAGTGAGTGTCTTCGCTTAGATCCCAAAACAGTTGCGTGGAGCATGGATTAGAAAATTTTGCATGCTGATATCATGTTATGACTTGCTGAACGTTTTTCGACACGGACATTTTCCCCGTTGTAAACTCTTTAGTTCATAAACAACCAAAGCGAAGCTTTCAGGTCGGGTTGGACTTGTCATCAGCGCAACTAAAATGAAAAATAACGAAAAAAGAAAAAGAGTCACGTGAGCCCGTGCCAAGCGAAGGAGTGCCTCCTCGAATACCAATTCGTGGTGCGGGCTCACATGACTCCTTTTCTTTTTTCGTTATTTTTCATTTTAGTTTCGCTGATGACAAGTCCAACCCGACCTGAAAGCTTCGCTTTCGTTGTTTCCGAATTAAAGCGTTTGCAACGGGGCAAAAGTCCGTGTCAAGAAACGTTCAGCAATGTTAAGTCGCCCCTGCAATCTTGTTATGACTTGCCATGATATTACTTGCGCAAGTGCACGTCATTCGTTTTGCCAAGCAAGCAAGACGTGCTGTCAGCTGTGAGGCCAACGGTATGTCGTCTCATTTGAATGTCCAGTCCGTCGTTATGGGATTTAAACTGTAGCATGAGATGCGCTTTAGATGTCATCCAGTTCTTGGGCTCTTCATGTGGGAAGAAGCATGAACACAATAGCGATAGGGGCGAAGTGCGTCAAATGATGGATTTGTTCTACAAAAGCACAATATCCTGAGAACATGAACATCGGCAGCTGATGCCGTCCTGAAGAGGGTTTGTGCAAACGCATTGTGCATCTTTGAACCCTTCTGAGGGTGACAAGTGGTATTCGCGGAATGCGGTCAAACAGAGCCAATTAATATTATTGGGATAACATTGGGCAACAGCCAATGATGTAGCAGCTCTAACTCGGGTTATCGGATGGACTGTCTCAGCTGAAATCGAGTAGCCCTGTAGCCCAATATTTTGTGGCATTTGGCCGTCGCAGTGGCTCATAGCCGCGATCACGATATCTCATGTTTGCGGTTACGACGAATGTGCTGAACTGGTGTCAACATTTTTGGTTGCCATGAAGTTGTCAGGACGAGATCATCCGTCGAAAATGGAATCAGCCGGTGCATTGAAGAACGCCATTAGATCCTTTGTCTTGATCGAACATTCCTTTCAATATTCGCACAATCGACAACCAAACATATTGTCTCGCGAGAGCCTTTTCCATCACTGAAAAATAAGTGATACCCTTTACCATTAATAGAGACCATGGTGTGGAGATCAGCTAGGTGTGGGCAGCCGTCAGCATAATCAGACTGATGGCTGCAAGTATGTACACTTTTCCCTCCACCCGCACTCGTCTGCCTTAGATATTCATACAAGCTGCGAAAATATATGAGGGCTTTCCCTAACGCTGAAGGCGGAACTGGTTTGTTCCTAAAGCTTCAGTAACCTTTGTACTGTTGGTTGAATTGTCGTTGTCTGTTCTTTTACTAATAAACTCGCCCATCTGCCAAATGTAAAGCTCGCTTATACGTAATTGCAGACATCGCGTACATAGACGAAACGGAAAGCCAACGTCTGTCGTTTTATCACGTCATTACCCGTTACGATGAACCCAATCTTCAAAATGACGAAAGTCCGATGGCATTCAGTGCGCCCGTATGAATGAAAAAAGCGGTTCACATGAATGGTATGATTAAAGCTTCCCCTCTTTTTATAAGTCAATTGTTAGTAATAATTAGAAGGCATGATTCTATGGTCAAGTTTGATAATAACCAATTTACACCATCTTCGAAGCTTCACGTTCATGAAAATATCTGTGTGGCCATTAAACACCCAACAAAACGGTATGAGAAGAGTAAATAAATATCTCGAACTATTTTACTGCTTAGGTCATCACGTTGATATGAACGGTGAAGTGCAGCCCTTAGGCACGTGGATTGATTAGTGGTGCGCATGATCCACCTTACTGAAAGGTTTTAGTACTGATTTGGTTAACAAATCATTAATAACAATTTGACTGGGTGCTTTCATCACAAGCACAAGTCACGAAAATGGTAAAGCTGGCAGATAAATTTTCAAACGTTCTGAGCTAGCAGATACTGAAAATAGGATGTCTTGTAACGGGTCTTGTATGTGTCATGATGGAATGTACGCCTTGATCCCGTTGGCAGTTGAATTGACCATTAACATTCGCTGAGGACAGAACAAGATAGTTCCGAAAGCTACGAAGGTTATTGTGTTCTGAAATATTTCCCGAATAACTGCCCATCCAATCGCTGGTAGGGCGTTGTTTTCGGTATACTTTCAGTCACGTTTTCAACTTCCAACGGGATCAAGCCGTACATTCCATCATGACAAGGTAGCAGATGCCTCAAATCCTATTATATCCATGGATACAAGATCACTAAAAGGCCAAGAGTTAAGGCAGAACGTTGCTGAAATGTCAACCAGTCAGTGTTGAAAATAGGGTTCAATATAACGGGGTGAGATCTCATATTGTTGTTGAGAAACACGGCATATAACCCGTTGGTAATGCTTTATTTAAGCCATCGGAGCTTTCGGTGTCATACCTTGACGGTTGTCAAGGTATGACACCGGAAGCTCCGATGGCTTAAATAAAGCATTACCAACGGGTTATATGCCGTGTTTCTCAACAACAACCAGTCAGTGTAAGAATACGTTTACTGAAATGGCTAGAATGACACGCTAGATTCCATGAAATAGGTGACGTTTCATATTATGCTGGTGACATGATGGCATGAAGATAAATATTGGTGAAAAGTTTGAAGTTCGACAAATGCTACATGTGGCACACATGATCAAGCAGCAACAACAGCAACAGGGGAGACGAAGATAATCGGCATCCAAGAAATGATATTTACAAATCCATGTTCAGTCTAAACCAAGAAGCACCTACGGATACTGTTAGCGCATTCAGTTACTGCTTTGTTACAGTCTTGGCCAGCCAGAAAGGTTGCTCGCTCTTCCGTATAACTGACCGACGATGAGCAGCGGACGCTTGCTGGATCAAGCGCAGATCTGGAAGATGATCTCACTGTTTCAGCCGTTTGTGCAGCAGAGCTTGCGGTACCAAGGCCTATCTCGTCGCGTTACAAAATCATGCAGATGACTCGTGATTCACCGTAGAACGTTTTACTGAAATAAAGCACAAACTGGAATAAGACACGATATATCAGCAAGCATGCAACACGATGATGAAGAAAAAAGTTGTTATGACGAATCGCTGATCTCCTACAGCGATATGGACGTTTTGATGCGCACGAAAACATCCTGAGCAACCTCTATTTCATCCGTATTGGTCAGCAGGAAATTGAAAAGGTTATACACTGAGCATCTGATGTTCAATGCGCATGGATGATACTACTTCCTGAGCAGTGTGATGGTCAACGAACTTTCACATCACAGACGTTAGCTGCATGCTGTTGATTTCGCAAGAATTACAAACGTTCCTGTGGCTGGCCAGCGTCTGCTTATTCACTCTGATGTTGATAAATGCTTGGGAACCAGAAAAGCGTTTGCTTCTGCACTTCGAAGTTTCGATGCATCGCGTATAGTTTCGAATTTTTTTCGGATCTTGTTTGTTTCATAATTCTGAGAAGCTTTGTTACTAATACCTCTTGCTTCAAGCAAGCATAATATGATAGTATGACAAGCACCGTTGAATGGAATTTATTATACAAGACTAAATCATAGCTTGCGGGACCAACCGTGTCTCGTCATCAGCGGATAATAATTCGGTTAACAACTGCATAATAAGCATAATCATGCATTAAGTGCAAACGCTGAGCTAATCTTCGCTGTCGGCGATGAACCTGAATTTAGGAACGATTTAATAAAACAAGAGAGTTTAATAGCCTGGAATGGTAGAACAAATCGTTAAAGAGGAAAGAAAAAATTTTTCGGGTCTTGTTTGTTTCGCGCCCCGTGCAGGTTTAGTATAGCTAGGGGCGCTGATAACGTTACAGTTGCTGGACCGTCGCATAAAATAATGGGAAAGAAGCGTTGTGACGTATTTGCGATGGAGACAGTGAACTATGCCACGTTCTGTTCGATGGGCGAGGAGCAGTTGGTAGAATATTTGCAGGAGATGGGCCTGGTGCACCGTGAGACGACCTGCAACAGGGGCCAAGCTATGAAGCTGACGTGTGCTCGAAGCGGACACTCTGCGGTGTGGAGGTGTCGGGTCGCAGGTTGCTGCCAAGAGGTAACGGTTCGAAGAGGAACGTGGTTCGACGTTAAGGATTGGTAGCGTAGACGTGCTCTATATCGTACGTTTGATAGGACCGCGAATGAGAACGCCGTTGAAGACGGCGGTTCTCTTCATGTACGACTGGTGCCGCCAAATTAGCAGCGTTAAGCACTGCGAGCGCGAGCTGGGTAAGGCTGAGTTATGTTGTATAATGTTGGTGTTACAGGATATTCGATTAAGACATGTGCAAGAACGTTGTGGTGACATGGAACCACTGGACGCGCCAGCTCGCGACAGAGGCGGCATCAGCGGAAGCGGTCCAGATCGGCGGAGAGGGCCTAACTGTGGAAGTAGACGAGACGTTATTTTCGAGGAGAAAATACAACGTCGGTCGTCTGCTTCCACAGCAATGGGTGTTTGGCGGCATATGCCGCGAAACAGGAGAACTCTTCGCCGTACCCGTTCCCGACCGATCGAGGGAAACGCTCCTGACCCTCATCCTCAAGCACGTCCGGCCCGGCAGCACTGTCATGACGGATCAGTGGAGGGCCTAGTCAAGGCTCTCCACTGAGGGGTTCACCCACCTCACGGTGAACTACTCGGTGAACTGCGTGGACAGGGTGACCGGCATCCACACCAAAAACATAGAGTCGCTTTGGGCCCTGCTCAAGCGCTCTATGAAGCTGCGGTGCGGAATGCACCGCAGCTTGCTCAAGTGGCACTTGGGCGAGCAGGTGTTGCGCCGGAGATGTCGCGGCCAGGCGCCGTTTGAGCAACTGTTCAACGACATCGCCACCCTGTACCCGCCGTCATGATGCGTGCACTTAAACAGTTGTACAGCTTTATTTCGTTGCGTATTATCGTGTAGTTGTAGTTTTTTGGCCGTATATTATCGTGTATAGTTGTACTTTTTTCGGTTGTACATTACAGTGTACAGTTTTGTCACCTTGTTTTGTTGCCTAATAAAGCTTTTCTTCGGTATGAACGTTGTAGGGTAGCGGAGTGTACGAAATCGTTGCGCTGAAACAATATGATAAAGTCATGGGAGCGGTGCCTTGGGTGTAAGAATCGAAATGAGCATGTGCAACCAGCATGACAGCAAAAAGATGAAGCTGTAAATATTGGGCTGTCATAAAGCAGAAAGGGAGACATGACTCGCATTTTATGGTTTAAGCTTAGGTAAGGGCAGAAAACGATGCTTACGGTCTTGCTGCTTTCGTAATGTAAAAGGGAGACATGTCTCTCATTTTATGGTTTAGGCTTAGGTAAGGGCAGAAAACTATGCCTATGTCTGTGTTGCGTTCATAATGTATACTGGAACATCAGGCTTATGTTAAGGCGTAGGCTTAGGCCAGGCTATAAAACATTGCTTATAATGGTGTTACGTTTGCTACTAAGGTTGGTTGTCGCGCTCTGCTGCCGCTGTTTAAGGTTATAATGAAACATTAGTGCTGTGTCCAGGTGTAAGCTTCGGTTTGGGGAGAATGCGAAGCGTGTGATGGAAATCAGTTGTAGGAACGACAGTTTTTCATGCGTCGAATAGATGGAGTTTTGACCTAAGTTTTGCTGCAGTTTTGAAAAGTCAGTTGGTGGAATGCTGGAGAGCAGACGTCTCAGCGCTAAAGTAAACGGAGCAGATGTCTCTGCGTTGACGTATACTACGTTCTATTGTATTCGTCAAGCGGGTAGAAACGACGATAAGGGTCGCAGAATAGAAGGAATGTGGATGTACCGAGTTTTTACGATTCACGGCAGCTGAGATGACCGTTGTACCAACAGTTTTTGTGGCATGATAAGACCCTTTGACGGTTAAATGCCGGCAAGCAGGTAAATGCCAGGGAACGAAACAGAACGTGAGTGGTTGGCTATGCATGCATATTCTGTTTCAAGAGAACGGCATTTTATTCTGCGATGATGAATGCTAGTGTACGCTTGAATTTCGCTCATCTCTGTACTACATCCGTTAACAACCAACTGGCTGGTGCTGTACAGCTGATGCAGAGAAGAGTATTGATGCACCGGCGCAGGAGCTGCCCCAGTGTGGTAGATGCGTAATGCTGCGGCACAGGGTGGAACGTGACGACGTGCAGCGGCGGTGCTGCAGGAAACCGTGTTGAAAAGAACTGTCGCCGAAAACCGGAACGCGGTTCCCATAGTAATCGGTTTGCGAGTAGTTCGTTGATCATTGTAGTGTTGTTTAGGGTGTGACCAGCGTGTGAAGATCATCACCGAGCAATACAACGGTCGACAGTCGTAGTATTTCTCGTTCACTTGACAGGTTGGTTCAGAGTTCGTCGCTTACCTGCAGGTTGGTGGACTCTAACTAAAGGTGAGTTATCGTTTTAGTATGTTCTTTTCGGCTAAGTCCCTCAAATGAGCGACACAGTAGGCTATTTCTCGTTGATGGGCGATTTTACGGCTAAGTCTTTTCAAATTAGAAAATAATACCAATGTCAACAGAATTATACAGTGACGCCACCTTTCTTCTTTTTTCTTCAACGGGGGAGTGCATTTCTGCTGATAAATTCTTAAACACGGTATCCACCCGTTAGGTTAAAGCGTTTATTCCAAACGCAGAGCTTTCGGCTACTGCTCCTGTAGCCGTCATCAGTGCGATATAATATATGTCGACTGTCCAGCCAGTCAACAGTTCAGCAAGCCCCTCTGGGCGACGGACGCTTGACGGGTACAGGAGTAGTACCTGATAGCTGATGTCGCCAGCCCGGATGGTCTAGCAGAGGGGCTTGCTGAACTGTTGACTGGCTGGGCAGTCGACATATATTATATCGCACTGATGACGGCTACAGGAGCAGTAGCCGATAGCTCTGCGTTTGGAATAAACGCTTTAACCTAACGGGTGGATACCGTGTTTAAGAATTTATCAGCAGAAGTGACGCCACCTATGTAAACAAAATTACTCAGCCATTCGGCGAAACAGGCGACATCAGTGCCACCTACAGTAAAAACGGGGCGCGAGGCAAGCAAGATCCAAGAAAACAGTAAAAAGATACAGTATCCTTGTTCAATGAGCTTTAATAGGCGAAGCTTTCAGAACGTACGTGTTCCGACATCAACGCGATTCAAAGTGTATGCTAACCGAATTGCAATTAATTCTACTTATTGTTATCGCTTGCTCCTCATTCAGTAATAAAAGGGTAATGGGACTACTGGCTAGAGTTTTATGCCACAAAATGTCCAAACGACCATGACTAAAATTACCTAGGGCGCTGGTCCAAGCTTTCGCAAATGAACTGCACAGCTGTTGCAATTTTGTTGATTCTCTCAAATTGTTCCAACATGTAGCGGTTTTTAACACTGACCATTTCAAGTTCAATCATTTGTGATGTACAAATCTATAGTCTATCGTATTCGAGAAAGTAGGTGTACAAGATTCCGTGTGAAGAAACCCACTCACCATTACCTCTGTCACTGGACAGGTTGAATTTGTAGCTTGAGCTTGCAAGTAGTACACTATCATATTTTCTGAAAAGCAATAAAGTCAGGAATTTAAGCACCACACGTATTCAGTAATCGAATAAGTTTTGCAGAATAGCGGGTAGCTAGCCACTTTCAAGATCTATTGTTTCATTGTCTTATTGAAAATGGTCCTTTAAATTCCTTTATTGCACAATTTAACTGATTGCCTAAAATACATGGCACAAAGGGTCCTTGGAGTTTGGCAAGTGTACTCCATGACCAATGAAGCTCATATCATTTGACCCATGATTTATGTCTCGTCAAGTAAATTCGCAGGTCCCGTATCATGCGTACCGCTAAGCCTGGACTGGCGTTGCTGCAATGTCCAACTTGTGCCAATGTTCATTGAACGTATGCTCATGTTAAAGCTTAGATACAAGATATACATTTATAGTGTATATTTACGATTTCGTGACAGCACTTCTCAGCAATGAGTATTTCAGCACTTTCAAGGGCGCTTTTCGGTTAGCTGCCCGTGCTACAGTAGCCCATGACCTAATTACAGAACCCATTGTTACCGTGACGCAATGGGTCGGCGGCCGAAGCGCTGAACGAATTCTGACCTCAACGCCACCTCGTGGAGATGAAAGGTGATATGGGTTCGCTGCTGCGTGACTCCTCTTTTGCCTGTGGAGCAAGTGTGCTGAATGCAGTGTGACAACGGAGAAACTCTGTAGCGGACACGGAAGCGCAGTGTTCCACGCGAGCTCATTTCGACGCGCACTAACCGTGTTTACGCCGACCGATGATGGCTGTCACTTTTGCCGATACCTAAGCCTAGACCTAAACACAACCGATCTTTCCTGTGCGCTATGTTTTCGTGTTGGTCGACTGACGATGGCTGTCGTTTTCGCAGATACCTAAGCGTAAACCTAAACACAACCGGTCTTTCCTGTGCGCTCTGCTCCCTTACTCGTCGACTGATGATGACAGTCGCTTTCGCTGATACCTAAGCCTAGATCTAAACACAACCTATATTTCCAATGCGCTCTGCCTTCGTGCTAGTCGACTGATGATGGCTGTCGCTTTCGCCGATACCTTAGCCTAGACCTAAACACATCCGATCTTTCCTGTGCACTATGCTTTCGTACTCGTCGACTAATGATGGCTGTCGCTTTCGCTGATACCTAAGCTTAGACCTAAATACAACCGATCTTTCCTTTGCGCTTTGCTTAAGTGCTAGTCGACTGACGATGGCTGTCGTTTTCGCCGATACCTAAGCCTAAACCTATACACAACCGATCTTTTCTGTGTGCTCTGCTTTCGTGGTGGTCCACTGATGATGGCTGTCGTTTTCGCTGATACCTAAGCCTAGACCTAAACACAACTGATCTTTCGAGTACACTATGCTTTTGTGCTGGTCGACTGACGATGGCTGTCGTTTTCGCCGATACCTAAGCCTACACCTAAACATAACCGATCTTTCCTGTGCGCTATGCTTTCGTACTCGTCCACCGATAATGGCTGTCGTTTTCGCCCATACATAAGCTTAGACCTAAACACAACCGATCTTTCCAGGACGCTATGCTTTCGTGCTGGTCGACTGATGACGGCTGTCGTTTTCACCGATGCCTAATCCTAGACCTAAGGACAACCGATGTTTCCAGTGCGCTCTGCTCGCTTAGGCCCTTAATACTAACATTGCCCTGTACACTCGCAGTTAATCACGGTATAGCAAGAACGACGCAGACTTACCGAACCTTCAAAGTACGAACACCGTACCGTTGCTAAGCGCTGACTGTTGCGGACGTGAACACGGGAAGCATGAGAAATCACCATGCGGCCGCTGCCTTCCCACACATACAGAATGGCGCTGACGGAGGACTGCGGTCCTCTTAATCAACGAAAGCGCAGAGTCGCGGGACAAGATGTCTTACAACGGCGCGGCTGCTTCGTGCATACCGAATTGATAACACCTGGGCGCTGCGGCCATTTGCACGGAAGGTAGAATGGCGCACAGAAAGGAGTGGCGGTCCTTTCCATGATGCAAAGCGACCAAACATGGATCAACAGGTCCTGCAGCTTTTCTGCTACCCTGTTCGCGCTGTCTGCTCAGCACCTGAGCACCACGCTCATGTGGACGCAGGTCGAGAGGTGTTAGCACCCATTCTCGTGTAGCAGTTTCTACGATCAATCAATTCACATAACACAACCATGGTGCGTCTATGCGTTCGTCAAAAACTCCGTGCAACATCCACACTGCGCCCGTCCCTATATAAGAGCTGATAATACCCTATTTGGTTGATTTTGCAAATTACCATGCAAACAAGACCACACATGGTGACCTTGCCCTATGGGTTACATCCGTAACAGATGTGCAGAACAAAAGGTGAACTCTCCCTGTTCCATTCACAGTGACGGATAAGTCTGAGCACACTAGCGTGCATCCAATAGCGCTGCACAAGGTCGGCCGCCAACAGATTCGTCGATATCGGCAACACCCCGATGAACGGGTTAGCGCCGGCGCCGCCGGCGCTAACACGTCCGTCAGAACAAAAGGTGACGCAAGTGATGCATTGCATTATAGGATGCGCAGGCACACGGGCAGCTATCCTCAAAGACCCCTTTCAAGAAATTGTGCTATGTAATTCTACGTGGCAGCAACTGTGCTCATACTGGAAACTATTATTATTTTTCCATCGTCCTATTGGGCAATTATTTTACAGGTTGAAAATGGTTCAGCCTGTCCAAAGAATCTCAGCGAATTTTTCTCTTCCATTTGTTCTGCATTGCACGCTTTTTATTGGAATATGAGCGAAGTAGTCATTTTGCAGCGTAGAAGGAAGACGTAATAATCCTAGCAGTGGTTGTTTCATGTGATTTGCAGTCAGTTCGCGCAGCTGGCATTTATTCAGCTTTGCTGAGTTGCCAATTTGATGCTGACGTCAAGGGACAGGTGCACAGTTTCTGTTCAGTTTTCCTGTTACCTTTCTTCTCCTGCTTCAACATTAGCTCACAAACGGTGATCTGTGTTCCTACGACGATATTGGAACCTCCTACCTTGGCCAATGACATTTCAAACAAGCAGTTAACTGTACGGTCATTGGTTGTGCTCTCACCTAACTGCCTATCAATATCTTTGAGAGCCTGCGCATCAAAATGACCTGATTTTGGCTTATGCAATTGGAACGCTTGAGTCGTCAAAATTTAATCTCCGATTAGATAGCTATTTAATTCAAGTTACATTTTCTTGCGTTTAATGATTCAGCTTAAACAGAGCGCTGAACTCCAGCTTCATTGTAGTAACTTACATGAACAATAACTGTACGTTGAACCGCCACTGGTGACGGACGACAAGGCAGTTGCTCCACCGCCTGGCCGAACTTGGAGGGAATCCGCCACGAGGGATCAAGTTTGATCTCATGGGCCTCCCACCGATGCTTAGCTAGGTGGATGAGCTTCTCCGTATAACTCGACCTGGTGATTGGCCAACGGAGAACCCTGCGCTGACGACGAGCCAAGGTTCGGCTCGAAAGCTACGCCAAGTATTTTGCTTTTCTTTTTCATGAAATAAAGCCTTACCATCACTTTCGTGACAAAGTACTACATGAACGGGAAGAAATGCCGTGATTTCTCTTTGAAACCTTTGAACCCCGTTACCAGACTCACCTTTCAAAAACTTGAACAATGATCGACAAATCATTGGTCATTAGCAGACAAAATAAGGTGCTACGTCAGAAAATGAGGAAACTTCTTTGGTTATTTCGTACATGATATACGTGACCCGCTGTCAACGCAGAAAACAATCGATGCTAAAACTTGCATCCATTCAGGCTCGGCAAAAATGTGTTGAACCTGCATTCTTTTACTACAGTACTGTACTGTTGCTCATCTTTAAGTGAAACGAGTGTGCAGTCGTTTACTCGGCCCTGCCAGTTAGTATCACAATTCTGTGTCGGCGTAGACAACCACCACCGAAAGAACTAATTTACTTTACGTGATTTCAGAACGAAAATATTCTGGCGTTCTAGCGTGATGGTAGATATCTGAGCCTGACTTTTCTATTAATGTTTTAGACAAAGAGAAATTTCGTCAAGCGATTTCGTCGAGCGTGATTTTCACTGGACGGCACAGGCAAGAACTGACTCGTGAGTATTACAACTCATCAAAAAACATAGTTTTTGAAAGTAGACACGTCTGAAAATCTTGTACGTGTAATAATTGTGTTTAAACTTGGTATCGCATTTATTAGCTGATGAATCGATCATGTGACTTTTACTGAAACATTGAAATGGCCTATTATTGTCCAGACACAATTGATTAGGAGTATTTTTTTGCTGTTGCATGCTGATATATTTAATAGGTGAAACTGAAATTTAAAACACGGAAATACAAAACACGCTAATTCTGAACATTTTACTTATTATAGCCTACAGTACGGGGAAACAGTACCTTTAGTTTTCATCGCAGTGAAACTGAGATATTTAAATGCCAACGCTGTGTGCAAATCTCATTTGAACCGAGTGTGATGAGCTACATGTTCAAAGCTGGTTTAATGTTATAAACGGTCTTTTGGTATTCGCTCTATTTCCTTGGTGGCTTTCAGTAAAGATGCTGAAGTAGAGTGCAGGGAAGCTAAGTGTGACGATGATATAACAAACATTTCTTGTTCTATGTTCTAGCTAGCATCTGCGTTTCTTAACCTTGACAATTTATGTTGTCTTTTGCAAACGTTGGAATCAGGTTAAGTCATTTCCAGGAAGTTTTTGCTTTTGATTCAAATTCAACTTGAATAAATTTGCTACCGTATTCTATCAAAAGTAAGAATTTGTTTCATTGATTTATGAAGTGTTTTGTGGTAGATGCTGCTATTCAGTTAACTTTCATGTTACGTAGACGTTAAACTATGTCAGGTTTAAGGCATTCTCTGGCTTGGCTGTCACTGTTTGGAATTGATTAACCCGGTTTTCCTGACAATTCTCAGAAACGCAAGTAAAACGTACTGTACATCAGAAATGATAAATGATGGCCAATCCTTGGAGGCAAATGTGCCGCTGAAAGTAATGTTACTTGGAACAGTGGTTGGTGAGCGCTATGAGATTATCAAGCACAAGAAGCGTGCGGCATACAAGTTGATGTTTGAAGTGCAGGAAACTGAAACTTCTGAGCGATACACGATGAAGGTAAGAAAGCTTTCACCATATCATTGTCAGATGTACTGATTGGAGTTCTGGTTAAGTGATTCTTTGTAAGGGCATAATTGAACATGCCATCATTGAGCAAGCTCGTCTAGTCTATTGGTCATTACTAATGAGCTGTTCGGAGATGTCCAATATGTTGGTGGTGTTGTGTTTTCACAGATTGTTCACATTGCTTTTGTGCGTTGATGGTTCTATTTTGTGTTGTTTGACACGGTTAGCCCGTTGAGATTGTTTCAGTGCATCTGCAATTAACCAAAGAACCTCACCAGTCAACGATGGGTTAGTTTATTGGTAAAATTGCGAGAGCATTGTAACGTACTATCGAAGCTTTCAGGACGCTCTAGTCCCGTCGTCAGCGAATGGATGGAAAGAGACGAATAAACACGTTGATGGATCCATAAATAAATTGACACGGTCTAGCTGCCAATGATGGATGAGAGCGATTATAAGAAGATACGGTTAGAAAACGACGTATAGGTATTCACTTGAATATTTCAGAACGCTCAAGTTCTGTCTTCAGTGTGCAAGAGAAAGTTTTTATTCCGTTGTCAGGTTAAACATGAATCGAGAGACAAACGGGGGAGATAGAACACAAACCCGCAATCCAACAAAGATCATGGATGAGTCAATGAATGCTTCCGCAGTTGCTGAGTCTGGTTCCACATGCCCATACAATCTACAGCTACAGATCATCTGCCATAAAGATCCTTTCCAGCTACGGCGGATCACGGAACCCTTGTATATAAGACATAATCTTTACATTAATCGCGACAAAGGTGCACAGATCAGCGATGTTTGGAATAAAACAGGTCAGAGAGGTTTGGAATCGTAAATATTAATAAAAATAGGCGTTGCACTTTAACACCCTGTCCTGTTCTTTCCCCTTTTGTCTCTCAATTCGTATTTAGTCTGACAATGGATTAAAAACTTTCCCTTACTCACTGAAGACGGAACTCGAGCGTTCCGAAATATTCAAGAGAAAACCCGTACGTCGTTTCTGACAGTGTCTTTATATAAACGCTCTAATCCATCCGGTGGTAGGGAGACTGTGTCAGTTTACTTATAGATCCATCTACGTACAAAAGCAACGAGAAGAGTGTGAAAGCGCTAAACCATGAAGACCTGTGCTCCCGTTAAAAGACATCCCGCCTTCTGAATGAACAGTTTGTTACGTAAAGTTGCCAGAGCATGACTGTACAAGTTATATATCACGAACGTGCAATTCAGAGCAAGTAATGTCTCTTGGGTTATGCTCTTCAAACAAAATTTTAAGGGGTATCCTGATTTAATTCTGACTCGAGAAGCTTCAGCTCATTAAATTATGCTTATCCCGTTGCTTCAAACTTTTCTTTTCTTCTCTTTAACGGGGAGGTGCATTTCTGCTGACAAACTCTTGACACCGTATCAACCCGTTAGATCAAAGCGTTTATTTTAAACGCAGAGTTTTCGGCTACTGCTCCTGTAGCCGTCATCAGTGCATAGTCAAAAATGTATGTGTCGACTGCCCAGCCAGCCGAAGGTTCAGCAAGCCCCACTGCTAGACCATCCGGGCTGGCGACATCAACTATCAGATACTACCGTTGTACCCGTCAAGCCTCTGTCGCCCGCCCAGTCAGTCCTGTAGAGAACGAGCATCCACACCGACCGACCGGGACGGTGACGCAGTGACATGAATTTTTATAGTAACCGTGGTCTACTGAGATAATAAGCACGTGAAATCGTATGTTCACTTTTGTCAAGGTTCCTTTTTGGTTTTGGTACAGAGCATGGATGTTCCTTACCGTCTCTTTGCTAGTACTTGCCATGCTTGGATATGAGGATATCCTAACTGGCGCTATTAGATCAAATGTTTTTGGGACTTTAGTGTACGTATAAATGGTAAAGGTAGAACACGGTGCTACTTCTCTAGTCAAAAACATTTACAGGCAGGGCGAAGAGATTGCTTCAAGTCATACGTGGACTTTAGTATTATATATGTGAAACATGCCATTTTGAGTCATTTTGACTATGGTGGTAAAATTTTATTCCATTATGATGTCATTTAACAAATATATTATAGTTAAGCAATTGATATAATGCTTATCTGATGCATCATGAAATGTTGTTAGAAGAGAATTGTAACTATTCAGTTTAAGATTGAAATGGATTATGATGGCAAGAACGATCTCCAAAAGGAGAGTTTCATTTTACGTAACCTCACGGAAAGCGCGCATGTTTGCAAGTTTGAGAAATATGGCCTTGACCATTCATTCAAATATTTGGTTACATCATTGGTTGGCCCTAGCTTGGCACAGATTCGAAAGAAGACTACGAATATGCGTTTCAATTTGGGTACCGTGCTGCGGATTGGCATTCAGTGCGTTAAAGCGTTAAGGGAAATACACATGGCAGGTTTTATCCTTAGAGATGTCAGGCCAGAGAACTTCGCCATTGGACTTGGAGATAAAAAGAACACTATTTACGTTCTGGATTTTACAACTGCTCGTCAATTTAATTTCGGAGCAGGTATCATCAGAGAGCCAGATTATTCTGGCTTTTGTGGCTCTCGTCAGTATGCTTCGTTCAATGCTCACCGTGGTCACGAGTTGGGTGAGCATGATGACATTATTAGTTTGCTTTATATGCTCGCTGATTTATATCTGGGAGAACTGCCATGGAGTGGCCATGAGGAAATACATCGTATCGGTTTACTGAAGACCAATGCGAAACCAACGGAAATCTTTCGCGACATGCCACCAATAATAATGCATATATATGAAGCGATGAAAACATCTGTATATGGGCAGATGTTCAATCATCGTGTAATTATTGAAAACCTTGAGCAGGCAGCTGCCAATATAAATGCGCCTGAGGATCTTGTTTTCGAGGAACCAAACGGCGAAACTTCCGGTGTGCTTGAGGAAGCTGAGTGTTGAGCAGCCGTGTTGTGCAATGTGGATTATTAGCTTTATGTCACACTACTTTGTTTCTCAAGCAGCGACAACGAGAAATGAGTTTCACTATTGTGATTACTATAAAGATTGTGAATCTCATTTGGTTGATTGAAGAAATAAAGCAGTGTTACAATGCTGTCGTAATGTTACATTTCTTTCCAAAGTAACAGCCGACCTATTCAAACGGAATGATTATGCGCTCGCTGAAACAGTTCAGAGAGTTTGTTTTGCCATAGAACTACTTTTGTGATTGTGTTGATATTATCTGACGCTGCTGAGAGCATGAATTTGGTTTCTGACCTACCGGAGCATTCTTTTTTCCTTATCAGCAAGAGAAGGAGCTAATCGTTTTGCCTACACAGATTGCACAATAATCATATTGGCAGTACTAAGGCAAAACTATCATGTTCTTCATAGTTTATTTTGTGTTTGGAGTAAGGTTATACTTACTGCATTCACAATAATTAGTTGAAAAGCTTAGGATGATGAAGTAGATTTTCACATTTTGGAAAACATAAGGTTGTTACCTCAGTGACTCCTATGTCTTGAATTTATATGTTAGCGAGCTACTCCTTAACGTCAGTACGCATCTTAAGGCCAGGCATGCCTGTTAGTGTCAAACACTATCATGCATTTGTATGTGATACGACGCGGTAATTTGATAGCAGAGTCTGTCATACTAAATCTATTTTACTAATAAGCTGGTATGAGACCTGGCTCAGTTTTACTATTAATGGTAACCTATCCAGGCTTTTGCTGATTATATTTCTAAGTCAACCTGACAGATGACCTTTTAAAAGAGCACTTCAGAATTCTGAAGCTATACTTCCTGATTGAAAATATGATGTTTCGTAACCGTGTAGTTATACATGTCAGCAAAATTAATACGACTGAACACCGTTTAATGTTTGCCAAGAAGCTTCACAGCTTTCGGGGTTTCTCTTACCCCGACTTCAGCGATAAGTAATGCTCCTGAGCATTACTTATCGCTGAAGACGGGGTACGAGAAACCCTGAAAGCTCCGAAGTTTTTTTGGCAAACATTAAACGGTGTTCAGTCGTATTAATTTTGCTGGCTATACTTCCTACAGAGAAGTTGGAAAGTCATAAATAACATTCAGGATTTCAAGGTTACAAACCATTCAGCCATAAATGTTCCTCCACGCTTAATTGGCAAGGCAGTGAGAACAGCGAATAAGCACAGTAGATCCTCGCTTATCCGAATTCTTGCAGGAAAACGATAGACCAACCGTATGCAGAGAACACGTTTAGGCTATACCATCGTCACCCTACTGTTAATAACGTTTCATTTTGTTAGCTATTTTTCTTTTGATGTAGTCCCTAGGCTGCTCAGTTTGGGATGAGATGGCAACATGACATTGCGTGAGCACGCTCCAACTTCATTTTGCTGTCCGGTCAGCACGACCACCTTCAAAATTGTCTTCATGAAGCCGTCATATGCTTGAGTCAAAACTCTCATGATCAGTCGAACCATGTTTCAGGTCGATTTCCTTAGATAGCTGGTACTTAGCCATTCTTAGGCTGTCGTAGTCTCATAGCTCAGTGCTTTTGTTCCCAGAGGAGAAGCTCAGCAGGGTTTTTTAAAGGGTTGCTACCTTATTCACAGCAGTGCTGGAAGGATACCTGATGCAAAAACCTCCTTTTGTGACATCACTGCGTAAATGGATAGGCTAGTGGGTACCTGCGGCTGGTTTCAGGGAAGAAGTTTTATAATAACATAATAATTTTGTAATAACAGAAAAAGTAGGGTAAATGATAAACAATGTATTAGCTCAATTTCTTCTATAGAATGGAACGACATGGCATTAGCAACACAGAAAAAATGATGTACGTGCGTTTCTATACCAAGACTTAAGTTTCAGAGCTTGCTATTGATCCTTTCCTATTTTCTTCCACATAACCTCCAGTACCCGAATATTTTTCTTATCCAGAACCAAGCCATTGCAAATGATGTTTGGATAGGAGAGATTCCATTCCATTAGTAAGGCAACGAGGTGTGAAATCAACAGTTTACGAAACTAATGTCACAATTCCAGTAGGTTCATGGTGCTAGCTAGCTTTGAAGCGCCAAATAAACTGTATAAAGCAACGTTTGTTTCACTGAGATAGTCATACATGACCATGTTGATGCAGCAGACAGATGTCCATTCAGGTTCTTTCAAAACGCGTGATACTATTCATCCTTAATGTGACTGAAAATAATCGTCAAAATGTCCGGGAGCTATTTATTGCATATGCTGTTTATTTACTGGGATAAAAGAAGTTATCCTTGTCAAATTTATTTCCTTCAAGATAACCGTCGAATCTGCCAGATGCATCAGTGTAGTTTGGGCCCTGACGTCTCGAGGGCTTGGCGAAGCTGAAAAGTAATAATCTATTATTGACAATAATATGCGTAAGCGGAACACGGGTCTATATCACCTTCCCAGCAGTTGACCTCCCCTACAATCACCTTCCCGACAATATGCTCACCGACAGTTCACGTGACCGACAGTTTACCTGACTGAAAGTTGGCCTTCCCGAACATGAACTGCCCTAACGTTCAGCTTCCCGAACGCACACGTGCCCGAACGTTCATTTGAACAAAATTTCAATTTCTTCTCCTCTCGTAGTCTATGTCACCTTCCCATGATGGCTGTCGTTTTCGCCGATACCTAAGCCTTAACCTAAACACAGCTACAATGACCATTCTACAGCATAAAAGCTACAATGACCATTCGGGCAGTTCACGTTCGGGAAGGCCAACATTCGGTCACGTAAACTGTCTTTAAACATATTGTCGGGAAGGTGATCGTAGGGGAGGTCAACTGTCGGGAAAGTGGACATCACCGGCGGAACACATCATTTTTACTGCAGAAAAAGTTATAGTTGTACCGATTAAACTTTGAGCCTAGTCCCATTACATCCATTAGTTAAGTGTAATCCATACTGTTTTTCTACCTCTTTCAATCCCACAACGCCAACAAGTCGTCCCAGCTCAGTAACGTAGGCTAGGTTGAGCCTGAGCAGCGAAAATAAAGCGTGCACTTTTTGCAAACTTGTTCGCTCGACGAGCTGGAACGGAGTAGGATCCACATCCAACATATCATAGTCTATTACGTCGTCTCCGTGGAGTAGAAACCATTCTTCCTGCTGAGACATGATTGGTCCACATTTTACAGCAGTCACTTGGACACTTACTGTCTGCTGCGCCCTTTCCACTTCGGTGTGCTGCAAGAATAATGAATAAACAGTTGCTGGTTTTACATTTTGAAGATCATTCAATTAGTCAGTTATTAATATTATCTCAGGTTGAAAGCGTCAGTACACCTTCCGTGCAGACAATGAAGAATTAAAACTTGCGTTTATTTACTATTCCTTCTTGTCTGTGACTTACCTCCTGTGGTAAAGGAAGCGTGAATAGTCCATGGTCTTTTTTTGGGCGTTTATCTGTTTGTTCTTGATGGTCTGAAAATATGAAGGCGATGCAAAACCAATAGTTGCTGATTGAAACTCACTTAACCGAAATGTATGGCTCAGCGCCATTTTCAGGTGACTCACTGGAGTCAAGTAGGAATGCAAGAATTCAAGTGATTTAGAGCGTCTGAGTAAGCTGCTGTCCTGGATTCCGGGTTCATCTGTTCTTATGTTCAAAGTGCTCCGTGAAGCTGAACGTCGTAGAGTACTCTTTGGATAGCTGTGGCTACGGGGTTGCGGCAAGTTGAGTAATTTTAAAAGTTCCGATCGGCGTACGCAACCCAGAAGTATCATTGACGCTTTAAAAATATTTTCTTGAGCAGTACTGTAAACCATGATTAGCGTTTGCCATCATATTAACTTAAAATTCCGCCTTGAAATATCAAATAACTTTGAACATAATGGCATCCCATCAGAGATAATTTTATTTGTTAATACTTGAGAAATTCTCACCCCTCTTTTATCCAACGATTAGGAGCACTTACCTGGATCGTCAACCAATGGAAATGTATTCAAATTTGGATATTTGTCTATCATTATGAGCATTTGGTTCAACGTTGTGTTCAGAGTAAGGTATTTCACATCTCGAACCATTATATCACACACCCAAGTGCGATACACCCTAAAGTAACTTACATTAATGAATTAAAATGCCTTCTTGTCCTTGAGCATACGAAGAAGCCGATGGCAGCGGTGGAAGATATGGCAGTTTCTTAATGCAAATCATGGTGTCATACAACGAGTTTTCAAATCTAACGCGCACTGCGATAGCCACAAGAACGGCAATCTGTTGAAAATAGGACACTGCTACGAATTTAAGTAGCGACACGTTTAACTGACAATCGTTGGTAGCAAGTACGTAGTTTGCCCGATCATTTCAGTTACAACCACTGAAGTCGAAATAGCGTTTGTGACAGAACCAGAAAATGCAGCGGCTCCTGAAAACGCAAACGTGTTAATTTTTTCCTATTAAGTGACCTATGTTGCTGTAAGCAAGGAAGATTAACGATGCAATGCTGAAAGGGGTAGCGAAAGTACAAGAAGTGCTTAACAGAGAAAAATGTTTTATCCTGAATATACTAGACAATACATAAGTGAATAAATTGAAAGGAAAATAATGAAATGCTTATCAAAAATTTGGGAGATAGCGCTTTCTACAATAGACAATTCCGCAGCCTTTCAGGTTTTTGAACAACATATTTATAATGTTTTTGTGGTCACAGAATGTTATAGAGAGCGTCAAAGAAGAATATTCCGTAAGACAGCTCCATACTGTCTTTGTCCATCAAATTATAGTAATATTTACTGCAGCAAAATAATCAGAAAAGAATCCTTCAATCTTGAATGGATTAGATGCAAGGGTCACCTGAGACCAAAGCCTACAGAAAAGCAACTCGATCAAACTATTAACTAATAATATCTTTATTTCTCATCCCATCATATTCGGTCGGATTTCAGAGAATGATCAGTAGTAAGATAGAGCAATTAGCACATGCAATCCAGAATTTCTAATGCCAAAGTTGCATCATATTTTTAGAAACCTGCATATAGCGGCTGCCCGAAGATACTCCTGCTCACAGTCATGAAGAGTAGTCTAAATTTTACCAGCACCGTCAAATTACTGAAACCTGAATAACCATTAGTCATCATTATAAATTATGAAGTTGTGGAAAAATTCAACCCCTTGGCAGAACGTTTGGCCGTTAGGTTGCCTTCGGAAGTTTCACTAAAGTGCGGTCTCTCCTCAGAACTCAGAATGTACCAAATTCAAAGTACGACCTTTAACTTTGAATCATTCAAGAAATGAAACGTGTACGAACATAGTGGTATACAAATGAAACTGGGAATACATTGCGCCGTAGATTTAAAGAACAAATGCCAAATCTAACGTGCTACAACATGCCAAGGCAATGATGAATGCCCTGATAAGGACCACTGACGCATGACAGAAAAACTATGAGTCAAGTGATTAAATTATAGCTTCTGCGATCATCCCAATAGTCACGTTTTGGAATTTCATGTTTTGCATGCCGTCTTGCATTGAAAAAAATTATAGAAGCATTTTTCATGAAGTGTAATGACGGAATTGTCCTTCTGAACCGTAATGATATAATTAATCGGGAACGCACAGTAGAAGGAGCGGCATCTGCACACCCATAATACGCCAGAACAGATGTTGCAGTATATGAACAGAAAACACGAATGTAAGATAAATATAGAAAGGAGGAAAAGACGAAGAAACAAAAAAGCTCAGATTCCAAACTGTTTCAACCGGATCTACACGTTAAGCTGTCAATTAAAATTAGTAGCTCCCATGTACTGACTAATACATCAATGGTGATCGTGCAGTACTACCGCATGACCGTTCCGTTTACTGCACAAGAAGAGACAGGCGGTGCTTTGAAAGCGGCAGTTTCTCATTAAATAAACAATCAAAAGCTGGATGGTGTAATATTCCAAGCATAATGAAGATTACATAGCAAAACTTTTATTTCATACTATTAATATTAGCATTAACACTTTACAAGGAAATTTTCTTTCCGGAAAACACTGGATATGTAATTGAACTAGCCACTTAATGCAATTCGCAAATATAGGAGTAGGCATAATTTCAAACTTCTATTAGTGTTGATGCGAATGAACAATACGAACCCACTACGGCGTATCCGCCTGGGGAAATGTCAGGCGCATCGATAACTGTGGGAAATCCATTTGTGAACAGAAGTTGCGCCGCCTCTCCAAACAGGCGACCAATCCCAGCGCCTGAAAAATGAACTTCTATTCTAATTCGTGTCCCAATGGTGCAGCGCATAGCTATCCGCTTATGGCACAAATCTGAGCGTATGAACGAAAAAAGGACTATGCTTTATCAGCTACAATTATCAGCCCTGTTAGCTGGAACTGTCAGGATTTGCTGAAGATTGATGGAAAGCATTTTGGCCTAACACTACGCTATTAATATTATTTAAGACCATTTTCCATTGGTAAAGTAAAAGGAGGTTGAACTATTTGCATAGTTCCATAGTTCAAATCGCTTCACAAGGAATGGAGGTATGAATTCAGACATACTGATGCGCTTACGAACCGGCTTTTCGTTCCCTGTGTGGCCCTGCTAGCAGCAACGAAACATATTTTTCCTCCTTTATATTGTTTCTTTTTATTTTATAACTACTCAATGTAACGTTGAAGACTGGGTCCATGGTAACGGGAGATTGAATTGAGTTGTTTTTTCTATGGATTATTCTCGTTGTTGTATGTTTGAAATTAAGAGTAACAACGCCCTAGCAATGGATGGCTGGGTCAGTTATTAAGTAAAAATTTCAAATCAAAACATTTGCTGGTCTCAGAGCTTTCTTAATTGTTCTGGGTACAGGTCGTTTAAGCGTTCAAGGAATGGTTATTCCTCCCCAGCTTTCGTGATGGAGATGTCATCTACGTACCGCTTGAAAGGCCTTGGGGTTATTGAGGGGGTGCAGCGATGAACCCTTTCCCCTCGAAATGCATTTCGTTGACCAACGAAAAAGAAACTGGCAACAAGCTGACTTTTATAGACGCGCTAATTATCAGGAGCGCTGAGGGATTCGAAACCACGATTTACAAGAAACCAACTCGTTCTGTCCGATACCTTCATTTTTCTTCCCAACACCATCGTACCGCTATGACAGGTATCATTAACGGGATGATGGATCGCGCTATCAGAATTTGTCATGCAGAGTTTCTTGAACATGAGTTGAGGCAAGTAAAAACAGCTCTCCAACCTAACTGTTATCCTATTAAATTGATTTCTTGTAATTGAAAATAGGATTTCCTGGGACAGGGTAAATTCTCATAGCTTTTTTTGTGGATAGACACGGCCCTTCCCCGTTATTTTCTTTTTATTGCGTAAGGGTCATGCGGAGCTTTCAGAAGTTCAAACTTCCGTCATCAGCGCAACGTTGATGTTTGCGCTGATGACGGAAGAGTGAACTTCCGATAGCTCCGCATGATCCTTACACAATAAAAAGAAAATAACAGGGAAGTGCCGGGTCTATCCACACAAAAAAATTGATTTCTTCTACAATTTATCGTAGGATTAAAATGCCAACACTCTCCTACCCGAAAGAACAAAAACCGGTGATTGTTCTTCCCTATTACAAAGGCATCGGAGAGCAGATTAAACGTCTTGGGAGAACATTACACTTTCAGGTATTTTTCAACAACTCTGCATCACTCTGAAACTTTCTCAGACATGATGACATCAATGTCCCATATGACGAGAGAGCCGGTGTCGTCACCTGTGGTTGCACGCCTCATACATAGGAGAAAGGGGCGACACTATTTAACAGGTTCAAGGAACGTCGACAAGGCGTGACTCGCTACAAGAAAGCAATGGAGAGGCTCAACGGGACGCAACGGAGACGACGCGGGCGACCATAGACAAAGGATCCCAAGAAAATCATGGAAGAGACGATCTAAGGCTCATTGGCCAACCAACATTCTTCACAATGTACAGATGACTTACAAACGAGGATTACTTGCCCCGAGAGCCTGTTCCATGTCAGAAAGGTCAAAGAGGCTCTTCTCATTGGCCGTAATCCCTGGTCCATCAATAGGGACAGAGGGGTCGAAGCTAGCGAAGTGTGGACCCATATGATTAATCAGATGGAGTGCTACAAAATAGTCACTTGACCCCTCTGCAACAGCCTTTCACTCGTTCACATGTGCCACTTTTGAATTTCGCTGACGACGGAACACATACGTTCCAAAAGCTTCGCCGAATAAAGCTGATTGAACAAGGATACCGTATCATTTCATCTTTTTCATTATATTAGTATTTAAAAAGTAATTCCCATATGTCAGTCCCATTTAACAATGTATTATGCTGGCAGAGAAAGGGCTTATCGGTTCGTTGCAAAATGCAGCGGTGATATTCATGTATTATTATGGCACTTAGCTAGAGCAGATGCAAAGTAAACATTGCTATTAACCTCAGGGTTTTATGGCATTACTGAGGGAACATGGTTACCGCTAAGTCAACTCTTTGGGCTACGACTGGTGCATTCAAACGAAAATTGTAAATTCGTAAATCTGCAAACTGCAAATCATCCATTAGTTTCCGGATGGCGATATGCGGCTAATCAATTTAAATTTACTGGCTCATCTTGGGCACATTAGCAGTAAAGCAGAAATGTAACTCCAAAAGTTGACATAGATAGATAAATTTCTGCTGATAAATTCTTAAACACGGTATCCACCCGTTAGGTTAAAGCGTTTATTCCAAACGCAGAGCTTTCGGCTACTGCTCCTGTAGCCATCATCAGTGCGATATAATATATGTCGACTGCACAGCCAGTCAACAGTTCAGCAAGCCCCACTGCTAGACCATCCGGGCTGGCGACATCAGCTATCAGGTACTACTCCTGTACCCGTCAAGCGCCCGTCGCCCGCCCAGTCAGTCCTGCAGAGAGCGAGCATCCCCGTCGACCGACCAGAACAGTGACGAAACTACATAAATTGTTGCAATTATCCCTTTCTTCAGTAAAATTATCAAGCAGCAGAACATGGCGTGAGAATTCTTACCTGTTGCGAATATTGGTATGAATGCACCAGACGGTATCGTCATTGTAAT
This sequence comes from Trichuris muris, assembly GCA_000612645.2. Lineage (NCBI taxonomy): Eukaryota > Metazoa > Nematoda > Enoplea > Trichinellida > Trichuridae > Trichuris > Trichuris muris. The sequence goes on along the minus strand of CBXJ02000282.1, from coordinate 24,739,231 downwards.
CGCAACAGCTGTCATCCAGAACTGCAGTAGTTCCGTATTGAAAGCTTCTTTTTCACTGTTTTTATACAAATACGCACGTACCATGTTGAACGTAAACACAGTAATTGGTATAAAATGATTATGCTGATCAAGCGACCAGTAGCGGTTGAACTTTTCGGCGCTGGATGTATTTGGAAGAATTGCGTTCCAAGATAGATTTTGGAAAAGATATTCGACTGCCTCTTTAGGCGTGAGCTGCAAGCAAAGCAGGTGTATGTGCAGGGAATGCACAGCGCTGATATTCCATACTCCTCCGGCGAAGTACTTGCCAGCAAAAACGGGACACTGAATTGTGGCTATGACAAGCACAATGAAGATTGGATAAACGAAAGGGCTGAAGAAAGTTGGTGCCAACGAAATCGTATTATCCTCGTGGGATTCACCTTTTCGTCACTTGCTTTATCCATGCATTTTCCTTCACCAACTTTGTCCACTTCCTGAATAGCTGAATGAAAGCTGCGGCGCACACACCGCAAATTACTCTACAAAGATATAATATTGGCACTTGGACTAAGATACAAACATCTTGGCATACCCAAGAAGGCACACTGGAATAAGATACGTAATGTCGAAAGGGAATTCCGCTTGAAAATAAGTAGGAGAAAATGCTTCCACCGTAGCTAAAGGATATTGTTGAAAACAATTAGCCTGCGCTCTTGCAACATGCCAGCATCAGTGAAGGCGACCACGAGCAAACGGAACACGATTGCACTGCACAGGCTGGCCAAAAAGCAACGCCAATAGTTTCTTAGTGGGAAGAAGACCGAAGTGACTTCAATGCTGAATAGCACACCTAAATTCATGGCATAGGCGTACTTAAGTTCGCTGATAATTTAATAGAACCTCCTATGGGGGCTCCGTAGGTGCTGGATACACCGACGGCGCAGGCAGCGGCCAGCATCTCTTTGCTTAGCTTCCCCGTCTGCAATAGAATAGCTGTCACTGAACCGTTGCTGACCGAAGTTCATTACCTAACTTCAGTGGTGTCCGTGAAAAGGTCGATCAGCTTGAACAGCAGGGTAGCCAAGGCGCTGGCTATGTGCACAAATGGACCCTGAAAATGGTTCCCATCTGCAGCCTTGAAAATCTTGGGCAACCGGAACCTCTTTCCCCAGCGGCAATCCGCTGCTGAGTACCATAATGAGGCCAATGCATTTTACAATCAACGTACGAAGAGTAAGGTATTCCTTTATTTCAACTCCGCGAAGCAAGGTTTTCATTTCCGGTATACCGGATCCTGAAAGTAGTGAGCTCAATTGCAATGTAGCAGGATCATCCTGATCCACTTTCATGTTGACAGAATAGGGAAGCGTAGAAACATAATTATCACTACTAGAATTGTAGTCTTACCAGCGGCTTGAGGCGCGACGTAGAAACAGAGAGCTGCTGGGAATACTATTAGCAGGAGGGCAAAGCCGGTCCAGCTTACGTATTGGACAGCCAGTCCAGCGAACCTTGTGATGTCCAGTAAGAAAAAATGAACTGAATGGACACTGATCAGTGGATGAGAAATTGGAATGACCAGTAGGACATACATGCTCTCAGCTTGCGCACGCAGTAGTCAACCCAGAAGCTAAATGCGCCCATAAGTACGCCAAGCGTTGCCATAAATAGCCAGTCAGAGATGGCGATGATTGATAATGCATGGTGAATTTGCTTTGCGAGGGATTTCTCATCTGAAATTACGTGCAGCTGAATAACCAGCTGACTAACCCAGAGTGTAGCAGTCCAAAACAAAACGCTAGAATATTTTGTACTTTCTTCCATGCCTGTACCATTGGCGCCCTTCTCCAAGACGTCCAGCAGTTCAATCCCTTCGGTGGCCTTCTGGCCGCAGACGCGGCTAATCTTCGGTAAATTTCTCATGCGAAAACGTTGCCTTAAACTTGTCCCCAAACGGAGGGATGATCATGCGAAAGCAAAATATTGGAGAAAACGCCGGACGAGTTCTATTTCAGTCAGACATATCCTGCTTGATGGCTGGGAGACACTTGAAAAAGTTTGAGTCCGTGTTTGCCCAGCAAGAAGTTTACAGTTGTCATGAATGCTACAACAACGCTGCTGCTCAAAGTATGACAGATGTTGATAAATAGTTTTGGAACGTGGAACTGGACAAGCGCCCGCAGGAAAGCCAGTTCACCGTCTGCGAACTGTCGTTTTAAAACAAGCAGTCCATTTAACATGTAGAATGTGAAATAGAATATTTACCCTATGGGGTCGTCAATCGTATCCGCTCGAACGGGCGTTGTAAATTTGTTTTAAGTAGGGACACCTGAAAGGAGGAGCGCGCTAAACAACTTCCGTCGACCGCCGATTCTGTGCGCAGTTCTTTTACCGCAACGTCGACTGGACATTTCGGACTCCGATTAATAAAAAGAAATGAAGGACAAGCCCAGGCAGCAGATCGAGTACGCTCGATTGATTCACCGCTTAAAAATGGCTTGTAGGTAGAAGCGATAGTCAATTTTAATCATTGTACACATTTTCAAGGCTGAAGCTTCTAACTGCAGCTGGCAAACTGGAAATTCTATTTTGTGCAATTATGCGGCCGTGAAGGAAAACGAGGCACTTATGATAATCCACAGTTAATCAATCAAACTATGGAAACACGTGTTGCGTTGTTCAACTGCCCAAGGACCTTACCCATTCGCAATGAATTTCGCGACAAGCTCTCGAAACCCGTGAACTAAGGACCTATCTGGATGGTACAACTTTCTATGCAAGCAGTTTCAAGTATCACACTCAGTACGCTAATACTCTATGCGTTGTAACGATGTAATTAAGTGTTCTATATTCACAGTTATGACGACTTATAGTTATTGTTTAGCGAAGTGCAGTCAGGAAACCAAGGCAACAATCAATAATTACAATAAGATCACTGAGAATTGTCAAAGTGCAGGGCTGTCCTCCTTGGCCTCATAATGGACATTTCTGTGGCAGCGAATGCCCATAATTGAGCAATGAACTGGAAGGCTTCAAATTAATTTCCATGATTCAGATCCCTAAATGGAACGAGTGTGAGCTATGTTTCCAGTAAAGCGGTGGCTAAAATAGGCAATAAAAAAGTACAGAATAAACTACTACGCAGCAGCAGAAGAACAATCAGTGCTAGCTTCCCTCTTATGCCACGTATGTCAACAATGCTGCGCGTTTCTGAGTACAGCGTCATGGCAAGCATGGTCGAAGTGTTATTGGCTGCACTTTCATTTACTGCTGACCAATAGTTTGCAAATTACGTGCATTGATCTTACAACGTATGTGCCTCAATTTCAGACAAGCAGCGGTCTTTCGAGCAGTAGAAATCAATCTCGCTACTTCTTACGGTATTTAATACCCTCAAAACTGCGAGTAGGTAAATGCATGTTCACTTTAAATTATCAGCGTGAAAATGAACGTCATATTTGGACCTCGAATGTGCAATTAGAACGAGAACGAACGAAGTGTACGACGTAGAGGGCGAAAACAATACGCATGTACGTACGCTTGCATGTACGCTTGAATAGCGGTTCTGTAGCGTTTGAATACTTAACCATAATTTTTTGTACTTCATTCCCGTGCTTCGGTTAGAAAGACTTGCTTTCTAATAGCCACCGATCGCATTGAGGCAAGAAGAGTTATTCAACCGCAATCGTCAGATTGCCCACGCTATCTTCTGTTACATAGATAAGGTCATTTCAATAAGGTAAATTAGCCATATAATTATATTTGCGTAAAACTTCCTTTTACTGCAAGTGTGGTCCCATTGCGCAAACATTCATTGAAGGCAAGCATTTCTCTGCTTCCCTGCTTATACATGTTAATTATTAGACAGGCAAAAAGCCAGGCTAATTTATATTGGGCGTCTACGTTTACGTTTGACCAGACGTTGATGTGATTATCAGAATATGAAAAGCGAAGCTCGTCCCAGTATCACGTTGTTTCGCCTTGTTATTCACGGTTGCTACTAGACAAGCGCTGCCAAATCACGACGCAATACTCATGCGAATATGATTCAATTATTCAAGAAACCAAAAGAAATGGTTTTATCCTGTTGACACCATCATTACTGGCCATAATCAGCTCCTTTGAAAATTCATGCCTGAAACTTTCGAACGCAATGTTCAGAAATGGACTCCTCTCTGTGCACCTTCGCCGTCATTAAAGAGTAGCAGGTTTTACATGCTTTTGATGCCTATTCAAAGTAACGACCATTAAAGGACTAAAACAACAGTAACAGCAGCTCTGTTGCTTTCCCCAGTGCATGAGCTTGCGAGAGTTCGAAACAGACGTGGTCGCATTTCAGAGCATTTCGCCAATGCACCCATAGAGATCCGAAACTCGACTCAAACCAATTGATTGAGCATTTGCAGTTATAGTTGTGACATTCAGGGTTCAAGGAATAGAGTACTGTTAGCGCGATCTTCTCATTTTGAGTGGCACATTTCTTGTCCTAGTTTGAAAAATTTGAAATTTGGAAAAGGAAGTAGTAATGCGTTTGACGTTAAAGTCGCTGGCATCCTGACAATTCCCACTGTCAGATTATAGTAACCGGCAGTACGGTTAATTTGCATAACATCACGTTTAGGGAATGCCGGACTATACGTATATGCAGCCCGTTTGCCAATGGACGAATGATATTATGATAATAGTAACTCGCTAGTTATTTAGCAGAAAACAAATCCTGTTTTAACTATGGTTACTGTGTTACACCGCCCTACAGTCTTGCGGAAACGAATCGTCTGAGTTCAGGCTGCCCATCGAGAACTGAGAAATTCCCATAAGCTCCCGCATTTGTTCTGCTCGTTCCAGTTGTCAGCCACAGTCATTTCCTGCAGCTTTATTGATGAACAAATTTTCAGCACCAAAGCACCCACGCATTGGGTGGCTCTAAGCCTAAGCTCTTGTTTAACTACTGATAGTCACTTTCCCAGATGGCTGTTTCAAGTCAGAAGCTTTGCAAGCTTCAAGCAATGCAAAGCGGCACATGAACGCTACGTTGGCATTAATGCTGCTGATTCAGGCTGACAATGTTATACCGTTTGGAGGCGGAACTCCTATTTGTCGTTTGCATACATGGTCTCAATGGACATGACGGATTCTTCACGCTTTTAAACCTTGATGACCGCTACGTTAAAAAAAACTTTTAGCGCTTGCATCCCTACTCAGGCCGGTCGTCCAAGCCTGTCAAACTTCGCAAAAAGCAAGTGGTACCCGCCCACTGTTTAAAACTCCCTGCCAAATACCATTCCCAAAATGAAAAACCATCAGCCGACTACACGTAATCTACGACTTCCAATCATAGGCAAAAGTAGTTTATTGTTCATCAAGCTATTGTTGTAGCTCGATAATGTTCGCATTATTTGAACGCATATGGTTGTTTTGTGTGAAAGTTGAAGGTTCGTATAAACCAGTGATTCTCAAAATGGCTGATACTGTTTCCCTGAGGGGAATAGAAACTTCTAAACGGCGATGGAAACAGAGAGTACGCCAGAGGAACGATGGAGGTCTACAGGGGTAATGACTCGACCTCTTTTTGTCATTTGTTATAAAACTTCTTCCATTGTTTCAACATGCCTAGCTAATTTCCTTCTCTTTAGGGCTGATATAAAGTTCTTTGTTTCACATTGAAGAAAACCTATTGTCCGTTACCAGGTTTCTTCCACGTAAAACAAACAACATGCTTTCCTATCTCATTGAACACAGAACGTCTTGCAACGGATGCGCCAATTCGTAAAACCTCGTCATCATGGAAAGCAGCCCCGTTTAATAAGCTAACAAAACCAGTAAGACGATCACAGTGAAAGCTCCAGAACTCACCATATCCCCTCTTTAATATGGACACAACTGAAGTCGGGGTTAATGCACGATTCATCAAGGGAGTTGTAGAAGACGCTGACAAAGTGTTCACCTCGGAAGGGGCGATAAGCTAAAGGTGCTTGGGAACAACAGATATAAACCATATTGGTAAGACATTCCTAACCGTTTTGTTTTCAAGGGCATAAAGTGTAATTCAACCAACCGTGCTTAATACATGCAGTTTTGCTTTTCGCGTTGTTAACGTACTTTTAGAGGAAACAGATATGATGGCAATAATTATTAATGATTGTAATACATTTATCTTTTGAATTTCAGTATTCATGCACGTTTGCATCACTGGACACTAGCAGTGTTTCGATCAGATGAAGCGCTCTCAGAACTGGCAAGCCTTAAAGACAGATTTAACGAATGCAAGCAGGTGGTCATTGCCGGCGTGTATTTATTGAAGGGGCAGCAACGCTGAAGTTGTTCTGTCATCAGTGCGTGAACTATATGGCACAATTACTGGCGCGGGCAGCGTTAAACATTTAGAAACCGGCTGCAAACTTAACGGGACAAGTTTTCCTTCAGTTTTAAAGTGCCATTGAATTTTGGCTGCAAACAGCCTCACCTTTTTTACCCTATGACCGTTCCTCCTATCCGCATGTTGCAAGCTCTGTCGTTGCAACATGATTAATGATGAAAAGATACATGCAAACAACGAGGGTGGAAACGATGCGACTTGCGAGGACGAATTTCTCGGCAGCAAAGGCATTCAGCGACCCGAAGGTAATATGAACGCTTCTTTGTTCCTCCTTCCCACAAGCAGTGTCGTTTCTCACTTTACGGAATCCAGTGCACCGCACTCGCAATGTCAAATCAGCCAGCAAAATAATTTTAGGCACCAAAGCCGGCATATGCAAGTTCCTCTTGCGAACCTTGCAAGGCGTATGGGCTCAACTAATAATGGTTGGCGTTCTGATGGGAATGCTAAGTTTTACAATAGACTTATGCGCAGAGAAGCTTCGCAATGGTAAGACCTTCTCTCAGTAGCCACCTGAGCTTTGATATATTATAATTGGCTGAGGGTTGAAGAGTACTCTAGTGTTACAATTTAAAAGCGCAGACCATTCCTTAGGCAGCTGTGGTAAATTTATTACTGCGTATGATTACAGCTACTTCCTGATTGCATACGTGAATAGCCTTTCTCAGAAGCTATTAGCATTTTGAAATTTTAGAAAAGCCTTTAAGGCTGTCTGACAATCACGGATTCCCAAGATGTCTATGTAGGGACGAGTACTCAGCCGTCATACGGCTGTTCATACATATTCACTTGATTGATAGCGTGGGAAATCATCGCTAACGTAATCCCTCCTTTAGCGCCTGGTTTTATCGTGGAGATAGTTTACAAAGCTGCTGAGACATTATCAGAATTGTGGAATCAAACAATCAGATTATTAAGCTTGCATGTTTCCTGTTCAGTTGAGCAGTGCATATGCGAAGGGGATTAATTAACCGACGTGTGATTTGACTATTACAGTACATTTCTGGCTTTACACAAAAGCAGCGGATGTTCACCCATCTGCCCAGCCGATAATATGGGTATTATACACGCTCATTTTAATTCTTGTGTCAACAGCCGTTTGCATATACATGAGTCCACAAGCGGCAGGTATTTGCATAATGCTTTTCCAGTCACTCGTTGTATTCTTCACACTGCAGGTTCTGGCATTCCGGTGGTTAAAGCAATAATGGGAGGAGTGAACCTAAAGGAATATCTCTCCTTTCAAGTTTTGATCTGCAAAACCATTGTACTCATTTTAACACTTGGCAGCGGACTTCCGCTTGGAAAAGAGGTTAGCGTCCGTCTATTGTTGCAAATATATAGCCTTCATGTTTCAGGACCCGTTTGTGCACATTGCAGTCATGTTGGCCACCCTTCTGCACAAAGTGGGAAAGCTAAGCCCTCACGCGCGAGCTAATGAAGTAAGGCATTTTCAGTTAAGCAGATTACACTTGCTTGATGAGTTGCAGATGAACAATAAAATGTCGAACGAAATTTTGGCGGCCGCTAGTGCAGTTGGGATTGCTTGTACTTTGGGTTCGCCCGTAGGAGGTAAAAGTGTATCAGAAAGAATAGCTAAGATAATTCTAAAGCATAATTCATATTTACAGGAGTTTTGTTTAGCATTGAAATTACGTCCGTTTGCTTCCCACTCCAAGCCTACTGGGGCGGATTCGTTGCCAGCGCAGCGAGTACCGTAATTTTCCGCTTCCTGGCTTATCTGCTGCACGAAAACAGTATGCCGCTCAATTCCCAGTTTTCGAAAAGCTTGGGCTCGTTTTCTTGCAGGCTCTTTGGTTGAATTAAGTCGAACCTACTTTCCAAAAGGTTATCCGTTCGATACCAAAGAGTTGATTGCCTTTGCAGCGCTCGGGTAAGCTGAGCTGCGTGAATGTTCATTTGCAAAAGTATTTAACAGTCGCTTGTCACGCTTTTATAAAATGCTCTAAGAAAGGACTGATAACTACCCTTAGGATGTTTGAAAATGGGACATATATCTTTTGCATTTTAGAATATTTTGCGGAACTCTTTCAATAGCTTTTATTAGCTTTCATCGAGCTGTCATGAAACGTGTCATTCAAGGCGGAAAACTTCAGAAGCTTCTCAATGAACGGTACGCTTGAGGTATTTTAATGCGATGCTCTATAAATGGTTTTGGACTAGTTATATCACAACGGCAGTAAAAGTTCGCAAATACACTTCAATAATCCATAGTCAGTCAAGACGCCAGGGAGAAGTGTACTAAAAGCTTCCCTGTTTAGGCTAGGCTTGATAGGCATAACAGAGCTAATACTAAGCTAACACGTCGCCTGTATTAGTGTATGCGAATATCACCAAGAGTAAACTACTATGGTAAATGCAAATTCATATGATTCAATTTGACATTTAGCGAAGAAAGCTCTACTACGAACTGAAAATCTGAGAACAACGTGCGTATGAATTCTTCGAAATGAACTATTTGAAATGACCATGGTTTTCGTATTCAGTAAGAGCAGATGATCTGATTTAAGGCGTCTTTGTAATGGTCCTTGTTAGTTCGAATCAGTGAAATTAGTGAGATTACTCTTCTCACAATAAACTTCCCTTCGGTAAAATTCACAAGTCATTTCCTACGGTGTATGCGTAGCGAATTTGAAGATTTAGAAAACTGTAAATATCTCGACTACGTAAATGGAATATCGATTAATGAATCATGAAGAAACAGTAATGGTTAATTTTAGACCGCTGTATTATTCAGCCGTTTGCGTTGTCCTAATTATGGCGTTGATGTGTCCGATGGGTTACGGCCACTACTTTGCCGGAGGAGTAAGCAAGTGGACCAGTAAACAGATTTAAACTGATATCATATTTACAGCTAATACCTAGCGAAGTGGTGCCGGAACTGCTAAGCAACGTTTCCTGGAATGTCAAAAATTCCAGCTCGATCGACAGTCGACTGATAGAACACTGGTCCATCGACACAACGAGCGTTTTTCTTGTTCTGCCACTCTATGCCCTCAATCTGGCATGCCGCTAGGTTCTGCTTACCAGAAGCATACATTCAACTACAAAATTTCAGTTCTGGATAATAGCTGTCGTTCTTACTTTACCAATTCCCTGCGGAGTTTACATGCCTGTATTTGTGATTGGTTAGACGGCTAGCAGCTGCTCGTTTGCGAACGTTTTATTACTTTCATACACAGGTGCCGCTTTTGGAAGATTGGTTGGCGAAGTAATGGCGGCGCTCTTTCCTCAGGGACTTAGAAGTGGAGACGAAATTAGTCCAATCATTCCTGGTGCATACGCGGTTATAGGCAGGAAGACCCTTTCTTTAATCCTCATATATCCTATCTAAACATTTAGGCGCTGCCGCTTTCGCCGGAGCTGTAACTCATGCCATCTCCGTCTCTGTCATCACGATGGAAGCAACAGGAGAAGTTCAGTACATCTTGCCAATGCTGGTAAATCCAAAAGTTTATTAATTAATAACTCATCGCTAAGCTTTGGGACCACTGCAATATGGGAAAACTTTCCCGCATTTCCTGAAGCGGTAATTCACGCTCTTAATAGGTGAACAAGTAAGTCAATGAATTTTGAGCCAGCTGACCGAGCTGGAAAGTACGCGAATCTTTGGCTGCTTCACAAGAATAAATTTATAGATCGCACGAATCTTTGAAATTTCCAAATCTGAAATCATTAGGCATATTGTATACCCGTAATAGGTCTGAATTCATTTAGTTGGACTCCAATTACAGTTACATTCGTCAGTAATCTACTTTCCTGTAATTTCCTGACGGTCCTTTTGCATAAAACTAAACTTCATTGCTCCTTTGTGATTTTGGAACTTCTGTACGGTCACTTTTATTTTGTTGGCTATTAGCGAAATTCCGCTGATGAAATAATCACACTGCCCAATCACCAGTGCAGTTAAATAAATATGTAATATTTGTTGCCTAAAGAAATTTGCTCCGACTGCTACTACCGAAATTGGTACATCTGAAATATAGGAAACTGTGGCTGCCCTTAAAAAATAAGTTCCATTTCAGCTTGCCGTCCTTATTGCCGTCTCCATTTCGGAGACCGTTCAAGCGTCGCTATACGATAGCCTCATCGAATTGAGCGGACTACCATATTTCAAAGTCAAAAAGCGCGTGCCACGACAGTAAGTTCGTTCAACAATTGGTACCTCAAAGCTTGCATAAATTTTTTCCAGAATTCAGAACATGAAAGTAGGTCAAGTAATGGTGAAAGACGTTCAGTTCCTTAGCATGGAATCAACGTGCAGAGAAGTCCAGGATCTCCTTATAGCTATGCCAAAAGTTACAGCCTTCCCGTTGGTGAAAGACCCTGGTGGGCATTTATTAATAGAACAATTCCCATTTCTCAATTTTTGTACCATTTTTACTTAATTCTTAAATTTTCTTTTACAGTTTGCATTTTCGCTTAAGAATTAATACAGAATTGTACTAAAATATTTTACAGTAGTAAGATTCTTGATGGTCATACTTACGACGCAATCCGCCGCACATTAGCGCTGAGACGGGAGTAAGGTAGGTCCAGGTAGACTGCACTTTACTCAAGTGATTTGCCGCCTGTGGAAACAACGTAGTAATGTATTAATAATTCTTATTCACATGCATACCTACCTTAACTCGCATTATTTTCATCTGCATCGTCATCGAAGGTGCGGTTTTTCTAACGGAATAGTAAAGTTCCGTCGAGTCTTACTCCGGCTTCTTCCGTTAGTTATAACTAATGGAAAAGAGCAGTCGGTTATTTCGATCTACATTAGTTCTTGAACTTGATTGCTTTTTTACTTATGATTTATTGTTTTTAACTGCATAACTAAGTAAATCATTTCTCTGCAAAAAATAGTCATTCATGCGTAAAAAGAGTAAACGCTGAACATTTCAAACTGAAAGTATTTGTTTGCAAAAACTTTACCGCTGTTGTTGGCATGATGGAGCAGCTTGTACAGAATTATGGGCCATTTTGATCTGATCACTTTTCTTGGATGTACTCGGAATTTCAACGGCTACCGATTGAGTAAACTTGCACTTTGTTTTGAGCAAAAATGATCCTTATTGGATCAATAAAAAGGCTCCAATTGGAATTGCTGCTGGAGAATCACGTTGGCCCAACGGCAAGGAAAAGAGAGGCCGTAGCGCGGCTGAAGGAAAAGTTGCAGGCTGAAGCGCAGCAGTCACCCAAAGAGCAGTGCAGTGGCGGACCCGCCGTTGCCGCGAACGACAATATGGTGGTCACTGTTTATACTGTGAGCAACCGTCCGTGGTGTTGATACTGAATTGTAGGATCTGGATGAGACTGGAGGAGACCTGAGCCCGTATCCATCCTCGGAGAACTTGGAATTTCTTAACCTGGACTATATTGACACTTACACGGCGAGCAGGGTTCAAATGACGACCAGATCATTGTTCAAATGTTCAGCAGAAGAGTAGACCGACTGCATAAATTTCTGGATTTAATTTTCAGGCCTGACCAGTCAAACGCAATCGCTGGCGGACAAGTTGGCCAAGGAGACGGCCATAGACCTTTTCGGGAAAGAAGTAATTTAGTGTTTCGTTGAAAGGCTTACCTACGAAAGGATTGTCCGTAGCGAAGGCAATGGGAAAGCGAAAAGCTTGAAGAGATTGTCGAATTTTCGTCCGAGATAATAGATCCAGCGCCGTTTCAGCTTGTCGAGAATACAGGAGTCATGTTGGCTAGCATTCTGTTCAACCAGCTGGGAATAAGGAGCGCCTACGTTACGCGCCTTGGCCGGCTGATAGGAGTGGTAGGGCTGCGTGAAGTATTGATGGATCTTATCATTCCAAAAGCCGTTAGCACTTGCACTTCACTTTTCCAGATTAGGCATGGCCTAGAAACGGCCAGGAAGTATGGAAATCTACCGGCCATGAATGAACCGGACGTGCAAGGGCCTAGCAAGTCAACAGTCACATGGACTTTCAGAAAAACGCTCGAAGCTTGAGCAATCGAAGTGAACGTTCATCGATGCAGAGGTATGAGAAATCGACCCACCCAAACGTTAACACCGACAGTTCTGAACTGCAAATCGTGTTTGCAAATTAGCTCAGCGCTTCGACAAAGTTTTAACGTGCAGCCTGCCAATGCAGCTTTTGATTAATAAAAGGTCTTCGGTTATCTAACGGCTCATTTAGAGTCAGCCTCATAAGTATGCTTTGGCGATCCGTTAATCGAAGTGGCAGTTCCTACTACTTCAAAACCCTTTAATGTATTAGAAACGGCACTCAATCGACTGAATAATTCAACATATTGCATATGCTCAATACATATGCATATAAGTACTTGTTCACGTATTATTAATAGTATATAACAATAACTTCAGGATTACATCACGCTGCGTAAAGAGACTGTTAGTCACGGATAAGGTAAACTATTAACTAGGTAATATCATTATGCCTACAGCTTCAAAATCAGGCACTGAACAGCGCCTCCCGATTTCATAAATTCGCTCATTTCCACTTCCATTATTTCAAACCCGTAGTTACTGATGGCTTCCTTTGTCTCCTTGCAGTGCGTAGGAAGGATAATCGTTTTTCCAACTGCTATTGCATTACAAGCAAATCTGTCCACGTCTTCCTTTGCTACTTCAATCAGGTCGATTTCGCTTTTAATTAGGGCTTTGGTATCCGCACTAAATGCGTCCGGATACCAGAGAGCAAGATCCGGTGACAAGGGACACAGACACACATCCATGTGATAATATCTATTGTCGACCAGTTCGCAAGGTATTGTGCGAAAATTTCCCAACAAGGCAACGTTTTGGTAAACCTGAAATTGGAACAAAATGTCTTGAATCCCTTTTTACAGATGACCAAGCTAATTAGCTAATTTGGTTAGGTGGAACTTACCTTCTTTTCTGAACGAAATCCGTATCCCGTCCATAAGATCTTGTCTGAGGAAAATACCGCGTCGCCGCCCCCCTCGAAGAAATATTCCTCATCGCTGAACACTTGGAAACCGTTTTCTTTAAACCACTTTTTGAAATACTGCCTCTCCCCACGCCTCTCTTTGTGCCGAAAGTTCGCCAAATATACCTGACGGTGAAAGGAGTCAAAGGAAACGTGGGAAGGGCGGTGGTTCGCGACCGAAATTTACCGACTTGCCGTAGACAAGCCCAGAATTGCAAGTGAAAACCATATCCGGCAAGTCGGGCTGCGGTTCAATCACCTGAACTTCAATTCCGCACTTTTCCAAGCATTTCTTCAGTTTCAGCCATTGTTCCATCGCCAAATCAGAGTCAACATCGCCTCCCATCCATGGATTGATTTTGTAGGCAACTTTGAAATAGTTGGGAGGACACATCAAAACCCTGCTGAACATCACGTCGTTTAAACGGGCCCTGGCAAGGGAACGGTCAACGCAGTGCAACGAACACGCTGATCAGTGCAACTAATGTCAATGCGCACCTGGATAAACATGCTAAAATTAGTCAAGACAAATTTGCATACGACGGAGACCCAATTTCAATGGATGAACTGCGTGTAATCGAGCAACGAAATGAACGACACGAACAAAACTACTCAATGACTAGGGATTGACAAATGTCGGCAAACCAGTTGACCGATACGACTAAGAGAAGCGCAGTTTCGAATTGCAAGCTACATGGGATTCGAAGGCGTAAAGCTGCGCTAAGTTCACTTGACTTTATCACCAAAGCGGGGTGTTACATTCTGCACATTTGCTACCTAAATTGGCGCAAAATTTACTCTCCTTGCCAAAGGCTGTCCTTCGTCTTTTGATGACTTGAGAAATTTCTGCTAACAAACTCTTGACACGGTACGGGTTGATACCGTGTCAAGAGTATGTCAGGAGAAATGCATCTCCCCGTTAAAGAGAAGAAAAGAAAAGCTTGGGACTTGAGAAATTGCAAAAGTGAGCAAATACCGACAGTCTCGTCCAGTGGAATGTTCGCTCTTTGTTTGGGCGTTGACAGTACCCCTTGCGGAGCGGAAATTTCGTGGCCGGTGGAAATACTGGAACGTTTGCCTGCAACAATGGTTTCATTAAGTTCCACAAGCAGAACTGTGGTTTCCACTAGAAAATGGGCACTACATGCATAAACGCACGCGACTGCAACAAAGTATTGCTGATAAAATGGCTGTCAAGCGTCGTTGCTCCACAGATCGAATCGCAAAGCGTGTATCCAACCTGTGTTATTTTTTCCATATATTATAAAAACTTAGAAGGGCGTTCGTATGCCAGTAATTTGTTGCCAAAACTTAGTCAAAGTTGACGCAAGACCAAGAGACTTGTCTAATTGGATTTCATTATCGTACCTGCTCAACTGTATAAGTGCTAATGTACGTCAAGGTATAGCAACACTATAGTGATAGCAAACGATGATTCTTCAAGAGGCATCCCAACTGAATATGCCAAATGGAGCTTCCTATTTGCTCCTTGTTGACAAACAATTCATTTATAGCTCGTCACGTGTTCCTTCTGCAGCGCAGGTGGTTATATGAGAACTTTTGCCCATAAATACTGATTGCGTGTTCATCTACAGTTGCGCAATCGACAATAGTGCCTTCGCAAAGTTGCAACACGGAAACCAAACGTCATGGCAGTAAGGACAAGGCGTGGAATCGAGAAAGCAGCGCTGCTACAATGTTTGGCGCAGTGCTCTTTGACATACGGGACAGAAAATGCGAAGCGGAATATGGCATTGGAACTATTAATGTTAACGTTTCAATAAAGCAGAGGAACATTACCCAAGCGCAACTGGTGCACAAAGTCGACACGAAAGCAATACAACTATGGGTTTGCCTGACTTAGAAATGTTGCCCCCCCCAAATGGCCGAACCATTGGAAACATAAATGTAGTACCAAAAGGGGGGTGCCGAAAGCAGTTGGATGAATGTGAATAAATCACCTTTGACCCTAAATGACGGATGCAGCGAACAATGGAAGCAGCCACGCTGTGCCAGCTTTTTCGGCCCCACAAATGGCGTCAGTAAAGTAGACCCGCACAGAACTGCATAGTGCGCAGGAAAAGGGATACGAATATATAAACACTTTTGATCTAAACTATAACATAGAGCTTGATCAAATTCAGACCGGTCACAGATCTAATGCAGAGATAAGCGAAAGGCGAATAGTTCATTCAGCGTCCAGCCGACATTAGTCTTCGCGCCAACCTGTCCCAACGATCGGACCCACTCGCAAACCAAAAATGCCAGGGGTGACCATATGCGAACTATCCAACAGCGATTCTTAAATGTCCATAAGAATATTGTACTCCAGAAAATGGAAGGTCAATCACGCGTACGGTGCGTGCATTTCTTACAGTAGCCCGAAATCTGCACGGAAATTACAGCATAACTGCCCAGTTTCTTCCTAAGTTCTCACGTTAGCAATTCTGTTTGCTTTATCAGATATCAACAGTACGCAATTCTCAGTGCAAACTCGCTCCGTCTTTAACGTACAATGGAAGAGCGATCGCTCACCATCGTCGATTTATGGTAAAGCACACAGAATTGCCACCGTGAAAAATGTGGAAAATGAAGCAAGATTCTGTTGCAGACCGTGTGTTGGCAAAGCATTTCTCGCCCGGTGAAGCACGCGCTGGAAGTGGTGGTGGAAGTGAACAAAGGCCAGGTGGAAGTAACGTTTCACAATTTTCGAGAAGTCGACGCTCAGCTATAAGGGAGCATGGAAATACGGGGACTCCTGGTATGCCCTTTCAGCGTATGCTAAAGTTGCAAATCACCAACTTGAATAACGCATTACTAAAAGGTGCCGGTGGGCTAACTTGATTAAGTTGCCTTGCGATTACTCAGATTCCTTGGTGCAATTAGCTCTCGTTCGTTAGTAGACGAAAACTGATCACGATGAACCTGCCATAAGACACGGCGACGTTATTTTGAACATTATATGCAATATTCCAAAAATTCCTTCAAAATACGTTATTGATACTTGCAACGATCTCCTGATGTGACGAGAGCACGTTTCATTTAGATAGCAATTTCACCATTGAACCCTATGTATGAATAACCACGCTCCATCAGCGTAGTCTATTCAGATTAACTGTGAATAAATGTATGACAACGTTACAGGCACGTACAGATGTGAACACTACGCAGAGCGAAAGGATGAAAACGCTACACATTCAATTATGTGGATTGTGAGAAATATAAACTACCCCAAGGAGGCGGACAGTTCATCGTTATTCCAAAGTTTGACGAAAGAAATAGTAAAGCATATTTATGTTTCAGTCAGAAGCAGCACGAATCGTCAAATTTATCACCGAATGCTATAATGACCCAGGCACCAGTAGAAACTATTAATAATTGGCAGAAAAGAATGTAGATTACCGCTAGGCACAGTATGGATGCTATCACGTTAAAATGTAATTGTATGGTTTTTGAATGGGACGTTAGCTAATTTACTATTGCATGCCCTTACAAACACAAACAGCGATCCACATGTGTAAAAACTTCAAAGGGGACTGAACGTATCATTGGACGCTTGTGACAGGGTGCTGCACTGTCTTTGCTGGAAAGGTTACAAAGTCGAACAGCAGCTCAAATGTCAAAGCCAAAAAGCCGTCAATGACGGTCCATTTCCTTTCGCTCCTTACTGGACGGGTAAGCTTATCTCCAGCAATGAGTAATAACGAACAGCTACTTAACAATCACAATAGCATGAACAAGGAAGGAACCGTCCGCAAATATTCGTTTGTGATTCTTCAAAGTCTGTCCATATATTTTCTCTAAGTGAAAATTCAACTTCGGCCGTAAGAATTGTTACCTTCCAATGCTCCTACAGGAAATTCGCCTTCTTAGGACTAAGCTCCTGCTCATTAATCACACACTTGGGCAGGCTGTTGCATATCCTCTCTTCGTATGCGAGCTTGCCAATGAGTTCAAACGAAAGGCAAGTATCGACTTAGGTTTGACAAATTTCGCGTACACTTCGCCTTGGGCACAAGCTTGGCGCCAACGGCACGCCAGCTAAGGGCAGTGAGCAAATTCCTTGCTCAAACTTGCGTTTTGCACCTCGGATCTACGCTGCAATGGATCTGCAACGCTACGCCTGTTTGAACAGGCTTCGTTGGCGCCAAGCAGGCTGAACGCTGTAGGCAAATGTTAAAAGATTGCCCTTAAGAAACGGCCACTCAGAGATTCAGGGGGAAATTCCAAAACGATTTGGCCAGAAGAACTTTTCCTTGCGCCGCCTGAATCCTACGGATGCTACCAAATGGTTGGAACTACGAACTTATGGTAAATGGTGGGCCAATGGGAAAGGCCTCTGACATAGGTTACTCTCATATGTACAACTGTCAAATATTACCACACGCTAATTTGTTCCGCGTCGTCAGTCCGACGTTTCAGCAAACAGAAGGAAGAAATTGCGGGATGCTAATCATCACTCTGCATACAGCCTTCCACTGCGCTATTCGCAAGTCAGCTTGCCCCTTTGCAAGTCTTTACAACTCTTAAATGTTGTTCAATCAACAATATTGATTTGGGCGTACAAATGGCAGCACAAATATGGGATATGCCGCCTCGATCATCTTTGCCACTTAATCCACAATTACGCGAATGGACTAGGCATTAAGTATACACTGGTTAACTAAGAAACTGCTTCCCAAAAACGATTGCGGCATCGGATTACTAGCCGCAACTCTTGGACTGCTTGAAATGCCAAAGTAAGGGAGTTGCAAACATCAACTTAAAGGAGGCTCGGAACAAATTCCACGGAAGGAAGCGCTGCAGCTGTAATCGCCGCACATTAATAGAAGTATAGATTCTGGAAAAGGGTTGAACAATCAGACTTGCCGAAGAAGCGTAGTTGCATTAACAGCAATTCCTGATCCGCATTGGCGGTAAGCCAGTTGGTTTGAGCTTGTCCGCTATTTGTTTACGAATCGTAAGTTCCAGGATCAATTGTCCCAACAAGCAATGCGGTCGGCAAGAGCTTCAACCGGTTCCTACGGCTACCGAGCGCCTTTTGCCTCGCCGTCTTCTGCCATCCGGAACAAAGACAAAAATTCTGCTCCGCCGCGTACGCAATCAAACAGTGAAAACTACGTTACAATAACCTGCAATACTTAACCGCTGAACTGACGTGGAACTTTCAAAGCGATCAGCCGTTGCCCATTGGCGACTGGTTTCGGGAACGAGCCTTTGCAAAAAGTGGACTATAGGTTTTCAAAAGGAACCTGACTTATGCAAATTCAGGGACGGTCGAGCCCTTTTCGATTGCCAAATATGGCAGAATTTCATGAAGCAGGCAAACTGCCACTGAGAGCAAACGGAGAACTGTGTGCGACGATCAGCGGTGCATTAAGACGGGACTTGCAAAGTTCGCAAACTTTTTCTGTCAGGAACAAGCCTTGTTCCGCATTTTTCGAACATTCCTGCGCAACACGTCGACAGGTGCACTTTCGCGTAACAGCACATTCTGCGTGGAAACTAATAATCAATTACTGCCAGTGCCCTGTCACCCCGTTTAAGAGAGGGGTAGCAACGGATAATAAACCGCGTGATGGTTAAGGATCCCATCCCTACAATGCGGTCGTGAAGAAACTGGCCTCACAGGTTCCCTTTGACGTTGCGCATTTTTGAGGGCATAAGGGCTGATGCATTCTGCATTCCTGCAGCGCTTAAGTACGATAATAATAATATTTGACAAGCACGTCGAGAAGATTAGGAATTATGAGCGACTGCGGTCTGTTAGCTAACCGACAAAGGTTACTTGCAGAACTGACACTGCAAAACGTGAATCGGCGCTAAAAGTCTTGAGCGACGTCAAAGACAATGGTACAATTACTTTAAAACAGGGCTTCGGACCTTCAAGTCCTTCGCAGCCTCACTTGCCCATTCATCCCGAAAGGAAATGGCGAGCGAAAGTAATGCAACGTTTGCTTTAAAGGCTGAGCTTTCCACTTGACTCTGCAATGATCTCACATCCGAAATTCTACGCTGTCCTTATCCCAAACCCACCAACTTAAAGACAGTGCTGTAACATAAGGTCCTGCCATTAGCGGTCCCACCTTTAACCGCCCGTATGTGGATGAACTGCTTCAATTTTCCTATTGCAAAGCCTTGGTGACCATTCGGCGAATTCCTCACGCAGGCACATTTCGCACCATAATGAATGATCAGTGGTGGCATCCACTTGACAAAGATTACGTAGAGAAGCACAAAACATTTAATTTTTGCGCGAACCAATAGGCAGACAAAGAAGCATAAGAAATGGAGCAGGAAGCCTGGGCAACATTCGCTACTTCCGAACAGCGAAGCCGAGAATTGCTTCGCCGTGGATTCTTCGTTACTCTCTACATCTATGCAGGCGTACTTGGCCAGAAGCCAACACCCGACAACATTAAACGATTCTTCCATTCAGCGCCACGACACGCGAAAATCGAATCCAGCAACGTTGCGCTCGCGAATTCGGCATTTGACTGAGGAACACATCTAGCAAGGAATGCACGCTTCATGGGCCACGGGAAGTAAATTCATCAGACGCATTAGCACCGAGCCAAGCAACGTCAAAGAGTCGGCAAACGCTTTTGGGAACTTTCGCAAAACGAATTCATCAATGGCGCAAGCGGATGGAACGCCTCAGAAGCTGTTGCGGTTGGACATTGAAAGATCAATTGCTTAGTAAATGTTAGACGCTTTACGCGGAGGCTAATGTTTCGCAGAATAAACAAGGGCAGTGACTGCGCGCTTTGCGGTTCGGCTGAGTGCTGCGCTCTTCTGCTTTGGGTGTCGAAGGGCAGAACCAGGTAAATCCCGTTGCGGAGAAGCAATTGCAATGGAAAGGCACCTGAACAATGTGCATTGGGACGGAACTAGTTGTTCCGCAATTAACCGCAGAGTGTACCACTTTCGATTCCCATACGTAGGTATCCGCTAAAGGCTAGAAGCTTTCCAGTTATTCGGTGTGGCTGGAAACGACATCCGAAGGATCGCAAAAGCCGGAAACATCTCAAACAGCTGCCCGCTGGCGACCTCAAACGATGACTTGAACTTTCGATGAGCTATCATGTGGCGGCCAAGGATTCAAAGGGATGGATTACAGCTGAGACGTTTCGCCACCTTCGCCGATGGAGTGCCGCTGTGTTTGACATCCAAACACCGGGAACAGCCGCACCGAACTTTACATGAGGAATAAATGGAAATACTGCCAATGAAAGCCTGCGAATGCGCTCGCGTTGAGGCAACAACGAAAAGGTGCGGGCACCAACCATCGCGATAAGCCATTTGCCGACCAATTGGCACAAGGCCCCCTTTCCCTTCCCGCGACTCCAATCTCGAAGCAGCCTTGGGGAAGAAGTCTCAACAACGAAGCTGCTGAACGACGTAAACTGGTTACGCCGTTCCGCTATGGGACGCACTACTTCCATGAAAAGCGCCTCGCCTTTTGTGCAGATATGCAGAGCAACTATGGCTAACAATGCTTACGAGATGGAGCGACTGCAAGCTTAATTCGCCCATTCGAACGGTTGCCTTGACCAAGCTACTCCACTGCGGACTTGCAAATGGCTCAGCTCCTAAGTGTTGCCACCCGCCTACGGTTGCTAAAGGCCTTGACGGGCGCCAAGTTTCGGTGCCAGGGTGGCTTTTGCCATTAAGTCGACTCAAAGGGTGACCCTTTCCCCTAGTGTGGGTGTCTGAAAGCGCACTGTTGACCAGGGCGCGCTGCGCGGTCGTTCCCAGTTCACTGCCGCCCAACGACGTTAAGAAACGTGCTCCCGTCAAACCGCGTACGTGACAGCGATTTGTCATCTTGGTCGTCCGCAAAGCCAGTCGCTTTCACAAGGAAACAAGGGTCCCTACGCAACAACAGGACGGAACGATGGCCAAAAGCGGAGAGATGGCCAAAAAATTTTCCCGTCGACCTCCTTGAAAGACGGATAGCTGGAGAGCCGCGATCAGGACGGGTGGCCCATGCTTTGCCGACGCTGCGATGGGCAAAACTAGTTTGCGCGGACCTGTTCTGTTCAGGTCCTTGCAGAGGCAGCCGGGTCGTGGATTTCTGGCCTATGCACTCTCTTTGTCGGTCCACAGTGGTGGTCGCTTAGTAGTCGCCGACCTGCCCAGTCGGCTGCCTTCACTTTCGTCGACTTCAACGCTTTTCTCAGCCGCAGAGAAGGGCACAGAGCAGAAAGGTAAGCCAAATATATTTCCCCTCTTATCGCGCGCAAGCCTACTTCCGCCAGTCGAATCAGCCCTTTTCACATGGATGCTAGTATACGTTGGAGTTGCCAATAATTATCCTTATTTTTAACAAATTGTTCCATTCAAGTCGAATGTCACTGCTGCTAGGCAGAATGGTATGCAAAGCGGATATTAATCATTACACTGCAGCGTGTCCCAATGAACAACCACTAGCCTGACCGCGGCGAGTACTAACCGCAAAGTAGTTCATTCCGTTTGGATCGTACGTAAGCATTCCAGCAGTTGTCTTGGCATTCCTACTAAGTGCATTAGCGGCTGAACAGTGTAGCAAGGCGACGGCTTTAGTCCCCCAGCGTAAGTGGGCGCAAGGTAGCCTCTTGGTTAAAATATGCCGCGTCGATCAGCTGGGCGTCCCGTCAAAGTATCACTTGGTTTGCATCCCAACGATAGAACAGTTGCCCATCCGTCGTAAGGCCGCAATCAAGAATGCGCAAAGCCTGGCAAAGCTCCGGGGTAAGCGCAGATGCTCATTCCAGACACCCTTAACCACCGCAGCTGGGCGAACCGGTTTCGTGACGCGTTTGACAAGAGGCTGAACAAGTTACTTTTGCGCAAAATGACTGTTCACCGCAGGAATGGTTCGCCGCTGGTGGGACGCACCAACGCTGAGAATTCCAAAATGAATAATCAGCCGGAAAGCACTTGAAGCTTGGGCGACCAACTGGCAGGATCAACAACGCTCGCCCTAAAGAGGCGTATTCCACGTTGGCGTGATGCTAACATGTGAATTTACATTTTGCTAAAAAGGCGGTACGCTGGAGCAAAGATGCTCGCTCGTAAAGGGTAGCTGCATCAAATGGATAAAAATGTCGTCAGGCTACAAGCGAACCACGAAGGTTAACTGTCGATCGAAGACGCAACTGGCAAGAGCTGCTAACGATAGGCAAACTGTCCAATTTTTAGAAAACCAAAACAAATACACTCGGTGGAGCTTTGCGTAGATGACGTACGATATGCCCGCAATTGTAAGCAAATGGTCCCGTCTGGATTGGGCCCATTTGCTCACAATTATGGACAGCCAGCCCTGGGGAAAAGAGGAAGTTTGCGAACGCGCCCATATCGAAGCCTGCCTTCTCTTGAGCTAAGGCCTCAGGGTGGCAAACATTAGTACTATCGTAAAGCATTCCTGACACCAGCGCGACCGAAGTCCGGCGGGACTCTATTCAACATAAGCTTGCGACAGACGACTGTTAAAACTAAGAGGTGCACTTTCGCTCCGTCTCAACAGCAGAGCAAAGCAGCAGGCCGCAGAGTCCACAACGAGCCTACCCTTTTTCGCAGTCGCTTTGGCTGCCGAGCTTACAGTCGACTGGCATTTGCTGCAGGCGGACCGTCGAAATGATTGACAACGTCCTCCCGATCGTCCGCGAGCACACTGCAAAATTGCCTATTCAGCATACCGATTGCTTTGATTCAGAAAAAGCCATTAATTGAATGGCTGGTGCGGCATTACGCATTTTTATGGTAAGAGCTTCTTAGGTGAACACAAAATTCGGGAAAATGACTCCCGCAAGGAAAGCTTGCATTCACTTGTTCTGCAATCATGTGACAACGTAGTTATCTCCTGAGGGCATGAGCAGTTTGCTCCTGACAGGAACTACTCGATCAGTGTGAACTTTGCTTTGGCTTTCGCTTCTACTCATCCGGCAATGCTTCCCCTTCTCTCTCTCTCTCTCTCTCTCATCGGGTCAGATTGTCACACGCAAACAGATCAACATAAATGGTTAATGATTCAAGCGGTCTTGCTTTGCTGTCATTGTTACATACGATGAGCAGAAATGAATAGCCGCCAGGCATGTCTGGTCGAAGCGACTAAATATCTCCTTTTTCGACGAACTCCGATGCCCTACTTAGCGCTCTCCTCTCATTCCAACTTTGGTTGCTCCAAGGCGGCGGCAGCGGCCAAACTCCCGAGTGACGCCTTTGCATTGATTCGCCTTCCGGTCGAAGCGCTTGGAAATTTTCCAAACTTCCGACGCACTGTTGCCTTGAATTGGCGATCGTGGTTCCCCCGCTTGGCCGGAAGGTTGGCTGAGCACCAATGGTGGAAACTAACTGTGTTGCAAGCGGTAACTGTTGCACGTTAGTACGTATATATATATATATATATATATATATATATATATATTCCGTTCACCGTTTAATTCTTGCATAATCGACGTCAATTTGCGCGGTCGCTGGGCGCAACAACCTAGTGCCCATTATAAACTCAGAGTTAAGTGAACTCTACGCTCGCAAACGTCGCTCTATCACCCTTGAGAAAGTCAATCTGCCCAGGCAGTTTCAATGACAGGCGAATAAAGTGGAGCATCGGGTCGTTGACGTCGTAGCCGCTTCCCATGGAAAGTCTGCGGTGCGTCAAAAACACAGGACTTGGCTACGTACTTCCTGCTTTGGCATGTCAAGGGGGGTCTCAAAAAGATCTACGAAGTCGTACACTTACCGCAACCGAATTATTCATACTTTGCAAACCCTCCTCATTCCTACTTTGCGAACTATCATATGCCGTTGGCGTTCAAACTGAAGCACGCTACGTTGCCGTATGTTTAGACATAAGCTTAAGTACGTTCCATAAATTGTTTTCCACCGGATATGGCAAGCACTCGATTGCGGACACTTTTTGAAGCCTCTGTAAATGGGCACAATGCTCATAGTGGGACGGTCGATGGGCCCTCGCTGTGGCGTTAGAAAAGCGCGACGCGATGGCCATTAAATTTTAAAATATGTCAATCTCTTCCATTCATACGATTCATATTCGATTTACACGCCTGAGCCGAAGGTGCCCCGACCATGCCGCAAGCTGGCACGCGTACCTTGACCCCCGTTGGCCGCCTGCAGGTACAAACCCGCCTCGCAAAACAACGCTCATCCCACATGGGACACGCTCAAACCATCGGCTTAACGCCAGTAGGTAGACGGATATGCGTACATCCACTGACCGCGTCGCTGAGGGGCTCGTCGGGACGGGACTGCCGTCGTTGGATATTGATTCTCCACAGGCTGTTGGCCAGCCGAACGATAATTAATTAAAGCTCTACACTTTACATTGAAAACACTGGTGCACGCAATTGTACTCCTTGCTCCTACCGACCACGGCGGTTCTTAATAACAAGCCCTACGTGGTAAAGCGATTATCCGCGCCAATCATCCGATGGCCGTTACCAATGACGCCGGTACGAAAATAACCAGTTTCACTTGGCCTGACCGTCAACGAGAAAGAGAAGCCAAAATATGTTGGCAACAGAAGCAGACGCTAACAGAACACTTTAAGCGCCGGTAGCAAAACAGTTCATGTTTCCGGAGGACAGAGCTTTAACGGTCATAATTGTTGGATATCCACGTGGAATGTTCCTTTCGGCAAGATGTTCGCTGCCTGAAGGAGCCCATCTTACGCAAGCCGGAATGCGTGGACGGAACGAAAACATCCTTCATGTTAGTTTTACACTCTTGGCAAAGGCCAACATGCCGCGGCTCATAATCAGACAGGAAGGATGTGTGTCCACCCGGTGGTGCTTCACATCTTGGGCGCTTTGGTAGGCGTAGTCCTTCCTGCTGCCCTCGGAGGAGTGTCGCACTTAACGAACTAAGCCTGCACGGTAGAGTGAACTCAATTAGCGACACCTCACGGGTGGGCTGCAACGACGTATCCTTAAAGGGCTGGACGTATTAGGGAGTCGTCGGCTTTGTTGGTGTTCCTTTGACGACGAGGTGAACTGGAGAGCGCGTCACGCCTCGGCGCGCCAAGAACCGGTGCAGCCAACTTTCCCAGGCAACAAGGACGCGTGGAAAGGTCACTTGCGGACTAGTAGCTTCCATCCGTCGACAACCGCACATTGTGCGCGCGCCGAGGCAACGACTTCCTGTCAGCCTGCTCATCTCTCGACACTTTCTTCGCGGAACAGCGAACCGTAGGAAATGGACAATAGTGACCCCACGCCGACTGACGGTCCTGCGGGACGGCAAAATGTATAGCGATTCGTTACACAGAAGCGGGCGTACTGAGGGCCGCCAGGCAATGACGGACCACGTTTTGCCCCAAAGCTACTCAAGCTAAAATATTTGGCTCTCGTTCAAGGTTATGGAACTCCTAGAAGGCAGTGAAAGCGGTGCTTTGTTCGCCCGAAGAACTTCCTAGCGATTACAAAAGATGAGAAAACAAGTGAGACAGAACGTTATCGAACAGAGAATATGCACACTTGTTATCAATAATCATGTACTGCAAATTGCATTATGTTCTTTAACCGCCGACTATTGTTATTACGACTATTAATTACTTATTTCAAACACTTGGACGCAATCCTCGGCTCTCAGAGCAGGTCCCAGTACGGCCGAGTTATTCGCTTCTGCTCGGGGCTAGACACGAAAAGTTTCGAAAGCACTGGATTAAAAAAATACAGGCGCTTAGTTGTAAAAAGATAAAATAACACTAAAGTATCGTTACCAAGCATCCTGCATTCAAAGCGGCAATATGTAGGTCAGTTAACATCGAAAACACTGGTACTTGCGAATTCAATAGCTTTTTAAAATCTTGCTTGATTAACCGCATCTAACTACGAAGCGCTTTCCCTCAAAATACATGAGCACGAGCTTTCGTTGCTCTGCTGGCATTCCTCTTTCATACAGCGCCTGTCCGTACGGCAACTACGCTGCTGCGTTTCACATTGCGACCATTGCCTCAAGGCCTTTGCACTTATCACTCTGTACTTTCCAAGACAACGTACACCTCTTCTTTAGCTTACTTAACTGTCCCGGATGAGTATTCCTTGCCTCGTAGGACGGGCAATGTCGCTCCAATATGAAAAGTGACTCGTCGCTGATAAATATTAATACGGGCCCAACGTAGACCAGATGCATTACACACTGTGTGCTACTGCTACTTGCTCAGATGGCGCATCAGTGCTGACACATTTCCTACACATCTGTTCGCGTTTGCGGACGCGAAATCTCGTTACATGAGGATAGACTGTATTTAGAAACTCAGTTGCGACGTCAATCCAAATTTACCGCTATGTCCGCGGCAATCGGCCATGATTTATATCACGGGGAAAATTTTCAATCGCCTTTCCGTGCAACCACTGCAGCTCACGAGTTAAGTGCACCTTACGGTGGGGGAGAAAATCCCGCGGACGTTTGCAGTGGCAGTGAAAAGTGACGTACGCCCAATACCTTGTGTTACGAAGACTTGCGAAGTGAAGGTACGAAGTATTTGAGCAGTTTCACTTTTGATTCGCCATTGCGCAGGCAAGCAAAGGTGAGTCGCCTAATCAAGGCAGCCTGCATTCCGCATATCAATTCGCTTTGGCAAATATTTTTTCCGCATCATCATCGTCCGCAATCGATCTCGTCGCCAAGGCGCAACCGGAAACCATTCGCAGGAGCGGCCAATCCGCATGTCAAATCGAATAGGGCATCTTCGCAATGGCGATTTGTCGCCAACCGGCTGTCCCTATCCGACGTTTAACGAAAAGCGGTTGTCAAATGACGACCGCATGCCAGCTCAAAACGATACCTCTGCAAGGAGCCGCGCAAGTGGCTGCCTCGATTGGAAGAACCCTTTCCAAGATGGGTGAAAGCGCGAAATCGAATAGTAGATATTTGCGGCTGGCAAAAGCTCCCGAGATGAGCGCGGCTCATCTCCTCTCGCGCTGAGAATAAGCTGCCAAACGTAAATGTCACAATTTGGCTTGCTGCGTTGCAACAAACACAATCACTGCCCGGATACTGCTACGCTTAGAGGCCGCCAAGTTTGATAACCAAGCCGAGGATCCTTCGTTTGATAATTTGCATAGCCGTTTTGAATACTTGCGCCAGATTTTTCTAGGTTTCTAACAGTAAAAGCTTGCGCGCTTCCAAACACTTGGAAACGTGCCACGATGGATAAGAAGTGACGAGCACGGCTTGCCATGTGCCGCAAATGGACAAAGATGGGCACCAAGCACGGGAGGCGAGGCGAATGGCCACTGGCCGGATAATGTTTTCCATTCAGTCATACGAATGCTTGTTGCCCCCCCCCCCCGCTTTGTGTCTTCGCCGTCCTGCAACGTGTACGTCGAAAAACGGGACTGCAGGGTACCGTAAACTTGTCCTGATGCCGCCAATCGTTCAAGGGCGTTGCTTCTGACGCCCACTTGTGTTCCGTATTCCGAATGCGGTTCGTATTTGCTCTTCTCGTCATTGTCCACTTTTCATTTGCATAACCGACGCGCTATCGACGGTTCAGTTCGATTGCTCGGCGCCGTCCGAACGGGCCGCCAGATGGCGATAGAATTAGAATGAACGCGATTGGCTGAAGGGATACTCACGTCGCCGGTGAGTAGCGTGACGATCTTCATTCAGGGACCGCGGAAGGTTCGGTCGCGACTTTGCCTATGCGAAACGCCGACAAGGTGGTCTGCTTCGGCTCCGCGGTACGCCTGGCGCAATCGGACTAAGGCGGCAGGCAAGTCCTCAGGCGGCGGTGCGCTTAATTGAACATTCGTGCCGCCGACGCGCCCTCGTCGTCTTCTTCTCAATGAATCCATGTGCCAATGGTTTCGATTCGATTTCAGGCGTTGTATAAAGAGTGAGGCATCGTCGAGCACCCAAACCCCCAAAGACGAGCTGCAAGAAGAACGCGCGGTCAATTTGGCGAAGCGCCGCTACGATTAGCCGCAGTTGCAACAAGCTGTCACGGCCCCATGGCGACCAGGACGTCCAGCAACTTTATCATTGAGGAGTGGCGCGACCTATGGAGCTACAAAAGCGACTTTATCATCGTCTGCTTCGTCTATGTCTTCTCTTGGACGGGAACACTTTCTCTGCCCAAGATGTTCATCGAAAATGGTGGAGGTGAGTCGTCATCATTTGGTTAGCAATCATTAAATCCTCTTTTTCGTTGCGGCAGGCGCCTTTGGGGTCGCCTACGTAATTTCCCTGATTGTATGCTGCATTCCGCTGATTATGGTCGAGCTGGCGGTTGGCCAACTGTGCGCCAGCTCGCCGCCAAAGTCAATGTTCAACATGTCACCTCTGTTCGCCGGTACGTTTGCAAATTTTCTTCTCCAATCGGCTTGGAATTTCGCCAGACGGTCGCTCCTGCTTGCACTGGGGGGATGCGCCCAGTTTTTGCGCGTCCCAACCGTTATCTCGCGCAAATGCAACGCGGCTTGTTCCTGTGTGCATGCTTATGTATGAGTCCTTCCGTTCCAGAGCAAGTGGCCGGCTAGCGAAAAAACGCGTCGGCAGAGACGTACGACCAATGCCGTGGGTGCGGCCACTTAGTTGCCTCTGCTCCTATTTGCGGACAAGCACTTCTAGGCGACTGCATGTGCTGAACATGCGCGTCGACGGAAAAAACCCTATTGCGTTTTCGGCCGTCCCGCCTAGACAACGCGTAACCGCGGCGATCTGACCGCTGCGCAATACATATATCACGTCTCTATGCATTCCTCAACCTAACAAGCTGAGACAACTTACGCGGCATGCCGTTCACTACTACACACACATATATATATATATATATATATATATATATATAATTGAAAAAAGGTATAGTCACACATATATATATATATATATAGTTTTCTTCTTATTTTCTCTTTGAATATATATATATATATGTATATATTCATTTAAAGAGAAAATAAGAAGAAAACTATATATATATATATATATATATATATATATATATATATATATGTGACTATACCTTATACTGGATATATATACGTGTAAGTTTGCACGTATTTATGTAACCTCGTGAAGATTGTGCGAGTGGCAGGATGAACGTGGCTTCCGGGCGTTCAGAGCTGGAAGATAACGAATAGAGAAGGCGAGGAAAGAACTAAGCTTAAAGTTCGACGTGAAAGCATTGGACCCAAGGCAAATTCTCTACTACCTAAGCGGTACATGCAAAACTGCGTGGTTGCAATGTGCTATTGTGAATGCAATTCAACACGGCCTTCCAGACGTCCGCGTGGACGTATATAGCGTTACCGAATCGCGGGGTAAACGGTCAGTCGCTATTAAATTTCCTAATGCGACTGACGCTCAGCGTAGCGTACTACTTGTGCGCAAAATTAACTCTGTACACCGTATGCCACACTTTCCCTTAGTTCACTACTGAGGTCGGTGCAAGTGATGGCTTATTTTTCGAGCGTCTTCGAAACAGGAAAGGATGCAAGCTACGTACGACTGTTACTAAGTACTGCTAAAAATGACTGTGCTTCAAATCATGAGAAAAATAACAGAAAATGCAACTACTTTTAACCGTAATATCAATCGATTACACATATATATATATATACATATATATATATATATATATATATATATATATATATATATATATATATACGCCTATACCTTGCTATAGTTGCACAATTGGTTCCAGGCCATCGCAATAAAACGAATATCGCAATAAAGCGGATCAGATGAGATTTTGGTTTCCTAGCGGTGCAGAACATTTGTCCTGGTCAAGAAGACCTAGCTTCTCCACTGTATATACTACGTGCAACGAGACTGAGACTAAAGGACAACGCAATTGCCGTAGATAACATATCTTTATTGCTAAAAAATTACTATTCACTATCCGAATTCTTAGCAAGTCGCCAACAGGTCGCTCGGGCGCCTACGTTTGAGTATCCTCGCATCAAAGAATAGATATGAACTGTCCAGAGCGGACCGACACCCAGTTTACATAGTCAATGTTGCAGGCGCCGCGGGCGCAATTATAGCGAAGCGCAATAAAGCGAGGTGCAATTATAGCGAGGTATAGGTGTATATATATATATATATATATATATATATATATATATATATATATATATATATATATATCAGCAACGGGAAAAGTCCGTGAAAACTCAACATCATGAAGATCCATGCTCCCGTTAAAAGACATCCCGTCTTCCAAGATCTTGTAACGCGTCTTGGCATGTTTGATGTATTCACGGCTTGTAGCCGTTCTTGTGTATTCGTAGTCCGTCTTCTGATATATATATATATATATATATATATATATATATATATATCAGAAGACGGACTACGAATACACAAGAACGGCTACAAGCCGTGAATACATCAAACATGCCAAGACGCGTTACAAGATCTTGGAAGACGGGATGTCTTTTAACGGGAGCATGGATCTTCATGATGTTGAGTTTTCACGGACTTTTCCCGTTGCTTTGTACGTGGATGGATCTGTAAGTAAACTGACACGGTCTCCCTACCATCGGATGGATGAGAGTAGTTATCAGAAGACACGGTCAGAGAACAACGTACGGTTTCTCGGATATTTCGGAACGCTCGAGTTCCGTCCTTAGCTCTTGCTCGCTGAGGACGGAACTCGAGCGTTCCGAAATATCCGAGAGAAAGCCGTGCGTTGTTCTCTGACCGTGTCTTCTGATAACTACTCTCATCCATCCGTTGGTAGGGAGACCGTGTCAGTTTACTTACAGATCCATCTACGTACAAAGCAACGGGACAAATCCGTGAAAACCCAACATATATATATATATTTTTTTTAATTTACTTATTTATAAACTAAAATAGAATTTGCAGAACGATTCTACTTCATCCTGCAAGGTGTTTTTCGGTAGTTTCACTGTTCAGCGGTGGTTTGCTCTTTAAACGCCAACTTTGATTGAATCCAATAGTACGACTTTCGCCGTTGACTGGAAATTTTATTCGAAGCAGTTCAGTTCATTACTAACCGCTGAGGACGGGACACGCTTAGTCCCGAAAGCTTCGGTATACTTTTCGAATAAAATTTCCAGACAACGGTGAAAGTCGTACTATTGGATTCATGTTTCATTACACCGTTACAAAGGTTCCAATTTTTAATTTTAACTAACTTTGCTTTGAGAAAATGTCTACGCAAAGAGAGCACACAAGATTTCAATTACTTAGCCGTAAATTGAACTGGCAGGACAAAGTTTCCGGAAAAACTTGGCGCAATGAATCGCCGACGTAACGCAACGGAAGTGCTCAGCAAGCTTCGTCCTGTCGACTTAAAAATGACACACGAATTGACCCCTAGTAGACCGAACGGGAAACAGGTATACATATTTTTTGAAGATAGGGTTCTTCGTGATGGGCTGGTATGTTAGCACATCCCATTTGAAATGACTGAGTGTGCTGGTAGTTCTGCCAGTGGCTCTGTAATTATCCAACAGCCCCGCACCAATCAAAGCTAGTGAGATTTGTTGGTAAAATAATATCTGCTTTTACGTGCGCCGACGACAGGACTAGGACGTCCCGGAAGCTCTGGTAAAATGCATATGGTTTTATCCGCCTTTCTGCCACTAAGTTTCCTCACCCTTGGCTGGTACACGTTCTTGTAGTGGAATTATAGAGACATTGACGAAACTACCAATGGCTACCATAAACCGTGCCGAAAAGGACGATTTAAATGCTACATATAATATACACTTTCAGTGCGGAATGCTTAGAAGAGATGCGTACCGTAAGCACCTCAGTAAAAGCGTATGCAAACATGCACATTCCCTTTCTTTTCCAATGGATTCTATTCAATTCCGGCCGATTTTGTGCCTTGCTCTCGAGTATGTACATGCGGATTGCAGTATTTGGCCGACCTCTTTTTCCCGCCTCTCAGAGCGACGAGGAAATCTCGCAACGTTGCTAGGTATTGACGTTCAGGGATTGTCAACGTGCTCGCGAGGGACATTTTAATTTGTCCAACATTGTCCCAAGCGATGTTAAAGTAGCGCGGCACTTGTCTTTTGGCGGTCGAAGTCAAGAGCATTGGCCCTTTGGCGTACGGAACGGCAAATCGCCCTTTTTTAAATCGCAGAACGTCCTTCCACTGGGGCGCGGTGACGCCCGATGTCACGAGCAGGAGGCACGTGACAATACTGAAACTGGCCCATTGAATTTGACCCAAAGTTGTCGAAAGCAAACTTGCTTTAGCTAATAAGGTCCTAATGAGGTATCGGTGATGGTCAATTTGACCAATTTGTCGCCGCCAACGCGCGCACGACGAACGAACGCGAGGCGCCCACTTAACGCCCAGCGACGCTAGGTAGGGGGTCAAATAGCAACCGCGGAACTGCTTTTCCCCGTGGAACCTTGTGACCTCATCTCCTTTACGGCACTTGCGGTTGCAACAACTTGGGGCAGGGTGCAGTGCGAATCGATGTTCATTGACATTTTGTTCCACAGGATTGGATGCAATCCAAATTCACACAGGCTTCTCTCCTCCGTATGTCGATAAATGTCTGACGGGATATAAGCAAGACAAAGCGTGGCGCGTGCAACTTGATTAGACAAACAAGATGAACATGGCCGCGGCCCCCGCGAGCGAACCATTCGTCGCTGTTCGCCATCTCTAACGGCTTCTTCAATGATGCGGATTTCTCTAGCCGGTGATTTACGCCACTGGATATTTCGTCTGATCGTGCTAAGCTTTCCGGCAGCACTGACGGGAGCTACATTTGGGTAACAGCTGTGGAAAGACCTTAGCAAAAGCTACATTTATCGCCTCGTTACCCTGGAAATCCATTTTTGCCATGTCTCCTCTGCATCGCCGTAAATTAGGGTAGCTTGTACGAGAAGTGCACCTGGACGCACTTATGAAAACAGCTTTGTGCTTTCTTCAGTAACGCTGAACTACAAATGCTGAAGCGTCACGAGAGAGAGAGAGAGAGAGAGAGAGAGAGAGAGAGAGAGAGAGAGAGAGAGAAGAGACGGGTGGGAATAAATGTATGGTAACATACACTGAAAGATGCCTCGGAATGTCTGCGAATGCTCAGATTCATCTGATTGCCATGAGACTGCAAAAGGCTTAGGATCAATGTACTAACGCATAGTCAATAGGAACGAAGTTGCTCTCCAAGCCTCTGAATGTTGCACGCAGTGTACGCAGTAGGTCTCGCTTATCCGTTGTTTGGTTCCAAGGTCCACCGCAGATAACGAAGATCACAGATAGTAGCGAACGCCTTACGATCCAGCACATGGGGCGATTTTGCGATACATACGTTAACGATAATGTTAGGTTGAATACTGTATTACTTCTTACCGGTTCTGACATGGCCATAATGTCCTTCCAAAACGGTTGGAAGCTGTTACTGCAGCTCAGTAAGTCTGGGGTATTCGAAATGAAACCTTGACCATCGACTGGTTGGGTAAGCTTAACTGTTAAAACAAATGTTGAACGTACGAATTGGAGCTTCCAGAACAGCCCGCTTCGTCAGCGATAGGGGTAAGCCCTATTGAACGTATGACCAGGATATATGAAAGGCATTAGTCATATTAGGTCGGAGCAAAAATATTACTACCCACAATTGTTGGTTATGGCCGGATTTTGTTATCCCATGCGTTGTTGCTTGCTTTTGAACGAATTTGTCAATGTGAATACAAAAAATTTGATTTTTCGTGTTCATGCTGACGAAGGGACAAGAAAGAATCCAGAAGCTCCGAATTTAAAACATCTCATTAAACAGTAGTTTGCTCCGTAAGAAGGAAATTAAAACATGCATGCGCGTTACGAAAGCACGTGTTTTCAACATAATGTACAGTTCCTATGTATGTTCACACCAGCTGAACAGCGCATCCGCGAAGGAACTTCGTCATCACAAGAGCATAAGATTAATATCTATCTATCTATCTGTCACCAGGAAGGCCTACGCTGCTTGTAAAACACTCGGTTGCGGAGTCTCAGCTGCGTTTTGCAAGACCGCTGCGCAAGGTCGACTCAGAGATGAATGTTAAAAGTCAGAAAAGCTAATCACTTGCGGCAATCATTGCACATTGTTTATGAAACTTTCAATTTAGGTGTTGGCACATCGTACACCCTGTTCTCTCTGCTGACAAGTTCGATACACGTTGCCTATGCAAGCTACGTGATCTCCCTGCTCGTCCATTTGTTTATGAGCATCGACAATGGAACACCATCGTGGGCGCCGTGCCCGGAAAAACTTGCAATGCACACTTTGCTCGACGCGGACTACATAAACGTCTCCGTTTCAGAAAATCTGATCGACATCAACAAATTCTTCCAGTAAAGTGACCTTTGCGCCGATTTGTGCTATCAAGCAACTTTTAGGAACACCGTGCTGAACGCGACCAGCCGAGTGGAGGAAACTGGTAAACTGCAGTGGATGCTCATTTCGGGATCGGCCGTTGTATGGCTGGTCGTTTTTATTGCACTCTTCCTAGGAGTACGCTGGCTAGGCAAGGTAAGGGAACCGTATGGGCTCGGTTAGTCAGCCTAGGCTGATCCGCTCTTTTCGCAGGTCTGCTATTTCACGTTCGTCATTCCCCTGCTGCTCGTCCTTACTCTGCTCGTCAAGTCGCTGAGCTCGGACGGCGCCAGTTTTATGGTTCAAAAGATTTTTGAAACTGACTGGCAAGTCTTGTACAAGATGGAGGTAAGTTGACATTCGGCTTTGAAAGGGGAAGGTGCGGCTTAATTCAAACCCTCCCATGGTCACTCGTGCGCCCGCAGGGAGAACTTGTACAACCAGCAGAAAAAGTCACATTATTTTAAAACTGGCTTACCCAGCTTTTCTGTTTCTCTTCCGCTCATTGCGAGTTGAACCGACATTTAACAGATTCAAGTGCGCCCATGCAGGGCAACTCGTCGTCTAGACGGGAACGAATAATCATTTGACGGAGCACTTCAAATTTCCAAATGGGCTATAATCCTGAAAAGTGGTCGATCAGAACAAATGGAACCGTAGTTTGGCAACGGACACTAAATTGCTATAAAGACATCCTTCCCTTAAATGACACTTTTCTCTTTTGTGGTCTCCCCGTAGACCAATTGGCAAAGCTTCGGATTTACTTATAACCACTGCGTCCATTGCTCGTAAAGAATGAACAAAGGAATCCGCGCTGTCGCCCATAGGCACGGCAACCATTTGCAATACGAAAGGAAGCAAATTGCGAACGCTTTTTTGCAAAATCAATTTCAGACGATCTGCCGCGTACAACTTATTTATTCCAATGTGGCAGATAGCTTTTTGAAGTTTTCCTAATTGCGAACCGGTTGTTGTTTTCAATTTGCATGACAACGAAAGCACCCCCTGGGAGCAGCATCCTTCTAAGATGAGCAGTTCAGTTAGAGCCAAGAGCAACACACGGATTGTTCCGCATCGGATTACCAGTTCATACTTACGAACCGAAATGGTGTCTTCTTTCCACAAGGTGAATTGTTTAAACGTGGCAACAATACTGTTCTAGTTTGACGCATACAAGGGATTGTGGTACGTACTAAGCGGTCAACTCCTTTCTGTTAATATTACTTTGCTTCCACCGCCATTGCAGCGGCACGCGCGAAACTTCCAAATAAACAATCAATGCGGCGCAGAAAGTCTTAACTACTGCTATCTTAATAGATGCAAAAGTAAGTTCGCATTTTCGTTTTTGTAGACTTGGATGTGCGCCTTTTCGCAAAGCTTGTACGGTACTGGACTTTGCTACGGAGCTTACATAACGCTTGGATCATTCAACAGACGGAGCAACAACTTAGTCGGGTAACGAAATGGACCAGCACCCACTGCGCTCTTATGGTTTGCCTACATTTACAGGGACACATTTCTGATAGTCTTCATTCATGCAATTCTCTCCTGCCTTGGTCTCGTAACAGTAGCAGGATTGCTTGGTCATCTGGCGATCAAATGCGACCAACCGTACGAACATACGCTGTCGCCAGGTTTGCCCTACAATTTCAGGGTAAAAGCTTTGTGGGTTTACTTCCGCATTCCAGATTTTTCCCAACTTCTCAAACTGCTCGAGGCAGTCGGCCACTTTGAGCAGCCCCATTTGTGGACCGCTCTTCTGCTGCTGTTCTTCCTCCTTTTGATCTTCAACTTCCTGGTAAAATGCTCGCTGCTTGGCGTTTCGATTCGCTCCAAATTAACGGCCCATTGCAGTACGTGCTGGTTTTAAATGTCCAAACCCCCGTGGAAGATGCCATTGGCGATTCAGCATCGCACTTCTTTCCTCGTACGGCCATAACGCTGGCCGTATGTACTCTTGGATTTGTAATCACGCTCGGCTATAACGCTCAGGTGGGATGATTTGGCAAGACTCCTTAAATGTGTCAGTTAAGAAACTTCAGTCCGGCTTTCCTGTCATCCGGGTGGTCGTCAGATACTTCGACTTCCTTTGTCCATGGTTCCTGCTCGCCTTGGAAATCCTGGCAATCGCCTGGATCTACTGTAAGCTGCTATCCACGGGACATAAGGATGGACGGAATGCTGCTTTAGGTGCTCATCTGCTGGCCCAAGACGTTGGGCAGATGCTAACCAGCCGCGTGTTCAAAATCATTGCCTATCCCTTCTTCGAAGTCACTTACCTTCTTCCGGCCGTACCTATCGTACTAAAGAGCACACAAGTAGAGCTGACGATCAGCATACTTTACTTTGGATGTTTCAGTTCACTGCATTGGTCAAATTGCAAATGTACAACAACAGCTCAGTGGATCAGCGCAATCTTTGGGCAGAGTTGATCGGTTGGGCAATGGTTATTCTTGTACTGCTGCCCGTACCCATCAATATCGTCTACTGCATCGCAAAGACGTGCGTCAAGGGACCTGGATTTTCACTTTGGGAGGTAACTGATCAATACGAGCAACTATTTTCCGGCTACTGGACTTCTGCTTTAGAAATTCAAGTACGCTTTTGCTTCTCCGTTGCGCTACGAAATTCCTAAGGTGTCCTCAACGCCCCGTTACACTTCCACGGCTCCTGGATACGTGCTACTGCCGCATGCGCCGTTGGCTGAGCCAGAACAATACACGGACACGTACAACGACCGCCAGCAGATGAGAGTATCAAAGGCCTAAAATTTCGGCTACAGAATTTGATACTGCCGCGCTCGCTGTTTCCGAGCCTCAAGTGCAGCGTTAGTTCGGCGCCCCGATTAATGGGCCGAATTTTACAAAACGGTTGACATCATGTGTAAAGCTTCATCGCGTAGTCGCTGCTTTGCAATTCATTCGCTTAACTTGACCTACTCACTATCGACGGAACACTTTTTTCAAATAAATTTACAATTTGTTACCTGCAATTTAATATACCGATTCGTTTTAAGACGACCTGCGAGGCGAACGAGAAGCACTGCGTCTCTTGGGCGACTTCCCGTGGCGGTAATCGCTCTCCCTTTTGTGCTTCTTCTTATGCCTTTTCTTCGCCTTTGTTTTCTCAAGCAAACAGCGGCTCTTCGACAACAGCCAAGTAGATTCCTCTTTAAAAAAGATCATTTCGAATGCCTATTCGTGAAATGGTGCCAAAGCAAACCAAATTCGCCGGCATCCGGCGGCAAAGGAGGTCCATAGGTTGGCGATCTGGCAGGAGACTTGTGAACGGAGACCATTTCAGGAATAGGAAAAGCAATCTGCTTCTCCACCTTCTGAGGAAGACTCGGCTGAACTTGAGTGAACAGCACAGAGACTATATCCTCTTCCACATCTGCTGAAGGTGGAGGTTCATCTTCCGAATCGGCTTCGGAACCGCTGGCCGCAAATATGGCCTTGAACAGGTCGGCTGACGGCCGCTCCTCTTCGACTTCTTCCACTGTTTCCTTTTCAATGATGGGCGATACGGCGACAGGCCCAGTAGCCGTAGTTATTTTCCGAATAGGCGAAGGCTGCGTAGTATGTGCAATCCCTACAAAATCATTACGTCCTGAATTCGTTCTCGATGAGTAGCTGTCTGAGGTACCCATATTTGGCGTTTCTTGGTTCCTTGTACGCCCAATAAACGCGCCTGGAATTGCCTCACTTTCGAATTTGGACGTCGGCTTCGCCTTCTTCTGAAGCAAAGGAACGCCAACCAATTTTGACCTGAACAACATGCCGCTAGTTTAAAAGCATCGATTAAGAAGTTTTCGAAAAGACGAACTCGGGATATGGATCACGAACGTTGAACCGCTTGCACAACTGCTTTTCCGGATACCACTGGTAGGACTCGCGCGTTAGCATGCCGAACATCTTCATTCGCACCGCCTCCTCTTTGTCCACCTCAGCCTAAAGGACAAAATTGTTTATGACGAAGTTCCGCTGCTTCTTGCCCTCGAGCTTGCATTTTCAACGTTGGCCGACCCGCCGGAACCGCGGGTGAACTTCGAGTTCAAGCTTTCGGCGAAGTAGCGACTAACAACTGTGAGTGATGGTGGAACCAAAGGCTCCGAATTGCGCTTGGCCATCTCGTAGGAAGGGCGCATGTCCACCGGCAACAGGCAGGCAAATTCCGTGCATTCCGATCGCCACTGCTCCTCGCCAAGCTCGGATGGACAAGGCATCGAACGCTCTACAAGAAAAGGCCAATTTCTATGGCCCATCCAGAAGTGGACAAAACGGCAAGGCCGAGAAACCTCTTCGCGTGTAGTCGATGAAGCGAAGGAACCGAGCCTGCTTTGCCGGGTCATCCGGAAACGCTTCGAAGTCGTGCTCCCTCCTTGGTGACGGATTGCGTCGCCTGTCCGTGTTAGGTTCAACCGTTGGAGCTTCTCCAGCCTCGGTTCGCTTCTTTATTCTCAGTAGACGTTCCCGGTCAGCCGTCGAGAGGAGATCGAACACAGAAATACCGTCCGACAAGGCGAGTCGCCTTTCGTTGGGTGTTCTCGAAGGACGCTGCTCTGGTAAGGAACCGCTACTCGACAACCGTTCTACCCCTTTGGGAACAAAATCGGGCGGCACCTCGGGCGGTGGATATTCATTTCGTCTAGTATTCTTCCTAGCAGCGAGAACAAATTCGCCCGATGGTGTATCTTTAAAAACTGAAAACTTGAATCATTGGCAAAACGTTAGGTCCAACATTTCCGAATTGAAGCAATTATTTTTTCACATTTGAGAACATTAGTTGATAAGGCAGATCCCTATCCTAGTACGAAATTAAGTTGGTGATTAACCTCGCTCAGCCATTCTCTAACACTTTTCCGCCTTGGTCTCTCTGGATGACTTTCTGAGACGTCAGGAGCCCCTTATCGAACAAGAGAGTCCTGCCGCTTGAGAAGAGACTGTCATGAAACCACTCATCGTTGAATAGAAGAAAATCTAGCATTTTCCAACGCGCTGGACAAAGCTTGATAGGGTTACAGGGAATGTAACATGCCGATATGAAGCGGTGCTGTCCTAGCTCCTACAATTCTTCGGGAAGTTACATAATAGTAGGCTTCAACGTAATGAATAACAGTCGCCTGGAATCATTTGACGCGGCAGTGATTCTGCTTCTAGACTTTCTTCTAAGGAAAGCGCCTTACCAAAAATCCGCGCTAATCAACTAACCACGCTAATGAAAAATCTTGGGACTCTCACCAAAGGTTGGAAATTTATTTGACCAATCGTGCTTGATGGAAAAATGTTTTCAAGCTTACCACACTTGTGGCTTGCAACTGCCTCATACTGAAGATGATTCAAAAAAGCTTCTCGATTTCGCCTCACCTCGGACGAGTACTACTTGAAATGGGTTCAAATCCAATCAGGGTATACTGAGGTCTCTAGAGACCATTAAAGATGCAGTATAGTAACTGGACCACCATACGTCGTCTTGTAATTTTCAATCGTCAACCCCTCTTGAAATGCTATTGAGCCAGTAATTTACGTTCCAAGGGACGAGTAATCAAGCCCATAAAAGTAGGACTGTTGGTAAATTTAAACTGTAATGCATAAATACATTGTGGGTACGAACCTGTCGCACCGCTGGTGACTGCTTTAAGGTCGGAGGAGAAATCGAATTTGGAAAAATCGTCCGTTTGGTAAACATCCGGGTCATCGTCTTCGAATGCGCCGACGCCAAAGGCCTACAATAAATCAGTCCAAAATGCAGACGATCTACGGGAAGTTAATTTGAAGCGCACACCTGCCCTGATATGCCCCTTGAAGATTTTACGCCAGGAATTCCCGTATATTTCAGCAAAACGTCTTCAGTAAGCACTCCGGAGGGTTGCAAAGGTTTATAGCCAAGCCCATGCTGATTGCTCTTCACTTCGAACATAAAGGCACCAACATCATCCACCGAAACGGACACGTTAGCTTTGCTAGCTTCTTCTTCCTCCTCTTCTTCGGGGATTTTCACGTCGTCACATTTCGCCTAAGCTAGAAGTTTCAGTACAAATTGCCCGACGCAGTACAAATGGCCAACCTGAAGCTTAGGCGGAAGAGCGCAACCGTAAAATCTCAAATTCTCTTGAAGGATTGAAGCGTTTTCAGGAAGCACAGAATGCGTGAACTTTACCTGAAGACGGCTTTGCAGCGCGATGTTTCTCCGTCTTTGATCCAATACCACGACCAGGACGCCAACCCATCCGTATGAGCAAGTTGACTCCAAAAGTATGACTGGAAAGATTTTTAAAAAATAAGGACAACGCCTGAGCACGATTGAACGACTTTCAGAACCTGGTCGGCTTAACCATGTCGGCCAACGCCCGGGCTTCGGACAACAGTTCTGAAGTGTCCCAGGCCAGCCTGTGTTGCAACTCCGACTTGCCAAGCTGTCCGAAGCCCGAGTCGTCCGTGTAACGTACTGTTGTTTTAATTTCCCGAGGCGCAATACCAAATTCCGAGAAATCCTGCAGTGTGCGATGTCGGAAGGGCGCCAACTAATTTTGCGAAAACCAACCTCGCTGTCCATGAACTGCTCCGGACGTTGCTCCTTCTGCTGACCACGTTGCCCCCTGGTGGATTTGAAACTTGAGGGAAGCCAGCCTAAATAATAGACTAGCATTTAGTACTTTACATTCACCTTACGGACGCCTTATGGTACTAAATCTGTCTTTAAGAACAAACAGACATAAAGTCAACAAACCTTCCTTAGTATCCACTGTATTGAAATACCCAGCAGAAAATCCGCCTGTGAAAGCTCCATGAAACCGACGTCGGCCCTTTTCGTCCGTAACGACCTGTTGGTCGATTGACAGTGGCTTCTTACCAACACCTTCGCCTCAAATAACGCAGAGATAGAGAAAGAATAATGTGACGCATAAAACAATCATTTCATACCTTCCTCGACATCCTCGAACGGCTTTCCGTACAAACAATAACGCGAAGCCTTCATTTTAACGCAAATAACACCAAAAGAATTTTGCAACGGTTAACTGTGCAAATCTTCACAATAAGTTGCAAGCAGGAAATGGCAAATTCGAACACGTCAAATATAGAGCATGGCAAAAATATTAAGAATAATAACACGGACTAATGAACGTCAACCTCACAACTTCACGGCCTTCGAAACATTCCCCTGACAGAGATTTCAATACAGTATTCTTAGTGCGCAGGTTCGACACAGATGGGTTACAAAATTGCCTCATTTCTGTGGCGACAGCACACCGTCTCGACGATGATGGCGCGAAATTTTGTACATTTTAAAGATACACTATTAGGTTTAATTTTGAGATCTATAGATTAAAATCTGTTACGAAAGGAGTGCGAAAGGCTTCTAACTCATGTCTAATCATCCTGGTGTCAAGACCTACTGGCCTCAAGTATTTCTGTTTCGCAACATAATCCTGCGGTACACATGTCAGTTGGAATAAAGCAGCTGAAACATCGGCCCGGTTGTGCAGGAAACCGAGCATAGTGTGCATGAATATTCAATAGCCTGCAACAGCAATAACAAAGAAATGCGCCATGTTTTCGATAGAACAGTTCAGGCACGCTAACTGTTTGAAATACGCTTGCCTTGCCACTTTGCGCCAAAAGCAACAGCAAATTTAAGGTGCGTTGTTTATTTTAACACCTCAAGAACATTCAGCAAACAGGAAACAAAGAACGCTCTCAATAAGTGTAACGCCAAAACAGGGGCCGTTAGGAACACAAGGTTTACTGTCAAGAAAAGGAAGAAAAAAGAGAAAAAGGGAGAAAACGATTATCGCGATCGTTCGGTTCGTGGCCACCAAGGCTCAAGCACACCACCTCTCCATTCCGAACCACTTTATCGTAAGCACTGAAGCTGTTCGCAGGTTCATTGCGCCGGCGGGCAAATTACCCGCAACATCCCCCCTCCGTCCGACATCATGGAGGACTGGGGAACAACGCCAGTAACTTGGCGACGGGTCTTCGTTTCGTTCCTTGTGCGGTGCGTACGTCTGCTACACGGACCACACCGTCAGGTCCGGGATAAACCTTCGGGTACTTTTTTCGAATTCCACCCCCCCCCCCTGCGTAGGTGGCGTTGCAATCGCAAAGGACCCAGCGCGCACGGCCAATCTTTGCGACATAGTTGGACTCACAGTCGCAAAAATGGCGTCATTTCTGGGGCGGCGTCATAGGAGGCTCCACAGTCGCCACGCAGTAGCACGACGTCCAATCGTACGTGACCACGTTGGTGAGACCGCACTGCCGAAGTCCCGACATGGAAAACTGAAACAGCAAAATGAGAAAAGTCATTATTCTTCTGCAGGTACTAAGCATACGGCATTCGATTTGTTCCACTTTGAAGGCGTGCAATGTACGCTTGTGTAAACCAGAGCCAACAATCAAGTGAAGACTCGCCAGCTGCTAAGGGCAAGAGCCTTGCGCACCTGTGTTATTCGAGCGTTCTTCACCAGTAACTTCACCGTACAATTTTTCCGCTCAAGCCTGAGCCTAAGCCAGCAATCAGGAAAAGGGGGAGTACTGTGACTACCTGCATTATTCCAACGTTCTTCAACGCAACACGTTTACCGGGCAGTTCTCTTCGCCCTTGCCTAAGCAAAGAATCAGAGAGCTTCGCATGCAAGAGAACGAAAGGCAGGCGAACCTGTGCTGTAAACGGAGATGTACTAGGCAGTAGCTCTGTGGGCCGTAGTTTTCGCTTTTGCCTAAGCTTAAACCAAAGGACAGGTACTTTTCCTTGAGCACAAAGATACTAACCATGTGGCAACGAAATTCGTGAAGGCGCACTTCATGTTGGCCGAGAGCCTTTTCAGCGTAAGCCTAAGAGAACAGTTAAAGTTTTATAAGCAAAAGGGCGGGACATATGCATACCT
Source organism: Trichuris muris (assembly GCA_000612645.2). Classification (NCBI taxonomy): domain Eukaryota; kingdom Metazoa; phylum Nematoda; class Enoplea; order Trichinellida; family Trichuridae; genus Trichuris; species Trichuris muris. Next base: position 24,695,731 of record CBXJ02000282.1, on the reverse strand, counting down.
CCATTATTGAAGCGTTCTTCAGCCCATTAGCTTTACGGGCAATGTCTTAGCCCTTGCCTTATCCTAAACAAAGAATCATGCGACTTCGCACGTAGCAGGAAAACAGGCGTGAATACCTGTCTCACAAACGCTATTCTTGTAGGCAGTAGCTCTTCGGGCCGCCCTTTTCACCTTTACCTAATCATAAACCAAAAGACAGATAATGATCCTTTAATATATTCTTACTTTGCTGTTATCAGTTTCGTGGTGGCTCGTTCCAGCTTTCAACGAGTGCCTTTTCATCCAGCATGAAGGCGACGGCTGCGCTTTCATCATTGAAATACTCAGCGCAAATCTGCGCGAAACTCATCTCTTCGGTCAGCGACATCCTGCAAGCCGGTAGCTCAAAAATGGAGAAGAACAACTGCAGCAACGAGAACAAATGACACGAATGTCTCCCTTCTCTCTCTGACAGCCCACGTCCACTTAGTTTCACGTGCCTGTGTTAACCGCACGGCCGTTAGACACCAGACACTTAATTGCAGTCCTTCTCAAGAAGGAAGGCGTATGCACGTAGGTCAAGAGGTATTATTGCAGCTCCGTGTCTCCGCCATGTTCAGTGGTTATCAGGAATTAGCGCGACGAAGTAGCGCTGTTTGTTCACGGCTCGGTCCAGCACGAAGCATTCATCGGTCGCTTGCTAAGTGCAGCTGCACCGGGCACTTGTCAGGGACCGCTCAGAGGTGCCCATGGTCAGCGCTGTTTGTTCACGGCTGGGTTCACCAGCTAGCATTCATCGGTGCCAGGCCAAGTGCTGCTACACCAGGCACTTGTGAGGGACCGCTCAGAGGTGCCCATGGTCAGCGCTGTTTGTTCACGGCTGGGTTCACCAGCTAGCACTCATCGGTGCCTGGCCAAGTGCTGCTACACCTGGCACTTGTGAGGGACCGCTCGCAGGTGCTGATAGTCAAATTGCGTAACTGCGCGTTCCTGCTGCATCCACTTGGCTCCCAGGCCAGCAAGGAGCTGGGCAATTTAGCAGATTAGCGCGGCCCCTGTAACCACTAACAGACGCAACGGGTCTGATCACGACGGAATAGCAATGTTTATTCACGGCTTGGTGCACCTGCAAGCATTCACTGACCAAGTGTAGCTACGCCGGGCACTTCTGAGGGACAGCTCGCGTTTTCCGATGGTCAAATTACGTAACTGCGCATGAATGCTGCATCCCCTCGGCTCCCAGGGCGGCAAGAACCTGGGCAATGTCCAACGCTTTATGAAAGGTACACAACCATGGGCATCCTTTCTGGGGTACGGGACACCTGACCGCGGTGCACCTGACCGCAGAGACACCTGACCGCGGGGACACCTGACCGCCGGAACATCTGACTGCGGGGACATCTGACCGCAGGGACACCTGACCACGGTGCCTCTGACCGCACGGACACCTGACCGTGGCCGCCGGAGCGCTGGTGCTACACGGTGATCGGATAACAGAGATCCTGTTCAAGGCCAATTTGATGTATACCGCCACCGCCTTTGTTCTCGTTAAATTTTGTTAGTTCTGCTGTACTTTGTACTTGGTTGATTTGTTTCAATTACCTGAGGTCTATATTGGTACTAGGAAAGAACACAGTTTGTCTGAAGCACAGGAATTCAGACAAACTGTGTTCTTTCCTAGTACCAATATAGACCTCTGGTAATTGAAACAAATCAACCAAGTACAAAGTACAGCAGAACTAACAAAACTTAACGAGAACAAAGGCGGTGGCAGTAAACATCAAATTGGCCCTGAACAGGATCTCTGTTATCCGATCACCGTGTAGCACCAGCGCTCCGGCGGCCACGGTCAGGTGTCCGTGCGGTCAGAAGCACCGTGGTCAGGTGTCCCTGCGGTCAGATGTCCCCGCGGTCAGGTGTCCCCGCGGTCAGGTGTCCCCGCGGTCAGGTGTCTCTGAGGTCAGGTGCACCGCGGTCAGGTGTCCGTGTCCGTCCTTTCTGCCCTTACCTAAGCCTAAACCATAAAATGAGAGTCATGTCTCCCTTTTACATTACGAAAGCAACACAACAATAGGCATCGTCTTCTGCCCTTACCTAAGCCTAAACCATAAAATCAAGATCATATCTCCGTTTTTAATTACGAACGCAACACAACCGTAGGCATAGTTTTATGCCCTTACCTAAGCCTAAACCATAAAATCAAGATCATACCTCCGTTTTAAACTACGAAAGCAACATAACTATGGGCATCGTTTTCTGCCCTTACCTAAGCCTAGACCAATAGAATAAGAGTGAGGTCTCCCTTTCACATTACGAAAGCAACACAACCGTAGGCATCGTTTTCTGCCCTTACCTAAGCCTAAACCATAAAATAAGAGTCATGTCTCCCATTTAACTTACGAAGGCAAAAGAACCATAGGCATCGTTTTCTGCCCTTACCTAAGCCTAAACCATAAAATAAGAGTCATGTGTCCCTTTCACATTAGGAAAGCAGTACAATCATAGGCATCGTTTTCTGCCCTTACCAAAGCCTTGTCCATAAAATAAGAGTCATGTCTCTCTTTCACATTACGAAAGCAACACAACCGTAGGCATCGTTTTCTGCCCTTACCTAAGCCTAAACCATAAAATAAGAGACATGTCTCCCATTTAACTTACGAAGGCAAAAGAACCATAGGCATCGTTTTCTGCCCTTACCTAAGCCTAAACCATAAAATAAGAGTCATGTGTCCCTTTCACATTAGGAAAGCAGTACAATCATAGGCATCGTTTTCTGCCCTTACCAAAGCCTTGTCCATAAAATAAGAGTCATGTCTCTCTTTCACATACGAAAGCAACACAACCGTGGGCAACGTTTTCTGCCCCCAGCAGCTCGTCCTCGCTCATCACTCCAATGCTGAAGTAGTTCACGATCTCAACGAATAAGTGTCAACGATGGGTTTTTTTCAAGTTTCGTGATGTGCGTCGGCACAATTTTCCCAGCGGAGGGACCCGTCTGGACCACTCTCGCGTAGACCCTATGTTGAGTTCCCCAATTTTTGCAGTGCAAGCCGTTAGGCTTCATACCAAAGGGGCTATCACCACCTCTACGTTGTAGAAATATAACCATAGCGAACTCAACCGCACCAACCATTCAGTTGCGAGCACCACCAGCCTATCAGCTACCTTACGAACAGAAACATGACGCCATTTCCTCAGACGCTTTCGCCACCATTCCGAGCAGGACGACAACCAATCATGGTCAGCCTCACGATAGTGTCGCCGGCTACGGGGGAGGGGGGGGGGAATTTGAAACAAGTGCCAAATTTTGTTCCAATGAACGTTCGGGCAGGTCTTCGTTCGGGAAGATGAACGTTAGGGCAGTTCATTTTCGGGAAGGTCAACATTCGGTCAGGTAAACTGTCGGTCACGTGAACTGTCGGTAAGCATATTGTCGGGAAGGTGATCGTAGGGGAGGAAAACTGTCGGGACGGTGATATACACCCGGTACTCAGTCCATGAGCCACGAGAAACTGTGATCGACAATGAAGTAGTTGTTCACACTGTCGCTATTCGTGCAGTGGGAATTGCAAAAGTATTATATTTGGTGGGTTAAAAACACATGTCAAATAAAGCGGCACAATTGGAGTCTGCTTTAAGGTAGGTAACCTTCAGGTGAGCTTAGGTGACGGCTACGACGGTGTTAACGTATGGTGAGTAACCTACAGCACGTTTGTGCATGACTGTGTGCTAAACAGCTTACCGCATACACAACATAATGGGGTGGCGTAGCATAGGAGTCGAGAGAATTCTGAAGGGCATACAAACGTCGATGTATGCTGAATTGCGGAAGAATTATAAATGGAACACCAGAATCAAGGAATGCGTCCATATCCCACATGAGTACTAGTGAGCTAGAACAAAGAAATTTATACGTTTGGAATAACGACGCATGCTAATAATAAATGACAGCATTGCAGTAACAGACTACTTGAGTGTAAATGTTCACAGTTTGTGCGCATAGTTGCCCTTTTGGCGTACATTTTGCGATGACAGTTGCAAGAGTTACGAAGTGCGGTCCTGTACCGTGCGCTCATAAAACAACTGACATCTTCTTAAGACCAATGCCGCGTCATGATGCTAAAGTACGTCAAACAGGAAATCTCGCATAATTCACCCATTTGGCAGTTACCATTCCTGCAAATGGTATTCCAGCAAGCGACCATTCCGGTTGATCGTTTAGCGCGTGATGATACTGCAGGTGTATTAAACCCTGAGCAACCAAAATAGGACAAACTTGCGTGATTTTGAGAGCCTGACTTTCTGCTGTTAAAGCTTGTGTGACTGAGCTGACTTCATTCTCTGCAGCTTCAGTACTGAAGACATGCAGTAATAAATCCTAAAGTCAGCTGACTTTTGGGCCACAAAGTAGTTCAGCAGTCACATATCCAGAATGCACTGATAGAAAGAATAATGTGCGCAGAGGATTATTTCCAAAAACGGAGTTACTGTGGCAACAAAATTCTATGCCGCATTTCAACTGAACAGGGAGTGGACCATTGCTGAAGAAGAACCGTCTATTGTACAATCTCTGAGTACGCAACATTTATCAGAAGTGTCACTCGTTCCCTTAATATTAAGCTCATGATGTCATACATATTTCTGCATTCAATTGCTTGCCTTCCTTAACGTTCTAGAAGGCTAAGATGTTCCGTTTTCGCTCTAACTACATGAAGATAAAGGAAGGATCAGATCTGACCGTGTATTTAGCAGTTTTAAAGTCAACAAGAAACTTCTTCCAGGAATTAGTATTAAGGATTTTTGCTTTTGATAATGTTCTAAAGTCCGTTGACTGCTAGCGATTTCACGATGCGCTTCATCTGTTTATTTAAGCCTTAAATGTAAGACACAATCGCCAATTGCACAAGTTGATCTAATACTCAAAATTCAGTTTATGCGCAGTTTCCATTGTTACATTATCCAAGCGACACATAATAGACAATCCTGTTTCTCGGCAGCACTTTCGGAAACGGTTCGTTGAATTTCTTCCATCGAAATGCTCAGTCTGCCGCTCTACCGACAATAGAATGAGTCATACTTTTACTGTTTAGAGAACAAGAGGCATATAATTCTATGCATATACAGCAGTTTCCAGTTTCCAATACAGTTTTGGTATCAGTTTGCCTTGACGAATGTAGGCTGAATTAAATAGATTCAGTAAATTAGGCGTGTGCTTTTAGAACGTTTAGAAATTCGTGCCGAGGAGGTGGTAGTTCACGTTATTCAATAAACCTCCTCTGTCAACATTTGCCTAATGACGAAAGTATTACCAACACATCATTCAAGTAGAGTTGGTGTGATTTAAACACTTGTAATGATGAACATCCACCTTAAGGAGTTTGATGAACAGATAACTGAGGGTAGACGTGAAGGCATTTATCATTAATTCGCAACTGTTTCAAAAGATGAGATTATCTTGAGCATGCAAATATTAGTAGTTCTGTGCATACCTTTGCTGTGCTGACAAATGTAAAGTGTTTGTTTAATCCCAAATTTTAAGTGCAACTTTTGCTTTCCCGAAAATATTTTCATAAAGCATTGAACGTAGTTGACACTATGAAACTTTGAAAAGAATGCCATTCTGATTCAAATTAGCGAAGTAATCCTGCTTGGAAAATTGGTAGTCCTCTTGGTATATAACCGTCAGCTTGCTGACATATGCGTAACGTTCATTTCAGACTAGGAAAAAATAATATCTATCCGCATTATCAAAGAAATGCTCATGCTTAAAGGTCTATCCGCATTCTCTTGCTACAAGTTCTATCCGCAATAAAATATAAGCCAATGTAACTGAATAGTTTTGTTACAAGACAGCTAATACCCATTCACCTATGCTTTTTATTTGACAGCGTATCTTACAGGACCAAGACAGGTCTCCAAATCTACGCTGTCCAATAAAAAGCATTCTTGAACAGATACTCTGCCGTCCTTTAACACGATGAAACTGAAACCCGTTAGAAATTCATTATTCAACGATAGCTAATAATGAAAATAGTGCAGAAATTATGTGATCATATAATAAAGTTACGTTACAGGGAACTATGCAACGAGTACACTGGTATTTCACAACGTATGCAATCATTATCGTTACCGCTCATTCCTATTCTTCATTACCAAATATAATAGTTTGAAAAATGATGATACTGCTTGTATGAAATACATCTTGCGAAAGATCGGCCACTGGTACTGATAGCGTGTAGAACATCATCCTGCTTGCCAGACTAGCGGAATGAATAACACGAGTAGGCTTCCTCATTAACATAATGCTAGCATTCGCCTTTGGAATGCCGCCCTTGCTTTCATTCGCACATTGCGCATGGTTTCGTCATAGCTACTGAAGAGGCTGCATGGCGAAAGATGCATGAATACTTAATTTGTCTGCATCGGAATTTATGGTTCGCCATCGGACGTATCAAAGCTTATAGGGCGCGAACGTCGAGTCATACCCGTCGTTCGTTTGCAGTCTCGTTCGTCGATTCCTCGTCGTTCCCTGGCTATGTCTCGCTCGGCCTACCAGGATCAACTTCGGCGTGGACATCGTTCACGGTTTCTTCACTCGTTCATCTTTCATCGTATTGCTATTCGTTATTATTACTTTCTTCTTATATTCTTTTCTGTGATTAAATTATCCCGTTATTCCCATACATCGTCGTATCTTGGGAACAACCAGTACGCGCTGGATGAAACGCGGCTGTTGTGACATCTTCTACGCCGTTCTTTCTGCAGACTTCCTGAGCCAAGATGGAATTAACTGAGGCGCATTGTCTGACACAGGTCACTAGAACAAGAAATATAATTCCCGAAAATAAAAATCCTGAACGTTCAGAAAACTGAACGACAAAATCCGGAATGCGCAAAATCACGAACGTTCAGAGTCTGGAGCGTTCAAAATTTTCAAAATCAGAATCCCGAACGTTCAAAATCTACATATTTGAAAAACCTGACGGATATGAATCCTGAATGCCAGAATTGTGAGAAACCCAATTCTGGCAACGAGATGGCGCGCTTTCGTTTTCTTTCCTGCCTTACTTTCTTTCGCTTTTATAATTATTTTAATCCGAGTTCTTTACCGCCACACGACCGTCTTGGAATGCTGACGAGCTGTTCTTGTATTTTACCAATAATCACAGGCATTTTTCACGGTGAATTTCTGATGTCATGTCAATATTCTCATCTATGACCGACCACTGTTTGGTGTTTTATGTTTACGGATTTCTTCCCGTTTTTTTTTGTACGCTGATGGATCTATAAGTCAACTGACACGGTCTCCCTAACAACGGATGGATGAGAGTGGTTTTAAGAAGACATGGTGAAAAAACGACATACAAGTTTTGTCTAGAATAGTTCGGAACACTCGAGTTCCGTCTTCAGCGAGCAACAAAGTTTATACTCCGTTGTCGGTTTAAGTACGGGTCAGAGACAAAGGGGAAGGAAGTACAGGTCAGCTCGGTAAGGTGCAATACCTGCTTTTATTGACAATAGCACTCCAAACTTCGCTGACCTGTACACCTTTGTCGTGGTTCAAGGAAGGATTATGTCTAATGTATACGGCTTCTTTGATCCGCCGCAGGTGGAAACGCTCTTCGTGGCAGAGAATACGCAGTTGTAGGTCGAGTGAGCATGTGGAGCCATGCTCCACAAACGCGGAAGCCTTTATTGCCTCATCCATGATCTTGGCTGGATCGCGGGTTTGGTTTCGTCCACGGCGTTGCGTTGGTAACCCGTTGAGTCTTCGTTTCGCGGTATTGTGGCCGTGTGTTCATTAAATCTGTGAAGTAATGGTTTTCCCGCTTGTCCAATGTAGGAAACGTGGCAACCGCATTTGATTTCATAAACCACGCCCTGCCTTTTGTTCAATGGAACTTTGATTTTGTCACTTCTCAACAGGGAACGGAGGTTACCGAAACTTCTAAAACGAATACATTAAAGTTTAAAGCGTGGCCCAGGCGTTTATGGTGCTCCCCTAAACCATTATAGTATGGAACGTATAAAACCGGGTTAGGTAATAACTGACGCCCTAACCTTTACTTGACAGATTTCATGAACACACGGCTGCGCTGACCCGATCCAAAACCGCGGAACGAAGACTCAATTGTCAACCAGCGCAACGCCGTGGGAGACCACAAACCCGCGATCCAACCAAGATCATGGATGAGGCAATAAAGGCTTCCGCGGTTGTGGAGCATGGCTCCACATGCTCACTCGACCTACAACTGCGTATTCTCTGCCACAAAGAGCGTTTCCACCTGCGGCGAATCAAATAAACGTTTCACATAAGACACAATCGTTACACGAACGGCGACAAAGGTGCACAGGTCAGTGAAGTTTGGCGTGCTATTGTCAATAAAAGCAGGTGTTGCACCTTACGGAGCTGACCTGTACTTCCTTCCCGTTTATCTCTGACCCGTGCTTAAACCGACAACGGAGTAGAAACTTCCTTGCTCGCTGAAGACGGAATTCGAGTGTTCCAAATTATTCGAGACAAAACTTGTACGTCGTTTTTTGACCATGTATTATAACCACTATCATCCATCCGTTGATAGGGAGACCGTGTCAGTTTACTCGTAGATCCATCAGCGTACTAAAAGACAACGGGAAGAAATCCATGAACATACATCACCATGAAGTTCTATGCTCCCGTTAAAAGGCATCCCGTCTTTCTATAATCACTTTGCTATGTACAGGTATATCTTTCGTTTATGCAGATTTATAACGATAAAAAGCTCTCATAGACCGCAGCAAGTAATACACATCCACAGATGATTAAATTCTAAGTTAGTGCATGGGGATTATGGGCGTAGTTGTAACAGGGTCACTTATGTACCAAATAATATCTGAAGATTCAAAATTTGCGGCTCTTCAGCACCCTTCCCTGAAATGTGCTAGATTCATTCAGCAGCCTATTCCTACGATGAGAACGTCTGTTGTACATGAATAGAGTTATAAAGAGGGGTGCAAGCAATTACCAATTATAGTAAATGTAGTTGCATGAGGTGTAAGAGTACATTCTTGGACAGTTTGGTCAAATATCTTGAAACACCATAACTCTTATCAGGATTGCGAAGCTTGAACGAAGACAGCAACACCGGCTGGAAGACCATAACTTTCCTTCTGCAATTGCAAATAATAAACTTTACCTACGATTTCTCTTTATTTTGATTGAAAGCAGTATTCATGATTTCGAACGTTCGGGATTTTGAGCGTGCGGATTGTGAACATTTGGGATTTTGATTTTCAAGCATCTGTAGACGATCTGCTTGAGACAATTCTTCGCGGGAGGCCTGCAACTGCGAAAACCGTTCGCAGAGGTAGCACAGTAGCTTCCATGCTCATCTTCGGCGTGGGTGAGACATGCGGAAACATCAATAAGGGATTTTTGCAGACCAATCATAGCTGGTTCCATAATGGGCCGGCGTAATCAGCTTCCACCTTTTCTCAACCGTTCTTCAAGGTTGGCCATAACTGCTATTCTCGTCATGGATCTGCTGCTACCGCGGTCCGTGGAACAGCAACTGCTGTCCATAACTGTTTCTGCATCCAGTTTCAATCACCAACAATAACGCAGCACTATTTGGTTCATGCGCCTGATTCCCCAGTATTCCTGATGTAGCAACTGGATTACCTTGTCCTTCAGCTCTGGAAGGCCAATGAAACGACTGAATACAGTCTTCTACAGTAAAACCCCCTTTCACAGGCTAATTGAATTGCATTTCTCCCCGAGTCCTTACTTGTTCCTCTAGTTCTCTGAATGCTGACAAATACTTAGATATTACGTGATGAACGACTTGGATTAAGACGCATTCCCGCCTGTTGTCTGAGCTAGTTCGAAGGAGCTAATTGTGAACAGATCTGAGTCCATGTCAGAATCACTGAGTTCACTTAACTGAGAATCTGTACAGTCGAAGTCAGCATCCAGGGCCGTTGGCATGGGTCATAAAGTGTCAGCGTTGTTATGTGAGGAATCGCACCCCTACTTTTTGCTAAATGACTGAGCCATAAGTGTTACAGCTAAACGCTGAAGACTTTGCCCTGTTATTACTCCCAGTGCTTCTGGAGTACTGAAAATGCAGACTATTGGTTTATGATTAATCAGTAATTCAAAGTGGCGTCTACGAAGATACTTTCAGAATTTCTGCACTCCAGAAATTATCACAAATCCCTCTTTTTATAGATTGCTGTGGCCACTGTACTACGCTCCTTCAGAGTGAGCGTGATAGGTCGTTCCATTTCATCAGAATAACTATTAATATGAACGAGCACAGCGCCGTCAGCACATTTCTACCCATCAGTTTTGAGAACAACACAATGATCTTTTCGAAAACGGCCACGCAGTGCAACGTTTGCAGTTTCCTTTTCAAGTGTTCTAACGCACACAGATGTTCGTTCATTCGACCAAACAAAAGGCACGTTCCTCTGCCGAAGTGCGTTTAGGATCACACAACCTTCAGCAAGATCTTCCAAACAAGTAGCATGAAAATTCACCTTACCGTCGAAGGCATGTAGTTCCTGAGCGTCCATAAAGCAGGTTGTTTCCTGATGGCTTTAGCGCGGGGGACATTCATTTTTTCGACGAACGTTTGTTGAACGTTCAGTTGCCAGACGTTGATTTACCTGAATGGACGTTTGCTGAATATGCCACTTGCTGAAACGGTGATCTGTCACCGTCTATTTGCCTGTATGGACTTTTGTTGGACGTTCATTCTCCGGAAAGGTTATTTGCGTAAGGACAAACAGGGCGGGAGCATTTCCGCTCGTTTCCGAACTAATGATTAGAAAACGAGAAGAACTTTACAAGCGTCTGTTCGTAGACGTTTATGACTTTGCAGGCAAGAATGCATTCCAAATGTACAGTTTGATATTTCCATTTTCGCAGTGTGCTTGGCGGAACTCTGAGGCGATGGATTATCCACACGATACATACCAGATGTCATCTTGAGGTCAAAAATTAAGTACTTTGTCGGTATGTCTTCCTGCGAGCAGAGGAATTTTAGAAGCCCATGAAGAAATAAAAGAGAGTATATCATATTTGCAAACAAATTCTTCAACACGGTATAGAACAATCGTAAAACCTCCTATAACTGAAATTTACTTAACGAATGTTTCAACCAGTTCAAGGGAAGAGAAGTACAGCCTTGTTATCGAAGCTTTCGAGAACAAACGTTTCCCGTCGTCAGCGCAACGATTACGATTTGCGCTGAGGACGGGAAAGGTTTGTTCCCGAAAGGTTCCCTAGAAGCTGTACTTCTCTTCGCTTCAACGGGTTGAAACATTCCGTAAGTAAATTTCAGTTATGAGAGCTATCACGTCCGTTCGTAGAAACAGTATCTTCAACCCTAAAACATATCAATTGAAGCCACTGAACTGGTAGAATAGTTCGATGCACCTTTCGTAAGGAGAATGGTATGCAGAAGGCAGCACAACTGTATTTGTGCACGGTGGCCACCGATGTTTCCAATGAGTCTGCGGTCTGTGCCTCACTGCGTCCTGAAGGGTAATCACCATCCATCGTGGGGATTACTCGTAATGCCTCTGCCCTCCCTAGTCGGTCAGATGGCTTGCTGGCTCCATTGCACGACTGACTGGCCCAACGACTAACCCTGGACAGGTCATGGCTCGACCTGATAGCGGACTTCGTTTGTTTGGATGGTAGAGAGGAGGAACTTGCGGACCCACTGACTGACTATGCAGTCGGCACACAAACGCTGAAGATGGCTGCAGGTGCGATCCGGAATCTCCGAGTATGCCCTTTCGTGCAACCGTCTTTTTTACCATCAATAAAGGATGTGAATTTGAGCGGGTTTTTCCGTGGCAAGAAACGACCAACCGCTGTCGGATAAGTGAGGGGTCTTCCTTTGTTTACTAATATTTTTCCAGCTTCTCGGTAAATGCATAATTGCACAAGTAGTACTTCCTGCAGCACGTTAGCTCTGATTAAGCGTGTTTGTTAAAACTGGAGGAATGGCGTTTCAATGGTGTCCGACAGAGCGAAAGCATTTCAAAAGGTGAATGAATGTTGGTTCGTCTACTTCCTGTTTGGTGCGTGTATTCCCTTATTGAGCTGCTCGAAAAGGTGACGCGTTATGCATTCATACGAATCTCAATATTTCTTCGTTTCCTAATTGTAAATATGTACTCTGATTGCAGACAGAATGAAAGTGCAGTGATTTTCAAGCAGACGACCCTTGTTAATTGCATAATCGTTGTCGTTGAATTGAACCTCACTGTTTCCGCTGTTCACCTACTGCCGTGTAGGAGTGCATGACAAATTCATCTTCAACTAATTTAGGCCGTTCGTAGCGCGTACACTGGGAACGGTACTTTTCGGAAATTACACCATACTTTCTGGGTAATTTACAGTTTTCAGCTATTTTTATATGACCAGAGTTATCTAGTCGTAACTGCTACAATGTTACTCACGAACTCTCAAAGAGGTAACTCACAAACTCGTTGACACTTTATTGACTAACACCATTCAGCACTCTCCGGTCATGATGCACTGGTTTGCACATCGTTAGAACCGAATTGCGGTAAAAAAATTTTCTTATAAACGAACATGATTATTCCATGACAGTTAGCAAATATAGAACGTAGCTCGTCAAGCAAGCAACACCACGCCACGACTTTGAATAAAATAATTTGGGAGCAATAATCAGACATGACAAATTTGATTTGTGTTCGCACATAATTTTTAGAATATCTTGAACACCGAAATGGAACGTTATACTCTACGTGCCGCATAGCTGGCTGAACAGCTTAAAGTGTAACTCGTTGTAAAATTGCTTAGTATATGCTAAGTTTTAAACTAATATGTTTTAAATTTGCCAGACCTGATTTGCCGTACTCACACGAGTGGTATAGCCAGTGAACGTTCTCAATAATTCGCTTGAATTACCTGTATGAAAATTCTGTCTGAAGCGTTCAGTAAGTTTCTCTGCTTTGCAAGCTCTTTATATTATGTCCACTCAACACACAGTAACATCGACTCATTACTGCATCTTACCGTTCTTCTTCAAAGCACACTTCATCTTATTGCTTGTGGGCTATAACTTGCTATAATAGTTAGTTTTACCGCCTATGTATCAGAAGCCCATTGGAAACCTTCTGAAAGATGTACTGAAGATATTGTTAACAGAGTATACACTTCTTCGCTGGAACAAGGTTTTGCAATTTATGAGAACTATGGGCAGCGTGGAACCAAATAGTACCCCGTAAGACAGAATACGTCATTTATTACAGCACTGCATGCCTTCAAACGGACCATAATGTCAGGAAGTCAGCGTATCAGTGAAAGGACGACTGTATGTCTCATCGTAAAGCATTGTATTGACATTGAATATAATCCCAGGCCAGATAACATTTTCGCACTTCTCCAAAAGAAAGCAATGTCAGCAATAGCGTATCATGCTCTGGAAGCAACGACCACAAAATAAGCTCTGAATCATATTATCCTCCTTCAACTGTTTGCCAGGGCATAGCAATTTGCAGCACTTAAAAATGCAAGTGCTATGATGATTTCAAATCGGCCATCCATGAATACGCAAGAAGGAATAGCTTCTTAATTTATCATTACTACGCAATGCAACGTTTCTACGGTACATGTATTTTTTAAATGTTATGAGTTTCCAGGTGAAGAAAGCGGTAAATCAGCTAAAAATATGTAAACCAAAGTATATTATTTCAATGAAATTTAACTTCTCACTCTGCAAAGCAAACTATTATTATTCTTTTCCAATTAGCACATGACTTGCAGTGCATTCACATGGGATTGCTTTGCTGCTGCTTTTCTTTTGTGCAATTCTTTGGCTGAAAAATGGCATGTCTAGTAATTCTTGGACTAACAATTTTAATGATCAACTGGATTGTTTTTACGCCACAGCGAAATTTTAAACTGTTGCACTATCACATAATCAATCACATTAATATTATTGAACACTTCGCGCTCAGATATCCACTTTCTGCAAGCTGCTTTGCCATAAGGTCATTAGCCGGAACGATAAGCCGCTGTAAACCTTATTTCTCAGAATCGGTGTATTAGTATTAAGCTGACGGCATTTTACGCTTCGCTGTAGCAACTGGTGCACACAGGGACGACTACCATCGACTTATCATTTACCTCCACATTGCCACTGAGTGCTGTCAACGCATAGCAAACTACATTTGTTTTCGCTGATGACGAAGTATGTTGCTCTTTCCTTCTTAAGCGTCCATCTGAGAAATGTTTTAACCAAGCTGATATGGTACTCAGTCCATGAGGCACGAAAAAGTGTGATCGACAATGAAGTAGTTGTTCACACTGTCGCTATTCGTGCAGTGGGAATTGCAAAAGTATTTGGTGGGTTAAAAACACATGTCAAATAAAGCGGCACAATTGGAGTCTGCTTTAAGGTAACCTTCAGGTGAGCTTAGGTGACGGCTACGACGGTGTTATTGTATGGTGAGTAACCTAGAGCACGTTTGTGCATGACTGTGTGCTAAACAGCTTACCGCATGCACAACATAATGGGGTGGCGTGGCATAGGAGTCGAGAGAATTCTGTAGGACACACAAACGTCGATGTATGCTGAATTGTGGAAGAATTATAAATGGAACACCAGAATCAAGGAATGCGTCCATATCCCACATGAGTACTAGTGAGCTAGAACAAAGAAATTTATACGTTGGGAATAACGACGCATGCTAATAATAAATGACAGCATTGCAGTAACAGACTACTTGAGTGTAAATGTTCACAGTTTGTGCACATAGTTGCCCTTTTGGCGTACATTTTGCGATGACAGTTGCAAGAGTTACGAAGTGCGGTCCTGTACCGTGCGCTCATGAAACAACTGACATCTTCTTAAGGCCAATGCCGCGTCATGATGCTAAAGAACGTCAAACAGGAAATCTCACATATTTCACCCATTTGGCAGTTACCATTCCTGAAAATGGTATTCCAGCAAGCGACCATTCCGGTAAATGATCGTTTAGCGCGTGATGATACTGCAGGTGTATTAAACCCTGAGCAACCAAAATAGGACAAACTTGCGTGATTTTGAGAGCCTGACTTTCTGCTGTTAAAGCTTGTGTGACTGAGCTGACTTCATTCTCTGCAACTTCAGTACTAAAGACATGTAGTAATAAATCCTAAAGTCAGCTGACTTTTGAGCCACAAAGTAGTTCAGCAGCCATATGTCCAGAAGGCACTGATACGAAGAATAATGCGCGCAGATGATTGTTTCCAAAAACGAGTTACTGTGACAGCAAAATTCTATGCCGCATTTCAACAGAACAGGGAGTGGACCATTGCTGAATAAGTACCGCCTATTGTACAAACTCTGATTGCGCAACATTCATCAGAAATGTCGCTCGTTCCCTTAATATTAAGCTCATGATGTCATACATATTTCTGCATTCAATTGCTTGCCTTCCTTAAAGTTCCACAAGGCTAAGATGTTCGGCTTTCGCTCTAACTACATGAAGATAAAAGAAGGATCAGATCTGACCGTGTACGTAGCAGTTTTAACGTCAACAAGGAAGTTCCTGCAGGGCATAGTATTACGGATTTTTGCTTTTGATAATTTTTTAAAGTCCTTTGACTGCTAGCGATTTCACGATGCACCTCATCTGTTTATTTAAGCCTTAAATGTAAGACGCAATCGCCAACTGCACAACTTGATCTAGTACTCAACGTTCAGTGTATGCGCAGTCTCCATTGTTACATTATCCATGCGACACATAATAGACAAACCTGTTTCTCAGCAGCACTTTCAGTAATGGTTCGTTGAATCTTTTCCATCGACATGCTCAGTCTGCCGCTTTACCGACAATAGAATGTATTCACGATTTTGAGGGAGCGTCACCGGAATCGTCTTTATTAACCAACACTGAAACTTCCCCAGCCGTAGCAGCGAAAACTGCTTAACTGTCACGTGCGATGCAATAAATACGATGGAAAACAAGGTTACCCAGAATTTCTTGTCAATCACCTAGAGGAAGCAAGCAGGTGTGCCCCTGTTTCATGTCATGTCTTTGTTAGCGACAATCCTGGTTGTCATGGAGTTAACATACCCCCGCCCGTTTCCTGCTGGGAATCTAGTGGGAGCGCGAGCAGCTCCACCAACGGTTGTCGCATTAACCCATTTATAGTCTTCACTTCGGCGACCCGGGTGGTCCCATCTTTCCCGGGAAAGACGCGCGTGACCCTTCCCATGAGCCATCGGGCACGTGGTGCTTGTGGGTCCACGACAAGGACCACGCTGTCGACAGCGATGTTCGTATGGTCACTGCCTTTGTTCAGCCCAGGAGCCATTGTCGGCACATACTCCTTCATCCACCGTTTCCAGTACCGACCCAACGTGTCCTGAACGAACAGCCAACTGCGTGTCGAAATTTTGTCATCTTGCTGCATAATGTCAATCGGCACGTGGCTGAACGGCCGTCCTTGTAGGAAATGGTTCGGTGTTAGTGGCTCCGGGTCTGACGGATCGATGCTGACGTGATTCAGTGGGCGGCAATTTAACATAAATTCAATTTCCACAACAATAGTTTGTAAGACTTCTTCTGATTGAGCTGCATCGACAGGGTGCGCCGGTGTGAGAGGCCATTCACCTTCTGGCCGATTGAGAAACTGCGGGCCTACCAACCATCGATGTTCATCATAGAGCGTCGTCGTCTTCAGTCCCCTTGTCAAATCGTCAGCAGGGTTCTCTGACCCGGGAACGTGATGCCACTGCGTCGATTGAAAACCATCCAATATTTCCGTAGTGCGATTTTCCACGAACGCGGGTAATCGCTTATTCAGTGACGTCAGCCACCATAGAACCACATTCGAATCTGTCCAGAACCAAATTTTCTCTTTTGGAATCTTGAGTTCGCGAATGAGAAGCCGTGCAGCACGTACAGCGATGACTGCGCCAAGTAGTTCTAAGCGGGGAATTGACAATCGGCGAACTGGGGCGACTCGAACTTTGGCGAAGGCAAGACGAGTATCTATCTGTTGATTGGTCGTCGTGCTGCGGAGATAGGCCACAGCCTCATAAGCTGATTCTGAGGCGTCGCAGAATATATGAGCCGACACGTCGGCCACTTGAGGGCACAAGCATCTAGGAAATGCCACGTTCTCCACTTGACGCAGGTTTTCTACGTACTGTCGCCACCGCCTGAGTAGTGGTTCTGCGGGAACTTCGTCCCAGTCACATCGAGTTCTCCATAAATCTTGCATTAGGACGCGTGCAGTGATCGTAACTGGCGACAGTAATCTGAGCGGGTCATATAGCCGTGCTACGCAGCTTAACATTTCCCGCTTGGTTGGTTCGAGTGGTAAAGGGGCTTTAACAGAGAAGTGAATAGTATCGGTTCGACAGTCCCACATCAGACCAAGAGCTGTTTCCACGGCAGACCCAGCGAGTGTCATGCAAACCATCGCGGTAGATAGATCCCGGGGCTGTATGTCTCGCAGCAGTTGGGGCATCGTCGTCGCCCACTGTCTCAAGTGAAAGCCGCACTTCTTCAGCAGGCTGTTCATTTCCTTGCATGCCGTTGCTGCTGCTTCTACGGTGTCAAACGATTCCAGCCAGTTGTCCACGTAAACGTTGGACATCCTTGCAACTGCTTCCGGATATTCGACTCCATTATCCAAAGCAGCTCGCCGCAGGGCGTACATGCAGACACACGGCGACGAGGCTGCTCCGAACACGTGCACTTGCATCTCATATGTCTCCGGAAGACAGACTGAGCCTGGCGAGCGCCAGAGGAAGCGCAAGGCTGAGCGGTCTTCCTGTTTCACCCTTACCTGGTGATACATGCGTTCGACATCTGCTGATACGGGTATCCTCCTTAGTCGAAAACGTAAGAGCACTCCACACAAGTTGGGCAAATAATCTGGTCCTTTGAGAAGACACTGGTTCAGTGACATGCCTTGGTACTTCGCTGAAGCGTCAAAGACGACCCGCAGCTTCGTGCGCTTGGAATTCCAAACGGCGTGGTGTGGTAGATACCACACCCTTCCTGTCGTGCCCCTATCTCCCTGAGCGACTTTCTTTGCGTGACCGTCGCGCAGATATTGGCGTATAGTCTCCTCGTATTTCTTCGACGTATGAGTGTCTTTCGTCATTCTCCTTTCGTTCGCGAAGAAGCGTTTCAGGGCGAATTCGCGGTTACACGGTACTTCGACGCTCATACACTTCCACAGCAGTCCGATAGTGTATCTTTCTCCATCAAACTGCGTTGTGGATTCCAGTATATCCAATGCAACTCTCTCATCAGTCGTCAACCGCCCGGGGACCGTCTGGCTAGCGAGCGGGTCAGCGTCGACGAACAGCTTCATTAACTCTTCTGTGTCCGAGATTCCGCGCGTAACGTGTCGTCGCACCCATTTCTCTTCTTGTCTACCAAAGGTTGAACACCAATTCGGAACGCGACCAACTACAGTCCAACCGAACGGAGTGAGAATTCCGACCGGGGCTGTTTGGTCGTCCGGACTAACTTTGACTTCGAAGTTTTGATGCGCCAAGAGAACGTCCATCCCAATCAACATCTCGACTCTCTCCAACGCAGGTGCCCGGAAAGAGAGGTCCTTCAGGTGTTCCCACTGTCCTTTTATCTGGGACACGCGCATTACCCTCGTTCCAAGATGAAGCTTCGGAATGATGAGCATCTGTCTCATCGGGAATCTCGCCTTACCATCTAACGACGAAATTTCGCATGCAGTTCGCCTAGCTGCAAGCGAACTCTCCCCCGTCATCGTTCGGAATCGAAGGCGGTGAGAAGGTCCGTTCAGGTTGGCCTGCCTCGCTAATCTTTCAGATAGGAGGGAGACTTCCGATCCGCTGTCAAGCAATGCGAATGATCGCACTGACCGTCCATTGCCATGAACGATAACAGGAACGACGGCGAAAACAATCGCAGTATCCGTACGACACGATGCTGCTGAGCCAACGTTGACTTGGTCAGTATTCTCGCGCGATGTGTGATCCGGTTACCGACTCCGATTTGCTGCGCCAAATAGGCGAGGTGCTCCGTGTAATAATCGGTGGTGATAGGAATTACATCCTTCTTCCGCGCAACGTTGACCCTTCGAGCAATCACTCTGTCGATGCCCTTTTCGGAGACACCTCAGACATAAGCCATTGCGAAAAACTTCTTCTATCCGACTTTGCACTGACATGTCGGAAAATTGAGGACACGCTGCAACTCGGTGCCTTCCATTTTGACAGATACAGCATTCGGTCGTTGGCGACTGATACTGCTGTCGTTCGCACAGTGGGTTTTCTTCGTTCTCTGATCATCGGCGTCCCTGTGCCCAGTGACGTCCACGAGGTTAGCATTCTTTCTGATAGAACGGTTTGCAACCAGTCAACGAAGGTCTCCAACGTTGGTGTAAATGAGAGACCTTGTTCGTATGATAACCATCGTTCATACAGCCTCGGAGTCAACTTACTTGCCGTATGTTCGAGCAAGGCTACGGACTTCAAGTCGTGAACCAAGCCACAGAGTTTCATGGTGCTTACTGGTCCACTGACCCTACAAAAGAAGGTCTCTAAGTCGCAGTTTCGTTCGGATCCGAGTGGTGTCAGAGCCAGAAGATCATTTAAATTCGTTTTTGCCAATGTTCTCGGATCGCCGTACAAACTGTGAATTCGACGAAGAAGTTCCCGATACATAAGAGGGTTTGCCAATAGACCGGAAAATCCGCTCGTTAACTGGGGTGAGAGGGACTGTCCAAGGAAGGCCAATCGCTGGGCATCCGAAGGCACGACTTCATGAACTAACGAACGGAACTTCGCAATGAAGGTTGGCCATTTCCTCGGATCCCCGTCGAACACTTCCATCTGAGTCGCCGTCGACATCTGCTGTACGCATGAACTAGGGACGAAGGGAGCCACTCTCTGTCTTTCTGCTTCATTGCTCATATCTTCAAACCACCAAGTGTCTTGAATAGATCGATCACGATTCGGCTTGGTGACGCCCTCCTCAGGGTCGCTGGATCTCATCCTGTCTTCAGGCGGGCATTGCAAGGAAGTGGGCGATTCATAGGAAGATTTCACACCCATTACCATCGACTGCAAGTTATTTAACTGACAAGTCAGATTAGCAACGGCATCAGCGAGGTCGGCAACGTCCGCCCTACTATCTTCTTGTACGGAAGTCACATTGGTGACCGCTTCGGGACAAGAGCGATCCCGAGGGACTGCGCCTGATCGGCGCCGCGGATTCATTCGATTTGCCGGAGACATCGGTCACCAACGATCTGGCTCGGAGGACCAAAATATTCACGATTTTGAGGGAGCGTCACCAGAATCGTCTTTATTAACCAACACTGAAACTTCCCCAGGCGTAGCAGCGAAAACTGCTTAACTGTCACGTACGATGCAATAAATACGATGGAACACAAGGTCACCCAGAATTTCTTGTCAATCACCTAGAGGAAGCAAGCAGGTGTGCCCCTGTTTCATGTCATGTCTTTGTTAGCGACAGTCCTGGTTGTCATGGAGTTAACAGAATGCTTCATATTTTTACTGTTTAGAGAACAAGAGGCATTAAATCCTATGCATATACAGCAGTTTTCAGTTTCCAATACAGTTTTGGTATCAGTTTGCCTTGACGAATGTAGGCTGAATTAGGTTCAGTAAACTAGGCGTGAGCTTTTAGAGCGTTTAGAAATTTGGGCCAAGGATGTGGTAGTTCACGTTATTCAATAAACCTCCTCTGTCAACATTTGACTAATGACGACAGTATCAATAACACATCATTCAAGTAGAGTTGGTGTGATTTAAACACTTGTAATGATGAACATCCACCTTAAGGAGTTTGATGAACAGATAACTGAGGGTAGACGTGAAGGCATTTATCATTAATTCGCTACTGTTTCAAAAGATGAGATTATCTTGAGCATGCAAATATTAGTAGTTCTGTGCATACCTTTGCTGTGCTGACAAATGTAAAGTGTTTGTTTAATACCAAATTTTAAGTGCAACTTTTGCTTTGAAAATCAGATTTCTAACAGGGGACATATCAAAGTGCGTAAAATCGACACAAACGGCTACACCCTGTATTTTTATTTCTCTTCAAGCACGGAGCTTTCGGGAACTACCTGTTCCCATCATCAGCGTGCACGAAATGAGCCTAGAGATTACGTAGCAAGGCACCTCTGTAAATAGTTTTAAAGTGTGTTCAGGCTGGACTTTAAAATTCCCCTTAATGTCAGTTTTCAGAAAGGACATCCTGGCCGTTTTCTTGTGATCTTCCCATAATTCCGATGTTTGTTAAAGAACAACAGCCAGTTCTGGCCACTATGCTGGACCAAACTTCACTGATGGATAGTCCATCATCCCTGTTAATGCAATCATTATACTTAATGAACAGGGCTTCTTTAATCTTCCTCCGTTTTTTGTCAGCCTCTTTGCATAACATGGACATTCTAAGGTTACGCATACAGTGTGTTTTGTGCTCAACCACAGCCGACGATTGTATCAGGTTGTCCATAATGGTCCTAG
Organism: Trichuris muris; assembly: GCA_000612645.2. Taxonomy (NCBI): domain Eukaryota; kingdom Metazoa; phylum Nematoda; class Enoplea; order Trichinellida; family Trichuridae; genus Trichuris; species Trichuris muris. Next base: position 24,674,240 of record CBXJ02000282.1, on the reverse strand, counting down.
GTTCCAAGATCTGTGGCCTTCCCCTTGTACGTGCAACGGTCTCCCCTCTTAGTCTGTTTTCCGCGTTGGTATACCTTCTGACGTCTGCCATGTGTTCCTTGAAACGTTCAACCATCGTTCGGCCTGTTTCCCCAATGTAAACTGCCGAACAATCGCATGCCAGCTTGTAGACGCATCCGACGGGGCCCGTTTCCCTTAACTTATCATTCCTTAGTATCGATCTAACGTTGATTCCACATTTGAAGTAGACCTTAAAGTTCATCATTCTGGCCAGACGTTTGATCCGTTCCCCCAAGCCTTGATAGTATGGTATTACAATGGTGGGGGGAGAGGTAGACGGAGCAGGTTCTAAGGAAGGTTGCTGTACATTTTGTCGGAATCTTGAACTGACCTTCTTTTGAATGATGGCACGTACCATTTGTTTTGGGTACCCATTACGAATGAAAGTTCTTTCTATGTGTTGAAGTTTGCTGCGCAAAAACTCATCATCACAGATGTTCAACGCTCTGTCCACCATTCCCACTACTATGCCCGTAAAAACCGATCTCGGATGGTGTGAGTTGAAGTGTAGGTATTCCCCAGAATGCGTGGGTTTTCTATATACGGTAGTCTTAAAATGGTCTTCCTCGCGTAACACCAACGTGTCTAGGAACGGTAACCTTCCTTGAGCTTCCTTCTCCACACTAAAGGAGATGTTTTCCGGGTAGATGTGGTTTAAATGTTCCAAGAACATATCTTCACTCCCCACTTTGGTGATAGCGAACACATCATCCACATACCTCTTGAAAAAAATTGGGTAATGGTCAGTGTTGCCAGTGGAGAAGGCGCGTTCCTCTAAGCTTTCCATGAAAATCTCTGCCAGGGTGGGTGACAAAGGGCTCCCCATGGGGATGCCCTTCTTTTGACGATAGAATGATCCCCTAAAGTGGAAATAATTTCCTTCTTCTATACAAAACCTTACTAGTCGTGTCACGTGATATGGATTCAGCTTTGTTCGGTTGTGTAGTTCCACGTCTTTTTCAAGGTAGCTTAACGTAACTTTTGCTTTCCCGAAAATATTTTCATAAAGCATTGAACGTAGTTGACACTATGAAACTTTTAAAAGAATGCCATTCTGATTCAAATTAGCGAAGTAATCCTACTTGGAAAATTTGTAGTCCTCTTGGTATATAACCGTCAGCTTGCTGACATACGCGTAACGTTCATTTCAGACCAGGAAAAAATAACATCTATCCGCATTATCAATGAAATGCTCATGCTTATAGGTCTATCCGCATTCTCTTGCTACAAGTTCTATCCGCAATAAAATATAAGCCAAGTGTAAATGAATAGTTTTGTTACAAGACAGCTAATACCCATTCACGTATGCTTTTTATTTGACAGCGTATCTTACAGGACCAAGACAGGTCTCCTAAGCTACGCTGTCAAATAAAAAGCATTCCTGAACAGATATTCTTCCGTCCTTTAACATGATGAAACTGAAACCCATTAGAAATCCATTATTCAAAGATAGCTAATAATGAAAATAGTGCAGAAATTATGTGATCATATAATAAAGTTACGTTACAGGGAACTATGCAACGAGTACACTGGTATTTCACAACATATACAATCATTATCGTCATCGCTCTTTCCTATTCTTCATTACCAAAAAGTTTGAAAAATGATGATACTGTTTGTATGAATTATATCTTGCGAAATGAACACAGGCTTGATTTCCGCATGGGTATTGCGACGACTAATATCAGATCTGGGAGAACACCGCGAACGTGGTGTAAAAATGTATATCCCCACGGACGCACTCTGGGCTTCCTCACGCACATTGGGAAAAAGCCGCTTTGCGGAAGCGATGATTCACTGAAGCAATTCTGGGATCAAGCAGAACGCGACAACAATGCTACATCTGAAGCAAGATTATTCCCTACTAAACGAATGCATTATGGCTTTGAACAAGCTTTCATAGTAAATGGCTACATGATTACCAAAATGAACTGCAGTGTACGCAAAGATATCAAGCATTCGTTAACACAGGAAACTCATGAAGCTAAAGAATGCAGCATAGTGTATGAACAATTCGAAAGTGGGAATCATTCAGTAATGCTTCACCGTGTAGAACGTGGATTTGTGATTCGACCGGAGCTTGCGTTGTTCTATAATTTCTCAGATATTGAACCAGCATACAAGGAACATTTGGAAACAGGTGACAAAATATTTATGATGATGAGTTATGATCAAGTGGCATACGTAGTAGCAGGCAAATTTTACAAGTGGAGAATGGGGATGTGCAGTGGTAAAACATATTATTACTACGGACTTATATATCATTGTCGTCCTCAGTTTTCTTTATGCACTTATGCAAAGTACACAGATTACTGTGAGAAAAAGTTGGAGAAGAAAGTACCGTATCACACCCTTGACCTGCGTAATGTTCATGTATCAGAAGTGAGCTGTGAAAAATGCAGAGAAGGCTTCGGCGGTCGCCACTGCCATTTCGGTAATTTTGTATCAAATTGTCATTGGCATTCTAATACCGTATCTAATTTCAATATGATAAAACTTATATCATATCATTTGAAGAAAGACTGCATATTGTTCAAATTGTGTATGGCTTACGCGTTATCCTGTTTTTGCTACTAAACAACTTTGATTATGTTGTAAACACGAACTAAGCTGCAAGGATGGTTTTCTATCAAAGCAACGGGAGTATTAAATTGTCAGATAGTGAAGTGAACGCACCTGCATGTGTGTGCAATCATTGGACTAGTTGCTGACTCACCAGGTGAGTATGTATGACATGTACCTCTTTATAAAGACAGGTATCATCCATATGCTCTAACAGTGACGTCTGAGCGAACTCCTGATATTGCAAAGCATAGCAGATGCAATCCATCGTTAAAATTGAGCATGTACGCTCAGCAGCTCACCATTAGTACTTATTATGCATGCTCACACCTAGATATCAATAGCTTTGCGTTTCCCAATAACGCCATAGAACTAACAACTGAGTACAAAGCTATACTCACAGTCTGAAGTAGACCAAGGCACAAAAAGCGCGTTAAACGTCAATAATAACGTTCTCTTTCGTAGATATTAATGAATGCACATCTTACCAACCGCAATACACAAGCAGTCACCATGTGACACAATATGAAGATGAATGTAAGCAATGCTAAATTTTTTGATGCGTCACTGTCCACTACTTTACTCAGTTGTCATTACGTACAAACAAGTTAAGACAGAACCTCTGCCACACAAATGCAGTGAGAATAGCAGTTGTGAGAACACATTTGGTTCATATAAATGCATTTGTCATGCGGGATGGACTGGAAAGTACTGCAGAAAAGGTATTCGACTTTTTTAGTATTCTGTGTTTATTAAACTCCTTTCGCAAGACATCGATGAATGCAATACTGGTGTGCATAAATGTGGACAAATGACAATTATGTGTGCAAATACGATTGGCGGTTACAAATGCATTTGCAAGAACGGGTTTACGGGACAACTTTGCACAAATGGTATGAATGTTCACTTCACGTGGCTATATGATAAATCTGTCTTCAGATGTTGAAGAATGCAAGCAGAGTCTGTGTCATAACAATGCAACGTGCAAAGATACATACGGTTCCTATTTCTGTATCTGCCCAGCAGGATGGACTGGCCAACATTGTGACCAGGGTTTGAACATGTTTAGGCAATAAAGTGCGCTATGATTTGTCTAATATAGACATAAACGAATGTAATCAGAACCCATGTGACAATGAAGGTACATGTCTTAACACACATGGAAGCTACATGTGTCAATGTACGGAATACTTCACGGGCCACCGATGCCACATAGGTGAGTTTTCACATATCTGACCTACGTTAAAGAACAGCTTTTTCCACAGAGTCAAATATTATTTATTTGTTTGGCGTATATTCTATTACACTTTCAAGAGCTACATTGTAGAGATAGACGCATGCAAAACACTGCAGTGTAAACACGGATACTGCGCTGGTAAACGACAGAATGCTACGTGTAAATGCTACGGTGATTGGTTTGGAGTTCAGTGCAACTACAGTATGGTGCAGATGACAGCATTTTGTGTCACTCAGATGATTGTTGACAGGTACTGACAAGTGCCAAAAGAAAGACACTTGCATGAATGGTGGAACTTGTGAAAATGATCATTTAATGAATTTTACCTGCCACTGCCGCAAGGGATTTACAGGAATCAACTGTGAGATAGGTAAGTGAGTAAATTATGTTACCAATTATCTCAAACTTATGTAACCATTAAGAGATGCGTCCTAATCTGTACCGTACGTAGGGTAATTATGCTGATCAGCAGAAGGCCGACTATCATGACAATAATACGATGCTTTTACGACGTTATGATAATCATCATAACGTTGCTTTTACGTTATGATGATTATCATAACGTGAAGCACTGCCATGGTGTTCCCACATTGTCATGTCGAACTGCTTCAGCTGAAGCAGTGCTCCCACAAATTTGTCACATTGGCTAGTGCGTAACGATGTCTTACAATCCGCAACGCTGCAATGTGCATATCGCACAAAGTTTAATACGCAACCAGTTAAACCTGTACAACTGTACACGATGCACATATCATGACGGTGTGTATAGGTTCGCAAAGTCCTTCAGCAGTTGCCCAAGTGCCTGCCGATAGCCACATATGCGGCCACACACCTGTTCTCCAAAGTGCCATTTCAGCATGCTGCGGTGGTGCTGTCATCACCAAAGCCCAGGGTTTAATGTAAAGGATATGCTTCCCACACAGATTATGAGCGCAACACAAACGCACGCACCGTTTTCTGCCCTGGCCAAAGCCTAAACCTTAACATAAGAGTCATGCTTCCCATATATGTTACGAAAACAATAGGAAACCATAGGAAACGTTTTTGTGCCCTTACCTAACATTAAGTCAATAAACACCAGAATGTTTGCTGCCTGTCAGCCTGTTCAAATTATTTAAGTTCTATCATCGCCTACTTTTCTATCGAATCTCCAATTTTCTAACCCCAGTAGCAATTTTCATCCCTTCTCTCCCAGTTTTTCATCCCATGTTCGAACTTCCTCCATTTTACTCCATGCAACTTTGTACTCAATAACCGTTAGCCTATCCCATCTGATGGAGACCAATCAACGAAGGGGAAAGTAGCGCCGCTGAGGGGTGGGTAGCTGGGATTTACCTGCATCAGAAGAAGTTCCCATGCATCTTCAAGATAAAATAATCAGAAATATGGCTCTCCTGCAGGCAACATGACGTGACCACCAATTTCGACATGTGATGGAAACAAAACTGTGCGTTCCATGTTATCACAGGTATTCTTCCCGTGCAGTGTGGAATCCACTAATATAAATAATGAGCTAGCATGTTTATATATATAGACCCTCTCCCGTAGTGTACCTGCCGGTACAGTTGGTTTGCCTGGTCTTGCACATGAATAAGAAAGGACATCCCTGGAAACGACTCATAAACTGAAAAAGAACCTACTTTTTCATGCACTCGAAAGAGTAAGCAGCAAAACGATCTTTCGCCACGCTCAATCTCACCGCTCATCCAATCACATGCGAAAAATAGCCCTGCAGAATTCCAACCCCATCATTCTCCCAGGGTACGCACGCATGAACATCAGCATGAACCTGACGGCCTGCTCATACCCTGAACGCCGGGTCACTTTCACAAGCCTTAAAATCAAAATCCTGAATCTTCAAAATCCAGAAAGTTCAGTATCCTGTATGATCAAACTCCTGAACGTTCAAAATGAAAACTTGTAAAACTTGTCAGTTGTGAAACCTGAATGTTCGCATTCCGAGAAATCAAATACCGGTAAGGAGATGGCGGTCTTTCACTTTCTTCACCGCTGTTCTTTCTTCGCTTTTGTAAGAGTTTCACCTGAGTTCTTTGACAGCAGCAGATTGTCCTAGAATGCAGAAGAAAGGCTCTTGAAGGCTAGTAGTAATCGCAGACATGTTTCACGGAAAATTTCTGATGTCACATCAGCCTCCGCGACTATGATCAATTTGTTATACAGGGGGTCCTCGGTTAACGTCGTTTCACTTAGCGTCGTTTTCGCTATAACGTCGCTCGTGAACGGGCGGAAAAGTACAGTACACACAAAGATTGACAGGTTCGCTCATTTGGCTAGTGCGGTACACGGCAGTTCGCCGCGCGAGATTCGCCGCGCGAGATTCGCCGCGCGAGTTTCGCCGCGCGCGTTTCGCCGCGCGAGATTCGCCGCGCGAGTTTCGCCGCGGCAGCAGTTCACTGCGAGGCACTGTCTCGGCTGTCGGGCGAGTCGCCACACACAAATTACCGCACCTTTCGTGGCCAATCTCCCTATTTCATGGTTCGTCTCCCATATACACGTCTTTCCTCCAACTTTCGGGTCTCTGTTCCATGCTTTCCCATGGCGTCGCTTGCAATTTCCGCGTCTTAAATCTAACCTATTACAGTGCTTCTTTCCCCGTTGTGTACTCTTTCTCCCAACTTAACGGCTCATCTCCGATGTACATGCCCCACTTTCGGGTCTCTGCTCCATGTGGAAACACTGAACGGCGGCCCATTTCCCCGCTTAACTCCAACGTATAGCCTATCCTGTTCGATTACGCTGCTTCTTTCGTAAATGCCACTTCTCTCTGCAAATGAACCGGCTCATCTCCGTGTACTTATCCTTGCTCCCACCTTCGGGTCTCTGCTCCATGTGGAAACACTGAACGGCGGCCCATTTCCCCGGCTTAACTCCAACGTATACGCTATCGTGTTCGATTACGCTGCTTCTTTCGTAAATGCCACTTCTCTCTGCAAATGAACCGGCTCATCTCCGTGTACTTATCCTTGCTCCCACCTTCGGGTCTCTGCTCCATGTGGAAACACTGAACGGCGGCCCATTTCCCCCGCTTAACTCCAACGTATAGCCTATCCTGTTCGATTACGCTGCTTCTTTCGTAAATGCCACTTCTCTCTGCAAATGAACCGGCTCATCTCCGTGTACTTATCCTTGCTCCCACCTTCGGGTCTCTGCTCCGTGTTTCCTTATGCCGGCGCTTGAAATTTCCCCGGCTTAGCTTCATGTTACGACCTATTCCATCTGACAACGATACCTATTTCCTGCCACTGTGGCTTATGTACAATCCTGATTGCTTAACAAGTTTACTAGCCATTTCTCCAATAAATTTATGTTCAAGATTCCTTCACGAATCCACGTGCAATCACCAAGGAATAGCTCCAACTCGCACGCAGTTTATAGAGTCGGAAGACTTGCTTGCAGGTTCCACGGTCTTCTCCACATGTAATATTCGATTAGATCCACCAAAACCGGGTACTCCGCGCCATTCACATTATTGATCTTACCTTCTCACCAATTCTCCCTGCGATAACCCAGCAGGGGCCGAATTTAGTCAGTCGTGCAAGACGGATTTTGCACATTGCCGATCTACTAAGGCGCACTATGTGACCTCCATGAAAGCACACACGCAAACAAAGGCTGATCGGAACAAATTATAACTACAGGAATTGCTCGCTTAGCGTAGTTTCGTTTAACGTCGCTCACGGAGAAGACGAAAACGTTACAAAAGGCAGCCATGTTATGTATGTCAAGTATTACATACTGCAAGTGATAGGTTAACCTATCTTGTCAGTCGAGTTCTAGCCTTTTTTGTCGTCCATGTAGTTCCAAGTGCCTACTGTCAGATATTATTTTGCGGACTCTTACTGCTCGATTTTGTTTCATTACCATGAGTGCCAAACGTGCGCTATTATTCTTGTGAAAAGGTGTAACGCTATCGCAGACCAAGCAAACCCGACAGTAGATGCGTTTTACTAGGTGTGAGAATGAACGAAATGTAAAGAATCAAAAATAAGACACCAACGAAAATACGAGAATAATATAATAATAGCATGAAAGGTAGGTCGGATGGCAAACATGAAAGGAGAGGAAATCTTTGCCGGTTGATCTCACCAAACAGCTGTCAGGGTTACAAAGGTTAACTGTCAGATGAATTTTCACATCATGGCACGTGAAGGACGGAGTGGAGTCCGCCGGTAGACTACGTTTAACTCCATAAAATCTCTTTATCCCTGCGAAACTCATCCACGTAATTCGTCCCTACAAAGTTTCCTGTTTTCTACATAACAAAGCCATATTACACTCTTTACTAGACAAATCACTAACTATACAAATTTCGAGCTCGCTAACGCAAGCTGGCGAATCTACATGCAGACGATTCAACCGCTCTTCATCGTCACCGAAATACTGCAATTGAATAACACAGAGGTCTTTGCCCCTAAATGAAATATATAGCATATTGCATGGGCATCTTCTTAATGCATACCTGACCGGAGGATGCCAACGCATCGGTCAACTGCGGCGTTTAATCTAATCGAGTATTACATGTGGAGAAGACCGTGGAACCTGCAAGCAAGTCTTCCGACTCTATAAACTGCGTGCCAGTTGGAGCTATTCCTTGGTGATTGCACGTGGATTCGTGAAGGAATCTTGAACATAAATTTATTGGAGAAATGGCTAGTAAACTTGTTAAGCAATCAGGATTGTACATAAGCCACAGTGGCAGGAAATAGGTATCGTTGTCAGATGGAATAGGTCGTAACATGAAGCTAAGCCGGGGAAATTTCAAGCGCCGGCATAAGGAAACACGGAGCAGAGACCCGGAGGTGGGAGCAAGGACAAGTACACGGAGATGAGCCGGTTCATTTGCAGAGAGAAGTGGCATTTACGAAAGAAGCAGCGTAATCGAACACGATAGCCTATACGTTGGAGTTAAGCCGGGGAAATGGGCCGCCGTTCAGTGTTTCCACATGGAGCAGAGACCCGAAGGTGGGAGCAAGGATAAGTACACGGAGATGAGCCGGTTCATTTGCAGAGAGAAGTGGCATTTACGAAAGAAGCAGCGTAATCGAACAGGATAGGCTATACGTTGGAGTTAAGCGGGGGAAATGGGCCGCCGTTCAGTGTTTCCACATGGAGCAGAGACCCGAAGGTGGGAGCAAGGATAAGTACACGGAGATGAGCCGGTTCATTTGCAGAGAGAAGTGGCATTTACGAAAGAAGCAGCGTAATCGAACACGATAGCGTATACGTTGGAGTTAAGCCGGGGAAATGGGCCGCCGTTCAGTGTTTCCACATGGAGCAGAGACCCGAAGGTGGGAGCAAGGATAAGTACACGGAGATGAGCCGGTTCATTTGCAGAGAGAAGTGGCATTTACGAAAGAAGCAGCGTAATCGAACAGGATAGGCTATACGTTGGAGTTAAGCGGGGAAATGGGCCGCCGTTCAGTGTTTCCACATGGAGCAGAGACCCGAAAGTGGGGCATGTACATCGGAGATGAGCCGTTAAGTTGGGAGAAAGAGTACACAACGGGGAAAGAAGCACTGTAATAGGTTAGATTTAAGACGCGGAAATTGCAAGCGACGCCATGGGAAAGCATGGAACAGAGACCCGAAAGTTGGAGGAAAGACGTGTATATGGGAGACGAACCATGAAATAGGGAGATTGGCCACGAAAGGTGCGGTAATTTGTGTGTGGCGACTCGCCCGACAGCCGAGACAGTGCCTCGCAGTGAACTGCTGCCGCGGCGAAACTCGCGCGGCGAATCTCGCGCGGCGAAACGCGTGCGGCGAATCTCGCGCGGCGAAACGCGCGCGGCGAAACTCGCGCGGCGAATCTCGCGCGGCGAATCTCGCGCGGCGAACTGCCGTGTACCGGGCTAGTGTAACTCTGACTAGCAGTAACGGTTACCTGTCAGTTTGAAACGAATAGGAACGTTATGATGGACGATGGGATTGCCCAGCACAGACCAGGGTATGATGGATAATGAGCCTGGTCAGCGCCTACTCAGTGAGGCCCTCAGGCAAAGTCTGACGAGGGGGGCACGGAGGTTGCTGACAGGCGGCCACCTCTTCCGGTTAAGTGTTCACTATAACTTGGACGCGCCCATACCCCTGCGTGGTCACTACGCGTCCCATTCGCTATCGCGTATACAAACCGCTTATCATTCGCGTCGGCGATCGTTCGACGCTCGTCTGAACACAGCAGCAGACACTGGATAGGTTTTTGCAGCACAGATAAGCATGAAGGTGGGCTATATAGGTAGCCTGTAATATCAGTACTACTTCAGCTACTCGGAAATACTGAAAATAGAGCCGAATAAAACGTATTTTTATTTTCCTAGTATCTTATGGTAACTTATAGCTGGCGAGAGCACGGTGGAATAGCTCCGGAAGTCTCAGTTATCTTGACGCCGATATCACGGGCTGTGAACGCATCCCCCGCAGCCCCTATCAAAATAATAATAAAGTCAATTTCATTTAACGTCGTTTTCGCTTAACGTCACTTCTCCAGGAACGCATCCTGACGTTAAACGAGGACCCCCTGTATATTATAATATGTTGCCAGCATGCACGGTCTAGCGGAGGGCTTGCTGAACCGTTGGCTGACTGGGCAGTCGAAGAATTTTGATGTTTTCACCCTGAAGACGGGTACAGGAGTAGTACCTGAAAGCTCTGTGCTTTTGGTAATAAAGCATTTTATAAAAACAGGTGTATACCGTGGGGAATATTCTGCATGAAAAATTGCGTCTATTCTGTTTAAGAAGAAAACATTTTTCAATTTGTGATATACAGGTATATCTCCCTGTTCTGCAGGTTTAGAACGCTGAGGAGCAGGCATAGGCTGCAGGAAGTAATACATATCCAGAGATGATAAAATTATGCGCTACCGCATGGGGTCTATACACGTAGTTGTAACAGCACAGCTTACGTACTAAGTAATTCCCGTGGCCCTGAAGATTTGCGGCTCCTTGGCACCCTACCCTGAGATGTGCTAGGTTCTTTCACCAGATCACAGATGAAAACGACTGTCATACGTAAGTGCAGTTATAAAGAGCGGTAAAATAATTACCAATCATAGAAAAATGTATTTGTATTTCGCTTAACAGAACGTTCCTGGACAGTTTGGGCAAATTTCTAAAAGCAACATAATAATACTCAGCATCACGATGCTTGAACAAAATCAGGAGCATCTGGACACCATAACTCCCCTTCTGCAAGTATAAACAATGGAATTTTATATGAACTTTCTTTATTTTGATTTAAAACAGTTTTCAAAATTTTGATCGTTCAGTATTTTTGAACATTTAGGACTATCACGATCATGATTTTGATATTCACTATTTTCACGGGGACCATTTAGCAACACAGTGAACAACAAATCATTCGCCATTGCGTTACAACCGGGAAACCGCGTTCCTGAACTCATCGAAAACTGTTTTCAGTACTCTTTTTGCACTATCCCCAGCTCACATCCCTACAGACCCTTCTGTGCCGCAGGACCATACATCCACCTCAACGTGCGCAGGTCTTCCGCTGACGAATTAAACGTCACGTCCGTGTGAACTGCACAGTAGTCAACTAGTCATATACAAACCGGACGTACAGCTAGTGAAATTTTTAACGTTCGCTTCTATTTATCATCTCTAGTGAAACCATGATTCGTTTCGAATACGGATGGTGACAGCAGTAGGCATCGTCACCCCATCACTGCTGTGGTGCCAGATGATTCTTTATCACTTTAGTTTAGCGGGATCTTTTTACAATTTTGCCCGCAAACAAGACCGCACGTGGTAACCTTGTCGTACTTGCGTAATCGATCATCATTGACAGGTGGTGTAGCGGTGACGTGCGCGCGGCGTGGTTACCTTGCTTAGGATTGCCATTTAAGACGTGCTCATAAGAGATGTCTGTTCGCGAAATCGACATCCAGCAACAGTCGACGAGCACGAGAGCAGAGCGCACGGGAAAGATAGCTTGCGTTTTGCTCTAAACTTAGGTATCAGCGAAAATGGCATCCATCATCAGTAGATGAGCTCGCGGACATTGCAGTCTGCTGACCACCCATCTGATCCGTACATAACTTAAATCTGTATGTTTCGGATGTTGTGCATTGTACAGTTTCTAATAAATTTCATTTATTTTGATCATCAGGCAGGAATACGTCCGCAGCGTCATGTAACAGTGAAGATTAATTGACCTTTACTTAGGCGCTGTGCGCCGTACTAACATACAGGTCATCCATAATGCGTGACACATTTACGTCACCCTCAGTGCGGGTGGGATTGTTTGCGGGGAAAACTGTAGAAAGACCCCTTGTTTCTATTCACACGCTTCACGTTTAAACCCGTGACATTGCTTTGACCTTCGCACATCGTTAATGTTCCACCATAACCTTGAATAACGGCAACGAACTATGACATTCAAATCTGGCAACGGAAATGACACCACCATACCCAAAGTCTGCTGCCGGTAATTAATCCTAGATATTGATTTAAGGGTAATGTTTCCGTTATTTATTACGTAGACAAGATGACGATAGGCATCGCTTTGTGCCCTTACATAGGCCATGACCTTCACATATGGGTTATGTTCCTGATAAAGTTTATAGAAAGGATGAAAGACCTCAAGGAAGGTTTACATAAGTCATAATGTGCAATAGTGAGGAGACAGCGAAAATGAGGGTTTCAGCAGCGAAAACACTACCGCAATACCTGACGCGCCGCGACGCAGAGTGCGTCACGTCATGGAAAGTGGCGAATCAACGAGGGCGAGAATTGCGTTATATAGGAGGGCTATACTCGCATACTGCCAGTAGTGATACTGTAGTATACTCCATTCACAAATGTTTGCATCCAGAATATCATTTCCCTCAACCGTGAATAAGAATCACGTATTGAGTGATTCATGTAAATCCTAAATGGACATGGATGTTCTTTATCGCAGAAGCGCTATCTGATTAACTACAATTCCTACACGCTGGAATGACGGTGTACTCATGGAGAAAATGCTGATGACAGGCATACTGCATCATGAATTTCAACTGCTGAAGCAACTAGTTTGATAACATCCAGTTGATATTGCAGTCTTATAGGAAGAATCAGCGTATTAGACTTTCTCAACAGACAGAGTATTCACAGGCTAACTAGGAAGAGGAGCGGTAATCAAATTGGTGTGCCGCTTACCACACCTGTGGAACCTGTTAACAAACGAAATTTGCACCTTCAAAGGTGAATGATTTCTAACATTGTGACCTTCTTTAAAAAATTAGATACAATCTGAATGTCTTCTTTTAGAATTCTGCTTAACTATGTAGTCTGCACTGCTCCGCAGTCAGTTGTCATGATAATCGCAGTCTTCCCAAAGCACTTTCAATAATGGTTATTCATAAAAGTGGTTTATAATTGCTAGAGCTTGCCTTTGACAGTTGGCAAACAGGAGCGAGCCTGCTTAGGAAGTGTTTAGCAGACAAAGAACAAATCGCTGCCATTTTTACAGTAGCGTTAAGCTTTCATAACCGATATTTACATACGGAGTGTTTCAACCCGTTGAAGTGAAGAGAAATACAACTTTATTTGAAACATTCCGTCAGTAAATTTCAGTTATGAGAACTACCACGCCCGTTCGTACAAACAGTATCTTCAGCGTTAAGCTTGAAACATTTTGATGGTACCGTAGAGTACAGATTAAGTCACTGATTTATATGATAACAGTGCTTTTTCTTTGTTCAATGAGTTTTATACAGCCTAGCTTTCAGAGCTGTCGTGTTCCGTCGTCAGCGCAGTTTTGCAACTGCGCTCACGACGGAACACGACATTTCGGAAAGCTGCGCTGAATAAATCTCGTTGAACAAGGACGCCTTATCTTTCATTATTATGAAACGTCTTGCTACTAATTTCGTTCGCTTCAAGGACAGTGCTTTTGTCATTTTCCGTAATTCCAAAAGCCACAGTACCATCGAATACTGCAACAGGAAATGGCACAACTTGTTTAGTATTCCTGTATAGCAAAATAAATGTCCAAGGTATCACTGCAAATTCGGTAACACAGTTTTGTTTTCAGACAAGAATGATTGCCTCAGCAAACCTTGTGCAAACGGTTGGTGCGTTGACTTGCCGTCTGGGTACAAATGCATATGTCCTCCGGATGTACACGGAGTGAACTGCAATACAAGTAATTTCATTTGGATTTAATGAAGTAAGTTTAAGGAAGAACGTTAGGAGAGCATTCTGTTGAGGTCTCACAGTATTTTAAAATCTTCATCATAAGTTTAAACGATTCTGCTCTCTATAGAAGCATGACAAAGATAAGCGTAGTGTTCAACCGATCTGTTACACGGGCGAGGAAATAATGATCCATCTCATAGCCCACACTACCCGCGACTCATTCCTGGAACTTTCTGGCCTGATTGTACTGTCTCATTGTGAACAAGGTCTGATTCACCTCAACTGTAAGGTCAGGTCCTCTCACAGGCACACAACTGAGCAAAGTTCAATCACACGCTACCATTCATCATGGCAAAGAAAAGCATTCAGATTAAAACCGCACCAGCATGCATCATTAGCCACTCAAATTGTCGCTCATTCTTTGATGTCAACCTGCTTCCCAGCATTTAACTGTCAGCTGACCTCACCGTACCACGAGAAATCATTCATACAACGCTCATCTCAAATGGCATTATCACACAAGTTCCCGTTGTTTTACTGCCTGCATCTTCATCCCCAAACTGCACGACGAGCACAGTACAACGGAGTACACGGAACGCAGAGACGTGTGATTCTGAGTGCGCCAGTGGTGAGACATTTGCTCTCCAAAATTCCCCAAAAAACATTTGTTAAAACTGTAGCAAAGGTTTACGCCAAAGCTTCATCTGTCAAACCCAATAAGCAATATGATTCATACAACTGGTTTCCATCACATGCTTCGCTTACCACCCTTGAAGAAACTTTAAACTGAAGACAAGGTTAATGTTTCACCTTAGCCTTAAATAGCACCAGCAGATTACGACATCGAAGTTCACCAACAAAAGTGACGTCACCATGAGCAGTATTTGATGCCCTTAACCAAGCCTACGATTTGTCATAAATTTTATGTTTCTCTTATAGGTTAGAAAGGCAAAGTGTGGAATAGGCATCATTTTCTGCCCTGACATAAGTTTAGGCCTTAACATAATGGCTATGTTTTCCATATAGATTATAAAAGCAGTTAGATCGTAAGCATCGCTTTTCACCCTAACCTAAGCCTATACCTTAACATAAGGCTCATGTTTCCAATATAGATTATGAAAGCAACAAGTCCAAGGGCATTGTGTAACCCTTACATATGTTTAGAACTCTGCATAAGGGTTATGTTTCGCTTATAAGTTACGAAAGCAACATTGCCATAGGAATCTTTTTCGGCTTTGGCTAAGATTAAGCCAACAAACGTGATGATTTTCTGTCTTCTATCGTGTGCAAATTATTCAACTTCCATCACCATATGCTTCTATATCGAAACTTCAGTCTTCCATCCCAGCATCAATCTTCGCAGAGTTTCTCCCGCTTCCTCATTATCGCTTTCGATCTTCCTCGAGTTTCCTACACGCAGCGCTATTCCCAGTCATCATCAGCAGGCTATCTGAAGGAGACGAATCAGCAAGGGCGAGAGTAGCGCAGCCAAGTGGCGATATAATTTTGAGAAGTGCTGGAAACTTCCGCAAGAAAGAATAGTTCCAAACATATCAGGCCGCAAGAGCTATTTCGAGAAATCAGTGGACTGCATTCATATGCCGTTCCTCATCGCATTTGTTGTTCCGTAGCTATACAGTTAGCAACTTGAAGTGTGCGAAATGAATAGCTGTACGCTAAAATGCTCTAAGGAAGTGTGATGATAAGAGCTAGGAGGAAGTTTCGAGTGTCCAATGCGGAGCACCATCGCTTAACGTTAAAGTTTATGTGGTAATGAGTATAACCCAGTAGCAGGTAAAATCACCAATATATTTAGAAAAGGACCCCCATTACATTGTGTGAATTTTCTTAAACCATAAACAGAGGTACATTGCAAATCGATTAACCATGTGACGTGATAACTTATTTGATTAACCAGATATAGAGCTGCTGAGAATAAGAGTGATTTCAATCTATTTGCAAGTGAATGTATTCGTGTTGCTGTCAACACTAAATGCAGATATTCAGGTGAAAGTAAATGTGCGCATCTGCATTGTGCAACTGGTACCTGCAAGATACGTAGGGGGATGCCGTACTGCCATTGCGATGATGAGCACTACGGAAAGCACTGCGAAATTGGTGAGAATTCGTAACTTGTTATTTGAACTGCACAGCTGTTTGCCACGATACATGGCTACCTACTGGCAAGCGTATCAAATGACACTGATCTCACCAATAATGTAGCGTATTAAACATAAAGTATACGCACAAGTGCCAGCGGCTGAGCTGTGAATGTTTACCATCACTGCTAATGCGGAACGTGAACAGTTCATTTTAGAGAGGGATCCGTGCGCATCTCTTCCATGTAGAGGACTTTCCACATGCATCAATGATTTCAAGAAAAAGCAGTTCGAGTGCATCTGTCCACCGAAGTTTGAAGGAGTGTATTGCAGCGAAAGTAATTCCTTTATCCATTGTTTCATTTATTCTGAGTATCTCACTTTCAAGTTTCTATGCTACATAAAACGTATAAGCCACTGACGGAGAGCCTGGGCTAACTTACTACACTAAGTAACACTGAATACAGTAGTTTAGACATTTGAATAACAACCTATGAGAACAATTTGCCGCTTAGGTTTAGGAAAGCAATATTGAGAAACACGTTGGAACGTAGAACATTTGCTCGGTTGACAAAACAAACCGTACACTAGTTAGCCAAACCATTATTAGTGATTATCACAATCTTCATAGAAATTAAACGCGATATTCGCTTTTTCATGAAAACGGATTGAATAATATTCGCACTGCTGTTTGCGGCTTCAGCGTGAACTATGTGAAACTTTCAGGATTATTAATGTCATATTAACGTGTCAGACAGAGTGCAGTTTTGATTACCGCACAAAAATGGCTATGTAACTGCAGTAGCAACGTCACAGAACTTTCTGCCATATGCGTTTATTTTCCAGAAATTATTCTCTTGCTTTTCAATTAAAATTCACTTGAAGGAAAAGCGATAATTATAAGACGAACATTTGAAAGTATTTACCATGGAGAAATTTCATGTCATCAGTCAGTATGATACAAAAAAATTTAAAAAGAAAAAGTATATTTAAAGGAATGGAACTTTTAGGAAAGCAATATATAAGATGTTGGCGATGTCCATGACCAGCTTGTAAAAAATGCCTATCCTGTTCATCCTCTTCAAAGAAGTAAATTGCGAGTGTAGATCACTAAGAATTTTACCACCTGCTATGTGTTACCATGTCTCTCACCTGCTCTTATTGTCGAACAACGCAAAAGTGCTTTCCTGACCTGCTTTCCTGGTTTAATTGTCTTTGTGTCAGCGGAACCATCATTGTAATTCCAAAATTCAAGTCATAACGCATACTGTTAATTAATGTATCTGAGATTATTCAATTCCCTAAGTACTGGAAATTATTCTTGTGCTGCGTTCAGTCGTTTGGACAAACAAGGGACGAATTGCAGTGATCAGTCGAAGCGTTGAATAAAGAAGGAAAACCTGGCATGATGTGCATTTCATTTTAGAAAAGGTTTTCTGCCATTCAAACACATGCCTAAACAATGGCACTTGCCTCGAAAGTGATTCTCCGCTTGGTTACATGTGCTCCTGCAAAACTGAAGCTTTTGGGGCGCGCTGTGAAAGTAAGTCAAGATCTCTCTATGCGTACATCAGGAAACAGAACCGTAAAAAAGATGATCAAGAATGCATGACGTAGCAGTAGCATGCTTCGCACTAGTAGGTTTGATTTTTAGATTTGTTAACACATTTTCCAAGTGGTAAGCAGAAAATTATTATGAGAAGGAATTCAAGTTTG
Source organism: Trichuris muris (assembly GCA_000612645.2). Classification (NCBI taxonomy): domain Eukaryota; kingdom Metazoa; phylum Nematoda; class Enoplea; order Trichinellida; family Trichuridae; genus Trichuris; species Trichuris muris. Next base: position 24,656,406 of record CBXJ02000282.1, on the reverse strand, counting down.
GCTAATTCAGCGCATGACTGTGTAGTTTAAAACCTTTCATTATATTCATATTGCGCTTGTGCAGTACCTAAGAGCGCACACATTTTTCAAAGGCTTTTTTAGATGACATCAACGCGACGAGTGGTCAATCCAAGAGGCCTTTGTTGCACTACTGCCTCATTGTACTGACGATTTGGGTTGTTCCAATGACGATATCAATGTATTAGCCTAATAGATTAGCTGAGATTAATGTGCGTCATCCCAAAACCAATTGCCAATTTACTGGGTTGGATAAATGATGGAACCCTGAATGACGTAATCATGAACTACGAAATCCTGAATAGTCGAAAATAAGAAGGTCAAATTATTTAAATACCAACCATTCCAAAGAAGATAGAAAGGAAAACCATTTGCAGAAGCCACGAGTCTGTTGACTGGTAGGCTGCATATCCAATGTTTTGTACGTAGCTTTGCTAGCCTCTGCTAAGCATCGCCTGTAGCATATGGCTTTCCTGTGCTCTTGCGTTTCAGTAACTGCAGAAGTGGGTAGAAAAAAAATTTCTTGAGAAAAATCAGCTAAACACGCTGCTGCCTATGACAGTCGTCGGACATTTTCTTCATACAGGTAAATTTGACAGTTTGTCATTTTGGATTTAAGCCGCTTGGAATCTTGCTTTAAGGATTTTGACCCTCTGAAATTTTTATTGTTCTGGACGTTGACTACTCGGGACTTTGACCGCTCATTCATTCAGGATTTCTGACTCGATTATTGCAACTATTTGCCTTTTCGCCATTCAGTATTCCGACTTACACAGACATTCACTAACTGCGTTACTGCGGCAATTATTTTTGGGACGACCATAAAGCAGATTGTAAATCTTACCTTGATACTAATGAGAATGAACATTTATGCTAACTACGTTTTCATAAGCAAGTGTGAATATCAGAAAATGCCATGGGTTGTAAGGAGAATCCATTTTGGTTGCGTCATTGCTGGATCTCAGCTCAAGAAAGGGCTTTTACTACTCGATTGTGGTAAGCAAACAAGGACGATCATAGAATAATGACAAATAGTTACTTTGCCGCACAACGCAAAAACTTCGTCTCCACATGATCTTACTCAGAACCCTCTCAGTGTGTTTTATCTTTGTGGTGCTTGAGGATGCCCTTCACAGTACTGATCCGACAGAGCACATTTGCGACTCGCGCTACTAGGGTCCCTGGTACCCAGTTGTCACCAAGTGAAAAGTTCCTTGAATGCCGTGCCTGCTTTCAAGTTTGATTTAGGAGAATCCGGGATCAGCATCAAAGCCAACAAGGCTCTTGGTTGCCTGGCGCAGAAGATCTCAGCCGGGGACCACCCAGAATATTCGTATGGCGTAGTCGTGTGTACTATCAGAAACTTATTCAGGGTTTACATTCTTGATGTCTCTGCGTTGGCTTCTTTTCTGATTGCGGTTTAGAAGGTGCGAACATACATTTCAACGATAGCAGTGTAAGAGATATTTCGACGGCTGATAACGTATCCGTCTACAACTCGTCCAATTGTCGATTCTTATGTCATCCGCTAGTATTTCTCACGCGCACACTCACTCATTTCAATGCATGATCGCATGCTTTGCTCGTTCTTTCGCATCTTTCTCAATTGGCATGACAGTTAACCATTGGTCATAGTTCTTAACACCAGCACGAACAGATCGGCCGCTGGTACTGATAGCATGCAGCACAGCATCCTGCTTGCCAGACTAGAGGAATGAATAGCACGAGTAGGCATCCTCATTAACATAATGCTAGCATTCGCCTTTGGAATGCCGCCCTTGCTTTCATTCGCACGTTGCGTGTGGTTTCGTCATAGCTACTGAAGAGGCTGCATGGCGGAAGATGCATGAATACATAATTTGTCTGCATCTGAATTGATGGTTCGCTATCGGCCGTATCAGAGCTTAGAGGGCGCGAACGTCGACTCATACCCATCGTTCACTTGCAGTCTCGTTCTTCGATTCCTCGTCGTTCGCTCGCTAAGTCTCGTTCGGCCTACCCGGATCAACTTCGGCGTGGACATAGTGTACCGTTTCGTCACTCGTTCCTATTTCATCGTATTGCTATTCGTTATTATTACTTTCTTCTTATGTACTCCTCTGTGTATAAATATCCCGTTATTCCCATACATCGTCGTATATTGGGAACAACCAGTAGACGCTGGATGAAACGCGGCCGTTGTGGCATGTTCTACGTCGTTCTTTCAGCAAACTTCCTGAGGCAAGATGGAATCAACTGAGGCGCATTGTCTGACACAGGTCACTATAACAAGCCCCGAAAATCAAAATCGTGAACGTTCAGAAACCTGAACGACAAAATCCGGAATGTTCAAAATCACGAACGTGCAGAGTCGGGAGCGTTCAAAATTACGAACGTTCAAAATTTTCAAAATCAGAATCCTGAACGTTCAAAATCCACATATTTGAAAATGCTGACGGATACGAATCCTGAATGCCGGAATTGTGAGAAACCCAATTCTGGCAACGAGATGGCGCGCTTTCGTTTTCTTTCCTGCCTTACTTTTTTTCGCTTTTACAATAATTTTAATCCGATTCCTTCACCGCTACACGACGGTCTTAGAATGCTGACGAGCTGTTCTTGTATTTTACCACTATTCACTGACATGTTTCACGGCGAATTTCTAATGTCACGTCAATATTCTCATCTACGACCACTGTTTGGAGTTGTATGTTTACGGATTTCTTCCCGTTGTCCTTTTGTACGTTTATGGATCTATAAGTCAACTGACAGGGTCTCCCTAACAACGGATGGATGAGAGTGATTTTAAAAAGACATGGTCAAAAAACGACATACAAGTTTTGTTTCGAAAAGTTCGAAACACTCGAGTTCCGTCTTCAGCGAGCAAAAGAAAGTTTTTACTCCGTTGTCGGTTTAAGTACGAGTCAGAGACAAAGGGGGAAGCAAGTACAGGTCAGCTCGGTAAGGTGCAACACCTGCTTTTATTGACAATAGCACTCCAAAGTTCACTGACCTGTATACCCTTGTCGCGGTTCATGAAACGATTATGTCCTTTTGTACGTTAAAACGCTTCTTCGATTAGCAGCAGGTGGAAACGTTCTTTGTGGCAGAGAATACGCACTTGTAGGTCGAGTGAGCATGTGGAACCATGCTCAGCAACCGCGGAAGACTTTATTGCCTCATCCATGATCTTGGCTGGATCGCGGGTTTGGGGTCGTCCACGGCGTTGCGCTGGTAGCCCATTGAGTTTTCGTTTCGCGGTATTGTAGCCGTGTGTTCATGAAATCTGTCAAGTAATGGTTTTCCCGCTGGTCCGATGTAGGACACGTGGCAACCGCATTTGATTTCGTAAACGACGCCCGGCCTCTTGTCAAATAAAACTTTGATCTTGTCACTTCTCAACAGGGAACGGAGATTACCGGAACTTTTAAAACGAACATTATATTAAACAACGGGTTCCGAACATTATAGTTTAAAGCGTGGCCCAGGCGTTTATAGCACTCCCCTACACCATTATAGTATGGAACGTATAAAACCGGGTTAGGTGATAACTGACGTCCTAACCTTTACTTGACAGATTTCATGAACACATGGCTGCGCTGACCCGATACAAGACCGCGGAACGAAGACTCAATGGTCTACCAGCGCAAAGCCGTGGACGACCCCACACCCGCGATCCAGCCAAGATCATGGATGAGGCAATAAAGGCTTCCGCGGTTGTGGAGCATGGCTCCACATGCTCACTCGACCTACAACTGCGTATTCTCTGCCACAAAGAGCGTTTCCACCTGCGGCGAATCAAAGAAGCGTTTTACATAAGACATAATCGTTACATGAACCGCGACAAAGGTGTACAGGTCAGCGAAGTTTGGACTGCTATTGTCAATAAACGCAGGTATTGCACCTCACCGAGCTGATCTGTACTTCCCTCCCGTTTATCTCTGACCCGTACTAAAACTGACAACGGAGTAAAAACTTTCTTGCTCGCTGAAGACGGAATTCGAGTGTTCCAAATCATTCGAGACAAAACTTGTACGTCGTCTATTGACGATGTCTTCTTATAACATCTCTCATCCATCCGCTGATAGGGAGACCGTGTCAGTTTACTCGTAGATCCATCATCGCCAAGAGAAACCACCGAGCCTTACGACCATCGGACGCAACCCACTTTCGCCAAGAGAGGAACCAACGGACACGTGCCCGATGACCCGTTATCCACCACCATCGGACAATGCCACTACTCCAACTTTACTGCACGTTGCGTTGCCAACCGGGGACGGTCGACAAGGTAGTTGCTCCGACGCCTGGCCGAACTCGGAGGGAAACAACCCTGAGGGATCAAGTTTGATCCGACGGGCTCCCACCGACGTTTAGCTAGGTGGAGGAGCTTCTCCGTAAGACCAGACCTGGTAGGCGACCAACGAAATACCTGCGCTGATGACGAGCCAAGATTGGGCTCGAAAGCTACGCCGTGCTTTCCTTTTTCATTTTCATGAAATAAAAAAGCGTTACCATCTGCTCATGAAAAATGATTATCTCAACGGGAAAAATTCCGTGACTTTTTCCATCAAATTTCTGAACCTGTTACTAGATCTATCTTTGAAAAAACAAGATCCATCATCGTATTAAAAGACAACGGGAAGAAATTCATGAACGTACAACACCATGAAGTTCTATGCTCCGGTTAAAAGACATCCGTCTTTCTATAATCACTTTGCTATGTATAGGTATATCTTTCGTTTCTGCAGGTTTAGAACGATAAAAAGCTGTCATAGACCGCAGCAAGTAGTACACATCCAGAGATGATTAAATTCTAAGTTAGTGCATGGAGATTATGTGCGTAGTTGTAACAGGGTCACTTATCAACGTGATGGTACTCCGGCTTTCCTGTTTTTTGGGATAGTACCTGTAATGAAGCTGCAAATGTCCAACCAGCGGATGGATGGGCGATTATTAGAAATATCACAGGTCAGAACACTTATCGTATCGTAGCTTTCGGAACGCCCTGGTTCCGTCGTCAGTGATGTTGAAAGGGCAAATCGATGTTGAAAGGAATACCCCCCTCCCCTTTCAACATCGCTGACGACGGAACCAGGGCGTTCCGAAAGCTACGATACGATAAGTGTTCTGACCTGTGATATTTCTAATAATCGCCCATCCATCCGCTGGTTGGACATTTGCAGCTTTATTACAGGTACTATCCAAAAAAACAGGAAAGCCGGAGTACCAGCACGTTGATAAGTGACCCTGTTACAACTACGCACATAATCTCCTTCCTTCCCCCTTCCCCCTCCCCCCCCCACAGGTGGCGCTGGTTTCGTAGATTGACCTGCCTGTTACCTTATCACAGCTAGCAGTGGCTCTACGTGCGTACTTGTTATAGGCTATAGGCTAATCTTTGCTTTATTGTGAGCACTACGCGCTTCCTTTTCGGCATTGCCAAGCAAAGCGCTATTTTCGAGAAAGAATAAGACAAAGGAAAACGACACGACAGGCTCTGTTTAAAGATTCTCTCTCAAGCAGTTTTCCTTAACAAAGAAATGGTGAACGTTTTCCAGGATTAATAGAAAGAGTCTTACCCTTGATAATATGCTTCGGTTCTAAAGGTCCTTCACGCTCGGCTAGAAACAACACGGCAATGACTCGAAAAACTGGTAAAATAGTGCTCCGCGAACACAAAACCACAACTACAGGAACAAGGCGATCTAAGAATAGTCAAGTACTATCCGCACAGGAAAAACTCCCAACGCAATATTTCGATTTGTCAGCAAATTCTAGTATAGTGAAAACAATGGAACTTCTACTTCAGCAGGGCGAAAATCCCCATCCAAAGGAAAACGACGAAAAACAGCAAAACAGGTTCTTCCACTAAATGCCGGTATAGTAGCCTGAAGATCTTTACAGCATACGTTCGCTCCATTTTTCTCTGGGCGAATCCCGATAATCGAGGTTTCACTATATAGTAAATGTATTTGCATGAGGTGTAAGAGTACGTTCTTTGACAGTTTGGGTAAATATCTTGAAACACCATAACTCTTACCAGGATCGCGAAGCTTGAACGAAGACAGCAACAGCGGCTGGAAGACCATAACTTTCTTTCTGCAATTGCAAATGATAGACCTTACCTACGATTTTTCTTTATTTTGATTGAAAGCAGTATTCATCATTTCGAACGTTCGGGACTTTGGACGTTCGGGATTTTTAGCGTGCGGATTGTGAACATTAGGGATCTTGATTTTCACGCATCTGAAGGCGATCAGTTTGAGACAATTCTTTGCGGGAGGCCTGCAACTGCGAAAACCGTTTGCAGAGGTAGCACAGTTGCTTCTGTGCTCATCTTCGGCGTGGGTGAGACATGCGGAAACCTCAATAAGGGATTTTTGCAGACCAATCACAGCTGGTTCCGTAATGGACCGGCGTGATCAGCTTCCACCCTTTTTGAACCGTTCTTCAAGGTTGGCCATAACTGCTATTCTCGTCATGGATCTGCTGGTACCGCGGTCCGCGAAACAGCAACTTCTGTCCATAACTGTTTCTGCATCCAGTTTCAATCACCAACAATAATTCAGTACTATTTGCTTCATGCGCCTGATTCCCCAATATTCCTGATGAAGCTACTGGATTACCTGGTCCTTCAGTTCTGTAAGGCCAATGAACCGACTGAATTCAGTCTTCTACAGTAAAACGTCCTTTCACAGGCTAATTGAATTGCGTTTCTCCCCGAGTCCTTACTTGTTCCTCAAGTTCTCTGGATGCTGACAACTACTTAGATATTACGTGATGAACGACTTGGATTAAGACGCATTCCCGCCTGTTGTCTGAGCTAATTCGAAGGAGCTGATTGCGAACAGATCTGAGTCCATGTCAGAATTGCTGAGTTCACATAACTGTGAACCTGTACAATCGAAGTCAGCATCCAGGGCCGTTGGCATGGGTCATAAGGTTTCAGCGTTGTTATGTGAGGAATCGCACCCCTACTTTATGCTAAATGACTAAGCCGTATGCGATCATTAAGAACACGGAATTTCCCCCGTTTATTGATACCTTTTATTCCACAAAGGTCAACATCAGAGCTTTCGGGCGTATGCCTTCGCCCGTCATCAGTGAAACACTAAATTCATCAACTGTCCAGCCAGTCAACGGATCGGCAAGCCCTTCCGCTCGACCATCCGGGCTGGCGACATCAACTATCAGGTCTATTCCTTGACCTGTCAAGCCTCTGTCGCCCGCCCTGTCAGTCAAGCAGAGGTGCGAGCATACCCACCGACCAACCGGGACAGCGTCACGAATTCGTGACGCTGTCCCGGTTGGTCGGTGGGGATGCTCGCTCCTCTGCTTGACTGACAGGGCGGGCGACAGAGGCTTGACAGGTCAAGGAATAGACCTGATAGTTGATGTCGCCAGCCCGGATGGTCGAGCGGAAGGGCTTGCCGATCCGTTGACTGGCTGGACAGTTGATGAATTTAGTGTTTCACTGATGACGGGCGAAGGCATACGCCCGAAAGCTCTGATGTTGACCTTTGTGGAATAAAAGGTATCAATAAACGGGGGAAATTCCGTGTTCTTAATGATCCCATATGTGCATACACCCCGTTGAGAAAAAGTTTTTCGAAAATGACTAAGCCATAAGTGTTGCAGATAAACGCTGAAGACTTTGCCCTGTTATTACTGGCAGTGCTTCTGAAGTACTGAAAATGCATAATATCGGTTTAAGATTAATCAGTAATTCAAAGTGGCGTTTACGAAGATACTTTCAGAATTCCTGCACTGCAGAAATGATCACAAATCCTTCTTTTTCCAGTTGGCTGTAGCCTTTCTAATGAGCATCTTCAGAGAGAGCGTGATAGGTCGTTCCATTTCATCAGAATAACTATGAATGAAAGAAACGCTGAAGCACAGCGCTGTCAGCACATTTCGACCCATCAATTTTCAGAACAACACGCAATGCAACGTTTGCAGTTTTCCTTTTCAGTGATCTTTTTGAAAACGGCCACGCAGTGCAACGTTTGCAGTTTCCTTTTCAAGTGTTCTAACGCACACCGATGTGCGTTCATTCGACCAAACGAAAGGCATGTTCCTCTGCCGAAGTGTGTTTAGGATCACACAACCTTCAGCAAGATCTTCCAAACAAGTAGCATTAAAATTCACCTTACCGTCGAGGGCGTGTAGGTCCTGAACGTCCATAGAGCACCGTTGTTTCCTGATGGCTTTAGCACGGGGGGGCATTCATTTTTTCGACGAACATTTGCTGAACGTTCAGTTGCCAGACGTTGATTTACTGGACGTTTGCTGAATAGGCCACTTGCTGAAATGGTCATCTGTCACCGTCTATTTGCCTGTATGGACGTTAGTTGGACGTTCATTTTCCGGAATGGTTATTTGCCTAAGGACAAACAGGGAGGGAGTATTTCCGCTCGTTTACGCACTAATGACAGGAAAATGAGAAGCACTTTACAAGCGTCTGTTCGTTGGCGTTTATGATTTTCCAGGCGAGAATGCATTCCAAATGTCGCCATCAGTCATACTGACACACTTAGAGCTGGCCGTCATCAATGCCTGTAAAACCACATTTGAACGCGTTGAGATCACAGTTTGCTATGTCCATTTTCACAGTGTATTTGGCGGAACTTTCAGGCGATGGATTATCCACACGATACATGGCAGACGTCATCTTGAGGTCAAAAATTAAGTACTTGTTCGCTAATATTCCATTTCTTGTAACACGCTTGAATCCCGTTTCTTTTTTAAGAATATTTTTATTATTGACAGAGCTTTCGGACGTTTCCTCGTCCATCATCAGTGTTAATAATAATGTCCACTGCCCAGTCAGTCGACAGTTCTGCAAAGCTCCTCCGCTCGACCAACCGGGTAGGCGGCATCAACTATCAGGTCTATACCTGGACCCATCAAGCGACTGTCGCCCGCCCAGTCGGTCATGCAGAAGAGCGAGCGTCCCATCCGACCGACCGAGGCAGCGACACAACACAAAACTGAACAACAGCAGTAACTATCAAAGGCATCCCGAGGTGCCTTTGATAGTTACTGCTGTTGTTCATTTTGTGTTGTGTCGCTGCTTCGGTCGGTCGGATGGGACGCTCGCTCTTCTGCATGACCGACTGGGCGGGCGACAGTCGCTTGATTGGTCCAGGTATAGACCTGATAGTTGATGCCGCCTACCCGGTTGGTCGAGCGGAGGAGCTTGCAGAACTGTCGACTGACTGGGCAGTGGACATTATTATTAACATTGATGATGGACGAGGAAACGTCCGAAAGCTCTGTCAATAATAAAAATATTCTTAAAAAAGAAACGGGATTCAAGCGTGTTACAAAAAATGGAATATTATGAAATTATCCCGTCAAACAAAGATTGTTCATTCTTCTCTTCATACGGGGGTAATAATAGTTTCAAATATATTAATAGTTTATGCACGGTATACACCCCGTTTTTTCGTAAAAACCTTTTACTTGCGCAAGCTTTCGGGTACCACTCCTGTACCCGTCATCAGGCGAACACAAACAGTGTGTAGACTGCCCAGTCAGCCGACAGTTCAGCAAGCCCCTCTGCTAGACCATCCGGGCTGGCGACATCAACTGTCAGGTACTACCCTTGTACCCGTCAAGCGTCTGTCGCCCGCCCAGTCAGTCCTGCAGAGAGCGAGCATCCCCACCGACCGACCTGGACAGTCACACGACACCAAATGAACAAAACGACAGTAAACATTACGCCCGTCGGTGTCTTCTGTTTTAAAGCAAACGGGTTTTAAAGTCACGCTCCAGGTCTTCCCCAACTTTCATCTTTGTTCCCATCCGATGTCTCTGCCTTCTTCTGTCGTTGTTCTTCCGTCTTGTGCCCCGTGCAGCACTTTTTTATATGAAGATTGTTCATTCTTCTCTTCATACGGGGGTAATAATAGTTTCAAATAAAGTTTATCCACGGTATACACCCCGTTTTTTCGTAAAAACCTTTTAGTTGCGCAAGCTTTCGGGTACCACTCCTGTACCCGTCATCAGGGGAACACAAACAATGTGTAGACTGCCCTGCCGGTCAACGGTTCAGCAAGCTCAACCGCTAGACCGTCCAGGCTAGCGACATCAGCTATCAGGTACTACCCTTATACTCGTGTCTGGTGTCGTGTGACTGTCCAGGTCGGTCGGTGGGGATGCTCGCTCTCTGCAGGACTGGCTGGGCGGGCGACGGACGCTTGACGGGTACAAGGGTAGTACCTGATAGTTGATGTCGCCAGCCCGGATGGTCTAGCAGAGGGGCTTGCTGAACCGTCGGCTGACTGGGCAGTCTACACATTGTTTGTGTTCGCCTGATGACGGGTACAGGAGTGGTACCCGAAAGCTTGCGCAAGTAAAAGTTTTTACGAAAAAACGGGGTGTATACCGTGCATAAACTATATGTCAAACAAAGATGAAAAAATTACTTGTTCGCTGTGCCCTTCCTTCGCCAGAGGAAATTCCAGAAGCCTATGACGAAATAAAAGAGAACATATCATATTTGCAAACAAATTCTTCAACACGGTATAGAACAATCCCAAAACATCCCATAATTGAAGTTTACTTAACGAATGCTTCAACCCGTTGAAGCGAAGAGAAGTACAGCCTTGTTATCGAAGCTTTCGGGAACAAACCTTTCCCGTCCTCAGCGCAGGGATTACGTGTTGCGCTGAGGACGTGAAAGGTTTGTTCCCGAAAGCTTCGCTAATAAAGCTGTACTTCTCTTCGCTTCAACGGGTTGAAACATTCCGTGAGTAAATTTCAGTTATGCGAGCTATCACGTCCGTTCGTAGAAACAGTATCTTTAATCCTAAAACATATCAATTGAAACCACTGAACTGGTAGAATAGTTCGATGCACTTTTCCTAAGGGGAATGGTATGCATAAGGCTGCAAAACTGTACTTGTGCGCGGTGGCCACCGATGTTTCCACTGAGTCTGTGGTCCTGCGTCCTGAAGGGTAATCAGCACCCATCGTGGGCATTACTTGTAATGCCTCTGCCCTCCCTAGTCGGTCAGACGGTTTACTAGCTCCACTGCACGACTGACTAGGCAAACGACTAACCCTGGACAGGTCATGGCTCGACCTGATAGCGGACTTCGTTTGTTTGGATGGTCGAGCGGAGGAACTTGCGGACCCACTGACTGACTATGCAGTCGGCACACAAGCGTTGAAGATGGATGCAGGTGCGATCCGGAATTTCCGAGTATGCCCTTTCGCGCAACGGTATTTTTTATCATCAATAAAAGATGTGAATTTGAACGGGTTTTTCCGTGGCAAGAAACCACCAACCGCTGTCGGATGAGTGAAGGGTCTTCCTTTGTTTACTAATATTTTTCCAGCTTATCGGTAAATGCATAATTGCACAAGTAGTACTTCCTGCAGCACGTTAGCTCTGATTAAGCGTGTTTGTTAAAAGTGGAGGAATGGCGTTCCAATGGCGTCCGACAGAGCGAAGACATTTCAAGACGTGAATGAATGTCGGTTCTTCTACTTCCTGTTTGGTGCGTGCGTTCCCTTATTGAGCTGCTCGAAAAGGTGACGCGTTATGCATTCATACGAATCTCAATATTTCTTCGTTTCCTAATTGTAAATATGTACTGCGATTGCAGACAGAATGAAAGTGCTGTCATTTTCAAGCAGACGACGCTTGTTAATTGCATAATCGTTGTCGTTGAATTGAACATTACTGTTTCCGCTGTTCACCTAGTGCCGTGTAGGAGTGCATGACAAATTCATCTTCAACTAATTTAGGCCGTTCGGTGCGCGTACACTGGGAACCGTACTTTTACGGGAATTATTAATATTAATGCAGCCTGCTCGTTGTAGCCTCCTAATTGTAATTGTCCTTCCCCCTGCGGGAAAAACGCGACGGGTTGCTTACTCTTTTGAACAGGTGCTTACTGCTGAAGTTGGAAGCTGACTTTCTGAACTCGCATGTGCGTTTCCAGTGTGGCGCGGCGGAAAAATTTGGACGCCTATTCACAATTTGCTTACAACTTCCAGCTCACGGTTTACCCACTTTTGTTTGTAATCGAGAGATTCACTCGCGTTTGTTGAAGAATTTTTCATTTTCGTGTCAACGCACCACGAAGTTACGACCCACATACGGTAAGTACCTTTTGTCGTTTCGAATGCTGCTTGCTTACTTTTGGAACGAGCGCTTTTCCAGGATCGGCCGTTTTACGTGCTGCTCCAGAGTTGAATCGCTGGCCCGTTTCGGGAATAATTCTCGCCACTATTAGTTTTGTTACGCGTTTTCTTTTTCTGATGGCGCGTTCATTAGGTTAAAATAGTGTGTTGTTGGCAAAAGTATGTCGTATCACGTGGATCAGATTTGCTCAACTTTTAGAAGAACGTTTTCCATTTTTTAGTGATATATGCCTTCGGGGTTTAGCGGTCGATGGCTAAGGCCAAGTTATTCAATACGCAAAAACAGGAGTGGTTTTCGAAAGCTTCGTTAACAATAAATTTCTCGTTCACTGGTGTTAGCCGTGTTTACCTACCAAGATACGCAATGTTTATAATTTGAAGCATGCCTTGTGCCCTAGTTTTCTCTTTTCCCTATCCGTGACATTTTAGTGGACAAGAGAGGAATCGCTCATATCCGTAATAACTTCACGAAAGCGGAATCAATGTGGACCTTTATTCATGAAGGCCGTGCTAACCCAACAATATCATCATAGTTCAGGCAATTCCCCTGCGAGATGATCAACGCATTTATGCTTGTACTGCCATACCTTCTGTGTCCATTTAATGCAAACCAATTTTCATTGCTAGTGAGCTTCATTCATTGCTTTCCACAGCTGAAATGGCATAAGACGCTTGTGCCAGCGAACTGCAGCGCATGTGAAGATATTCGGACAATTTTTTCGAATGCATTAATTCCCTTCCGCCCTTGACGCAAATTAAAGCCAGTGCCTCTCCCCTACCCCCTTGAAATGGACTAGCATAAAGTTTCACCAGGTTGACCTTTCAGTATGTTTTATTATGCATTATATTTACGTATATTGTGTACCTTTCGTACCCCTATGCTCTAAGATTACAGAGAGACCAGTTGTGACAACGATGCTAAAGACTTTGTTTTTATGTTTGCATGCATCCGTGCTCAGGGCAGTTGCGTGAACGACTTAAGGCTGTTCGCGGAAACGCTTGACGAAAGTGAGAATTTTCGCTCGTTTAGGACGCAAGCTGGTACACAGTAAATTGCCGAACATAGGAGTGGCCATTTGTAGACATAACCTCTGTCCAGCGATCTTGAAGGTCGTTACTTCGCTGTGCGTTCCTTTTCCCTTAGTTTTGTCGTGGATGTAGGGCGCTAGCTTTGGTAATGGCTCAACCGCGCAAACCGCACATGTAATGTTCTGCTTGGGTTAGAGTGGGCGCCCTGGGTGCTATACGAAGCTCAGGCGAGGCGTTTCATCACTCCGTTGGCTTCACCCCATTAGCGCTAAAGTTGCTGAACCGTTTGCCATGAGGACAACTGTACCCTGTACCTCTTTCGTGGCAAGGTCAGCGAAGTGTAGGAACCGTCCATTCTGGACTTTTCCCATTTTAGGTCGTTTGCGCACGACAAAGAACGTGCAGCTGAAATGCAGTCATTTCACGTACCGTTGAATGGCGATTATTCGCTAACGATAGCGAAACCTGGCTGTTGTCCGGGCCGTAACGATGTCGTCCACACGCTTATAAAGAAGTCCCATTTCTCACCAACAGTTCTGATAATTCAAAAGTTATAACAAACCAGTGAGAGCGGCTGCCGTTGTTGATGGATCAATATTAAGAAGTGTTGAATTACGGACTCCCGCTATCGTCGGGGTAGGAACGTTTTCGAAATGAACGAAACTGTTTCGCTGTGGGGAACTGCAAGGGTAGCGTAGTTATGCTCCTTTAATAACTGCAGGTCTTCTGCTCGGTCTTCATTCATTAGCGTTTTACACGTGCTGCTCAGTCGTGTGTTTATTTTCGGTAAGGATTACTTCACTTCCCTGAAGTTAAACTTATTAATAAAATGTGCAAACATATACTTTAGGCAGTTTCTCCTATAGATATGCTCTTGCACTACTACTGTGTACTGCACGTTCTACACTGCATATTAATAGTATTCTGTTGTTTTCTCATTTGAAAGAGTGTTATTTTGATAGGAAATACTAACTGCAGTCTTTCTCATGTTTCTTACGTGAACTAACCATTGATGTTATAAATAGCATGCAAAGCGTTTGTTTTATTGCGAAGCAAAAGTGCATCTATGGAAGGGGCAAAATTACAAAGGCGTCAAGAAGTTTCCGAACTTGCGGTAATCACAGAAGAACGATTTACAAAGCACAGTCGAACGTGTAATGATATGTACTGCAACGTAGCCTGCGTAAACCTAAACTTTAACAATATGGTTTGCAGAGTCGGACCATTGCACCAAGTGTGTCATTCCGGAAGCGCTTCGAGACCCCTTTATGACCATATGCCAATTGGTATGGCTGTTACATGCTTTGCTGAGTTATGATTGCTTATAATTATTTGTACGGAAATTTGCACCTTCAACACTGGCCTCTGTTCCGTCTTGAAAGCGCATGCAGTCGTAGTCCAAACGCTTTTATCTTCCACTTTATTGGCGTTGGGAGCCGATGGGTAACGTTCCTCCTTTGAAATTTGAATACCTACTAGTCGAAGCGAAGCAATTCCCCTCTGTTAAACCAGAAATAATCCAACGGTTTGTCGCTGCACTGCTCCCTATCGGTTAAATTGTTAAACGGTTAAATGCGATCACGAGACCCAGGCTTCGTAGTAACACTGATTGAACAGTGGCAACTTGTCGACGCACTTTAGAAATCGAGCTTTTCCGTAGAACCGCGGATCCCAGAGTTGGTCGTTGGCCGGATAGCAGAACTGCATGCAGTGACTAAGGTTGTTGTCTAGGGCGTGATCCTTCATGCAGCAGCCTGTCAGATCGCGATCCCTTGCCGCGCAGAGCAGCATTCTTTGCAGGTGCTTCATGGGACACTTAGGCCTGCGGAAGGCGATATCCTTGAACTAAACGGACCAATAAATTCCGGGCCAAGCTGCCGGCCACCGTTGCCCCGCAGAGAATACCTGTCTGGGTGTATTGTCCAGGGTGCAAACGCGAAGGCAGGATTCCGGTACCGGCGGATCTAGGCTTTGACAGCAGGCCATGAAGTTGGAGTTCACTTCTGCCCTCGTTACACGTTTCGTCTCGTTGGGATACATTGGCTGTTTTCCGTTGGCACTTGTGCTCGTTTTCGACGAGTACTAAAAGCAATGTGCCAGAAAACGACAGTCGAACGGTGATGATCATTTTCTTCGCATTGACTAGACTCTTATATTAATAGTGCTTGAAAATTCGACTTTTGCGCAACCGGTAGAAATCTTTAATTGACTGTCTAGACTCGTAACGAAAAAACAAGGCTTTTCTTTTCAATTTTTCATTCCTAAATTCCTGAACAAGTCTGAATGAACAAGTTGCTACGTTGATCGGGGTTGTAACCCGCTTTTGGCGTCTTATCCATCGCTAAATCCAGTATAATGGTAGTTGCGCAGGGAGGTTTAGGCAAACGAAGTGTCGCAAGATCTTTGCATCCGTAACCCAAATTGTACACAGAAATGGGCTATGGAAAAAGTGCTTGCCGAACTTGATCAATAAAAAGGACATCCCGGCCGAAGGGCATTCATCATCCATCGCTACTGCGCTTGCGCCAACCGGAATTATTGCATGACTTTTTATTTGCATATGCAAGCGTTGAATTACCAAGCGCCTTTTGTCACTTCTTTACGCCTTTGTAGACATGTTGCAAAGGTCAAGCCGACATGAGGAAGCAATAAATTTCTTTATCAATGCTAACTGCCACAATTCAATTTAACGCAGTGCTTTTGCGACGCGTTGACATCGCTGAGGGCCCGCGTTCCTTCCAAGCCATTTGTTCAACGGGGCCTCCCGGAATACACAAATCTCGTGCAGCGGCAGTGGTCGCGTTGAAGAATCAGAACTTCCGCTTTCCTGTGATGGAATCATCGCAAATGTTCAACTAGGCAACCACTTTTTGATTATGACTTTACGTACTGCGAAAGTGCGAACGTTAGCGATAGATCTTCATTTGCCATTGCACGACCACGACCGGAGACGAGGTAATTCTTTGTTGGGACGGTCCTGCATTAAGACCTGCTCGAAATTGAGCGGCTAATTCATTTGTCATAGCGCAAGCGAACACTCCATTTCTTGTCCCAGTCAAAACCGGTATGCGGAATCAAGGTGTGTAGAAACAACCGATTGCGAGCGCCACTCAGGTGTTTGGGCGCTGATTATTACATTTTGCCCGCTGAAACCGGGTGCCCATGGAAATTCCGCTACAGCATGACCGCGCGCATTGAAGGTTAACTTAACCTCATCAGTAACTGCGCATTAATCGAATTACCTGTCAAGGTGGCCTTGGCATGCGTGGAGCATATTCTCTGACATAGATTTTGCGATATAAATAATGTGGAACGACAAAGCTATTGCCTTCGCTGACCCCCAAGCACATTGTTATCGTATACTTAGTTCAACCGAATGGGCGGATTACAATAGTGACCACTTGATATAATGTTTTTACGTCCACGTCGTTTTAGTGAACTTGGTCATTGCATTTACTGCAGGAATTGACAAATGGCTTTTCGGTAGAAACGTGTCGCCTAAATCGACTGCTAGCTCGTACAGATTGCTTGCAAATTATCCTTCACTGTTCAACTTCCTTCGGATGCTGAGAACAGTTGCGCAACAATGGAAATTCACGATGGAACAACAATGGAGGAGCCAGATTAGACACAAAATACCCGTTGCACATGACTCTTTCCTTGGAACAAGGTAAAAGCGGCTTACCAGGTGTGGACATTTTCCTTGGCAGAAGGTGTCGCATTCGGCTTTCATCCTTCTTGTACCGCAGTAGCCGCATCCTATCGAGCTGCACTGAGGGAACCGCAGAGCCTCGCAGTCAAGCAACAGCAGGACAAGTTGTATTAGAAGCAATGTTGTCCTTTCGACAACCCAAAGCCTACTCATATCTTAGCGAAGCGAATGATGCCATCCAACAGCAGTGGTGATATAAGTGCACTCCTCTATTTGCATTGCGCTCGTGTTTATCAATCTGTTAAGATGGCCTATATTCCGGACGAGTTGTCGCCAAGCACCCTATGCATCAGACTAGAACTTCGCGCTCGTCTTGCCTCCGCTTGGATGACTTCATTTCCAGTGACCGGCCAAAGCAGGACAGGCAATGGCGAGCTCTGCTGTAGGGAGCTCGAGTTTGCTGTCTTAAACGGACGGCAACTTGCGCGGCTAAGAAGGAATGTTTCTTGCAATCAGCGCGTCAAAGGGAGATGACCAACGTCCATGACAATCCCGAAAGGGGCTGCCAAACGGGTTCTGAAGGGCAGTTGCGCCCACGTTGGTCAGACGATGACGTTTAATGCCAGCATTCACCGGACGAGCCAGTGACGGCAACTGAAAGACCCATCTGCACATATACATCCCAGTCAACGCCAGACCAACTGAACTGTGCCCCAACCTGATTGACGTATTCGAAATAAGCTTGAATGAAAGCGGACGAAGTTCACTTTCACTCTAAATTCCGTTGACGGCCGCTGTCGGCACACTTTTCGTCTGCCGCAATATCTGGCAAAGTTAAGCAAGTCTGATTGTCAATTTTGGGGGAGGGGGTCTAGGCTGTGTAACGGTAACCTTGTGTGTAATGTTAGATTCGCTACGAACAGTGCTTGCCTAAGGGTGCTACAATGGGTGCATGGACAGAATGTGGTAAATTATGAGCTCGTGCGTTGCACATGTTAAATTACCTTGTGGTTTATCAAGCCGATAGATGACCCCTATGCAGGAAAGTGACCTGGCAGATTCAGGTCGATATCCTTCTTTCTTTTCGATATGTAATTTAACGATAAAAGTGAAATGCAGAGAGTGTTGTGACCTAATGATAGATTAAATGATCAAGCGTGGCACCTTAACAGAGTCATTGTGCGTATGTTCTATTCTGATGGCAAACAGTTCCTTCAATGAACGTAGCCCTCTTTATAATCGAGTTTCAGTGTTCCGTTTAAACGACTACGCTCCCACTGAGGCTATTCTGTAAATGAGTATATTAATATTAACGCTTGGGGAGTATTACAAATCAGCACAGTTTATCGTTATCATTGTAATGTGAAATTTTATTCGAAGTGCAGAAAATTGTTAACATCGTATAGGGAAACTAGCTGTACAGAGCATGGCGCAGAGAAACATAACTTGCTGGTCAGCATTATCCCTACGTATTATGAGCGGGAGTGCATTTGCAAAACTTGATTACGCAACTGGCTATTTATGAAAATGAGTTTTGCGGTAAGTTTACACTTTCTCATAAAGATAATATCCGTTTTCGCCCGTTGAATACGGACACAACAGACTACATGATACAATGGCCCTTATGAGTTGATGGATAGTCAACCCGGGGCCGCTTGCAGGAACAAACGTTTCTTGTATTGCAGAATTTAGCGGGCTTTAGGAAATGCTTGAATAAACTTCCATATACCTCCAGGCTTCAACGACCTTTTCACTCCCACCTATAGACATGTTCAACTGGAAATTGACAAACCAACAGAAGCCTTTTTTGCTATTTTTTAAAATCATATTTCATCACTTTTCAGGAAGTCAGGAAGTCGTTCATGCTGCGATTTACTGATTTTCACTCTCCATTCCTCAGCTAGATAGTTGGGTTCATTTGTGAAGTAACGCGACAAATTTGCAACGTTGCGGACCGAACAAGCAGTTTTAGTTAAAGATGTGAACAGGTCTCGTCCGCAATGCCGCCACTTCCTTTGCATTCGTTTATCTGTTCTTCTGTGGTCATTGGAAAAACTGGCAAAGCGAAGCTGTTCCGGAAAGTTGCAATGATTTCATTGCTTTGTGATGGTGTAGTCAAAAAGGATTCCGGCTGCGGGCTGCCGCCCCCACGTTTATGATGGCTGTCTCCGGGAACGTCGCCGCCAGCGTCAACTGGGTGCGCCTTCGACGGCATCATCCATCACCGGTCGACCACCCGGTGAGGGATGCAACTGCAAGGACACCTCGCCTGGCGTGACGTCCAAGACCCACCCAGCGGACCACACTATATAAGCGGGGAGTGGCGATGTGAGGGGGTTCGGTGACTGCTAAGCGCTCGGTGTGCAATAAACATATACTGCGTTCGTAGAGTTAGACTTACAATGGTTGTTTACGTTCATTTCCAGTGCAAAAGCTGCTGAGTAATGATCTCTATGCACTTCTTAAGTATTTAATTTATTCTTCTTAGCTATTCGACAGCGCTGTCTTGTGAACAATGTTCTGTTAAAGAGGCTTGACAATTTTGGGTTTGCTTGCGTGCGTAAAGGAATTCAGATCTCAAATGACGCTGTCGCTCAGTTGGATAGGTAAATAGAACTTCATCGTTCAATATTTTATGTCCTGTTCTGATGGCGAATTTGACATGTAACTGTTAGTGACAATGTACGCGCGGCGAAAACTGTCTTCAATAACTGTCTTCATTCTCTGATGAGATACTTCAAGCCCCCTGTTTACGCGAACCGTAGGTATTACATCGACACATGAAATGTTGGACTTCTTCAGCAGTTATTCGTTTGCTAAAATGATGTTAACGTGCTATCCTGTAACAGTTGTTAAGAATTTGCGCTTCTTATTAACAATTTCATACGTTGGCCAAGTGTCTCAGCTATGATTTTTGCCGTCAGAAAAGTGGTGGCTATCTTTGCAAAATGGAAGGCTTGAATAAAGAGTCACGGGGGTTTCTTCCCGTTTGTGATCACGGTCCAGAAACAAGTAGATGAAATGCTTTATTTCCAAACACGTGGCGCTAAAAGATTTGCGAAGCTTTCGAGCCTCCTCTGGGCTCGTCATCAGCCCTGTGGGACGTGTCTTGTTTGCTGAGGTCCAGCCAACCAGTTGTAGCCTTTAGGAGAGGCTCTTCCACCTTGGTCGAACAACGGTGGGGGCCCGTCAGATCGAACCTTGATCCATCAGGGCTGATCACCTCCGTGACTCTTTATTCAATCATACATTGAAACCCGTTACAATAGTCTTTTACATCATGTAGACAATGCGCACGCGGCGCACCAGACAAAGGACACCGGACTTGCCCCTCACGTTGACCTATTCCATCCGCATGCCGAAACGAGGCGACACATGGCTTACGCCCGTGCCGTTCCAAGCTACCACGTTGACAACCGACGATGCCACGAAAACACTCAACCTGACCGCATTACACGCTGAGCAGCGACCACAGACGGTCGGTAAGGTAGTTGCTCCGAAGCCCGGTCCGAACACGGAGGTGATCAGCCCTGATGGATCAGGGTTCGATCTGACGGGCCCCCACCGTTGTCTCGGCCGAGGTGGAAGAGCCTCTCCCGAAGGCCAGAACTGGTTGGCTGGACCTCAGCAACAAGACACGTACCGCAGCGCTGATGACGAGCCCAGAGGAGGCTCGAAAGCTTCGCTAATCTTTTAACGCCACTTGTTCGAAAATAAAGTGTTCCATCTACTTGTTTCTGGACCGTGATCACACACGGGAAGAAATCTCCGTGACTCTTTATTCAATCATACATTGAAACCCGTTACGATAGTCTTCTACACAATGGAAGGCTTATTATAAAAGCTTATGCTATAAGACCAAAACGAGAAGCGAAAATTCATCATGTCAGCTTAGAGCGCAGGTCGCATGGCAATCTGCGTGCTTCCATTTGTAGTTCTATTTTCTGCTTAACGCCGTTTGCTGCGTAGCACAAACTTCTTCCATGGACTAAGTCCATGACATGGTTGTTGTGCACCATCAGAAACGCAATTGTTACTATCAATACTGAATACTGTGTTCGTTGTAGCAGTGTTGTTGCAATACGTCATTAGTTAAAATCACTCTCCGCTATTTTCACCTAGGTGGAAGTAGTAAAGGTTTATAGCTAATACTATACATTAATATTACCATTTGGTACTTCGCAAACGGAAGCTGAGAAAGCATGCCAGCTAGAATTTCCCGTTTCTCGCTGCGTGTCATGCAAACATGCAGTCACGCATCATTGACGAGGAGTTTGAAATTTGTAGCGGGAATTGGTAACTTGCGACAAGACCGGCGGTAATTCTTCACAGCGCAATTTGACATCACTGCTTAGAATCATTCGACCACCTTATTATGCAAGCACATCACTTCAATACTAGTTTCAGGTACATTCGGAAGCATTCAGTCACTTTTAAATTGACAATGGCCACTGGAACAGTGCCTATAAACCAGCTGAATGAAGCAGCTGTCGGTAGTTGCTTATGCATAGTAGAAGTACGATTATGCAAGGGTATTGCAAAACCGAATTGAAACAATACCAAGGGTACAGGGGTACTTTGACAGTGCGTGTCATAAAATAATTTTCCCTTTCTTGGCAGTGCTGCTCCGTAAGCTCTGCGTCAACTAATGTAATGAACGTTTCTGAAAATGCGGGCTTGCAATTGCTTTTGCACCAGCATGGAGAGTTGAACCAGACGATTTCTTTTATTGATCTCCAAAAAGCATGTTTCGCGACTAACCTAACCGTTGTAAGGAAGCAATGCAATCTTAAATCGTGCGTAAGTCATTAAAGTTGGAATTCTCCAAGATTTCTACGCGGAAGATCAGAGATGATATTTTCGTTAGTCGGTGGAAAGTTTCTGGTAAACATGCTAATTGCAAACCGTCTACTTTAATTAATAATGAATAGTCGAATCATCTATTGCACAACTTACCCTCCACGTGATAATCCAAACCGCGAACAAATGCTTAAGCGCCTGAAAGAAGCCCTTGCAAAAGGGATCGGTTTCGGAATGTTCTGTGGTGAACGGCAGCGTCATGATGCAGATATTACAGTTAACCAATTTTTCAAATATCGGTTCGCTAACGTTAACATGAGCAACATGCACATGCGCGCGTGGTCGTACTGAAACTGTTGGACCACCCACTTCTGTTCAGAATGAATAACCGTGAGCAGTATCACTTACTTCGTAAGAACACCAACCCACACGGAAACTAATGTTATTTGTTTACCCATAAAAAGCATTTACAAACGAGTCAACTGCAAATAAATGCAAATGCAAATAAAGTAAAATTAATTAAGAAATTTTTTTTGTCAACCAACTGAAACTGCTTTTTAATAATGAATTTATTTAAAGCAATCAGATTACAACGGACCAATAGGGAATCAAGCAGTTTAAATTACTTTACACTCGAAATTGACGGTAGAAAGCATTTCTCATTTGCTTACATTCACGTGCTCACACAAGTCGTCAGTCACAATCATGTGGACGCAAACCCTCGACGAACTCATTGACCTGAAAAGCTTGATAAATAGTGACACAATTGCTGGGCGCTTCCAAATTGAACACCAAATAGACAGCGGGATCTATGGCCTAAAATATCAGGTGAAAGATGAGCAAAGTTCAAAGAGATATGCAATGAAGGTACACTTGCCATTTATCTCCAGTAGCATCGTGAAAGATTTTTGCTTAATTGAGCAAGCTATTCATGAGCATTTCACCAATTAATATTCTTACAGTTCGCTTAGCAAAAAACTTCTATTGCCTTTTCTTAAGGTTGAACTGCCTCATCAAAGACGACACCGCCTGCAAAAGGAGGCGTTTATTTTGAAGCGCCTCGCTGACTGCCCCCATACATCCGCTTACATTGGCCACGGAAGTTATCTCACAATAGATTATTTGGTTCTGTCCATGGTCGGTCCAGACTTGGCAAAACTTCGGGAGAACTCAATGAACAATAAATTTCCACTTGGTCTCGTACTGCGCATCGGAATACAATGCACCGAAGCGCTTCGTGAAGTACACAACGGTGGATTTGTCCTCAGAGACGTGAGGCCAGAAAATTTTGCACTAGGATATGACGGGACGAAAGAGGTATTGAAAATAGTTGACTTCGGAGCTGCTCTGCAGTTCCGTATCTGCAACCACATCATGAGGCCAGAAAAGAACGCCGGCTTCTATGGCTCTCGACTGCATGCATCATTTAATGCGCATAAAGGTCGAGAGCTGGGTGCTCATGATGACATGATTAGCCTATTCTACATGATAGCTGAATTGTATAATGGCAACCTGCCATGGTCAGACGAACAAGATTTCCAGCGTATAGGAGATATGAAGCGGACAATGAAAGCGAGCTGTATTTTCAAAAACATGCCAAGTATTACGAGGAAAATTTACAGGATGGTAAAGCATCTAAAATATGGTCAGCCATTTAGCCATAACAGAATTATTGACCAACTCAAGGAGGCCGCAGACCTCATTCATGCTCCTGAAGAACTGCAGTTTGATGAATCGGATATTCTGAGGGTGGCAAGTGCCTCAGCGCCATCTAGTCCTTTGAAAGGAGCTAGCATGGCTCGCAGAAAAAGAAACAAGTCCGTATAAAATAATCTCTTGCTCATATATACTTATGTGATCTTACTAGGTCAGATCACATAAGTATATAATTTTACGTATAACTTATTTGTGTAAACAATAACCTACTCGATTGAAGAAATAAAATGTGGTAACCTCATACGCCTTGTTTTGCCTTGTCTTGAGTTGATGCAAGCGCAGCGCTTAATTGAATCAACAATTGCTTCCTAGTTTTGATGAGCAACAGACAAGAAGCAGATAGTTTTAGTGGCATTAAACTGACCTGCTTGGAGGGCGTCACTAAAGACTACCTACATCATCGAGTTCATGTCGACACATTCAGTAAACGACAAATTGTATGCTAATAAATGCAGCCATCACCGAAATTACTGACTGAACTGAAGACCTTTGACAGCCAACCTATACAATCGTTGCTTGAGACAAAAACATAGCGATAGCCGATCGAAATCAACATGCATTATTGTTAAAAGCCTACGAATGTTCAATTGTTAGTTAACGGCGTTTAAGACATCGATGGCTGTACAGCTGCTATGCAAAAATCACATCGATTAATGAAGCTCTACCAAGAAATGCTAGCGCCTAAACACTTGTCCTTGGTTCCTTTATGATTTACCAAATTTTGTTTTTTAATGATGGAGGGCCTACTGTCAACAATGGCACATTCAACGATTTTTCATCTGTGCTTTTTAACAAGATGAGTAGTCATAAATTGTTTCCTGTAACGGGGGCGATTAACATTGCTGATTATGTTGACACGGTCTTTTCCCCGTTGATAACGCTTTTATTCAACTTGAATAAAGGGGGAGCTTTCGGGTCGATCTGGACCCGTCGTCAGCGCATGAAAAGAAAACAAAAAGAAAAAAGAAAAATACAAAAAAGAAGAAAGACAGTCGTGTGAGCACATGCCGTGGATTGATCTTCGAGGAAGCACACCTCCGCTTAACCGCCAGTCTGGGAACACTTTCGGTCAACCTTGACCAGGCCGAGTAGAACACTACACCGTTGGAAAGGAAAAGCGGGCGACGTCTCTATGAACCTCTCACGGCATAGGTGCACCCACAGACTGAGTCTGTGGGTGCACCTCTGCCGTGAGAGGTTCATAGAGACATCGCCCCTTTGCCTTTCCAACGGTGTAGTGTGTTACACGGCGCGTTCAAGGTTGACCGAAAGTGTTCCTACACTGGCGGTTAAGCAAAGTTATGCCTTCTCGAGGACCAATCTGCGACATGTGCTCACACGACTGCCTTTCTTCTTTTTTGTATTTTTCTTTTTTCTTTTTGTTTTCTTTTCATGCGCTGACGACGGGTCCAGATCGACCCGAAAGCTCCGCTTTTATTCAAGTTGAATAAAAGCGTTGTCAACGGGGAAAAGACCGTGTCAACATAATCAGCAAGATGAATAGTAATTCGTTTAATGATTCAAGCTGGATTGGGAAGTGGTCGAACACATTAACACGATACCTGCAAATCAACATTCCACCGTACCATTGCATCAGTGTATTGTTCGTGAAATTTCACGAATTTTCAACCGGTTATTTAAGCAGGAACAGAAATTGCTAAGTCAATAAATAGTTTTGCTGAAGGCAGTTTGCGCTACACTGATTAGCTTTTATTGCTATTCTATGGCAGCAGGCTATCAGATGGGAAATTCCCACGAATGGTGGCTGCTAGGAGTTCTTGTCTCTCCATGTTACCACTTCTGTCCCAGTGGCCATTTGATGACCGTTGCAATTTACCATTACGGCAGGACGAACGTTTCACGACAGCAAAGAACCAAGAGAACATCAACGTAGAGTCGCCAAGCCTTGACAATGGAGCAGGAGGAACGATTTGCCATGTATGCCGAAGGAATAATCATCCACGACTGTTTACTCATCGCAACTGGTCGGACGAACAATAATGAAACGCGGTTGCCATGGGTATTCAAGAGCATCGATGCCCAACTTCTCGTACTGGAGCAGTAAAAGAATGGCCAAATGGATAAGTGACCTATTTTGCACACTGGTGCTACTATCCAGAACGAGTGAGTGTCTTCGCTTAGATCCCAAAACAGTTGCGTGGAGCATGGATTAGAAAATTTTGCATGCTGATATCATGTTATGACTTGCTGAACGTTTTTCGACACGGACATTTTCCCCGTTGTAAACTCTTTAGTTCATAAACAACCAAAGCGAAGCTTTCAGGTCGGGTTGGACTTGTCATCAGCGCAACTAAAATGAAAAATAACGAAAAAAGAAAAAGAGTCACGTGAGCCCGTGCCAAGCGAAGGAGTGCCTCCTCGAATACCAATTCGTGGTGCGGGCTCACATGACTCCTTTTCTTTTTTCGTTATTTTTCATTTTAGTTGCGCTGATGACGGGTCCAGCCCGACCCGACAGTTTCGCTTTCGTTGTTTCCGAATTAAAGTGTTTACAACGGAAAAACTGTCCCTTTCAAGCAGCGTTCAACAATGTTAAATCGCCCTGTTACAAGATGCAATCTTATGATGAAATTCGGTGCGCACACAGAGCACGAGACAAACCTATTTCGGACGAAGCACACACGGATGAAAACAAAGAGGAATTTTTCTCTTTTTCTTTTTATTCTTTGCTTTTCGTTATTCCTTCTCTTTGTAACCCTCAATGTCAACATTTCGTTGCTGCGCTTTCTACCTGACCGTGGAATGTTCGCACTACAGCCTTAGGCTGTTGGCGCAATCTTGCTCGACGTTGCCGCTACACCGAACACTACCTTCAGTCTGTTTGGCACCGTTGCCGTAAACGGTTTGTAGAGGCGGCGATCCTAAGCTTTACCAGAGGTGTGGTGATCAACACTGCACGGTCAAGATTGACTGAATGTATTCCCACGCCTGCGGGTTAGCTATGGAGTGCCTCCTCGAATACCAATTCGTGGCGCGGACTTACATGACTCTTTTACTTTTTTCGTTATTTTTCATTTTAGTTGCGCTGATGACGGGTCCAGCCCGACCCGAAAGATTCGCTTAGGTTGTTTCCTAATTAAAGCGTTTACAACGGGGCAAAAGTCCGTGTCAAGAAACGTTCAGCAATGTTAAGTCGCCCCTTTACAAGATGCAATCTTGTTATGACTTGCAATGATATTACTTGCGCAAGCGCACGTCATTCATTTTGCCAAGCAAGCAAGGCGTGCTGGTCAGCTATGAGGCCAACGGTATGTAGTCTCATTTGAATGTCCAGTCCATCGTTATGGGATTTAAACTGTAGCATGAAACGCGCGTTAGATGTCTTCCACTTCTTGACCTCTTCATGTAGGAAGAAGCATGAACACCATAGCGATAGGGGCGAAGTGCGTCAAATGATGGATTTGTTCTACAAAAGCACAATATCCTCAGGACATGAACATCTGCAGCTGATGCCGTCCTGAAGAGGGTTTGTGCAAACGCATTGTGCGTCTTTGAACCCTTCTGAGGGTGACAAGTGGTATTTGCGGAATGCGGTCAAACAGAATCAATATTATTGGGATAACATTGGGCAACAGCCAATGATGTAGCAGCTCCAACTCGGGTTATCGGATGGAGCGTCTCAGCTGAAATCGAGTAGCCCTGTAGCCCAATATTTTGCGGTATTTGGCCGTCGCAGTGGCTCATAGCCGCGATCACGATATCTCATGTTTGCGGTTACGACGAATGTGCTGAACTGGTGTCAACATTTTTGGTTGCCATGAAGTTGTCAGGACGAGATCAACCGTCGAAAATGGAATCAGCCGGTACATTGAAGAACGCCATTAGAGTCTTTGTCGTGATCGAACATTCCTTTCAATGTTCGCACAACCGAAAACCAAACATGTTGTCTCGCGAGAGCCTTTTCCATCACTGAAAAATAAGTGAGACCCTTTACCATTAATAGAGGCCATGGAGTGGAGATCAGCTAGGTGTGGGCAGCCGTCTGCATATAATCAGACTGATGGCTGCAAGTATGTACACTTTTCCGTCCACCCGCACTCGTCTGCCTTAGATATTCATACACGCTGCGAAAATATATGAGGGCTTTCCCTAACGCTGAAGGCGGAACTGGTTTGTTCCTAAAGCTTCAGTAACCTTTGTACTGTTGGTTGAATTGTCGTTGTCTGTTCTTTTACTAATAAACTCGCCCATCTGCCAAATGTAAAGCTCGCTTATACGTAATTGCAGACATCGCGTACATAGACGAAACGGAAAGCCAACGTCTGTCGTTTTATCACGTCATTATCCGTTACGATGAACCCAATCTTCAAAATGACGAAAGTCCGATGGCATTTAGTGCGCCCGTATGAATGAAAAAAACCGTTCACATGAATGGTATGATTACAACTTTCCTTCTTTTCATGCAAATCAATTGTTAGTAATAATTAGATGGCATGATTCTATGGTCAAGTTTGATAATAAACATTTTACACCATCTTCGAAGCTTCACGTTCATGAAAATATCTGTGTGGCCATTAAACGCCCAACAGAACGATATGAGAAGAGTAAATAAATATCTCGAACTATAATATTTTACTGCTTAGGTCATCATGTTGATATGAACGGTGATGTGCAGTCCTTAGGCGCTTGGATTGATTAGTTGTGCGCATAATCCACCTTACTGAAAGGTTTTGGTACTGATTTGGTTAACAAATCATTAATAACAATTTGACTGGGTGCTTTCATCACAAGCACAAGTCACGAAAATGGTAAAGCTGGCAGATAAATTTTCAAACGTTCTGAGCTAGCAGATACTGAAAATAGGATGTCTTGTAACGGATCTTCTATGTGTCATGATGGAATGTACGCCATGATCCCGTTAGAAATTGAATTGACCATTAACATTCGCTGAAGACGGAACAAGATAGTTCCCAAAGCTACGAAGGTTATTGTGTTCTGAATATTATATTTCCCGAATAACTGCCCATCCATTCGCGCTGGTAGGGCATTGTTTTCAGTATACTTTCAGTCACGTTTTCAACTTCCAACGCGATCAAGCCGTACATTACATCATGACAAGGTAGCAGATGCCTCAAATACTATTATATCCATGGATACAGTATCACTAAATGTCCAAGAATTAAGGCAGAACGTTGCTGAAATGTCAACTAGTCAGTGTAAGAATACGTTTACTGAAATGGCTAGAATGACACGCTAGGTTCCATGAAATAGGTGACGTTTCGTATTATGCTGGTGATATGATGGCATGAGGATAAATATTGGTGAAAAATTAGAACTTCGACAAATGCTACATGTGGCACACATGATCAAGTAGCAACAACAACAACAGGGGAGACAAAGATAATCGGCATCCAAGAAATGATATTTACAAATCCATGTTCAGTCTAAACCAAGAAGCACCTACGGATACTGTTGGCGCATTCAGTTACTACTTTGTTACAGTCTTGGCCAGCCAGAAAGGTTGCTCGCTCTTCCGTATAACTGACCGACGATGAGCAGCGGACGCTTGCTGGATCAAGCACAGATCTGGAAGATGATCTCACTGTTTCAGCCGTTTGTGCAGCAGAGCTTGCGGTACCAAGGGCCTATCTCGTCGCGTTACAAAATCATGCAGATGACTCGTGATTCACCGTAGAACGTTTTACTGAAATAAAGCACAAACTGGAATAAGACACGATATATCAGCAAGCATGCAACACGATGATGAAGAAAAAAGTTGTTATGACGAATCGCTGATCTCCTACAGCGATATGGACGTTTTGATGCGCACGAAAACATCCTGAGCAACCTCTATTTCATCCGTATTGGTCAGCAGGAAATTGAAAAGGTTATACACTGAGCATCTGATGTTCAATGCGCATGGATGATACTACTTCCTGAGCAGTGTGATGGTCAGCGAACTTTCACATCACAGACGTTAGCTGCATGCTGTTGATTTCTCAAGAATTACAAACGTTCCTGTGGCTGGCCAGCGTCTGCTTATTCACTCTGAAATGTTGATAAATGCTTGGGGACCAGAAAAGCGTTTGCTTCTGCACTTCGAAGTTTCGATGCATCGCGTATAGTTTCGAATTTTTTCTTCCCTCTTCAGCGATTTGTTCCACCATTCCAGGTTATTAAATTCGCTTGTTTTAGCGAATCGTTCGTAAATACAGGTTCCTCTCTGACAGCGAAGATTGGTTCAGCGTTTTCACATAATGCTTGATTATACTTATTATGCAGTTCTTTACCTAATTGTAATTAATTCTGATTATTGTTATCAGTTGCTCCTCTGTCAATAATAAAAAGGAAATGAGATTGCTGGCGTGAGTTTTATGCCGCAAAATTTCCAAACGTCCATGTCTAAAATTACTTAGGGCACTGGTCTAAGCTTTTGCAAATGAACTGCACAGCTGTTGCAATTTTGTTGGTTCTCTCATATTGTTCGAACATGTAGCGGTTTTTAACACTGACCATTTCAAGTTCAGTGATTCGTGGTGTACGAATCTATAGTCTAGCGCAGTGATTCTCAACGGGGGCGGTAGCGCCTCAGAAGGGCGCTGGGAGATTTTTGGGGGGAGGTGAACCCAGGGGGCGCTGTGGGGGAGGGGCGGTGGAAGATTTTAGGCTGGCGCTGGAAGCTTTTAGGGTGGCGCTGATGATATCTAGAAGTTTGCTGCGCCGTACAGCACGACGCCCGGGTGATTCAGGGTCTACCACGACAAAGTGAGAACGCATATGATAGGTGTTTCTGGAGGTGCCTTCTGCCATTGTCCTTCATGTCTACCGACGTTGTTAATAGCATTTCGCGGATATTTCTCGATCGAACTCGCGCCGTTCCTTCTCAGGAGCACATTGGAATCTCGATCGGCCCTTTCAGTCATAAACCGTTCCACTGAGAAAACTAATATAAAAGACTGGCAGTTTCTCTGCGAAGTCTTTCACGGATCGCGCGGTGAGGCCAATAAAGCAATACCTAACAGGAGTATCATCACGAGGAGAAGAACGACTCAGGACTTTTCGTTTTACCGCGGCCTAATAAATGTCAAGCGCAACCAAAAGGTTGATAGAACCAGAACCAACAGACCCTCATTGTTGAATCATCGTCTCATGATATCTAATCGACGTCAGTAACGCCAGGACAAGCCACTGCGAGCTAAACACCTTTCGCCCCATACAGGGTTGGGGCGCTGGCGAGTCCAGGGGGCGCTGGGGGGCACCTTTGAGGCCTGAGGGGGCGCTGGCACGAAAAGGTTAAGAACCTATGGCCTAGCGCAGTGTTTCCCAATCTTTTGCCCGCCATCGCCCCCTAGACGCCCCCATCGCCCCCCTAGACGTCGTCATCACCCCGGTAGGCTCTGTCGTCGCACAAGGGGTTAAAATTGCTCTTTCCCTCCGTTTTGCACTACTATTTCTTGGGCCTTGCTGGTATGACGTCATTTTCTCGGCGCCTTTTGGGGAAATGGCAAATAGCTTCTCACGTTACTATCCCGCGACAGGCTGCATAGAGGTGGCTCCGGGCGAGCCGGTACTGCCAAGCATATCAGTGTCAAGCGGCTTATAGGCTTTTGACGGCAATAGATGACCGCCGTTGGGTAATGTTGGGGAGGAGCGAGGTTTTTTCAAGTCTTCGCCTCGTCCCTTCCTCTGAGGAATACTTTACAGAGGCACCCCTTTGCCGAGGAGTGCTGCCGCTCGTTTCGCTCAGCTGGCTGTTTCTTTGTTCGCTAACAGGCCGTGGCAATCAAGTGCACTGCTGGCAGATTGCGTCTTTTATTTCATTCAAGGTAATGGATTGAAATGCTAATGGGAACCTTGAGGCTGCCGAAGCGAAACTAACTTTTGGAGATATGGCACCATGCTCGTAAGCCGAAGCCGCGTTCTGTTATTTCTAGCCTGTTCCTCTTTTTTGACAATAGATCTGTCACAACGCTGAATCCTTTTCCAACTAGATAAGATGACAGAAAAGGGATTAACAATTTGCTTACAATGGCTTATAATCGGGTATAGAGTGAAGGGATCTTCTTCTGTAGCCAAAATGCTTGGTACCCATTTTTGAATTTCGACTTTAATTCTTCGTTACACTGCAACTGGACGAGCTCTTCTTGGAAATGGATCGATGATCCAAGCAGGGACTTCCATGCCAACAATATCTTCAAAACGATCAGTGAGCTCTTCATGCAATAGGTGCAAGTGGTCACAATATACATCGATGTCTTCGTCACGAATTTTTGCCTCCTCGTTAATTTCAAAGAGTTTTGGAAACAGTCGCAATTCGCCACGCGCAAAATTATTCTTGAACGTTACCAACTTTGTAATAAATGAGCATACGAGAGTTTTTGTAGAAATCAGATTGACATTGTCACCTTGTAGCTGTAAGTTCATTTAATTGAACTTCGAATACAAGTCCGCCATATAGGCAATGTCGTTTTTGGATTTCTTCAGAGCTTTGCACAAGGATACGTCGCGCTCTTCGAAAAAGTTTAAAACAGTTCCAAAAAGTCCATAAAATCGGTTTAGGCAGTTGCCTTTGGATAGCCATCGTACTTCAGTGTGCAACAAAAGTCGATTGTAACTTTCATCGTTTTCTTCACACATTTTTCGAAATATCCTGTGATTTAGAGATTTACTTTTGATTTTGTTAACGGCAGTGACAACGAACCGTAGTGAGCAGTTCAGCCGTTCACTGAGCTTTTTCGCAACGAGAAGTTGTCATGACAAGAATGTTAATACGACTGTCACCGTTTGTTGACATTTTAATTTATTTCCTCCGGAGCTTTCGGGGTAGCTCACACCCCGTCATCAGCGGCTACTGAATGATCGACAACATAATATGAGTATGTTGTGGTAACTGTGGTTTAAAGTTTGTTTTAAACAGAAAAAGACCGTTGTTTAACGTATGCCTTCTCTTGTTTAAGCTCTCTGTCCATCTTTTGTCTCCTATGAACCCAATTCTGTATCTTCCGAGGTCACTGACTTGGTTCGTTTCTTAAGGTTTCGTGGGACCAATCGTGTCGCACCTGACAACATGAGGAGCGTTGTATTAGGTCTGACCATATCAGGCTAACATCTATTCCCTTGTCCCTGTTGAATGTGTCATTGTTTCTAATAAACAGTGCCTCTTTGATCTTCCTAAGTTTGAAACTTTGTTCACTGCAAAGAACCACCGCCTGTAAGGTGCCGGTGCAATGTACAGCGTGTTCCACAATAGCAAGTCTTACGCAATATTCCCGCGCCAACACCTAATCTTAATACGAGGGAACGGAAGGTGTTACGTGAAATGCAGAGTAATAATGAAATCATCATCACGAAGGCTGACAAAGGAAATGTGGTAGTAGTGTTAGACCGTGAAACCTACATGGAGAAAGTTTCAAACATGCTATCGAATGACATATACAGACCTCTTCAGAAAGACCCAACTGAATTGGTTAGGAAACAACTATTAGACGTTCTGAAGGACTTCACCTCAGAAACAGGGGACAAGGATTTAGAACGAATTGCCAAGCATCTCTACTTCATGTATAACAGCCACAGCCCAGAGCTTTATGGTCTGCCGAAGATCCATAAAAATGGTGTACCACTAAGACCAGTGATTTCGACGGTAAACAGTGTCACGTCGAAGCTGAGCACTTATCTCAAGAACATAATACGGCCATTAACAGGACATAGGCAGTCACAAGTTGTGAATAGTAGGACATTTTGCCGCGAACTTAAGAGTTTACAGATCACTAGTTCGGACACTCTAGTGAGTTACGATGTGAAGGACTTGTTCACGAGCATTCCAATGGAGTATACCCTAGAACGGCTTGAACAACTACTATACAATGATGAAGAACTTACAAACAGGACAAAATTAAATCCATACCACATGAAAAGGCTAACAGCCTTCTGCACGATGGAGGCCAACTACTTTCACTTCCAAGGAAGGTACTTCCAACAGAAAAATGGCGCACCAATGGGTAGCAGTCTATCTCCCGTCATGGCTGAGATTTTTATGGAGGACCTGGAGGAAAGGGCTTTCTCCAGCATTGACCCCAGTCTCAAACCACGGTTTTTTAAACGCTATGTTGATGATATATTCGTAGTCATAACACAAGGGAACGAAGAAAAATTTCTAGAATATCTCAACAACTTATTCCCGGGACAGATCATTTTTACAATCGCGAGAGAATCCAACCGCTCACTTCCGTTTATGGACATATTAATTATCAGACATGAAGATTATGTACAAACAACAGTTTATAGAAAGCCTACTAACTCGGAGAGATACCTACATTTCTCATCTCACCATCCCCGTTCGGTTTTCCGTGGTATAATCAAAGGGATGGTAGACAGAGCTAGGTTTGTGTGTGACCAAGAGTTCATACAAGATGAACTGCAACATATAGTGGATACTGTTTCGAGTAATGGATATCCCCGAACATTAATTTCTTCCATAATTGACAAACAGCCACACAGTAGAGAGGATACTGAGAATACTTCTCAAGACAGGATCACAATGACAATCCCATACTATGAGGGTATTGGGGAAAGAATACAACGTTTGGGACGATTGTTATGATTCAAAGTATACTTCAAAAGTTCAACAAACCTCAGGTCGTTGCTCAGGAATGATAAGACCAAGGTTCCCGAAATGGAACGACAAGGGGTGGTCTACGCTATCATATGCGACTGCGCTGGGTTGTATGTAGGGGAGACGGGCAATAGTCTGTCCCATAGATTCAAGGAGCACATTTCATGTTTGAATCGATACAACAATGCAAAAGCCAGAGAAAATGGAAACACAAATGTTCAAGGCAGGTGCCGAAGGCAAACCCTGGAACCGAGAAAGGTGATGGAACAAGCCATCAAAGCCTCTGCAGTTGTGGAACACGCTGTACATTGCACCGGCACCTTACAGGCGGTAGTTCTTTGCAATGAACAAAGTTTCAAACTTAGGAAGATCAAAGAGGCACTGCTTATTAGAAACAATGACACATTCAACAGGGACAAGGGAATAGATGTTAGCCTGATATGGTCAGACCTAATACAACGCTCCTCATGTTGTCAGGTGCGACACGATTGGTCCCACGAAACCTTAAGAAACGAACCAAGTCAGTGACCTCGGAAGATACGGAATTGGGTTCATAGGAGACAAAAGATGGACAGAGAGCTTAAACAAGAGAAGGCATACGTTAAACAACGGTCTTTTTCTGTTTAAAACAAACTTTAAACCACAGTTACCACAACATACTCATATTATGTTGTCGATCATTCAGTAGCCGCTGATGACGGGTGTGAGTGTTGAAAGAATAGGCCGCGGGTCTGCATGTAGGCCAAGGCCGACCAGTAAGAGAGAGAATACATTTACGCCTCCTATTCTCAGTCTCTCTCGTTTACTCCTTGTGGTTAGTTGTTCTCCACGCGTGTCTATCCAAGTAAAGAGTTATATACCTCTGCTCTTAAACATAACAAAGAACAACAGGTTATGGGCCCAGCACGCTTCCTCTGCGCCAGCTGGTAGAGAGGTAAATCTAAGGAAGACAATAACGCAGTCGCCTGCAAGCTTCGTGCGTTCGGCTTTGTATTCACCGAAGACTGTTTTCGTTACCGCTAGTCCTAGTTGACTGTCGGCTGGTGCATCAGCCAGGTAACCGTTGTCTGAATCGGTGAGAGTACCGCAGTAGCCAACGCGTCATGGAATTGGAAAGGAACCTCACTCAACTGAATACAGAAAACTATCCGCGTTGGAAGTTTGAAATAGAGGCCATCCTAGAAGCAAAGGACTGCTCGGACGTGGTCAATGGTGAGACCCCATGTCCATCAGCCGGAGACGCAAAGATCGGAGCCTGGAGAAAGAGAGATGCTCTAGCGAGAAGCATTATTTCACGCTCGCTGGATGACTTCCATCATGCTTTCATCCGTTCGTGCAGAACGTCCAGAGAAATGATGGACAGCATCATTTGCATAAAGGAACAGGCAACGGTAAGCAACAAGCTTTTAGTTTCGTCGGAGTTTCATGCCTACAGGTGGAAAGCTGACATGAATGTTGCCTCGTTCGTAGCTGGCTTAAATGCCATCGTTAACAAAATGGAATCACTAAAGATCGACATGGACGATGCTTCCATCGTCGGGAAGGCTGTCCAATGCCTTCCGCCTCAGTTTGACAATTTTCGTGAGTCATGGAGATTGTCTGCTCCGAGGTTTGCGAAGCTTACCGATCTGACGTCGCAGTTGCTTGCTTGCGAGTCAGACCAGGTATCTCGTTCGTTGCAAACGCAAATAAGCACCGGCGAAGCTCTCGTTGGCAGAAAAGTTGATAGTCCGTCGAGAAACGTGAATAACAAGTCCAAGTACAAGGACGTGGTGTGCTGGAACTGCAAGAAGAAAGGTCACACCCGCAGTGAGTGTCGCAGCAATAAATGGGTGAGCTCGTGTCCGAAAGATTCTAAAGGTAAACAGACGTCCCGCGGAGGGTTCGTTGTACGGAATGTAGACATCCATCAGGAGAGAAATGATGGATGGATTGCTGATTCCGGAGCCTTTAAGCATATTACCCGTAACCGGCACTGGTTTTCAACGTTTAAGGACACTAAGCCCTGCGGGGTGCGAGTAGGCAATGATAAACTGCTTTATGCTGTCGGTATCGGAACGATTGAAGTAGAAGTTTACGACGGAATGTCATGGACTCCGTCCACCTTGAACAATGTTCTCTACGTTCCTGAATTTGGGTCAAGCTGCTTATTCAGCCTTGGCGCTGCAGCCGCCCGTGGGTACACGGTTACAATTAGAGCTGAGAAGGTCTGCTTAAAAAAGGATGGGAAAGCTGAGTTGATTGGTTACAAAGATGGCGATTTGTACACGTTACTCATCCGTCGTCCTTCTTCTGATTTCTCGACACCAGCTGTGTTCGTGGGGCCGGAACGCCTCTCCCTGGAAGAACTATGGAGCCAAACAGATAAAAAAAAGGATGAAACACAGTCTTACCTGGATGATACGTCTGATGAACAGAATAACGTCGAGTTCGAGAGGGGGTTGAATATGCCTCCAGGAAGCAAAGTTAAGGAAAAGTTTAACATGCAAGACTGCAAAGCCGTCGCGTGTCCCTGGGAATCTTCCATGAAGCTTTCGAAGGAAATGAGTCCTACCACGCCTGTTGAAAGCAAAGAAATGTCGAGAATACCATACAAAGCTGCGGTTGGGTCATTGATGTTTCTGATGACAAGTAGTCGGCCAGACATTTCATTTGAAACGTCAAAAGTTTCTCAATTTTCTGAAAATCCTGGGCCAGCTCATTGGAAAGCAGTTAAGCGGATTTTACGCTACATTAAAGGAACGAAAGAACTTAGACTCGTCTTTCGATCGAAGTCACAGGGTGATAAAAGACAAGAAGGCATAAAGTGTGACAGCCTACAACTCACAGCATTCTGTGATAGCGACTG
Source organism: Trichuris muris (assembly GCA_000612645.2). NCBI lineage: Eukaryota > Metazoa > Nematoda > Enoplea > Trichinellida > Trichuridae > Trichuris > Trichuris muris. The sequence continues at coordinate 24,619,635 of CBXJ02000282.1, read as the reverse complement.
GGCTGATGACATTGACAGCCGTCGATCAACAAGCGGCTACGTTCTTATCCTGTGTGGCGGACCTGTCTCATGGTCCACGAGAGTGCAAAGGGGGATTGCGCAATCGACTGTTGAAGCAGAATACGTCGCCATCTCAGAAGCTACCAAAGAAATTAAATGGTTCCGACAACTACTTCTCGATCTCGGAAGAGACCAGAGGAAACCAACGTACCTGCTCAGTGACAACCAGGGGGCAATTTGCTTAACAACTAACCCCCAGTTCCATCGACGGACAAAGCACACTGACATGCGTTATCACTTCATTCGAGCAGAGCAGGAAAATGGGTCTATCACTATGGATTACATATCTGGGCATGAGCAGCCAGCAGATATGCTGACGAAAGGGCTACCTCTGCGCCGCCATCTCAGATGCCGACAAATGATCGGCATCAATGCAGACCTCAGTGCCTAAGAGGGGGTGTTGAAAGAATAGGCCGCGGGTCTGCATGTAGGCCAAGGCCGACCAGTAAGAGAGAGAATACATTTACGCCTCCTATTCTCAGTCTCTCTCGTTTACTCCTTGTGGTTAGTTGTTCTCCACGCGTGTCTATCCAAGTAAAGAGTTATATACCTCTACTCTTAAACATAACAAAGAACAACAGTGAGCTACCCCGAAAGCTCCGGAGGAAATAAATTAAAATGTCAACAAACGGTGACAGTCGCATTAACATTCTTGTCATGTATACATACACCGTTACGATGAATCCAATTTTCAACGAGAAGTTGTCTGTGTATGACGCAATGCACAGCCAAGACGTCTGGTACTTCCTGTTTCAAAAACGTTATGAATCCGCGATAGATCCCTGACATCGACGGTGCACCGTCAGTCGCAACGGATACTATATTCGTAAGCGGAATTTTCTTTCCTGCAAAATATGCTTCCAATAAAATGAAGATGCTTGCGCCTTTCCTGTCGGTTACCAACTCCTTTGCAAACAATAGTTCTTGAACCAGCTTTTCGTCCTTTATGAAACGAACGTAGGTCAGCAGCAAGGCCTCATTGCCCGGCAAACATGATTCGTCAATCTGTAGCGAGAACTGCGTTGTCCTTAGGGAGCTGCACAACGCATCTCCCACATTGTTAGCCATTTCATCGATACGACGCTGGACCGTATTATTGCTTAACGGAATTTTCTTAATTACATCAGCTACCGGCCTGTGTAAAACTATTTGGAGTACCTCACTTGTTTGTAACGAAAACGGTCACAAACGTTTACTATGAAGAGACGAAGGATGATACGAGCGATAAAACGAAGACGACGACGAATAGTAGTAATGATAATCGTCCCCACGTCTCTACGTGGACGTCTTTATATATGTGGTGCCGATCGTCGGCATCTTTGTATCGGTCAAGCATAGTTGAGGTCGTGGGAACGGGTCTTGGTTACAGCGATCGCTAATCCGAAGCTGACAGTATTCCATGGTCTTTGTCTTGTTCAATGGTCGATGTGCACTGACCTGGTTGATCATAATTGATATGTGATACCTGTCAGCTTGGGAGTCATCCAGGAGTAATGAGGGTGACTGTGTTCCCACGTACGGCGCGATCTTTTAGAGATGGTGTAAAGTTTTCGGTTACATCACTTATTACCGGAATTAACAGTTCCTCGCCAACTGAATGGAAATGTATAGTCTTCGCAATCAACATTGAAATTCTGTAAGACTCAAGCAAGCCATCGCTATCTTCTTTGAATGTCAAGGCAAGTGGCTTCCCTAACCTAGACTGTTTAGTCCGCTTGTTCCGAAGCGAGTGAAAATATGAGACATCCTTGTCTGCTTTCTCCAGATGCTGCCTAGAAAGGTGATCCAACATCGGTGAAGGTTTCATAGCCTCATTCGATAGCACTTCCTCGCAAATCAGACACATCAGTAAATGCCTGCTACCGTGCGAAGGGATGAAGCCATATTTCAAGTAATCCACGCTGTAGAGCCTGCACTTTCTTTTAGGCTCTCACATGCCTCACCCTGCAACCGATTTTTTTCTTAGGAATGGTCCACTTTTGGAGTCGGGGTGCATTTAGCTAACCTTTTCAACTTCGCCTGTCCTCTAATCAATGCGAGAGCAGTGAAGTCTTCAAAAACCTGACGTTCGCTATGGTGTGCGACCGCTTCTTTCGCTTTGGAACTGTATCCCCGTGGATTCTCTGTTATCCCTTCTACAAGTTTAATAGCCGTAGTTGCTCTAGTACATAAGGGCATCTCACTTACTTAAAATGCTTGGATAGGCACAAGTTGAACACTCAGAAACAAAATATCCCGAAGAGCGCGCAGCAAGCAGCGAAAAATACACGACTCTGAAAAGGTGGACGAACCGAGAAAGCGAAGCATTTCATAAACCAAGTGCAGACAGACATGCCAGCGCGAACCAATAAGATTCATTTCGATTTATACTTCTGCACAGACCGCAGATAAACTGCGATCTTTACTTTGATAAGGCTGCACAATCGCGTCCCCTTATCGGATAGCAGAGCTGCCTGTCAGCGACGCGGCGCTACACTATAATAAAAACTTTCGGCTGATATGTCAGAATTCAACGATCGACGAATGATAAGCGCCTAAATTTTCATAACCAAACTACGCACCCCAATTCATGCCGAGTAGACTTTTTTTATATGCAAACGGTCTTGTGTTTGAAGTACTGGTGCGTTCACCTCGCACAAACTGTGACAGTGACGAGCGCCGCCGCATCACCCCTTTGGCCGTCGGTCCATCGTCCCCCTCGACCGTTCATCGCTCCCCTTAGCATTCTATCGCCCCCCTCCGCATCCTATTGCCCCCCTGAACCTTCCATCGCCCCCTTCGTCGCTTCCTGGCCTTCCATCGCCCCCCGGAGCATAAAAATCGTTCCCCATGGGGCGATATCGCCCCCGTTGGGAAACACTGGTCTAGCGTATTGAAAAAGGTAGGTGCACAAGATTCCGTGTGAAGAAACGCACTCACCATTACCTCTGTCACTGGACAGGTTGAATTTGTAGCTTGAGCTTGCAAGTGGTACGCTATCATATTTTCTGAAAAGCAATAAAGTCAGGAATTTAACACCAAACGTATTCAGTAATCGAATAACTTTTGCAGAATAGCAGGCAACTAGCCATGTTCACGGTCTATTGTTCCATTGTTTTATCAAAAATGATCTTTTAAATTCCGTTATTGCACAATTTAGCTGATTGCGTAAAATACATTTCAAAAGGGTCCTGCGAATTTTGCAGGTGCACTCCATGATCAATGAAGCTCCAATCATTTGACTCATGATCTATGTCTGATCAAGTAAAGTCGCACGTGCCGTATCAGGTGTACCGCTGAGCCCGGCCTAACGTTGCTGTAATGTCCAACTTTTGCCTAGGTTCATTTAACGTATGCCCATGTTTAAGCATAGATCCAACATATACATTTATAGTGTATATTTACGATTTCGTGACAGCACTTCTCAACTGTGAGTAATTCAGCGCTTTCAAGAAATTGTGCTCTGTAGTTCTGCGTGGCAGCAACAGCACAGTTACTGGAAAGTATAATAATAATAATAGTAATAATAATAATAATATAATTATTGTTATTATCATTATTATTACTATTATTACTATTATTATCCTGTTGGGCAATTATTTTACAGGTTGAAGATGGTTCAACCAGTCTGAAAAATCTCAGCGAATTGTTCTCTTCCATTTATTCTTCATTGCACGCTTTTTATTGGAATATGAGCGAAGTAGTCATTTTGCAGCGTAGAAGGAAGACGTAACAAACCTAGCAGTGGTTGTTTCATGTCATTTGCAGTCAGTTCGCTCAGCAGGCATTTATTCAGCTTTGCTGAGTTGCCAATTTGATGCTGACGTCAAAGGACAGGTGCACAGTTTCTGTTAAGTTTTCCTATTACATTTATTCTCCTGCTTCAACATTAGCTCACAAACGGTGATCTGTATTCCTACGACGATATTAGAACCTCCTATTTCGGCCAATGACTTTTCAAACAATCAGTTAACTGTACGGTCATTGGTTGTGCTGTCACCTGACTGCCTATTAACATCTTTGATAGCCTGCGCATCAAAATGACCTAATTTTGGTTTATGCAATTGGAACGCTTGATGAAAATGCTCAATCTATGAACGGGCGTATTAGTTCTCATGGCTCTATTGTACTTACGGAATGTTGTCAACTCGTTTTTCACCAAAAAAGGAAAGAAAAACCTTTAATCGTGCGTAGCTTTCGGGAACAACTTTTCCCGTCGTCAGCGCAATCGTTTGTCGATTTCATGTAGTCACAGTCGTGACAAAGTACTACATGAACGGGAAGAAATGCTGTGATTTCTCTTTGAAACCTTTGAACCTCGTTACCAGACTCATCTTTCAAAAACTTGAACAACGATCGACAAATCATTGCTCATTAGCAGACAAAGCTAGGTGCTACGTCAGAAAATAAGGAAACTTCTTTGGCTATTTCGTACATGATCTACCTGACCCGCTATCAACGCAGAAAACAATCGATGCTAAAACTTGCATCCATTCAGGCTCGGCAAAAATGTGTTGAACCTGCATTCTTTCACTACAGTACTGTACTGTTGCTCATCTTTAAGTGAAACGAGTGTACAGTCGTTTACTCGGCCCTGCCAGTTAGTATCACAATTATGTGTTGGCGTAGGCAACCACCACCGAAGGAACTAATTTACTTTACGTGCTTTCAGAACGAAAATATTCTGGCGTTCTAGCGTGATGGTAGATTTCTGAGCCTGACTTTTCTATTAATGTTTTAGGCAAATAGAAATTTCGTCAAGCGATTTCGTCGAACGTGATTTTCACTGGACGGCACAGGCAAGAACTGACTCGTGAGTATTACAACTCATCAACAAACATAGTTTTTGAAAGTAGACACGTGTGAAAATCTTGTACGTGTAATCGTTGTGTTTAAACTTGGTATCGCATTTATTAGCTGATGAATCGATCGTGTGACTTTTTCTGAAACATTGAAATGAGCTATTATTGTCCTGGCACAATTGATTAGGAGTATTTCTTTGGCTGTTGCATGCTGATATGTTTAATAGGTGAAACTGAAATTTAAAACATAGAAATACGGAACACGCTAATTCTGAAAATTTTACTTATTATAGCCTACAGTACGGGAAAACAGTTGCTTTATTTTTTATCGTGATGAAACTGAGATATTTAATTTCCAACGCTGTGTGCAAATCTCATTTGAACTGAGTGTGATGAGCTACCTGTTCAAAGCTGGTTTAATGTTATAAACGGTCTTTTGGTATTCACTCTGTTTCATTGGTGTCTTTCAAAAAAGGTGACGAAGTAGGGGCCAGGGAAGCTAAGTGTAACCTTGATGTAAGAAACATTTCTTGTTCCATGTTCGACTAGCATCTGCGTTCCTTAACCTTCATAGTTCGTGTTATCTTTAGCGCGCGTTGTGAGCAGGATAACTCATTTCCAGAAAGCGTTATATTTTGATTTAAATCCCTCTTGAATAGGTGTCCTACCATACACTATAAAAATAAATAAATTTCTTCATTGATTTGCAAACAGTTTTGTGGTAAATGCTGCTATCCAATTAACTTAATGCTACGTAGGCGTTAAGTTATATCAAGTTTGAAGCATTCTGTGGCTTGGTGATTGCAGTTTGAGAAGTGATTGAGCTGTTTTTCCCGACAATTTTCAGAACGAGCAAGTAAAGCATAGTGCACATAGGAAATGATGATCGACGGCCAATCATTGGAAGCAGATGTGCCGTTGAGAGTATCGTTAATTGGGACAGTATTTGCTGATCGCTATGTGGCTATCAAACACAAGAAGGGCGAGGCATACAAGCTGATGTTTGAAGTTGAGACTTCAACCCGATATGCAATGAAGGTAAGAAAACTTTCGCCGTATCATTTTCAGGTGTATGGATTGGCATTCTGGTTAAAGGGTTCTTTGTAAAACATAATTGTTCATGCTACAATTAAACAATCTCAGCTAGTCAGTTCGTCATTATTAATCGGCTGTTATAAAATGTCCAATATGTTATGTAAAGTTGCCAGAGCATGCTGTACAAATTACATGTGGCGAAAGTGCATTTCAGAACAAGTAATGTCCCCACGTCTACGCTTTTCAAGCCACATTTTAATTTGCATCCTGATTTAATTCTGACTAAAGAAGCTTCAGCTCGTTAAATTATGTTTACCTCGTTGCTTAATCATTCTGTAGGTGTATTTGTATGCATCTTTGTTGTTCATTGGTGAAAAGATGTTTAACATCACGGCTTACAAGATCTTCTGTATAGGTTTATTTTTGATTTGACCCTATAACTCTATACCACCTGCTGTGCGAGTCCTTCTTGATGCGATCAGAAGATTAATAACATTTTACAACTATGACTGCAGTTTAGATTTGACATTTTTTATTATTGGCCTGAACGGAATTCCTTTGTACTTATTTTGTGAAGAGCTATTGTAATTGCAGGTAAAACAAGAAATGTGTTGTACCTTTCCTTAGTCCTCCGTCTGCTGTTTTTGGAATAAATTATTTCACAATGTCGATCAGTGTAGTTCAAATGATTTCTGACCGATGTGAAACCAAGTTGTACATTCACATTTTGGATACATTTAGTATACAAGTAGAGTGATTCATTATGACTACTACACAACTTTGAAACGAAATGTTTCATGGCGGGTTGCTCTTTAAGTTTAGAAGATTCTTCTTGTCACGGCAGTGGAACCCGTTTATTGAATCGAAAAAGATACAATGTAAATCAACGAGAAAATACAACGTACCTTTAACGACAGAAGACGTTCGTAGCTTTCGGAGCCTCCTGCTCCATCGTCAGCGATTTATACAATTCGCTGACGACGGAGCAGGAGGCTCCGAAAGCCACGAACGTCTTCTGTCGTTAAAGGTACGTTGTATTTTCTCGTTGATTTACATTGTATCTTTTTCGATTCAATAAGCAGGTTCCACTGCCGTGACAAGAAGAATCTTTTATACTACACAACTTTTATGAATTTTTGTAATAACCATGGTCTACTTTGATAATGAGCACGTAAAATCCTATGTTCACTTTTCCCAAGGACACGTTTTGGTTTCGGTACAGAGCATTGGATGTTCCTTAGCATATATTTGCTAGTACTTGCCATGCTTGGATATGAAGATATCCAGACTGGCGCTATTATATCAAATGTTTTTGGGACTTTAGTGCACGCATAAATGGTAAAGGTAGAACACGGTGCAAATTTCCTTGTCGAAAACATTTATAGGCAGGGAGAAGAGATTACGTCATGTCATACGTGAACTTTAATATTGTTGGGACTGCCATCGAGACAAACCGTGTGTCAAAGCTTTAAAGGTGTGAGAGAGAGAGGAGCGAACAGAACGTCAAGCCAAGCAGAAAACGTGAACGAGACTGACTCGCGCCAGCTCAGAAAGAGGTTTTTATTGATAACGACCGGTAATCGCTCTCGGGCAAACCGTATGGTCGCGTTGGAGGTTTTATCGCTTCATGTTCTCATGCGCATGCGCGAGTAGCTCGCCTTCTTTCAGCCTCGAAGGCGAGTGAATGGTCCTTTGACTAGGCCGCCATCGCTAACGTCGTTTTCGTTGCGAGAGGCAACAAATATTATATATGTGATTTTGTGCTGTGTCACTGGCTTAGTCGATCCGTTGGAACGCTCGCTCCTCTGCATGACTGACTGGGTGGGCGATAGTCGCTTGACGGGTCAAGGAACGATCTGATAGTTGGTGTTGCCAGCCCGGATGGTCTAGCTGAGGGGCTTGCTGGATCGTTGGCTGACTGGACAGTCGACGAAAATATTTACTGGCACTGATGACGGACCGAAGGTACGGTTTGAAATCTATGCTTTTTGAAGAAGGAAAATAAAAGGTCCTTACCAGCGGGGATATACCGTGAAAAATTGTTCGCAGTCATACGTGAAACTCGCCATTTTGTGTCATTTTGGCTTTCGTGGTAAAATTTGATTCCATTATGGTGTCATCTAACAGATATTTTATAGTTAAGCAATTCATATAATGCTTATCCGATGCATCATGAAATGTTGTCAGAAGAGAACTATAACTATTCAATTTAAGATTGAAGTGAGTTATAATGGCAAGCACAATCTGAAAAAAGAGAGTTTCATTTTACGTCGTCTCACGGAAAGCGCGCATGTTTGCAAGTTTGAGGAATACGGCCTCGACCATACATCCCATTATTTGGTTACACCAGTGGTTGGCCCTAACTTGGCACAGATTCGAAGGAAGACTACGAATATGCGTTTCAATTTGGGTACCGTGCTGCGCATTGGCATTCAGTGCGTTAAAGCGTTAAGGGAAATACACATGGCTTGCTTCATCATTAGAGATGTCAGACCAGAGAACTTCGCCATTGGACTTGGCGATAAAAAGAACACTATTTACGTTGTGGATTTTACAACTGCCCTTCAATTTAATTTTGTCCCGGGAATCATAAGAGAGCCAGGTTATTCTGGCCTTCGTGGCTCTCGTCGATACGCTTCCTTCAATGCTCACCGTGGTCACGAGTTGGGTGAGCATGATGACATTATTAGTTTGTTTTATATGCTCGCTGATTTATACCTGGGAGAATTGCCATGGAATGCCCATGAGGAAATACATCAAATCAGATTGGTGAAGACCAATGCGAAACCAACGGAAATCTTCCGCGATATGCCACAAATAATAATGGATATATATGAAGCGATGAAAACATTTATATATGGGAAGAAGTTCAATCATCGTGTAATTATTGGAGAACTTGAGCAGGCAGCTGCTAGTATAAATGCGCCTGAGGAAGTTGTTTTCGAGGAACCAAACGGCGCCACTTCCGGTGTGCCTGAGGAAGCGGAATTTTGAACAACGGAGTTGTGTAACGTGAATTATCAGCTTTATGTTGGAGTACTTTATTTCTGCAACGGAGTCAGCGAGAAATGAGTTTCACCACTGTAATCGTTATGAAAATTGTGAACTACGTTTGCTTGACTACAGAAATGCATGAAACATTGTAAAGCTGTCTACAATGTTCTTGTTCAGAAACACGGCTTATAAACCCGTTGGTAAAGCTTTATTTATACAATCGGAGCTTTCGGTGTCATACCTTGACAACCATCCTCAGCGAAACACCTTGGCTTTTGGTAAGTGCATGGTTAAACAGGCTCTTGATTGATTTCGTGTCCTTTTACTTATTCATTGTTTTCGTTTATGCACCACAGTTTTTGAGGCTACACATGAGCTTTCTTGACCGAACAGTCGGCTGTGAATGCGAGAAGTACAGTGTGCTTTAAGCCTTCGTGCAACTTTATCGCATTGGTTGATGGTTGAATTATTGGTACGATTTCCCTATAGCCCACCCCCCCCCCTCATTGGCGCTACTATCGCTTTCGTTGATTGGGCGCTCTAGCGTTCGTTGATTGGTCGCAGTTCGTAGCATGACGTGCGGCATGACGAGAGCAGTTCTCAGATGACGATCACTTATCTGCAGCGAAAATGTTCTCCTATTTCCGCTGTCCTTGGGAACTTGTACTATGGGTGCATTTTGGCATTTCTCCACGAATTTGCACCCAGTATGTGCAGTGTACGATGAACATAATTCATGTTTTAACGCCTAGGCTTAGGTAAGGGCAGAAAACGATGCCTATGGTTGTGATGCTTTCGTAATCTAAAAGGGAGACATGATCCTCATTTTATGGCCTAGGCTTAGGTAAAGGCAGAAAACGATGCGTATGGTTGTGTTGCTTTCGTAATCTGAAAGAGTGACATGATGCTCATTTTATGGTTTAGGCTTAGGTAAGGGCAGAGAACGATGCGCATGGTTGTGTTGCTTTGAAATTGTGTAAGGGAAGCACTATCCAGATGTTGAAGCCTAAGGTTAGGTAAGGGCAGGAAACATTGCTTATGGTAGTTCCATGTTTGCCGCTAAACTTGGTTGTCATACCTTGCTACCGTTATTTAAGTTTAAGGTGAAACGTTAATGTTGGGTTCGAGTCTAAGCTTCGGTAAGGGTAGAAAGCAAAGCGTGTAATGGAAACCAGTTGTACGAACGATGGTTCTTGATGGGTCTGACAGATGGTGTCTTGACGTAAGGCTTGCTAGGGTTTCGATAAATCGGTTTGGGGAATGTTGGAGAGCAGATGTCTTAACCGTAGCCTATTCAAAAGCAGATGTCTCTTCGTTGGCGTATACTACGTTGCGTTGTATTCGACCTGCAGTTAAGAACGATGATGAGGGTCTCAACAATAGGAGGAATGTGGGTGTGCCGAGTATTTGTGATTAATGGCACTTGATTAGTGATGGTTAAATGCTGGCAAGCAGGTGGACGTCAAGGAACAAAGGAAGATATTACCGGCTGGCGATGCAAGCTGATTCCGTTTGAAGGGGAAAACGTTTCATTTTGCAAAGATGAGCGGTATGGAGCGGTTGCCTTTCGCGGAGCTCTGTGCTGAATTTGTGTATGATGAGCTGGCTGCTGTACAGTTCATGAAGGACAAGGGTGTGATCCATCAGCACAGAACGTGCGCCCGTTGTCGTCGATCAATGGTCCTTCGATATACGAAAGACCGGGACGATGTCCGCTGGCGGTGCTGTGGAAAACGGTTCCGCAAAGAAGTTTCAGTGAAGTTTTGGTTCGTTTCCACAGGCTGATGGGAGAAGGATGCGTTCATGGGCGTAGGAAACGTCGTTTTGCGGTTGTCGTGCAAGTGCGCAGAAAGGTAGGCAATTTTTCATTGCTTGTCTGTTTCGCAGCTAAGTCTTTCCTAATTTTCCATCGAAATCTAACAAATCGACTGTGGCGCCACCTACATCGAGAAGAAACTCCGTTTTCCATTGGTTGTCAGTTTTGCGGCTAAGTCTTTTCTGATTTGCTGTGCAAATCGCATGAAAACGATGGTGGCGCCCCCTACATTATAGGGGGCTATAAGGAATTTGTACCAATAAAGCGGTCTGCAGGAATTCAAGGGGTGCAAATAAAATTTAACAGCTGTCCTGTTTGATTGCAGTAATTTAATATACATTAGATTAGCTAAAGCAGTTAATCGAACACACGCGAAGGATATATTAAGGTTATAAGTGGTTACAAGCTCTCGCTCGCTGAAGACGGAACTCGAGCGTTCCGAAATATTCGAGGAAAATTGTACGTTGTTTTCTGAACGCGTTTCTCTCATAACTACTCTCATCCATCCGGTGGTAGGGAGAAAGTGTTAGATTACTTATAGATCTGCTAACGTACAACAACCAACGGGACAAAATCCGTGAAAAAGACCTCAAGGTTATAAGTGCTCACTTCGGCATCTGGTGGCCACTTTGCGCCAACAGTCTTGACTCACAGCCACTAACAATTTATTGCAGCAAGATTTGTAGGAGAAACAATGTGGTGGTTAAACTGCGTTGCTAATGCATCGCTTACTCTTTTGACAGTGTAGCCACCAACCGGGTTGTTTCTTCCTGCAGCTTGGAGAAAAGCCTCGCTATTTATCCGGGGAATCATTTCTGAGAAAAATTCTACTGCATCACATCGTTACGCGCCTCTCACCCGATGTCTCCTGCTCTGATTCTCAGTTGTTGATACTTGAGCATCATAACATGCCGTTCGTAGTAGGGATCCAGGGAATCATGATAAGATGTTAGGAAAGAGGACACACGCTGATCCCAAAAATGTGCATTTAAGGTTTCCGGACAAAGATTATTTCGAAACGTAAGGAAAGCGAGTTTGTTCTCATGCAGAACTGTGATGTTTACTTCAGTAGGCACAGGATGAAAACCTATTCACTGTACCTGCGCGTCAAGAAAATGTTTGAGTAGCTAATCGTTGGATTAGTTTGCTGCTTTTTCGACCGATCAGATGGGGTGAAAGCATGATAAAGCGGTTCTTGTTTTGCTGCTGATCCGTCAGTGCAGCTGTCACTATTGCAGTTGATGTAGCTGGACATTGTCGACCCGCCCCTGACAACGCTTGTTGACGTGACCATGTGATCAGACATATTTATGCTACGACAAAAGTGCCGGTCACATCAGTGGAGCAAATGGACTAATGCAGCGTTTTTGGTCAATCAATATGTAATGAGCTTTTTCCCTTGTTATGCAAATGAGGAATCCAAGCGATGAAATGCTACCTGCGCACTTTTTAGCTTCAGCGAATCAACATGCGCAACGTCACCTTAAAGTGTGTACTTAAGGACTCGTGGGTCTTAGCTGAGGCCTGTGTGTGCATTTTTCCGGCTTTGCTTATGCTTATTTCGTTCGAAGTAAACTTCCTTGGCTAACTGCGCGATGCCACGACAAACAGCAGTTGGTCGGCGAAACACCTTTAACGTTTTGCCTTCCAATGGAACACCATCGATTAGTCGACGATATCACGTTGGACCGGTTCTGTCCTGGTTGAAAGAATTGATGATATGGAAAAGTACAGCTGGTGGAAAAGATACTTCGTACGATATTGCTGCATCGTTGGTTTGGCCTCCAGTCATTGGTTCAACAGGGTGGACAACCCAACCTTTGGTTGTCGTCGGTGCACCGGATTCGATAGCCGGGAATGTTGGCCTCCGCTTCCTTCAACTCGGTGTTCAAACTTCGTCGAACTGAAGATATCGTTGGGAGGCAGATGAAATGTGCCTCCTGTCGAACTTATTGATGCAATCAATGGTGTTCCACATATGCTTATTGTTGCGGGTAATTTGCCCGCAGGCGCATTGAACCTGCGAACAGCTTCAGTGCTTACGATAAAGTGGTTCGGAATGGAGAGGTGGTGTGCTTGAGCCTTGGTGGCCACGAACCGAACGATTGCGATATTCGTTTTCTCCATTTTTCTCTTTTTTCTTCCTTTTCTTGACAGTAAACCTCGTGTTCTTAACGCCCCCTGTTTTGGCGTTACATTGGTCCTCTGAGCCGGATTGACCGATTGCGGCAATGTCGTCGAGACGTGGAACTCGGCGTGGATGTTCGGCTGATGGCTGTGCTACGGCTGACAGCCGAATCGCACCTAGTGGTCGTGCTGCGACCGATGTGTCATCGTTGACTTTGTCAATTGAAGAGCGCATCGAGGCTGCGTTAGCGCCCCTTTCATCTGTTGTAGCCGAGCTGACCCGAGAAGTGCAGAAACGTAAGGCCGCTCAGCAGCGAGCGACGGAAGAATCAACAGAAAGTGATTGCCCCTCAAGGCATCGATCGTAAGTGCACCTCTAGGCAGGCAGTGAATGACTGGACATGGCTGGAAGGCAGTAATGCTTCGTCATCAGATACGCCACCGAACCCTTGGATGTTTCAACCTAGCACAGTTGCGAGCATGGAAAAATTTGATGGTGATCCCAAAAAATGGCCTACATTCATTGCCACTTTCAGAGCGCTTGTCCACGACGTCCTACCATCAGATGTGCAGCGCCTAGCGGTTTTGGGACAGTTGCTATCTCTTAAGCTGCGAAGCGGTTTCGCAGGCTTGTTAGCTGATCCTAATATGTACTATGAGCTGTTGCAGCGTCTCCGTCGTATTTATGGAGATCCGCATGCACTTGCAAAGGCAAGTTTGACTGAAATCATGAATCTGACACCGTTGAAGTCGGACCGAGCATCAGATCTGGAAGACTTTTTTCACCGCGTAAGTACCGCGGTTAGCACAATGAAATTGTCTCAGTTGCATCACGATTTAAACTCAGCCGGTTTGTTAGAGCATGTCGCGGCAAAGCTAACGCCACGCTTGTCTGAGCAATGGGTTGTGTATTCTACTCAGTTAACGACAGCACCGAATTTCGAGATTTGGATTGCATGGTTAGAAAACGTCTTGCGAATGAAACTGCTCACATCCTCACGGCAAAACTCATTTCGATCATCGAATACGCCTACGGAACGTCGACCGTCTTTCGCGGCAAGAAACATTGCGATTTCGTCTGGAGGTTTGTGCGCCATATGCGGAGACAGCCGTCATCATCCCGCTGGATGTCCCGTCTTTCGTTCTTTGTCGATTGAAGAACGAGCAATTCAGGTTCGTCGAGAAGGACTATGCATCAGATGCTTGGAACAAGGACATCGCAAGGCAAGTTGCCCTTCGAATGCTGTTTGCCAGGAAGGAGGCTGCATCTCAGCTCATCATCGATGGTTGCATGGGGCCCCTCGAATTGCTCTACCCTCGCGATCGACAACAAAACCGACCGAACAAGTGAACCCTGTACCGGGTGTCAACATTGGAAGGGCAGCCATTCGTAACTACCAGCAAGACATTGTCTGCGCTGTCGTTCCGGTACAACTGCGATGCAATGGACGTGTAGTCGACAGTTTTGCATTGTTAGACTGCGGTTCGGAAGTAACTCTGATGGACAACTCCGAATTCGCACCGTGAATGGCGAGCAAGTTGTCCAAGTCCGGGAACTAACTTGTGAGTTGTCATCAAGGGATGGAATGTTTAACTTCTGCTTGTATAGAGCTGTAGCTGTTCCTCGTTTGGATGTGGGTGCTAGGGTGCTTCATCTCCCAGCAGTCAAGGCAGAGTGGCAGCATCTGAAGGATCTCCCCTTTCCTTCCGTCACTTCGAGTCGCGTTGAGGTTCTGATAGGCATGGATGTCCCGTTGGCACATCGTCATTACGACATGAGGTGTGATAGTTGGCAACGAAATGCTCCAGTTGGCCTATTAACACCATTTGGTTGGACGATCGTGGGACAGATTCCGAATGCTTCATTTTGCACAGCTCTGCCTAATCAAACCACCTGGATCCGCCGACATGCATGCACTCGACATGCTGAACCTTTGAAAATTCTCCTGGAACAATTTCTGAACGCCGACGCGCTAACGGTTCAAGCAACTAATGCCAAAGTGACCGTTGAAGAACGTATCGCTTTGAAAACTATGGAAGATAGCCTTCGATTCAATGGGACCAGGTACGAAATTGGTTTGTTGTGGAAATCCGCGGACATTTTCCTACCAAATAACCGTGAAGCAGCTTTGAAACGGTTTTTTGCGACAGAACGACGACTTTTGCTGATACCGTCAATGAAGGCCTTCTACAGCCGTACAATTCAGCAATACATTGAGGAAGGGCACGCGAGAAAACTGACGCTTAGCGAATTGAATGGACCGCCTGGACGAACATGGTATCTTCCCCACCATGCGGTCGAACAAACGCGGAAGCCCGGGCATTATCGCATTGTTTCTGATGCGTCCGCACGATGTGCCGGGCTATCACTGAATGACTGCCTTTTAAAGGGGCCAGACTATTTAGCGAACTTGGGCAGTGTGCTTTTAAGGTTCAGGCAAAACCCTGTTCCCGTGTCGGCTGATATACAGCGGATGTATCACCAAGTCTTGGTGTCCCCAAAGGATCGATCTGCTCTCCGATTTCTGTGGCGAGAGCCAGGAACTCGTGGTCCACCAGAAACTTATGAAATGTTGGTCCATGTCGTTGGGGCAACTTCGTCACCAAGCGTTTGCATGTTTGCCATCTGACGAGCCGCTATGGATCGCAACTCTGTGTGGTCTGGACTAGCCGACAGAGTTATATCAAACATGTGCTTATAATTGGTTGGACTTGTTTGAAACCGATTTGGAAGCAATACACGTGAGCTCTATGATGAAGAGCATGCTAGCAAGTGCTGGTTTCAATCTGAGAAAGTGGGCCTCCACATCGAGAGTTTTACTCGACGAAGTCGCCGCGGAATGTCCTGAAAGTGGGCAAGTGCGAATATTCCAGGAACGACTACCGATGGAGACTTCGTTAGGCATGAAGTGGGATTGTGAGACGGATTGCTTTCGATTTGACTTTCCGAAAGAGCGCACATGGAAGCCAACGAAACGTAAAATGCTGAGTCTGACGGCACAACTGTTCGACCCATTGGGCTTATTGTCCCCGCTGTCAATAAGTGGCCGCGTCATCCTGCAAGACCTATGGCGAACCGGCTACGACTGGGATGATGTCCCAAACGAGCATTTCGTCGCTCGTTGGCAACGTTGGGCCGAAGATTTGTTCAACGTGGAGATAATTCATTTTCCGCGTTGCTTGGCTCCTAGCGGAAGAATATCATCGGTTCATTCATTCTCAGGTGCTTCTGATCAAGCTTACGGAGCGGTTGGATATGTCCGATGTGTCGCCGAAAATGGTCAAGTATACGTCACGCTAGCAATAGCAAAAGCGCGTGTAGCACCGTTAAAGCGCCTAAGTACACCACGATTGGAATTGTCAGCAGCCGTTGTGGCTGCGCGATTAGCCCGAGTTTTGACCACCGAATTGAAATTATTGCCTGGCAAAGTTACATTCTGGACAGATTCCAGTGCCGTATTGTGCTGGATCAGAGCGGCATGTAAAAGGTTCAGTGCATTCGTAGAAAACAGAACCACCGATACATTGGACGGTTTTGACGCCAGCCAATGGCGCCACGTTCCAGGAGAAGAAAATCCTGCCGATGACCTTACCCGCGGGCTCAGCGTCGCGTCGTTAGCCGCAGGTAACCGATGGATAAACGGGTCCTCGTTCCTCCATTTGGAAGCTCACTGCTGGCCAAAGGAAGAATAGCGAGTGCCGCCAGCCAACGACGTTCTGGAGGAGGTAGTGATTGCACGAGCAGTGGCGGAAGTTCCTGAAAACGTCGTTCTCAGTTTAATAAGTCGCTGCTCCAATTACGACCGCTTGTTGCGAATCATGATGCACGTGGAGGTGTTTATAAGGCGGTGCCGGAAGCAGATAACGCCGGAACATATTTCAGTCACGCCCGACAGCACTTTGCCATGGAAACATTGCATTCGTGCAGTGCAAGGAGTGTGCTTTGGTAACGAACAACGCCGCTTACACGACTGCGGCAAAGTTTTAGTTTCGTCACGATTATTCCGTTTGAAACCGTTCCTCAATTCTGATGGTCTCATCCGGGTGGGCGGCCGGTTGGACCAAGCAAGTCTTAGTTTCGACGCACTCCACCCGCCGATTTTGCCGTCGAAGCATGCACTAACGATTTTGTTTATTCGCCGAACTCACGAACGACATTTGCACGCAGGAGTAGACACCACATTGTCGCTCACCCGTGGCATCGTTTGGATACTAAATGGCCGACAAGCCGTCCGACAAGTCATAAACCGATGCGTGATTTGCCGAAGATACCGAAGCCGAGCACCGGGAATACCCATGGCGCCTTTGTTGAAATGCCGGGTGAATCGACCTACGGTTCCGTTTACACACGTGGGTCTAGATTGTTTTGGTCCTATCCTTGTATCCGTTAGACGCTCGCAGGAGAAGCGATGGGTAACTATTTTTACGTGCCTCGCTAGTCGAGCCGTTCATTTCGAGGTATGTCACTCATTAGATGTGAACTCATTCCTTAATGCGTTCCGTCGTTTCACGTCGCGTCGTGGAACCCGGACCGAGTGCTACTCGGACAATGGAAAGAACTTTATCGCAGGGCATCGCGCGCTAATCGATGGCAGCCTCCGTTTAGACGCGACTCCCATAACGAGCCACATGACTGCTAACCGGATCAAATAGAATTTTAACCCACCAGCAGCCCCACATTTTGGTGGCGCGTGGGAATGTCTCATTCGTTCTACCAAACTGGCGTTGCGAACAACGCTACACGGGCAGCGTATAACGGATGAAGTCTTGCATACCGTAGTGGTTGAGATAGAGAACATGATGAACAGCAGACCGCTGACTCGCGTCAGGGTCCAGCCCGGAGATGGCGAGGCCCTAACGCCAAACCACTTTCTTCTAGGACGACCGCACAGCAACGTGCCTGTGGATTTGATCACGCGACAGGATTTAAATTCTCGAAAGCAGTGGCGCGTAGCGCAAGCATTACTCGACCGCTTCCGGCGAAAATTGATGCGGGAATATGTTCCAACGTTAATTTGTGGGCCGAAAGAAAGTACATCCACCTGTTTTTAAAAACGAACGACGTGGTCTTAATAGTCGACCGAGACACACCGCGTGGCCAATGGCCACTCGGGCGAATTACGAAGGTTCGCACTTGTTTCAAATTTCCCCCCCCCCTCCCCCGTAGCCGGCGACACTATCGTGAGGCTGACCATGATTGGTTGTCGTCCTGCTCGGAATGGTGGCGAAAGCGTCTGAGGAAATGGCGTCATGTTTCTGTTCGTAAGGTAGCTGATAGGCTGGTGGTGCTCGCAACTGAATGGTTGGTGCGGTTGACTTCGCTATGGTTATATTTCTACAACGTAGAGGTGGTGATAGCCCCTTTGGTATGAAGCCTAACGGCTTGCACTGCAAAAATTGGGGAACTCAACATAGGGTCTACGCGAGAGTGGTCCAGACGGGTCCCTCCGCTGGGAAAATTGTGCCGACGCACATCACGAAACTTGAAAAAAACCCATCGTTGACACTTATTCGTTGAGATCGTGAACTACTTCAGCATTGGAGTGATGAGCGAGGACGAGCTGCTGGGGGCAGAAAACGTTGCCCACGGTTGTGTTGCTTTCGTATGTGAAAGAGAGACATGACTCTTATTTTATGGACAAGGCTTTGGTAAGGGCAGAAAACGATGCCTACGGTTGTGTTGCTTTCGTAATGTGAAAGGGAGACCTCACTCTTATTCTATTGGTCTAGGCTTAGGTAAGGGCAGAAAACGATGCCCATAGTTATGTTGTTTTCGTAGTTTAAAACGGAGGTATGATCTTGATTTTATGGTTTAGGCTTAGGTAAGGGCATAAAACTATGCCTACGGTTGTGTTGCGTTCGTAATTAAAAACGGAGATATGATCTTGATTTTATGGTTTAGGCTTAGGTAAGGGCAGAAAACGATGCCTATTGTTGTGTTGCTTTCGTAATGTAAAAGAGAGACATGACTCTCATTTTATGGTTTAGGCTTAGGTAAGGGCAGAAAGGATGCGCATGGTTGTGTACCTTTCATAAAGCGTTGGACATTGCCCAGGTCCTTGCCGCCCTGGGAGCCGAGGGGATGCAGCATTCATGCGCAGTTACGTAATTTGACCATCGGAAAACGCGAGCTGTCCCTCAGAAGTGCCCGGCGTAGCTACACTTGGTCAGTGAATGCTTGCAGGTGCACCAAGCCGTGAATAAACATTGCTATTCCGTCGTGATCAGACCCGTTGCGTCTGTTAGTGGTTACAGGGGCCGCGCTAATCTGCTAAATTGCCCAGCTCCTTGCTGGCCTGGGAGCCAAGTGGATGCAGCAGGAACGCGCAGTTACGCAATTTGACTATCAGCACCTGCGAGCGGTCCCTCACAAGTGCCAGGTGTAGCAGCACTTGGCCAGGCACCGATGAGTGCTAGCTGGTGAACCCAGCCGTGAACAAACAGCGCTGACCATGGGCACCTCTGAGCGGTCCCTCACAAGTGCCTGGTGTAGCAGCACTTGGCCTGGCACCGATGAATGCTAGCTGGTGAACCCAGCCGTGAACAAACAGCGCTGACCATGGGCACCTCTGAGCGGTCCCTGACAAGTGCCTGGTGCAGCTGCGCTTAGCAAGCGACCGATGAATGGTTCGTGCTGGACCGAGCCGTGAACAAACAGCACTACTTCGTCGCGCTAATTCCTGATAACCACTGAACATGGCGGAGACACGGAGCTGCAATAACACTTCTTGACCTACGTGCATACGCCTTCCTTCTTGAGAAGGACTGCAATTAAGTGTCTGGTGTCTAACGGCCGTGCGGTTAACACAGGCACGTGAAACTAAGTGGACGTGGGCTGTCAGAGAGAGAAGGGAGACATTCGTGTCATTTGTTCTCGTTGCTGCAGTTGTTCTTCTCCATTTTTGAGCTACCGTCTTGCAGGATGTCGCTGACCGAAGAGATGAGTTTCGCGCAGATTTGCGCTGAGTATTTCAATGATGAAAGCGCAGCCGTCGCCTTCATGCTGGATGAAAAGGCACTCGTTGAAAGCTGGAACGAGCCACCACGAAACTGATAACAGCAAAGTAAGAATATATTAAAGGATCATTATCTGTCTTTTGGTTTATGATTAGGTAAAGGTGAAAAGGGCGGCCCGAAGAGCTACTGCCTACAAGAATAGCGTTTGTGAGACAGGTATTCACGCCTGTTTTCCTGCTACGTGCGAAGTCGCATGATTCTTTGTTTAGGATAAGGCAAGGGCTAAGACATTGCCCGTAAAGCTAATGGGCTGAAGAACGCTTCAATAATGGAGGTATGCATATGTCCCGCCCTTTTGCTTATAAAACTTTAACTGTTCTCTTAGGCTTACGCTGAAAAGGCTCTCGGCCAACATGAAGTGCGCCTTCACGAATTTCGTTGCCACATGGTTAGTATCTTTGTGCTCAAGGAAAAGTACCTGTCCTTTGGTTTAAGCTTAGGCAAAAGCGAAAACTACGGCCCACAGAGCTACTGCCTAGTACATCTCCGTTTACAGCACAGGTTCGCCTGCCTTTCGTTCTCTTGCATGCGAAGCTCTCTGATTCTTTGCTTAGGCAAGGGCGAAGAGAACTGCCCGGTAAACGTGTTGCGTTGAAGAACGTTGGAATAATGCAGGTAGTCACAGTACTCCCCCTTTTCCTGATTGCTGGCTTAGGCTCAGGCTTGAGCGGAAAAATTGTACGGTGAAGTTACTGGTGAAGAACGCTCGAATAACACAGGTGCGCAAGGCTCTTGCCCTTAGCAGCTGGCGAGTCTTCACTTGATTGTTGGCTCTGGTTTACACAAGCGTACATTGCACGCCTTCAAAGTGGAACAAATCGAATGCCGTATGCTTAGTACCTGCAGAAGAATAATGACTTTTCTCATTTTGCTGTTTCAGTTTTCCATGTCGGGACTTCGGCAGTGCGGTCTCACCAACGTGGTCACGTACGATTGGACGTCGTGCTACTGCGTGGCGACTGTGGAGCCTCCTATGACGCCGCCCCAGAAATGACGCCATTTTTGCGACTGTGAGTCCAACTATGTCGCAAAGATTGGCCGTGCGCGCTGGGGCCTTTGCGATTGCAACGCCACCTACGCAAGGGGGGGGGGGAAATTCGAAAAAAGTACCCAAAATTTCAGTAATTTCAGTTTCTTCTCCTCTCGTGATCTATGTCACCTTCCCATGATGGCTGTCGTTTTCGCCGATACCTAAGCTTAGACCTAAACACAACCGATCTTTCCAGTGCGCTATGCTGTCGTGCTCGTCCACTAATGATGGCAGTCTTTTTGCCGATACCTAAGCTTAGACTTGAACACAACCGATCTTTCCAGTGCGCTATGCTCGCGTACTCGTGTACTGCTGGCGGCTGTCGCTTTCGCCGATACCTAAACTTAGATCTAAACACAACCGATCTTTCCATTGCGCTATGCTATCGAGCTCGTAAACTGATGAGAGCAGGCTTTTTCGCCGATACCTATGCTTAGACCTAAACACAACCGATCTTTCCAGTGCGCTCTGCTGTCGTGTTGGTCGACTGATGATGGCTGTCGTTTTCGCCGATACCTAAACCTACACCTAAACCAGAACCAGTGACGCTTTTGCGACGTACCTTCCCTTAGGCTAGCGCTGCTATTCACAGTAACTGTACGCCACCTAAACCTAAACCAGAAACTAGAAGCAGTGATGCACTTATGACTTTATGAAGCCTAGTTTGATGCTATTATAGTATTAATACATTTCATCTGTACAAGGTCCTTTACTGGAGCAACATGTACAAACACCGATAACATATGAGTACAACCTATGTCACAGAGATAACAATGAAGAACCAATCACTCTTATCCAGATTCAAACCGATCAACACCTCACAGTCTCGCATAAAAGCTACAATGACCATTCGGGAAGTTCACGTTCGGGAAGGTCAACATTCGGTCAGGTAAACTGTCGGTCACGTGAACTGTCGGTAAACATATTGTCGTGAAGGTGATCGTAGGGGAGGTGAACTGTCGGGACGGTGTACACCACCGATGAGTACCTTATCAGTTTGGTTAAAACACTACTCAGATGGACGCTTAAGAAGGAAAGAGCAACATGCTTCGTCATCAGCGAAAACAAATGTAGTTTGCTATGCGTTGACAGCAGTCAGTGGCAACATGGAGGTAAACGATAAGTCGATGGTAGTCGTCCCTGTGTGCACTAGTTGTTACAGCGAAGCGTAAAATGCCCTCAGCTTAATACTAATACAGCGATTCTGAGAAGTAAGGTTTACAGCGGCTTATCGTTCCGGCTAAAGAACTTACGGCAAAGCAGCTTGCAGAAAGTGGACATCTGAGCGCGAAGTGTTCAATAATATTAATGCGATTAATTATGCGATAGTGCAACAGTTTATAATTTCCCTGTGGCGTAAATACAATCCAGTTGATAATTGAAATTGTTAGTCCAAGAATTACCAGACATCCCATTTTTCAGTCCAAGAATTGCACAAAAGAAAAGCAGCAGCAAAGCAATCCCATGTGAATGCACTGCAAGTCATGTGCAAATTGGAAAAGGATAATAATAGTTTGCTTTCCAGAATGAGAAGTTAAATTTCATTGAAAGAATATACTTTGGTTTACATATTTTTAGCTGATTTACCTCTTCCTTCACCTGAATACTGATAACATTTAAAAAATAGATGTGCTGAAGAAACGTTTCATTGCGTAGTAATGAAAAATTAAGAAGCTATTCCTTCTTGCGTATTCATGGATGGTTGGTTTAAAAACATGATAACACTTGAATTTTTAAGTACTGAAAATTAACTATGCCCTGCCAAACAGTTCATGCACGATAATATGATCCAGAGGTTAGTTTGTGGTTGTTGCGTCCAGAGCGTGGTACGCTATTGGTGACATTGCTTTCTTTTCGAGAAGTGCCAAAATGTTATCAGGACTGGGATCATATCCAATGTCAATACAATGTTTCACGATGAATCATACAGTCGACCTTTCAGTGATACGCTAGCTTCCTGACATTATGTTGTTTTGAAGGCATGCAGTATTGTATGAATACTATTATCTGTCTTACGGGGTACTATTTGGTTCCACGCTGCCCATAGTTCTCATAAATTGCAAAACCTTGTTCGAGCGAATATGTGTATGCTCTGTGAACAATATCTTTAGTAGATCTTTCAGAAGTTTTCCAACGGGGTTCTGATATGTTGGCAGTAAAATTAACTATTGTAGCAATTTGTAGCCAACAAGTAATGAGTTGAAATGTGCTTTGACGAACAACGGTAAGATGCAGTAACGAGTTGATGTTACTGTGCATTGAGTTGACGTAATATGAAGAACTTGCAAAGGAGAGAAACTTACTGAACGTTTCAGACAGAATTTTCATCCAAGTAATTCACGCGAATTATTGAGAACGCTCACCGGCTATACCACTGGTGTGAGTACGGCAAATCAGGTCTGGCAAATTTAAAACATATTAGTTTGAAATTTAGCATATACTAAGCAATTATACTTCGAGTTACACTTTAAACTGTTCAGCAAACTATGCCGCACGTAGAGTATAAAGTTCCATTTCAGTGTTCAAGATATTAATTATGTGAACTATTATGTGAATTTATGTCAAAAATTATGTGAACACAAATGAAATTCGTCATGTCTAATTGTAGCACCCAAATTATTTTATTCAAAGTCTTGGCGTGCTGTTGCTTGTTTGACGAGCTATGTTCTATATTTGCTAACTGTCACTGAATGATCGTGTTCGTTTATTTGAAAATTTTTTACCGCAATTCGGTTCTAACGATGTGGAAGCCAATGCATCATGAGCGGAAAGTGTTGGATGATGTTAGTCAATAACGTGGCACCGAGTTTGTGAGTTACTTTTCTGAGAGTTCGTGAGTAACAGTGTAGCTGTTACGACGAGATAACTCTGGTCATGTAAAAATAGCTGAGAACTGTAAAGGGGTCTTTTCTGTTTCGTTCCCCCTACTTGATTATCATGTCGCTAGGGAGCGCTGGGGGCGCTAATGACGTTTCTGTTGCCGAACGCTGATATAAAATGCTACGAAGAGGGCCCCGAGATGCATTAGGGATCGTAAACTTCAAGAGCCTTTGTAAGATGCCTTCGTAAGTTAAAAGGGAGACATGTCTCTTATTTTATGGTTTAGGCTTAGGTAAGGGCAGAAAACGATGCCTACGGTCGTGTTGCTTTCGTAAGTTAAAAGGAAAGATTGACATGACTCTTATTTTATGGTTTAGGCTTAGGTAAGGGAAGGAAAGATTGCTTCGAGCGCTCGGCCTACAAAATGTGACGGTGCCGTCACCTGTCTCCAACAATTAACGGACCAATCAGCGTGGGGATGACGTCATACCAGGAAGTTACAGTATGACGGGGAACGAGACAGAAAAGATCCCTGTAAAGTTCCCAGAAAGTATAATGTAATTCCCGTAAAAGTACCGTTCCCAGTGTAAGCGCATCGAACGGCCTAAATTAGTTGAAGATAAATCTATCATGCACTCCTACACGGCAGTAGGTGAACTGCGGAAACAGTGGGGTTCCATTTAACGACAACGATTATGCAATTAACAAGGGTCGTGTGCTTGAAAATGACTGCACTTTGATTCTGTCTGCGATCAGAGTACATATTTACAATTAGAGAACCGTTCAAATTCTGATCTTTCATTGATGGTAAAAAGGCGCTTGCACGAAAGGGCATACTCAGAAATTCCGGATCACACATGCATCCATCTTCAGCGCTTGTGTGCCGACTGCCCAGTCAGTCAGTGGGTCCGCAAGTTCCTCCGCTCGAACATCCAAACAAACGAAGTCAGCTATTAGGTTGAGGCATGACCTGTCCAGGGTTAGTCGTTTGCCTAGTCAGTCGTGCAGTAGAGCTAGTAAGCCGTCTGACCGACTATGGAGGGCAGAGGCATTACGAGTAATGCCCACGATGGGTGGTGATTGCCCTTCAGGTCGCAGGACCACAGACTCAGTGGAAACATCGGTGGCCACCGTGCACAACTACAGTTTTGCATCCTTCTGCATACCATTCACCTTATGAAAAGTGCATCGAACTATTCTACCAGTTCAGTGGCTTCAATTGATATGTTTTAGGATTGAAGATACTGTTTCTGCGAACGGACGTGATAGCTCTCATAACTGAAATTTACTTACGGAATGTTTCAACCCGTTGAAGCGAAGATAAGTACCCCCTTAGGATCATGTTTCATCTACGCCCTGCGGCGGCGGCACAGCACGCAATTGCGATAATCCGCTGGCCAGACGGATGGATAGGAATGTGCACAGCACGAACTTGCGACAGTCCGATGTCCGAAGGAATAGAAGTGCCTACGGCACTCGACCTAGACCAGCAGGTGCCTACGGCACTCAAGCTAGACGGACAGGTGCCTTAGCTGGCAGGTCACAAGACCATTGCAATGATCCGCAGCGACACTTTCATGGTGAATGAATGGTAACGTTTGCTCACAGCACGTAATTGCGACGATGCACTGCCCCAATTCTGCGGTGAACAAATACCACGGTGTGTACACAGCGGAGAAGGCGCATACAGTCACATTACGCTGAGTTCTCTTGGGAAGGTTGGGCATGAACCTTTCCGAAAACGTTCAGTACTGGAACTTCACGAGTTCGACATGGACAGCGACAACCTGCCAAAGGTACGTTAGCACGTTCTCGTTTTCCGACATGCTCATTTTTCAATTAACTCACAATACCACCAAGCTTTAACTGAACATGCTATCAAGAAATACCAAGCGCACAGGTAGTGGGAATGAAAGTAAACGGTTATGTTTAGGTCTAGGCTTAGGTATCAGTGAAATCGACTGCCATCAAGAATTAACGACTGATCATTGCGCCTAAACTGTACTAGCGTACATATCGACATTGGCATGATAACACATAGACAAACTGCCTCAGGTACGTTAGCACGTTCTCGTTTTCCGACATGCTCATGTCTTCAATTAACTCACATACCACCAAGCTTTGACTGAACCTGCCGTCAAGAATTACCGAGCGCACAGGTAGTGGGAATGAAAGTAAACGGTTATGTTTACGTCTAGGCTTAGGTATCAGCGAAAACGACTGCCATCAAGAATTAACGAGTGAACATTGCGCCTAAACTGTACTAGCATACATATCGACATTGGCATGATAACACATCGAAACAGTAGCGTTTTGCTGAACACTTAATCCTGTGTTTGGCTTAACATTGGCCTTAGGCTCTACTAGCGTACATGTCGACAAAGGTGCGACGGTGCATGGAAACAGTAACGTTGATTTGACATACTTGATCTTATGCTTTGGCTTAAAATTTGGCTTAGGCTGTACTAGCGTACATGTCGACAAAGGTGCGACAGTGCATGGAAACAGTAACGTTGATTTGACATACTTGATCTTATGCTTTGGCTTAACATTTGGCTTAGGCTGTACTAGCGTACATGTCGACAAAGGTGCGACAGTGCATGGAAACAGTAACGCTGATTTAGCACACTTATCCTTATGTTTTGGCTTAACATTTGGCTTAGGCTGTACTAGCGTACATGTCTACTGTGGCGCGATAAACATGGGAACAGTAGCGTATAGCTAACACATTAATCTTCAAAGTGGTGGTATTCCGGCTTTCCCGTTTTTGATGATACCTGTAATAAAACCGCAAATGCCCTACCATTATTACAGGTATCATCAAAAACGGGAAAGTCGGAATACCACCACTTTGAAAATACGAGACCCGTTACAAAACACCCTATATTCAAACACATTAATCTCTACGTTTTGGCTTAACATTTCGCCGCTGCCGTGAATGTCGCCCTTTGACCTACTTTTCCACCTTCGGTTCGGCCGGCCATTCAGGCGGCGTCAGCGACACTAGCGTCACCTATTCCAACACACGCGCTTGCCACAGGGCGTAGATGAAACAAGATCCAGTAAATTTCTGTTATGGGATGTTTTAGGATTGTTCCATACCGTATTGTAGAATTTGCGTGCAAATATGATATGTTCCCTTTTATTTCGTCATAGGCTTCTGCAATTTCCTCTGGTCAAAGGAAAGGCACAGCGAACAAGTACTTAATTTTTGACCTCAAGATGACGTCTGCCATGTATCGTGTGGATAATCCATCGCCTGAAAATTCCGCCAAACACACTGTGAAAACGGAAACAGCAAACTGCGTTCTCAACGCCTTCAAATGTGATTTTACAGGCATTGATGACGGCTAGCCCTAAGTGTGTCATTATGACTGATGGCGACATTTGGAACTCATTTTCGCCTGCAAAGTCATGAAGGTGTATGAACAGACGCTTGTAAAGTGCTTCTCAGTTTCCTGTCATTAGTGTGAAAACGAGCGGAAATCCGTGTCTGTCCTTAGGCAAATAACCATTCCGGAAAACGAACGTCCAACAAACGTTCATACAGTCAAATAGACGGTGACAGATGACCATTTCAGCAAGTGGCTTATTCAGCAAACGTCCATTCAGGTAAATCAACGTCTGGCAACTGAACGTTCAGCAAACGTTCGTCGAAAAAATGAATGTCCCCCGTGCTAAAGCCATCAGGAAACAACCGTGCTTTGTGGACGTTCAGGAACTACATGCTTTCGACGGTAAGGTGAATTTTCATGCTACTTGTTTGGAAGATCTTGCTGAAGGTTGCGTGATCCTAAACGCACATCGGCAGAGGAACGTGCCTTTCGTTTGGTCGAATGAACGAACATCTGTGTGCGTTAAAACACTTGAAAAGGAAACTGGAAACGTTGCACTGCGTGGCCGTTTTCGAAAAGATCATTGTGCTGTTCTGAAAACTGATGGGTAGAAATGTGCTGACGGCGCGTTGCTACTTCATAGTTATTCTGATGAAATGGAACGACCTATCACGCTCACTCTGAAGGTGCTTAGTACAGTGGCCACAGCAATCTATAAAAAGAGGGATTTGTGATAATTTCTGGAGTGCAGAAATTCTGAAAGTATCTTCGTAGACGCCACTTTGAATTACTGATTAATCATAAACCAATAGTCTGCATTTTCAGTACTTCAGAAGCACTGAGAGTAATAACAGGGCAAAGTCTTCAGTGTTTAGCTGTAACACTTATGGCTTAGTCATTTAGCATAAAGTAGGGGTGCGATTCCTCACATAACAACGCTGACACTTTATGACCCATGCCTACAGCCCTGAATTCTGACTTCGATTGTACAGATTCTCAGTTAAGTGAACTCAGTGATTCTGACATGGACTCAGATCTGTTCGCAATTAGCTCCTTAGAATTAGCTCAGACAACAGGCGGGAATGCGTCTTAATCCACGTCGTTCATCACGTAATATCTAAGTATTTCTCAGCATGCAGAGAACTTGAGCAACAAGTAAGGCCTCATGGAGAAACGCAATTCAATTAGCCTGTGAAAGGGCGTTTTACTGTATAAGACTGAATTCAGTCGTTTCATTGGCCTTTCGGGACTGAAGGACAAGTAATCCAGTTGCTTCATCAAGAATATTAGGGAATCAGGCGCATGAAGCAAATAGTACTGCGTTATTGTTGGTGATTGAAACTGGATGCAGAAACAGTTATGGACAGAAGTTGCTGTTTCACAGGCCGCGGTAGCAGCATATCCATGACGAGAATAGCAGTTATGGCCAACCTTGAAGAACGGTTCAAAAAGGGTGGAAGCTGATTACGCCGGTCCATTATGGAACCAGCTGTGATTGGTCTGCAAAAATCCCTTATTGAAGTTTCCGCATGTCTCACCCACGCCGAAGATGAACACAGAAGCTACTGTGCTACCTCTGCAAACGGTTTTCGCAGTTGCTGGCCTCCCGCAAAAAATTGTGTCAAACTGATCGCCTTCAGATGCGTGAAAATCAAATTCCCTAATGTTCACCATTCTGCACGCTCAAAATCCCGAACGTCCAAAGTCCTGAACGTTCGAAATCCTGAGCACTGCTTTCAATCAAAATAAAGAAAAATCGTTGGTTAGATGTACTATTTGCAGTTGCAGAAGGAAAGTTATTGTCTTCATGGGGCTGTTGCCGTTTTCGTTCAAGCTTCGCGATCCTGTTAAGAGTTATGGTGATTCAAGATATTTGATCAAACTGTCCAATAACGTACTCTTAAACCTAATGCAAATACATTTACTATAATTGGTAATTGCTTGCACCCCTCTTTGTAACAGTGTTCATGTACAACAGACGTTCTCATCGTAGGACTAGGTTGCTGAATGAATCTAGCACATTTCAGTGAAGGGTGCTAAAGAGCCGCAAATTTTGAATCTCAGGGCATTAGTTGCCACATAACTTACCCTGTTACAACTACGCACGTAATCACCATGCACTAACTTAGAATTTGATCATCTCTGGATGTGTATTACTTGCTGCGGTCTATGACAGCTTTTTATTGTTCTAAACCTGCAGAAACGAAAGATATACCTTTACATAGCAAAGTGATTATAGAAAGACGGGATATAAGTCTTTTAACGGGAGCATAGAACTTCATGGTGATGTATGTTCATGGATTTCTTCCCGTTGTCTTTTAGTGCGGTGATGGATCTACGAGTAAACTGACACGGTTTCCCTATGGAAACCCTATAGAGTGAGAGTGGTTATAAGAAGACGTGGTCAAAAAACGACGTACAAGTTTTGTGTCGAATAATTTGGAACACTGTAATTCCGTCTTCAGCGAGCAAGAAAGATTTTACTCCGTTGTCGGTTTAAGTACGGGTCAGAGACAAAGGGGAAGGAAGTACGGGTCAGGTCGGTAAGGTGCAACACCTGCTTTTATTGACAATAGCACTCCAAACTTCGCTGACCTGTACACCTTTGTCGCGGTTCATGTAATGATTATGTCTTATGTAAAACGCTTCCTTGATTCGCCGCAGGTGGAAACGCTCTTTGTGGCAGAGAATATGCTGGTGTAGGTCGAGTGAGCATGTGGAACCATGCTCAGCAACCGCGGAAGACTTTATTGGCTCATCCATGATCATGGCTGGATCGCGGGTTTGGTTTTGTCCACATCGTTGCGCTGGTAGCTGATTGAGTCTTCGTTTCGCGGTATTGTAGCCGTGTGTTCATGAAATCTGTCAAGTAATGGTTTTCCCGCTGGTCCGATGTAGGAGACGTGGCAACCGCATTTGATTTCATAAACGACGCCCAGCCTCTTGTTCAATGGAACTTTGATCTTGTCACTTCTCAGCAGGGAACAGAGATTACCAGATCTTTTAAAACGAATACATTAAAGTTTAAAGCGTGGCCCAGGCGTTTATGGCGCTCCCCTAAACCATTATAGTATGGAACGTTTAAAACCGGGTTAGGTATTTACTGACGTCCTAACCTTTACTTGACAGATTTCATGAACAGATAGCTGCGCTGACCCGATACAAGACCGCGGAACGAAGACTCAGTGGTCTACCAGCGCATTGCTGTGGACGACCCCAAACCTGCGGTCCAGCCACGATCATGGATGAGTCAATAAAGGCTTCCGCGGTTGCTGAGCATGGTTCCACATGCTCAGCAACCGACCTACAACTGCGTATTCTTTGCCACAAAGAGCGTTTCCACCTGCGGCGAATCAAAGAAGCGTTTTACATAAGACAATCATTACATGAACCGCGACAAAGGTGTACAGGTCAGCGAAGTTTGGAGTGCTATTATCAATTAAAGCAGGTGTTGCACCTTACCGAGCTGACCTGTACTTCCTTCCCGTTTATCTCTGACCCGTACTTAAACTGACAACGTAGTAAAAACTTTCTTGCTCGCTGAGGACGGAACTCGAGGGTTCCAAATTATTCGAGACTAAACTTGTACATCGTTTTTTGACCATGTGTTTCGACTAAATCGTTTATTAGGCACAACGACTATGCAACGTCACACAGACTACAGCACGCTACCAACACACACCAACTAGGTCGACGTCCTCGCCGATAGGCGTTACAAAACGATGATCAAGTACGATGGGGGCACCTCAATTTTCGCCAGACCATTCCTTCCCCCGAGAGCAGGTCCCTGGCGAGCCTGGGGAGCTGCTCTCATACTGTGAGCAAAGTCGATGAATCGGTCGAGTGTAAGAACCGTTTTTAGTGGCGACCTTTACTACCCGGACGAGGCCATTCGAGCCTGGGTAAACAGCTTCCACACGTCTGCTTTTCCATTGGCCCTTGGAGACGTTGGGCTCCTCAAGCAGAACGTAACCTCCGACCGAGAAGTTTCGCCTCTGAACCTTCCATTTAGTTCTCTGGATCAGAGTAGGCAAATAATGTCTTTTCCACAGATGCCAAAATAACGTCGATAGGCGTTCCACCTCCTTGTATCGCTGCCGCATCGACGGATGCGTAAAGGTCCCCACCGGAACGTGAGCGAATGGCGGTCGATTCATCAAATCGTTGGGCGTCAGCAGGCGGTAGTCCTTTGGGTCAGAGCTCGCGTATGTGATCGGTCTTGAGTTCAACAACCCGAGTGAGAGTGCGGAACACTTCTTTGGTCACTCGGGGCGAATCAAAGGTACTGGACGCTAACATTCGACACAGCGCTTTCTTTGTGGACTTGACCAAACTCTCGTGGGAGCCACCGAAGTGGGTCGCATTCGCCGGCTGGAATTTCCATTGAATCCCTTTGGGGCCCGTATACTTCTTTAGTGAGTCACCAGCGTTCAGCGCTTGCACGGTGCGCCGCAATTCTCTGGCAGTACCTACGAAACTTCGTCCGTTATCTGAGTAAACCGACTCTGGGTTTCCGTAGAGAGAGAGACCGTCGCAACACCAAAATAAAATCTTCCGTTGACAAAGACCGGGCAATATCCAGAAAAACGGCTCTGATCGTTAAGCAAGTGAAGATAACCCCATAGGGTTTAACACATCGGTTCCGTTCCGACTTTACCAGAATGGGGCCAAAATAATCTACCGACGCGTGGTGGAATGGAGGGCATCCCACGGCGAGCCTTTTCATCTGTAACTCGGCCATCAATTGTTCCCCTGTCTTCGTCGACTCCTTGGCACATTGCAAACATAATTTGCGTACCGTTCTTACCAACTGGCGGCCTCTTAGGATCCAAAAATACTGCCGTATAGCGGCCAGAACACTGTCCGTACCTGAGTGCTTTAGGCCACTGTGAAGCTCCTGCGTTATCCTTCTGGACAACGGATGACGAGCAAGTAACAGCATCGGGTGGAGGTTGTCGTAAGGCAGGAGGGCCTTTCCCAACTTTCCGCCAACGCACATGAGCCCATGCTCATCGAGGAGTGGTGCGAATGACAAAAGAATCGACGTCTTCCTCAACACCTTTCCAACCCGCAGGTCGGCGACGTCCTTTGGGAAACTTTCCTTTTGAGCTTTCTTAAGAGCTTCTAAAAACCTCCCTTCAATCCGTGTAAACCCGGCGAATTCTTCCGCTGCTAAGTCATCCACGTAACTTAGCTGTTCTTCAGTTAAGTGCAGAACCTGACCACCGCGAACGGTCCGCCGTTCTTCGTTGTTCACCATCCATGACAAGTCCACGGGCCACGAAATCTCCTGTCCGCGGAGGAACTTTGGGCCGCGGAACGACGATGTGTCGATCGATTCTCTTTGCTTCGCGGTGGAACGAGTGGCGCAATCACTGACATTCAAATGTCCAGGCACGAAGCGCCATTCCGTAGGGGCCGTCATGGTCTGTATTTCTCCAATGCGATGATTGACATACGGCTTGTAATACGCTGCCGGAGAACGGATCCAATTCCTCACACACGAGCTGTCCGTCCAAAATATACGTCTTCTGATCGGCTTTGTAAGGCCACTCCGTACGTACTTCGCCAGCCTGGCGCCGAGCAACGCTGCTTGCAACTCCAGGCGCGCAACCGATACGGTTTTCAAGGGCGGCAATCTTGTCTTGGCCATTACAATTCGTACTGTCACGTCTCCATCCTTGTAGACGTTCCGGAGGTACACAGCTGCCGCGAAGGCTTCTTCTGACGCGTCACCGAAGGTGTGCAGTTCGGAAAACGCTATCTCTCCTTCATGGAGAAACAGACAGCGGGGAATCGAGAACGATTTTATCTCCTCCAGCTGTCCTATCCAATACTTCCACCATTTCTTCTGGCCGGCAGGGATGTCGTCATCCCAATTAAATCCGCAAAGTCCCAACTGCCGGTGCATTATTTTCGTTCGAGTTACGACAGGAGAAAGGAACTCCAGTGGATCATAGATCTTCGCCATCTTGCTTAACAGTCCACGCCGCGTGAAAACCGTTTCACCGAGATCAACGTGGAATATAAGCACATCGTCATGCGGTCTCCAACGAATCCCTAACACCTTGGCGTCAAAGGTGTCCTCCCCGAGGTGATACTCTTCCGCAGAGGTCAGTAACGATGAGTCGCCGCCGAGGGCTTCCATTAGTTCGTTGCAATTCGAAATCCACTTTGTCAAATGAAAGTCGCCCTTTCGCAAATTGTCCTGCACATCTCGAGCATGGGCAATGGCTTCCGAAGTTGTGCGTGCACTGTCCAGGTAGTCATCCATATACAGGTTATTCTGAATCGTTCGTACCGCCTCTTTCCTACCTTGGCCGAATTCGTGAGCAGTACGCATGATAGTACTTATAGCGATAAAGGGAGAGCAGGTATCTCCAAACGTTACACGGTCCATTTGGAATACCTTCACCTGTTCCAACTCCGGGTCTTTCCAAAGGAATCGATGGTACCTGGCGTCCTCAGGGCGCAGGCGTATACGACTAAACATAGCTTCTATGTCCACCGTGAAGGAAACGCTTCCTTCGCCGAAGTTTAGCAACACGAGTGGAAGTTTGTTCTGTAAGGCTGGCCCAGTCAGGAAGGCGCTATTTAGGCTTCGGCCCTCGTACACAGCTGATGAGCCAAACACGATCCTTGGCTTCCGAACCTCCAACGATTTCTTACGTACGCCATGGTGTGGTAGAAAATACTGTTCCTCCATACCGAGTTCGTCTTCGTCCGTTACCTCGTGAGCGTATCCCGCCGACTGATACTTGTCCATTGCCTTTTCGTAGTCTGCTTTATAGCTCGGATCCTTCTCGAAACGGCGCAGTAACGCTTGGAGCCGGACCTCGGCTAGGGGTCGGTTGCATGGGAGGTAGCGCTACCTCGACGCCACGGTAGCGGTACCTCGAAGCCCACTTTCAGTTTTCTGATTCCGGTTTCAACAATGTGCTTCGCTAACTCCTCCTTGGGCGCTATTTTCCTGGGAATTCGTCCTTCGGTGCTGAAAGCTTCTGTATCACAGAATCGTCGAAACTGAGGGGCTAAGTCTTCATCTCCAGTAGTAATGGACAAATTCATGCGTGCCCTTGAACGATACCGTCCGTCGCCAATTACCCCTCTTGCTATCCAGCCTAGAGCGGTGTTCATAGCGACCGGCTCGCCCGCCTCACCTGACCGGGACTCAGTGGCCGACACGAGCTCTGCGTTACCCAGACCCAAAGGTATGTCGATCCTGCTTTTCGATTCCACCAAGGGCAAGTCGGCAAAACGCTTCCATCGACCTTTGATGGCCGTCCATGGTACCGCTGGTATAAGGTCGCAAAGAGATGGAGCCGTGTTGGCTACTTCGTCAAATCGCGCTTTGCAATCCATCCGTTCAATGGTCAGATTCACCTGCCAGGAATTGAACCATCGCTTAACGCCACCAAATCCACGAATCATGAGCGCTCTCTGCCCTGTTCTCAGATCATCAAACTGTAGCTTCCTCAACAGTCCTTCACGGACGAACGTTTTGTCGCTTCCTTCATCGAAAGCAAGTTGGCTGAGACTTTGGCCCCGTTACGGTCGAGTACGTTAACCGTTATGACACCCAACGCTACCTGTCCGCATTTCGAGCGCGAAGAATTAACGTTCGCTTCATTTCCCTGCGTCGTTTCCTGTTGATGGTGCAGGAGCGGGTGGTGAGTACCGGGGCAACTATTTATACCGCATGGCTTTGGCCTCTTGCATTCCATGGAGCGGTGTGAAGGTCGTAAACAGAGTACACGTCTTTTCGACGGCTACCATTCGCCGGCTACCATTCGCCGGCCACCATTCGACGGCGCATCATTTCGACGGCGCATCATTTCGACGGCACATCATTTCGACGGCGCATCGGTTTGCCTGTCGACTGGTTGGATAGATCTGATCTGTTTAGCGGATAAGGATGAGATTGCCGGAAGGTATAACTTCAATTTTCATTAAGATAAAACGACCTCAGAACTTGCGGTTCCTCGCTTGAAACTGTTAACTCCAGTTTGCGAAGTGTAGTACCCACTCTAAATTATATATCCTGTGATCATGGATGAATGACATGGCTGCTCGTCATAAATGCCCAACTAGTCGAACAACAGATCAGTGGTTTCATACAACGCCATAAATGACAATTAAATGCAAATCTTGGCAACTGGGAAAAGTAGCGGCCAGCGATCATAGCTTCAGCACCATTCTCGCGTCAACGCATAGTTAGTGCGGCTTTGCCATACATATACACATACCTACATACACACACGCATATATATATATATATATATATATATATATATATATATATATATAAAAGAGCTTCTCCGTAAGACCCGACCTGGTGGTTGGCCAACGAAGAACCTGCGCTGACGACGAGCCAAGGTTGAGCTCGAAAGCTACGCCATGTTTTTTACTTTTTCATGAAATAAAGCCTTACCATCGCTTTCGTGAAAAAGTACCACATGAACGGGAAGAAATGCCGTGATTTCTCTTTTTTGAAACCTTTTGAACCCCGTTACCAGACTCATCTTTGAAATATATATATATATATATATATATATATATATATATATATATATATATATATATATATATATATATATATATATATATATATATATATATATATATATATATATATATTCAAGTTCATGATTCGTTCTTTGTCCCTTGTAACGGGGTCGAAATTTCAGGAGAAGAGGCCTCCCGAAAGCTTCGTCTTTTCACTTTACTGTTTTGAAGTGAATAAAACGTATCGAACGGGGAAAAGTCCGTGTAAGAAGAAAATTCCACAATATATATATATATATATGCGTGTGTGTGTATAGGCATGTGTATACATATAGCAAAGCCGCGCTAATATTCTCTTCTTCTTTGTACGGGGTATCTTTCAAATCTTGCAGTGTGGTACACGGTAATCCCCGTTTCTGGTAAACAATTTTTTTTATTGTGCAGAGCTTTCGGGCACGATCTTGCGCCCGTCATCAGTGCAAGGTTAGTGACCACGGTCCAGGTTGGTCAGTCGGTCTTCAGGCACTCCTGCTCAGCCGACTTAGGCAGGTGCAACATCAGTTGGGTCCTATCTGAGAGCGCGTCGACTTCGCACAATAAAAAAAATTGTTTACCAGAAACGGGGATTACCGTGTACCACACTTCAAAGCCGCGCTAACTAATAACTAAAAGAAGAACACCCTCAATATATATATATATATATATATATATATATATATATTGAGGGTGTTCCTCTTTTCACGGCTTTCTCACGTTTGTCGTGGGTACTCTGTAAGACAGTAACACGTGCCCTACCAACGGATGGATGAGCAGGTTATTAAAAAGATGTACAGAGAACGATTCACTTGAGTGTTTTTTCGAAGCTTTCGGAATAGTCTGGTTCCGTCGTCAGTGAAAGGAGGAGAAGGTGTCTACTCCATGGTGTTATATAGGCACGCAATGGGGGTTAAGGTGTGATTAGCTCGGTCTGGTGCAGCATCTGGTTTTATTGATAGCTGCATTCCATACCTCGCTAACTTCAACACCTCCGTCGCGATTGATGGTACAATTGTTGCGAATGAACAAAGATTCTTTAATGCGTCGCAGGTGCACGTTGCTTTCATGACAGATTATCTGCGGACGGAGGTCGTCAGGTCAATGAATGGCGTGTTCCGTGACCGCGGAAGCTTCGAGGGCCTCCTCTATAATCTTTTGTGGAGCGCGGAATTGTGGTCGACCACGGTGCCTGGCCTGCGACCCGTTGAGTCTTCTTTCTGCGTTCTTGTAACGGGTCAAGCAGGCCAGGTGTCCACAAAACCTGTGAAGTAAATTATTGCCCGTTTATCCTATGT
Source organism: Trichuris muris (assembly GCA_000612645.2). Taxonomy (NCBI): domain Eukaryota; kingdom Metazoa; phylum Nematoda; class Enoplea; order Trichinellida; family Trichuridae; genus Trichuris; species Trichuris muris. The sequence continues at coordinate 24,582,784 of CBXJ02000282.1, read as the reverse complement.
AGGAAGCGTTGCAACAACACTTGATTTCGTAAATGACGCCGGGTCTCCTGTCGAACGGAATTTTGATCTTATCACTCCTAAGAATTAATCTTATCATTTTGATGTTATCACTCCTAAGAATTAATCTTATGATTTTGATCTTATCACTCCTGATCCTCCTCACAAGAACGCTGAAAGAAGATTCAACGGGTCGCAGGCCAGGCACCGTGGTCGACCACAATTCCGCGCTCCACAAAAGATTATAGAGGAGGCCCTCAATGCTTCCGCGGTCACGGAACACGCCATTCATTGATCTGACGACCTCCGTCCGCAGATAATCTGCCATGAAAGCAACGTGCACCTGCGACGAACACGGCCTTTTGGCCGCTGCCGTTTGGCCGCCGCCGTTTGGCCGCTGCCGTTTGGCCGCTGCCGTTTGGCCGCCAGGGACATTTGGCCGCCAGGGGACATTTGACCGCCAGGGGACATTTGACCGCCAGGGACATTTGGCTGCCGCCGTAGAACTTATTGTCCCTCGTATTACGGGTTCTATTCCTGTTTACGAGGCATAACTGTCACGTGTGATTTTATGCTGTCGAACATTGAAGTGCTGCTCCCACTTGAAAAGATTTGATCCAGCTGCAGGGTTTTTGTCCAAAAATTGCGGTGCATTACTACTGCCTGCGAAGCTGTGCTTGAGGCCTTGTTCTCAGTTGCGTGTATATAGCTCAAGTTCCGCGACATTGCTTCAAATCTTACTCTTTGGTACACGTTTGTGGTGCACTATCACCCCCCCCCCATCGCGAAGGCATCTTGCTACCCAGTGAGGCTATGCCCTAGTCGCGTGTGCTTATATCGCATTTTTGTTGGTGGGTCCGGAGTCTTTTCCCAAAAATTGAGTATACAAAGCCAGCAGAACCGGTTTGGTAGCCGCACAACCCCACAGGGTCTTTGTCCATAAACTGAGTGGAACCCGAAATCCGACAGTACCGCCAGGACTGGGCGGACGGTTCAGCCGGACTGGACGTCATCCACCAGATCTGCCCAGTGTGAGGGCGCGCCCGCATTTTTGTGCGTTCCGTTTTCACGACTATACGAGATATAATTTATTTTCAAAACTCAATTTAACATGAAATTGTGCGCTACACAGCGCAAGTACAGTAAGTCCGAATTGGCGTCGAAGCGTCCCACTGTCCGCTGGATGCGTTCGTCCGCTAGAAGGTACTTTCGCCTTTTCCGCGGCGGCTCGTCTCCTCGGACGAAGCACTCAAAGTGCTGATCCCGGCCAGCCTGCACCGTCCGGAGGCCATCTATCAACCTCCAAATGGTCGGATGGTCGACCCCGAGTTCAGACCTCAGTCTGCGGTGGGCCGCTTCGGCGAAGTTATTCGTCCGATCACGGCCCTGCAGCGTTCTTTCGTAGGTCGACCACACGTTTGGAGGGAACGGTGGGATTCTGCGGCCACCAAAGCGGTTCTGTTGGCCGATGTAGTTCTGCTCGAACCAATCGAGCACCGGCCACAGATCCCGCGGTGCCTCCCTGACCATCTCCTCGAACATTCGGTCAACGTGGTCCTCCGGCACGAATGCGATGGCGATGACCATCCTGGCTGCCAGTGCGAATTCGCCATCGCGGTTGTACCTTGGCAGCAGACCGAGCAGGGACAGGTGCTTCTTCATATTCCTCATCAGATGGAAGAAGCACCCCGAGATTTCCGCACGGGGGAATACGGCTGTCGCAGCGTTCATGGCCGCTTTCTCAAAGTCCATCGAGATGGAATCAGGAGAGAATTGCGGCCATGTCACCTTCATTGCTTCGAACATCCTCCGGTAAGTGTCCTCCTGCTTGTTCGGGAGGAGGGCGTACATTACCGGAACAACGAAACCCTGTCTGTCTGCCAGGAGCACATACACCTGCGCAAAGCGTGGCGGTGCAATGTTGAAAGTGCCATCGGCATAGACAATTTTCATTTCGTTGCTCCAGGTAATGTTCCACTGTCACCCGAAGATGAGGATTCTCCCCTCATCTCCCACCCCGGAGTCGTACAGCAGGAACCGCTCCCCATTACGGTATCGCGTATACTGCTCGGGGATGATCATCGATCCTCGGCTGACCGGTTGCGGCGGTGGGGCTTCCTCGGCGTTGCGTCTTCTCCTGATCATTTTCTTCATGGCGCTCTCATTCGGCATTTGTCCCATGCTGGACACCAAGACGCCCTGGTAGACCTCATTCAGGATGACTGCCGGAGTCTCCATTGTGTCTTCGGCTCGTCGTTTCGCCTCATTGCGAATGGCGGTAACATCCAGACGAGCTGCATCGCACCCGTGGCAATGGTGATTCACTTCCTTTGCCACTTCGCCGGTTGCCACCAGCGTGTGCAGTCTAGCGTTGCAGTCGTCCATGTATCTTCTGTCGCAGCGCCAGAACTTTACTGTGCCTCTCATGTTCAACTTGTCAAAGCAGTACATGTTCCCATTATGCACTATCTTCTCACGACCGCGGTTGCTGGAAACTTGCGTCGTACCAACTTGAGCTACCGAACTCTCTGCCATCGAAAACATACTATGAGGGACAGAGATATGAGTCGCCTAATTTATACTACTTCCAAACATGCGCCACTTGGGGCCACGTGGCACAAGAACAAAGAACAAAAATTCTCTGGATCGCATACCCGACAACGAGGCCGCGTCTCAAACACTTGATCCACGTAAGATTATAGATGACGCCGTAAAGACCTCCGCGGTCTAGGAGCATTCCTCTCAGTGCTGATACGACCTGCAGTCAAAAATAATCTGTCGCGAGAATCTTTTCCGCCTTAGGCAAATAAAAGATGTCCTCCTCATTCGAAATAACAACTACTTGAATCGTGACAGAGGTGTGGAGGTCAGCGACATATGGAATGCACTCGTCAGTAAAACCAAATGTTGCACCATACCAGACGACCCCTCTCCTCAGCCCTTAGTCTCACAATCCAATCTTGGAATAAACCTAACCAAATCTCAGAATAAACTCCAACATTTCCATTCACTGTAAACGGAAAAAGGTACAAGACTAAGCGTGAAGCTGTTAGGTTAATGCTCATTATGCTGGGAAAAGGGCTTCAACAGTTTTACTAAGATTATGAGCTGCTCTTCCTCGGCTTCGTAACTCTTTTCTCCCGAAAGCAATGCTCAAATACTTTTTCCCGGCAGACGTTGCTCAAAATTTGCTCTGAACTTTACCGCTCGTCAGAAGCGGGCAAGCGTGTTAGCCCACCGCTTCGCATATTACTCATTCCAAACGTGACAGGTTTCACATATCAATAATGATTTACCGCAGCCGTAACCAATGGACAAGCGTTGGGGAGCTGAACGGCAATACCAACTGTATCTTATGCACTTGTAATGCGATATAACGATATGCGACTGGAGTATTGCCTCACTGGGTAGCAAGATGCCTTCGCAATGGGGGGGGGGATGGTGCACCACAAACGTGTACCAAAGAGTAAGATTTGAAGCAATGTCCCGGAACTTGAACTATAGACACGCAACTGCGAACAAGGCCTCAAGCACAGCTTCGCAGGCACACGCAATGTTTTTTCATGGATGGTCCCCGTGAAAAACCTTTGCGTGCGTTATGCGTTCACCCCGTTACAAAAGAAGAATTCGTTTTTTCTCTTACGAGCTTCGCAGGCAGTAGTAATGCACTGCAATTTTTGGACAAAGATCCTGCACGTGGATCAAATCTTTTCAAATGGAAGCAGAACCTCAATGTTGGACGGCATAGAATCATAAGTGACAGTTATTCCTCGTAAACAGGAGTAGAACCCATAATATGAGGGACAATAAGTTCTACGGCGGCAGCCAAATGTCCCTGGCGGTCAAATGTCCCCTGGCGGTCAAATGTCCCCTGGCGGTCAAATGTCCCCTGGCGGCCAAATGTCCCTGGCGGCCAAACGGCAGCGGCCAAACGGCAGCGGCCAAACGGCAGCGGCCAAACGGCGGCGGCCAAACGGCAGCGGCCAAATGTCCTGTACCCCACCTGCGACGCATTAAAGAATCTTTGTTCATTCGCAACAATTGTACCATCAATCGCGACGGAGGTGTTGAAGTTAGCGAGGTATGGAATGCAGCTATCAATAAAACCAGATGCCGCACCAGACCGAGCTAATCCCACCTTAACCCCCATTGCGTGCCTATATAACACCATGGAGTAGACACCTTCTCCTCCTTTCACTGACGACGGAACCAGACTGTTCCGAAAGCTTCGAAAAAACACTCAAGTGAATCGTTCTCTGTACATCTTTTTAATAACCTGCTCATCCATCCGTTGGTAGGGCACGTGTTACTGTCTTACAGAGTACCCACGACAAACGTGAGAAAGCCGTGAAAAGAGGAACACCCTCAATATATATATATATATATATATATATATATATATATATATATATGCGTGTGTGTGCTTGTAGGTATGTGTATATGTATGGCAAAACCGCGCTAACTATGCGTTGACGCGAGAATGGTGCTGAAGCTATGATCGCTGGCCGCTACTTTTCCCAGTTGCCAAGATTTGCATTTAATTGTCATTTATGGCGTTGTATGAAACCACTGATCTGTTGTTCGACTAGTTGGGCATTTATGACGAGCAGCCATGTCATTCATTCATGATCACAGGATATATAATTTAGAGTGGGTACTACACTTCGCAAACTGGAGTTAACAGTTTCAAGCGAGGTGCCGCAAGTTCCGAGGTCGTTTTATCTTAATGAAAATTGAAGTTATACCTTCCGGCAATCTCATCGTTATCCGCTAAACAGATCAGATCTATCCAACCAGTCGACAGGCAAACCGATGCGCCGTCGAAATGATGCGCCGTCGAAGTGATGCACCGTCGAAGTGTTGCGCCGTCGAAGTGATGCGCAGTCGAAGTGACGCGCCGTCGAATGGTGGCCGGCGAATGATAGCCGTCGAAAAGACGTGCTTCGTCGTAAACAGGTAAAGCAAAGTTTCTTTTTTCGGATCTACTTTCCTTCGTTCCCCGTTGGGCTGTAGTATCGCTAGAGGGCGCTGATGGCGTTTCTGTTGCTGGCCACTCGTATAAAATGCTAGGCACAAATGCCTGGTGTAGGTGCACTTGGCCTGACACCGATGCATGCTTGCAGGTGCACCATGTCGTGAACAAATAGTGCCACTCAGTCGTGGTCGCGCCCGTTGCGTCTGCGAGTGGTGACGAGGGCCGCGCTTATTCGCTAAATTGCCCAGCACCTTGCCCGCCTGGGAGCCGAAGGGACGCAGCACGAAAGCGCAGTTACGTAATTTGACCATCGGCATCTGCGAGCGGTCCCTCTTAAGTGTCCGGTGTAGCTGCACTTGGCCAGCCACCGATGAATGCTAGATGGTGAACCGAGCCTTGAACAAACAGTGCTACTCTGTCGTGTTCGGACCCCTTGCGTCTGCGAGTGGTGACAGGGGCCGCGCTAATTCGCTAAATTGCCCAGCACCTTGCCGGCCTGGGAGCCGAGGTGACGCAGCACGAAAATGCAGTTACGTAATCTGACCATCGGCATCTGGAGCGGTCCCTCAGAAGTGTCCGGTGTAGCTGCACTTGGCCAGCCACCGATGAATGCTAGCTGGTGAACCGAGCCTTGAACAAACAGCGCTAATCCGTCACGCTAAATCCCGATAGCCACTTAGCATAGCGGAGACACGGTGCAGCAATAATACGCATGACCTATGTGCATAAGCCTTCCTTCTTGAAAAGGACAGCAATTACGTGCGCGCATCATTCGGCATGTCTGGGAAAACAGTGAATGGCTGAACTTTCTGCTACTCTTGCCGAGCTCGTTCACAAGTTTACCCACACGTACACCGGTAACGACTTGCACGTTGTGAAGATTTGGTAAGTGGTTGCTCGTGTTCGATACTATTCTGTGATCAACATTAAGTTAGTGGAAAAGTCTTAGACTACGGGTCCTAATGCATGCTTATGGATTGGCGTAAAGCGCAGCCGTCACGAGTCCGTACGCACGCAGGTAGTAGGCAAAGAAATGATCGGTTGTGTTTAGGCTTAGGTATCAGCGAAAACGGCTGCCATCAAGAAATACCGAGCGCACGGGTAGTGGGAATGAAAATATACGATTATGTTTAGGTTTAGGCTTAGGTATCGGCGAAAACGACTGCCATCAAGAAATACCGAGCGCACGGGTAGTGGGAATGAAAATATACGATTATGTTTAGGTTTAGGCTTAGGTATCGGCGAAAGCGACTGCAATCAAGAAATACCGAGCGCACAGGTAGTGGGTATGAAAATATACGGTTGTGTTTGGGTCTAGGCTTAGGTATCGGCGAAAGCGACTGCAATCAAGAAATACCGAGCGCACGGGTAGTGGGTATGAAAATATACGGTTGTGTTTGGGTCTAGGCTTAGGTATCGGCGGAAACGACTGCCATCAAGAAATACCGAGCGCACGGGTAGTGGGTATGAAAATATACGGTTGTGTTTGGGTCTAGGCTTAGGTATCGGCGAAAGCGACTGCAATCAAGAAATACCGAGCGCACGGGTAGTGGGAATGAAAATATACGATTATGTTTAGGTTTTGGCTTAGGTATCGGCGGAAACGACTGCCATCAAGAAATACCGAGCGCACGGGTAGTGAGAATGAAAATATACGATTATGTTTAGGTTTAGGCTTAGGTATCCGCGAAAACGACTACCATCAAGAAATACCGAGCGCACGGGTAGTGGGAATGAAAATATACGATTATGTTTAGGTTTAGGCTTAGGTATCCGCGAAAACGACTGCCATCAAGAAATACCGAGCGCACGGGTAGTGGGAATGAAAATATACGATTATGTTTAGGTTTAGGCTTAGGTATCGGCGAAAACGACTGCCATCAAGAAATACCGAGCGCACGGGTAGTGGGAATGAAAATATACGATTATGTTTAGGTTTAGGCTTAGGTATCCGCGAAAACGACTGCCATCAAGAAATACCGAGCGCACAGGTAGTGGGAATGAAAATAAACGGTTGTGTTTAGGCTTAGGTATGGTCGAAAACGGCAGGCACCAAGACATGGCGAGCGCGGGCGCTATGGGCCGTTTTGCGGCTAAGTCTTTTCAATTTCGCGGGTACTACGTCGTCGTCAACGTTGCCGCTACGTGCACCAGTAAAAACGCTGAGCCAATCAGCGAAATCGCACGACATTAGCGCCACCTACAAAACCCACGGGGAACGAGGGAAAAAAGATCCCTTTCTTCTGACCAATTGCCATCGACGATCGACTTCCAACCTCTTAAAGGCGGCACAATCGCTTAGTAGATGTCACCTTGAACAGCTAAAACATAGTTTATCTTGCTTATCCTGAGACGTCGTCGTATGAGTCGTGGCTTTGCTGCGGACGTTCTTCTCTGGAGGCTCTCTTCCGCTGCCTAACGCTTGTTCCGCTGCTAGCTCGTGAGCGTTCTGATATGGGGCGCAGCACGATTACATAACCAACGACCGAATTTTCGTAAACTGAACCGTTCATCGTCACGTTGGCATGTTTCATGCCAGGCCAGTCGGTCTTGGAGGGTAAGTTTTGCCACTAAGCGATCCACAATGTCCATGTTCGCGACTTCACCTAACCGACTGAGGTCAAACAAGTGAGTTCGCGCCCTCTCGGCAAAGCGCTTCAATTGGCTGGGGCTTTTTCCCGGTACCAATCTGTCCAAGTCCTGCAAGTGAGCGGCACGAATAACGTCTCGTCGGCCGCAACTGGCCTTCAGGCTTCTCAACGCTTCCTTATACGCGTCTTCGCCTCCACCTAAGCCATAGACGAGATCGCGACAGTCTCCCTTAAGGCTACTGCGAAGCACTGCCAGCTTTTCGCCTGGAGACATTGCAGTGTCGTGGACCAACGCTTTGAATAGGTCTGTATACATTAGGTACAATTCTCCCTATAAGGAAATGGTTTCGCTACGTCTTCGCTTCTTTATTCCAGTATCAATACAGTAAAAATGATCTGCAGGCAAAGCAACCAAAGATGCAACGATAAAATGGCGCTCTTTTAAATGAGCACTGTCTGTTCGCTGCTTCGAAGTAGTTGGTTCATGTGTAGGCTCACGTCACACCACCTTCATGCGAGCGGAATACATCATGCGACCAATTCTGCCAATTACTCCCGTTCTTTCCATTTGTTGCCTTAGCTGTAAGATCTGGCGAATACAGGACTGTCAATTTTAAGGTCTTTCCGAACACCACGTCGATTCCTACACCCAATATAGGTTCGTTCAAACCAGTTTAGTATGGGGTTCCATTACGTCAGGAGACTCAGCTGCGAGCTGTCGAAGGTAGTCTGCACGATGGCCGGCGGCACATATGCCAGAGCAACAATCATGCGGACAGCATGTTGAAATGTCGAATCACTTCTGCACCGGGCAAGCAGACGTTGTTCGGCCAACTGGCGCTTTATACTTCTGACTAAATGGAAAAAGCAGCCGAATATCTCTGTGCCTGGGAAATCGGCACGCACGGCGTTCATGGCTGCTTTTTTCGAAATCAATGCAGATGGACTGCGGCTCCAGTTGCGGCTACAACCCCCTGACGGCTTCCAATATCCGACGATATGTTCCTTCCTGCTTATTTGGGAGAAGAGCATATAGCACTGGAATAGCGAATTCCCCTCTACGGGCGTCTTGCGGTGGTCTTGCTCGTCTACCTGCCTTTCTCCGTTTTCTCATGGCTCGCTAATCGTCAATTACTCATGCTTTCGCCTTTGCCTTCCTATTAAACTGTTTGCCTGCTTATTGTCTTCCACCCCGACCCCAAATACTCCCACACTCTCGAAGGTGAACATGTGTCCATCGCGCACGAACTTCTCTCTATTCCGCTTCGTCATAACGCTGGTCATCGTGACAATTTCACTCAATACCAAATGCGAGTGGCAGATGTGGAGTATTTTATAGAATTCTTGAAGCTCACCTATTGCGGACAGATTTAGCCCCTGATAAGGCGACCCTGCACATGGCTCAGTTGGTAAAAGGTAAAAGTGGGATGCAACATCCTGCCATCAATGCATAAATAAATAGTTCTCACAGGAGGCAGTAACTTCCGCAGGATGCTAAAAACCAAAGGGGGCGGTGGGTCCCTACAGGAACATGGGGAGCAAAGAGGGTGGTATCACCTACCCGCGGGGTACCACTAAACGTGGACACCACAGGATGTCGCGCAACTGATGTATGAAATGACAAAGACGCTGCTAAAGAATTCGAGGATGCCATGACAAGGAGCATTCGGTGGACGGAGGTAATTTTCATTCATTCCTTACCTGGGCTGACGTGCGCAGCTGCATCCGGCTTCGATCGGATGCATACGTGGGTCAGCAGCAAGTGCCCGCATCCGGCTTCCGGCCTCTCGGCTGCGAGGTAAATGGCCAGGAAAAACGCATAGATAGTTGAAGGAAGGATGCACAACTGAGGACAAGAATGGCAAAATTAGATGTGAAATATCAGAACCAAGATCGACATTCCTAGATTACGGAGAACACCGAAATGGTCTCGCACCGAAACGTGCACACCGAAAAGATATGTATCCGTCCGTTGCACAATGCTTTATTTTGTCCAAGCCTCAAGCGAATGATAGGAACGAGAAAAGTTATTACGTCCTTAGCATTGTAGATTCTCAACGCAGCTTCACATCAAGTTGCCGTCGCATTTTTGCAACAACTGTTGCAGCCACACTTGACTCTGCCTGTCCTCGCTAAGGCAGCTGGTAAAGAAGGAATCCCTTAGCTGGAGTGGAAGACAATGTCGCAACGTTTCCCTGGCGTTGTTATGTTCCGCCAAGCGACAGTAGCACCTAATCACCTGCTTCAGGAGACGAGCCGACGGCTCGGAGCACAGCATGTAAATCACCTTTCCTGAAGGTAGAAAAAGAAAACGTTAGGCAAGCATACACCCCATATGCTACGCAGAGGAGTAACAAACCCAAAACGTTGATTACGTGGAAGAAGCGGTCGTAGTTGTCGCAGACGAAGGACAGGCCAGCGTCCTCCAGCAACATTTTCTGTAATATGAAGGCGGCCACGGTCTTCGACAGTTCCTTCCCAACTTCCATCGTCTTCAGGCAGAGGGGAATAATTTCCGTGTTCAGTAGGAAGAGAATTACTTCCCGCTCGCCCCTTTTGACCAGCGCGCCAATCACTCCTAGACTGGTCAAGCGCAAGTACTCGAACGGGGCCGCCGTGCAGACCGTCGTTAAGAACGGAAAGAAGTAAAACGGCAATTTTGCTTTAATGAAATGAGTCTGCGTCAATGGATTCGCCGCAATGCACTGCATCAACGCCAGGGCGTTGCAGACTCTGTTCGATTGAGGCGCCGACAGGGTTGGCGGATTTATAAACGGGTACGCGTTGACGATTTCCATAAGCAGAAGGGTAACTGTACCCGGCGTATTCCAAAGGAACAGGCCCAAATCGGGAATACATTCGCGGCTCTTGGTCAGTCCCATCAGGGCTGCCTCCTGAGTCGCTTCGGTTTTCAAATTTTCCACCCACTGTGACACTTGGTCCAAGGTAACCACGCCTGGGAACATGCACAACGGACGACTGATAAAGTTCTCCATCCTTTGGGTCGATCTAAAAGGCAACTGGGTGAGGTGGCTGCTCCACAAAACTAATACTCATAAGGGTAGAATACTCCACGCACTTCCTGCAAATTGGACGCTACACCTTTGGCCAAAGGTTACCAACCTAAGGGAGGCTACGTCTACTCAACGTCACTTGGCAATAATACCCACCACAAAAGGGAGCAGCACAATAGGCAGATAAGTACCCACTTGCAAACAACTGTTAAATTGGATTACGTAAACTTAATTTGAGGACTACAGGGAAATTACAGTCTGCTGGGGATACTCGATGTGCATGCACAGGTACGCATAGGCACTTAACGACTGCGATAGGCGTAAAACTTAATGTGTCTTCGCTTTTGCATATCTTCGTCCTACTTGTGCAGTAGAAGACGACGAAAGGAGATGGACACCTTCTGCTGCCTGGAAAACACGCGTCACACACACGAGTCAGCGAATGCTCTACGTCAGGGGAACATATTTAAGCAAGAGCAGGTAAATCACCGATGACCATAAGATTGCGCCTCACCTATCCTTACTTCTCAGAAGTACAAACGTGGACAGAAGTCATTTGTAATCCAAGAGGAAAAACAGATGCTCACATAAGTTACACCCTAACGCTATTGGAGGGTCAATACAACCTTTGCCGCTTCAAATGAATTATGGGGTTAACGTAACGGCGTACCATTAATCACTCATGATTCGTTCGGCTGGCAGAAAAGTGGGAAGGTTCCAAGCGCCCCCTACTGGCTGGAATAAAGGTATGCGCGTCGAAGACTACTGCTACTCAACATTGAATATGGAAATTAGAGGAGACAAAACGCGCTCACCGATTTGCACGGTAAGTTAAGAGCACATTGCGCATGTGTAATATGCGTTATCGGACGTCCACTCAACAACGGCAGCATAATGCAAACGCTTCCTTCGCGTGCACTGAGCAACGCGCGCCGCCAGAGATTAATTCGCAGCCATATTTACCGAATGACTGGTTTTACATGAGTAAAACAAGCCGCCTGCAGGTTTTCCATCCCAATATCGCTGCAGGTTGGCAAATCAACTCGGTGATAAGCTGATCACATTTATGAAATTATAGAAGCAGCTTAACTGAAAGGACCGTTAAAACTGAAAAGCAAAAAATGAGCGGAAAATGGGTAAACGGAAAAGTTGCTTTGGTAAACGAGCAGATCGATGACCAGCTCGACAGGTTCTCGCCGGCAAGGGGTCTCGGCGGAACGAGAATTTCAGGTACATACCGGTTAGGCAGACGGACGTAATTCAGCTAACGTTTTCTCTACAAAAAATGTCTCACCGAATCGTGAGGCTACGGAACACCAAGTGCGTTCTTGCCACTGAATACGAGCGGCAGATTGTTTGTATTACGTAAGGATAAATTGAATAAGACGAACAAAGACGAAACTGGGTTGACTTTCGAGCTTGAAGGTAAAACGATGCATCTTGCACGCCCACGCTAGTGGTGAAACGCCTCGATCGATTGACGAAGGTATACAATGTTGGCTACTTAACACGTTACACGAAGCAACGACCAGTGAGCAGGCACTACGAAACGAAGGCAACTCTGCGAACTACTAATCGACACAATCTGTATTTCACCTATGAATATGTAAATTAGCTGGAAACCAATTTTCTAGCTTTTCTCAGGCTACGCTCGAAGGCCACACTTGGAGCAGGGCACTTCATCGTTTGACGGCCATAAGCTGGCATGCAGTGGCCGCCAAACCAAGCAACGGCATGCAGGAAACGCGAGTAGCATTCCACCCCCTTCGATCGCTCATCGCGGAAAACGAAAAGGCTGCCGCCAAAACAGCGCCATTTGCTGTGCGACTGCCCCGCTCTGCGAACGCTCGAGCGAATTATTTTTCGTTTTTATTCGAAAGCGAAATTCGACCGAAAACCTACAAGCGCGCGACTCACCGAACGCCAAACATACGTACAATCACGTTCGCTTTAATCTGCCTAACTAGCAAGCTAGTAAAACGATTACCAAAGCAGCGAAATGGACCAGACTGGGAGGCAATGTCCTAGTACCGCTAGACAGGGTTTCTACAGTACTCATTGGAATGCAGGATCGAACAAAGTTGAGGAGGAAGCGACGCCTGGTCTAGCGTGGGCGATGTTCGATACGTCCAGATCTAACGCGCAGAGGTCAAGTTGCCCTTTTAAGTTGCCAATTCGTTTATCATTCTTTTCTGAACTAAGCTTTTCATTTGCAATAACGGCTTTCTTGGCCCCCGCTTAACGAGCGCGACAAAGAGTCAAGAATTGGCCGGACGGACATGAGCTTTGTCGTTCAAGCGGCTCGAAGTTGCGACGGTGAATGCTCACGCTAGTGAACGAGTAAAACATGCGAATCAATAAGGCATTAATGTTCGATGTTTCGAGCTGAACTGTATCTAAGTCGGCCTCCCAAGCTTAAGCCAAGCTTTCTCCGACAAACATTGTGTAAGCTCAGAGCTAATCCCGCTTTGGTGGATTCACATGGCCAATCATAGCGGTAGCCCACCCGTGGCCGCCAAACAGAAAGGTAGCGCTCTTGTTACCTCAAATGTCGCGTTCCTTGGCGCTGCGGCGTTATTCATCTGCATTTCTAGCGGCTCGCGAATTTTCGAGTTGCATTACGTTTACTAAATACGCGTGTTAAACATTTTGCGATTGTAACCTCGGATTGCTATGTTCAGCAGCACGAGCCTTGGAGTGCAGGAAGGAAGCATTATTCGCGAAAATCTCGGACATTCTAGGCCTCCGTTATTCCTGGTAGCATTGCTGAATGTACATGCTCTCGCGTTCGTCATGTTCGTTGCAGCTACCTGCGTCTGTTGAAGCGTTGGATTTACGGCAAGGCATGCTTTCTGCTGGCGCATCTGGGCCACCTTTTAATTCTTCCTTTTCTCTTCTTCAGGATCCTTACGATCGATTGAAGAGTTTCGTGAATGAACACTTCGGCAGTGATAGTAATTGTGTACCTACGTTGGGGCGCTAAAAAGTACGGTTTCGGTTTTTGGTCTTTTACATATTCGGCTGCTTGCGTTGATACGCACCCATTTTTCACTACCCGAAGAGATGGACACCGGAAATATTAAAGCTAGCATACTTCAAATACTGAAGGCTAGCGCGAACGGAGAGGTACGCCTTTGTGATTTCCTGGATAAACTGAGTTGCCATTTTTTGTCCCAAAATACGAGCAATCAGCGGTAGTTTTATATAAAGTATGTAGGCATGCTAACTTTGAAATATGCATCAGTTGTATGTAAACTGATGCGTAGTTCAAGTTTGACTGCGTACACCTTAGGTCATACTTGAGCACGATACACTCCTGTTGGAAAATGCGCTTTAATTGTACCTGATCCTCAGAGCAATTTAGCTTAGTCTTTCTTTGCCTTGATCATTGGCTGCCGATAGAAGCAGACTGTTTCGAAAGCTCCAGTTTAACTTCATTATCATTATACGGTTTAATCGATTATAATTGGTGATATCGAAAAGATCTACCGATATTTTATTAAAAAGTACTTATTCAAATGCGGAGGCTTTCCGAATGGTTCTTATATGACAAATAAACAATGAGATAGACGGAGGCTTCCTGTCGTATGTTGTCTTTATGTTTTGCATGCCCACCAAGAGTCAATATTTCGTTCAGACCCAGCAGCGTTCAGACGATGAGCAGATTGAAAGGTGGTCCAAAGTGATCGAGCAGCTTTCCGAAGACAGGCGTCGTGACATCATCTTCAATGTTTCAATATGGGCCCACGGTGTTAGCCACTTTTCCCATGACGTGTATCACTTCCTTATTGATGCCGTAGAGGAAAGTTGCGTTGTTTTCGAGTCTAATTGTTCCACGAACTTTTCTCCCCCTTAGGTCGAGCTTAAAAGGCTAATGGACTACCTCGTACGGATAAGTCGCTTTCACGCTTCCTGTGCCAGTCGAATCGAAGCTTCTGCGTGCGATGGTTTATCAAACGTGATAACGCGACACCATTTGAATGATCTGCTTGATGTAGTCAAAGTTAGCCCGCTTTTACAGTTACGTGATCCTTTCACTTTCAGCTTACTGACAACAAGTATTTCCGTCCTGTACCTCGCATTGCCTATTGAAGAGTATTGGCCCTTTCCACGATGCAACCCAAATGCTGAATATTTTTCACCTTTTGTTACGGGTTGTTTCTGTTCCTAGTAAAGATTCACTTATTGACCTGTCAGGTTTCAAACACACGGTATCCCCCGTTTGCGATGAAAGCCACTTTATTGGAACCAACAGCATATAGCTTTCGGGCACCAACCTGTGCCCGTCATCAGTGCTCAAAATAATTGAAGCCTACCGCCCAGGTCGGCTGAGCAGGAGTGCTTGCAGATCGACTGACCAACCTGTGCAGTAGCCTTCAATTACTTTGAGCACTGATGACGGGCACATGTTAATGCCCGAAAGGTATATGCTGTTGGTTCCAATAAAGTGGCTTTCATCGCAAACGGGGGATACCGTGTGTTTGAAATCTAACATTTTGAAAAAGAACCCCGTACGCTTAAAGAAAGAAAAATGAATACTTATTGACCTAATCCAATAACGCTTAGCCTTCCGTTCCTACAGTAATTCGTCGTCAACCCGTATACAGTCAACTGACCGTTCAGTCGTTAGGTCTGCAAACTCCTCCGCTCCACCAACGAGGCTATTTATTGTCTATATTGCAATATCTCTGCGAAGCACGCAGAGGAAGTCAAAGTGCTCACACGCAAGCCACCTCATGGAGTTATCCAGATAATTTCCCTGTCTGGCGTTTTGGCCTTAACGTAATAAGGCAAGCATGATCGGCGGCTCCTTATACTTAGCCTACAGATAGCCATCGATGAACCATCTGTTTATTGCACAAAAGCCATTCCTCCGTTTGTCAACTTGTAACCTGCAAATCCGCACTTGTCTTGTAAATCGGTGCAAACTAATGATTTCAAGAATGGCGGCAAAGCTTCCTCTGCAGGTAACATTTAATTCGTTTTATCAAATCTACCGTACGCGGTAATCTAAACACAGGTAGTGATCCCACAGTTGTACATTTCGGCAAAGTTCAACCAGACGAATGGTTGGTCGTTGAAACCAAGCGAACAGTTGCCTAAGCAGCTTTACTCAGTAGTACAGTCCATTACTTGTGCGCTAACACTTAAAATGTTGTTCAGCATACTGTTACATTCACGAGTGAGTACCTGTTATAAATTGTGCTACCTTAGTTTGCAGAAAGAACTAATATCGGTTGCACACAATTATTGCATTAATTTCCGGTCGTCCATGGAGGAACGCTGTCTAACATCAGAAGAGCCTCCTGCATTCAAAATAGGAGCATTTCGAACTTCGAACTCAGTCAGCACGTCATCCATCGCTTCCGCTGTTTTCAGACTAATACCCTCATTGTGCAAGGTCACGTCTTGCGATTTCGCCGCTTCCAATGACCCTGCCCTTACAGCAACAACAGGAATAACCTCCAATGTATTCGCCATTCTACCTTGACTACACGATTCCACATGATCATCCCCAAAAGAAGTCACAGTGACCATGTCGTTTACCGAAGCCTCCTTTCTAACTTCTCCTGTAGGACGAAATACTCATTTAAACTAAATGCTTTTACCGTTACTGCACATGGACATTACCTGACGGTTCCACATAGGGTGACTGCCTCATTGATGACATACTGCTATCGGTCTTCTTTCTCGTTTCAGCAGTTAACAGTTTGCTCAGCTTTTCATCCATCCCCTCAGCTGTTTCAACAGGTATCTCCTCACCGTGATACAACGCTTCTCGCGTTTTAGCCATCCCTGATGATTCACGCTTTATAGGAACACCAGCTGGCCCATGTTTCAATGTACCTGCCATTCGACCATGACAACTTGAGTCGGAACCATCATCATGAATGGACTTTGCCGTGACCATGTCCTTTACCGAAGCCTCCGGTTTAACTTCTGTTGGTAGAAACATCGTTTAAGCTAAACTAGTTCTTGGGGCTTATCTTGTCCTAACGGCAGGTACAAGCCCGTTTATTCTTCCGAAAACAGTAGAATGTAAATCAACGAGCAACTTACTACCTATTTCAACTAACCGTTCCGCCGCTTGAACCAACCCTCTTCAACGGAGACTGAAGAGGATCTGCCTCTAAAGATTGTGATACCATACGTAAGAGGACTGGGAGGAAGGATAAAAAACTCGGAAGGGAATTGAACTTTCGGGTTTCCTCTAAAACCTCTTTGAACCTCAAATCCATCCTCAGAAATGATAAGACAGGAATCGCAATGGAAAATATTCCTGGAGTGGTGTACCAAATGAAATATGATTGCGCCGCCTCCTACATAGAAGAAACGAGCAAAAGTTCTCTTCAAAGTTTTGGACAGCATGCAGCGGCCATTGACCGCTACAAGACGGCAATGAACAGCAAAGAAGGCGGACAATCGACAAGAAGAAGACGACCGCAAACACTCTACCCGGAGAGGATAATAGAAGAAACGACCAAAGCCTCGCCGCTAGTTGAGCACTACTCGCTGTGCTCCAACGGTCTTCTGCCATACATCATTTGTCGCGAGAGCCTACTTTCCCTTTGGAAAACTCAGGAAGTCCTGTTCATCAGGAATAATAAGTGCTTCAATCGCGACGAAGGAGTGAAAGCCAGCGATGCTTGTTCTCTGATAATCTCAAAAACGGGTTCCTGTAACCTTCCTATCTCACACCGTACCCTTGACACCTTCGCAATTTTCCATTATGGCAGATTCGTTGACCACGAAGCACTTGGCTCCGAAGGATTCGAATATTTTGCTAAAGGTACGCTGTAAGTTGATACTTGATTAACATTCTACTTCTCCAGGAACAACAAACGGATTTTTACCTGGCATTGGAACAACATAAGATCGAAAATCTGAAAAACAATCCATTATCACGTTTTTAAGATAAATCTCTATGCACATACTGCACATACACATTACCTGACGATCCCACACAGGGTGGTTCCCTCACTGATGGAATACTGCTATCGGTCTTTGTTCTCGCTTCAGCAGTTAACATTTCGCTCAGCTTGTCATCCATTGTTTCAGCTGTTCTCACAGGTATCTCCTCACGGTTAAACAACGCCTCTCGCGGCTTGGCCATCCCTGATGATTCACGCTTTATAGTTGGTCCAGTAGACGTAGGCTGCAATGTATCTGCCATTCGACCATGACTACTTGAGTCGGAACGATCATCATGAATGGACATTGCCGTGACCATGTCCTTTACCGAAGCGTCGGTTTTAACTTCTGTTAATAGAAACATTTGTTTAAGGAAAATCTGTTTGTACATTCTGCGCATGCACACTACCTAACGGTCCCAAATAGGGCGATTCCCTCATTGATGGAACAGTGCTATCGGTCTTCGTTCTCGCTTCAGCAGTTAACATTTCGCTGAGCTTGTCATCCATTATCTCAGCTGTTCTAACAGGTATCTCCTCACGGTTAAACAACGCCTCTCGCGGCTTGGCCATCCCTGATGATTCACGCTTTATAGTTGGTCCAGTAGACGTAGGCTGCAATGTATCTGCCATTCGACCATGACTACTTGAGTCGGAACGATCATCATGAATGGACATTGCTGTGACCATGTCCTTTACCGAAGCGTCGGTTTTAACTTCTGTTAATAGAAACATTTGTTTAAGGAAAATCTGTTTGTACATTCTGCGCATGCACACTACCTAACGGTCCCAAATAGGGCGATTCCCTCATTGATGGAACAGTGCTATCGGTCTTCGTTCTCGCTTCAGCAGTTAACATTTCGCTGAGCTTGTCATCCATTATCTCAGCTGTTCTAACAGGTATCTCCTCACGGTTAAACAACGCCTCTCGCGGCTTGGCCATCCCTGATGATTCACGCTTTATAGTTGGTCCAGTAGACGTAGGCTGCAATGTATCTGCCATTCGACCATGACTACTTGAGTCGGCACGATCATCATGAATGGACATTGCCGTGACCATGTCCTTTACCGAAGCGTCGGTTTTAACTTCTGTTAATAGAAACATTTGTTTAAGGAAAATCTGTTTGTACATTCTGCGCATGCAAAATACCTAACGGTCCCACATAGGGCGATTCCCTCATTGATGGAATAGTGCTATCGGTCTTCGTTCTCGCTTCAGCAGTTAACATTTCGCTCAGCTTGTCATCCATTGTCTCAGCTGTTTTAACAGGTATCTCCTCACGGTTAAACAACGCCTCTCGCGGCTTGGCCATCCCTGATGATTCACGCTTTATAGTTGGTCCAGTAGACGTAGGCTGCAATGTATCTGCCATTCGACCATGACTACTTGAGTCGGAACGATCATCATGAATGGACATTGCCGTGACCATGTCCTTTACCGAAGCGTCGGTTTTAACTTCTGTTAATAGAAACATTTGTTTAAGGAAAATATGTTTGTACATTCTGCGCATGCAATATACCTGACGGTCCCACATAGGGCGATTCCCTCATTGATGGAATAGTGCTATCGGTCTTCGTTCCCGCTTCAGCAGTTAACATTTCGCTCAGCTTGTCATCCATTGTCTCAGCTGTTTTAACAGGTATCTCCTCACGGTGAAACAACGCCTCTCGCGACTCGGCGATCCCTGATGATTCACGATTTATAGGAGCACGAGGAGTCCCTTCCTGTAATGTACCTGCCATTCGACCATGACAACTTGAGTCGGAACCATCATCATGAATGGACTTTGCCGTGACGATGTCCTTTACAGATGCCTCCACTTTAACTTCTGTTGATAGACACATTTGTCTAAGGTAAATCTGTTTATACATTCTGCGCATGCACACTACCTGACGGTCCCACGTAGGGCGATTCCCTCATTGATGGAGCAGTGCTATCGGTCTTCGTTCTCGCTTCAGCAGTTAACATTTCGCTGAGCTTGTCATCCATTATCTCAGCTGTTCTAACAGGTATCTCCTCACGGTTAAACAACGCCTCTCGCGGCTTGGCCATCCCTGATGATTCACGCTTTATAGTTGCTCCAGTAGACGTAGGCTGCAATATATCTGCCATTCGACCATGACTACTTGAGTGGGAACCATCATCATGAATGGACTTTGCCGTGACCATGTCCTTTACAGATGCCTCCATTTTAACTTCTGTTAATAGACATTTGTTTAAGCTAAATCTGTTTGTACATTCTGCGCATGCACACTACCTAACGGTCCCTCATAGGGCGATTCCCTCATTGATGGAATAGTGCTATCGGTCTTCGTTCTCGCTTCAGCAGTTAACATTTCGGTGAGCTTGTCTTCCATTGGATCAGCTGTTCTAACAGGTATCTCCTCACGGTTAAACAACGCCTCTCGCGGCTTGGCCATCCCTGATGATTCACGCTTTATAGTTGGTCCAGTAGACGTAGGCTGCAATGTATCTGCCATTCGACCATGACTACTTGAGTCGGAACGATCATCATGAATGGACATTGCCGTGACCATGTCCTTTACCGAAGCGTCGGTTTTAACTTCTGTTAATAGAAACATTTGTTTAAGGAAAATCTGTTTGTACATTCTGCGCATGCACACTACCTAACGGTCCCAAATAGGGCGATTCCCTCATTGATGGAACAGTGCTATCGGTCTTCGTTCTCGCTTCAGCAGTTAACATTTCGCTGAGCTTGTCATCCATTATCTCAGCTGTTCTAACAGGTATCTCCTCACGGTTAAACAACGCCTCTCGCGGCTTGGCCATCCCTGATGATTCACGCTTTATAGTTGGTCCAGTAGACGTAGGCTGCAATGTATCTGCCATTCGACCATGACTACTTGAGTGGGAACGATCATCATGAATGGACATTGCCGTGACCATGTCCTTTACCGAAGCGTCGGTTTTAACTTCTGTTAATAGAAACATTTGTTTAAGGAAAATCTGTTTGTACATTCTGCGCATGCACACTACCTAACGGTCCCAAATAGGGCGATTCCCTCATTGATGGAACAGTGCTATCGGTCTTCGTTCTCGCTTCAGCAGTTAACATTTCGCTGAGCTTGTCATCCATTATCTCAGCTGTTCTAACAGGTATCTCCTCACGGTTAAACAACGCCTCTCGCGGCTTGGCCATCCCTGATGATTCACGCTTTATAGTTGCTCCAGTAGACGTAGGCTGCAATATATCTGCCATTCGACCATGACTACTTGAGTGGGAACCATCATCATGAATGGACTTTGCCGTGACCATGTCCTTTACAGATGCCTCCATTTTAACTTCTGTTAATAGACATTTGTTTAAGCTAAATCTGTTTGTACATTCTGCGCATGCACACTACCTAACGGTCCCTCATAGGGCGATTCCCTCATTGATGGAATAGTGCTATCGGTCTTCGTTCTCGCTTCAGCAGTTAACATTTCGGTGAGCTTGTCTTCCATTGGATCAGCTGTTCTAACAGGTATCTCCTCACGGTTAAACAACGCCTCTCGCGGCTTGGCCATCCCTGATGATTCACGCTTTATAGTTGCTCCAGTAGACGTAGGCTGCAATGTATCTGCCATTCGACCATGACTACTTGAGTCGGAACGATCATCATGAATGGACATTGCCGTGACCATGTCCTTTACCGAAGCGTCGGTTTTAACTTCTGTTGATAAACACATTTGTTTAAGGTAAATCTGTTTATACATTCTGCGCATGCACACTACCTGACGGTCCCATATAGGGCGATTCCCTCATTGATAGAATAGTGCTATCGGTCTTCGTTCTTGCCTCAGCAGTTAACATTTCGCTCAGCTTGTCATCCATTGTCTCAGCTGTTTTAACAGGTATCTCCTCACGGTGAAACAACGCCTCTCGCGACTCGGCAATCCCTGATGATTCACGATTTATAGGAGCACGAGGAGTCCCTACCTGTAATGTACCTGCCATTCGACCATGACAACTTGAGTCGGAACCATCATCATGAATGGACTTTGCCGTGACCATGTCCTTTACAGATGCCTCCATTTTAACTTCTGTTAATAGACATTTGTTTAAGCTAAATCTGTTTGTACATTCTGCGCATGCACACTACCTAACGGTCCGTCATAGGGCGATTCCCTCATTGATGGGATAGTGCTATCGGTCTTCGTTCTCGCTTCAGCAGTTAACATTTCGGTGAGCTTGTCTTCCATTGGATCAGCTGTTTTGAGAGTTATGCCCTCATTGGCGAAGAACGTTTCTCCTAAGTTTCCCGCTTGTGGTGATTCCTGTTGTTTTACTGGAGCAGGAGCAGTCATGGCCTCCAATTCATTTGCAACTTCAGTTTGGCTACCCAATTCGGAATGATCGCGCCAAATAGACGTCACCGTGACCATATCTTCGGATGACTCCCGTTTCGGTACTCCTATTTGAAGGAGCAGTCGTTTATAATGGTTACGTTTTTGCTTATTACATCGCCGTATTACCTGATGCTATGACGTTGGCTGGTTCGACCTTTGATGGAGCGGTACCATCGAAATGCTTTTCAGCAACAACATATTGGATGTTAGCCAGGTTGTCGTCGAACATTTCGGCTGTTTTAACAGTTGCACCATCAGCCTGCAATAGCATGTCTTGCGGTTTCATGGCGTCCAACGATTCTTGGCTTACAGGAGCAAGAGGTATGGCGTCAAATGTGCTTGCTATTCGAGCATGACTACTTGATTCAGAATAGTCATCCCAAATGGACTTCGCCGTGATCATGTCTTTTGGTGAAGTCTCCCGGTTACCTTGTTCTGTGTGAAGAAGCAATCGCTTAAGCTGTGCCCTTTTATCGTTATTGCGCACGTGTATTACCTGGGGTCCCCACGTTGGTCAATTGCCCTGTGAGGGAAGCGACACCAGTCAACAGATGTTCCGCCGCAACACTTTCAACGTCAGTCAGATCGGCATCAATAAGTTGGGCTGTTTTAAGAGTCACGCTCTCAGTGTGGAAAAGCATGTCTTTTGCTTTCGCTCCTTCCGATGTCTCCATTTTTTCTGGAGATAATCCAGTAACAGCAGGCGCAGCGTCCAATGTGTTTGCCATGCCACCTTGACTACCTAAGTCCAAGTGGTCATCCCAAATGGACGTCACTGTGACCATGTCGTGTACTGAAGCTTGCGGCTTGCCTTCACCTGCACGAAAGAAGAATCGCTTAAAATAAATGTTTTCATCGTTACTGCACATGCGTATTACGTGACGCTGCGAGGTTAGCAGATTCCTCCATTTGGGGAGCGGGACTATCGAACTTCTTCGTTCCAGTAGTTTCGAGTTCATTGAAGTTCTCATCCATCACTTGAGCTGTTGTAACAGTTATAGCATCACTGAGAAAGGGAATGCTTTGCGATTTCGAAGCTTCTGATGACTCTCCTTTTCCAGCAGACGCAGCCCCAACATCCAGTGTTTTTGACTTTCGACCATGAGTACTTTGTTCAAAATGATCATCCAAAATGGATGTGGTGGTGAACACGTCTTTTATTGAGGTTTCCTGCTTTCCTTCTGCTGTGCGAAGAAGTAATAGGCTAAGCTGTACACCTTTACCCCTATTGCGCATGCATATTACCTGACGCTCCGACAGTGATTGATCTTCCAGCGAAAGGAACTGGACCATGGAAGTGCTCCTTCGTTCCAAGAATTTCGAAGTCAGTGGTCAACTTTTCATCCATCATTTCGGCAGTTTTAACAGTTACCCCCTCACTGCGGAAGGGTGCTTCACACGGTTTTGCCGCTTCCGATAACCCTGGCTTTACAGCAGTAGTAAGCCCAACATCTAATGCACCTGCCATTCCGTCTTGACTACTTGATTCCAAATGATCCTCCCAAATGGACCTCGGCGTTACCATGTCTTTTAAGGAAGCGTCCCGTTTACCTTCGCCTATGTGAAATACTCGTTTAGACTAAACGCTTTGAACGCTATTCCACATGCACTTTACCTGACGCTCCGACAATTACTGGTGCTCCAGTGGACGAAACTGGACCATCATGGTACCTTTTCGTTTCACCAGCTTCCAGTTCAATGAACTTGTCGTCGATCACTTCGGCTGTTTTAAGAGGTGCCTCCTCACTGTGGAAGAGCATTTGTTGCGATTTCGCCAACAATGACGACTCTGGTCTTATAGCAGTAGCAGAAGCACGCAGAGCCTCCAATTTGTTTCCCATTTGGTCATGACTAGTTGATTCAGAGTGATCATCCCAAATGGACGTCACCGTTACCATATCTTTCATTAAAGCGTCCCGTTTAGCTTCTATGTGAAGATTCAGTCACTTAAACTAAATAATTCTATATTTATTGCGTGAGCGTATTACCTGATGATTCGGCGTTAGCTGATTCACCCGTTAACAAAATAGATTCATCGACGTGCTTTTCCGTTCGAACGGGTTCAAATTGAGTCAACTTGTCATCGATCAGTTCGGCTGTTTTAAGAGTTATATCCTCAATGTGAGAAATTTTGTCTTGAGGTTTCACCGCTTCCGGTAACCCTGGTTTCACAGTACCAGCGCCAGGCAAAGTCTCCAGTGTATCTGCCTTTTGATCTTGCCGACTTGGTTCCAAACAGTCATCGAAGATGGACGTCGGCGTGACCAAGTCCTTTATAGAAGCCATCCGTTTACTTTTTCCTATGCGAAGAAGCAGTCACTTAGACTAAATCCCTTCATCATAACTGCACTTGGAGGTTGTTACCTGTCGGCCTGACGTTTGCTGTTTCCGACGTGGGCGCAACTGGGCGATCGAAATGTTTTTTAACTTCGACAGCTTAAGATGGACTGTTCAGGTATTTTCGAGAGAGACAACGTTGAACTTTTGTAGTACCTGTTATCTCCTTGGCAACCGGATCACCCTTGCGTGGCTTTTCAATAGTTACTCGCATTGTTAATCGACGCATCTGCTGCATACTTCTCCAAGCGTTTTTCGCTGTTTTTACGCCACTGCTAATTGGTCCATAGATTACAGTTATATGATTTCTGCAGAGAAAGTTGAACTGCAATCCGAGTGGCAAAAGGTAAAGTTGCAGTTCCGCTTTTTCTCCTGGTGCAAGAAGGAAGTACACTTTGTTGACGCGGAAGATATTGTTGTCCGTTGTTCGTATTTTCACTGCGATTCGCTTCCTCCCATCGTTGGTCAAATACGTGCTCAACATTTGAACTTTATCATATGGACTGTGGAAAGCAAATTTATTTGCATCGCAAGTCACGTGTACATGCACAGGCATAGTACAAATGTTGCTTAATCACTTGTAAGAACGCAAAGCAGGCAGAACCGAGCGCACCGTCAGGTAAGCGAATTGAATGGAAGACACGTATCAACGAACGACTTTAATAGAGGTATTTTAAAGATTTTAGTTTGAAACAGTTTTTCTTTTAACTTAGTTTTAAACACCGTTTCTGTTTTGCATTAATGTGCCGTATGGTGCTTCTCATTGAACGAGTTTCAAACTGGTCATATCGTCCATTTAATATTACATATCTTTGTATATTTTAACATACCATGCAATGGTGGTATGCCTTTGAACCAAGAGCGCTATGAAGAGGAAAACACAGGATGATCGAGGAAACTTTTTTTTCGTGTTTTTGATAATCGCTGATGAACACAGGATGATGATGTAATGAATCGTGCCAGTGAGTTCAGATCTGTGAAACTTCGAAAAATCTTATAAAACAAGTGGTCACTAAGTGCAGTAATTGGTCAAGAGAAATTAGCTTTGTGCATAATTAAAGATGGGTACTTTACAACTGAAACACATACTGCCCAACTTTCAATATTACACTGACAGGACAATTTAGGAGCATGCATGCTCTGAGAATGCTGCCTGGACATTAATACTGGGAAATCCTTAAAAGACATGCTGCTTCGCAAGTTCCATTCAATAACGCGAATATCGATTTGCCTGATTAATTTTTTTCGTATCCTCGCTGATGACAAGTCATGGCTGGTCAGGAAAGCTCCAAAAATACACTCCAATAAAAGACGAGCTGATGCGTAATAAGGAAAATGAAAAGTTGTGCGCTTGTTACATTATCCAACTGGAATTTGTCCTATAAGTATCTGCATTATAAGTTGAGCTCAGTTAAAGCATGCTCATTAGTCCTTGCACGAAGTATAAAGGGAAGCAACTTTTACAACCCTTGCCTTGTTCATCAAATTTCAAAACATTTCCTTCCAGTGCGGGAAAATTGGCAAGCATCGCCACTTTGCCTATTAGGGCATGTCCGTTTGAGCATCATTGGTCTGAACACACTTAAGTGGTGCTTCTCGGTACATACATTTGCTTGGGCTCCACTCCACTCTGTGTATGAAACCAACGAGCAACTTACGTTCAAAGACTTGTACGTTGGTTGCAGTTGTACGGTCCACATAGCCTGGTTGAATCCTTTTTGAATGTTTACCACACGCAAACAGAAGCAACTGTAAAGAGGCATTTATTAACCCATAAGTCTTGTCGCACACATGCCCGAAGCAGCAGAGCATAGTTCATTATTCAGCGGTTGCTACAGGTACTGCGTCTATAATCAAAATCAGATTGGATCGTTCCGCGTCCAAAGAAGTTATCTGAGAAGCAAATGACTTAAGAGAATAAACACTCAAATGAATAATGTCCATTAATATTTCTCTGATCGCACGCATGAATATTTGAATCAATCGTCCATATCCTTTGTACCATTCTTCAATGTACTAGTGAATTCACCATAATTGAACTGTCCGTCCTTGACTGGTGCATCTTTGAACAGCTCATCAACCTGCTCGTCGGTGTAACGATCTCCCATCGTCGTAAGGAGCTCACGAAGCAAATCCTCGTTGATATATCCTACAACATTGGCAGTGGTGTAAATTCGGTACTAACAAAGTTAAACGCTCGCCTACCGGTGCCCTCCTCGTCGAAGCACTGAAATGCATTTCGAATCACCTCGAGCGGGTCCGTGCCGGTGAGCTTTTCTCCAAACATGGTCAGAAACATGGTAAAGTTTATCGAGCCTGGTGCCTCATTAATCATGCCTTCTAAAAATTCATCCGTGACATCTTTACCTGAAAGAAAGCAAAACCACGATTAAACAAACCATGGCAGTACCTAAAAGAGCAAAAATTGCGCAAACATATGCGGAAAGCAGCAAGGGAAAAGTTTTCAGAAAGTACAAAGCTGCAGAAAAAGCTTTAACCGCGCTTGGCATCCACTGGCATAGAGAAATGCTAATTCGACAAATAAAACTAATTGAAACACAGCATGAGTAATTGCTCTTCGTCAATGGCTATACGTAGGCGTAAATAGCAAACGATCGTTAGCAACCAAGTATTTTAAGAATGCAAAAGACTACTTGAACAAAACAGTGTTTAAGTCCGAATGATGGTCACTCCTAAATCGCCAAAACTCGCCTCGGGTTTCTAACTGTTGTACAAGTAAGCACTGGAAATCGCACTGCAGCCAAAGTTCGCTTACCCAAAGAGGCGAACATGTCATGCAGATCTTCTTTGTCAATGAAGCCGTCGCGATTTTGGTCGATCATATTGAAGGCCTCCTTGAATTCCTGAATTTGCGCCTGGTTGAACATGGCAAAAACATTGCTGGTGGCACGATGAGGCCGCTTCCTGGCAAATCCTCTTCCCTTGAAACGCGACGCCATCTCTGTCCAACGAAGGTATGCGCAATGGAAGCAAAGCGCGTTGACCTGTGCGAATTACAGTAAATCGCTTTCATGAACCTGCGCATCATAGCAAGGAAAATCTTAAGCGAGTAGTTCGAGTTAACCGACTTGTAGAAAGCATACAAAACAAAATGTCATGCACGTTTTAGAGGTAACGTAAAGGCTTCGGGACCTATTTTCATTGTCCGATACCTTACTGACAACGTTAACAATAGTTTAAGTTCATCGCTGCAGATGTACTGCTGGTCCACCAGCGCCCAAGTTTAACCCCAAGTGTAGAGTAGGTGTTGACTATGCGTTTGGATACAGTGAAACCTCCTTAATCCGGACTTCCATAAACCGGAACCTTTTCTAATCCGGATTGTGGAAGAGAACAATAGGATGACCGTATACATTAAAAATGATTAGGCTACCTGTGCGAAACGGACAGTCATTTGGCGGTAACGGCTGTAAGAGCAGCAAACAACCAGCTAACGGCCCTTTCGGTATACGTTAGTATAGGCGCAGACCAGCCACGGCTCTGCCGAGCCAATATCGACCAATAAGCTGACTGCAGCAAGGCACCTCGAGACCTACTTCTCCCCAAATAAATAGAAATATTGATCAAAGACCTGGTTTTTCAGTCGCATTATACTACAATCTGTTCTCATATAACGCGAAAGTTAGTTCCTTGAAAACCTCGCGTTACACGAGAGCGCATTATGCGAGACATGTAAAGTTATGAAGACTGGTTTTCTTGTAAGGGGGCGGTGGATCATGTTGGAAGAGTACGGTTGAGCACCCGTTGAGTTCTATCTACCGTTCTTACAGGGAACTTTACTTTACATCTACCGTTCCCTGTAAGAACGGTAGATAGAACTCAACGGGTGTTCAACCGTACTCTTCCAACAAGACATGTAAAGTATCGGAAAATTGGGCTTTGGGGCACATCGGCAGGAAAATAGTTTACCTGCAAACAATAAAGGAGCAGGTCGCAAATAAGCAGGGTTTAGAAAAAGGGACTCGGCCCTGTCTATGCTACTTATTCAACGACTAAGGATGCAACGGTATGAATCTTGTCCCTCTTTGCTATTAGGTCGTTGCATAAGTTTTTGCTGTTTTCAACCCGCAAATTTAAAGCTAAATATCTCGGCAAAGAATAAACTTTATTAATCGAAATAAGAACCATCACAATCTACACATTTCTGCCAACGACTCGCTAAGGCATTTATTCCAGTAGCGTAGAAGTCCGGAGTCTTAGAGGCAATGAACTGCTCGAAGGCAGTTTTTGCTTCCTCTTGATTTTTAAACTGTCTCCCACTCAGGAAGTGATCCAGGTGCTTGAAAATATGATAATCCGTGGGCGACAGATCTGGTGAGTACGGTGGGTGAGGAAGAGTTTCATAGCCCAGGTGGTGCAGTTTCTGGACTGTCATTTGTGAAACGTGGGGTCTGGCGTTGTCGTGCAGCAGAATTGGACCCTTCCGATTTGTCAATGCAGGACGTGTACGCTGTAATTTTTCATGCATTTTTTCCAGTTCGCTGCAGTATGTCTGCGCAGTAACTGTTTCACCAGGCTTGAGGATATTGTAGTGGATAATACCGGTTGCTGACCACCAAACAGTAAGCATTACCTTCTTTTGGTGGACATCCGGTTTGGGAAAACGTTTGGGAGCCGCACCTTTATCCAGCCACTGCGATGATCGCCGCCGATTGTCGTACAATATCCACTTTTCATCGCAGGTAACAATTCGTGCCAAGAAAGGGTCGTTTTTGTTGCGCAAAAGGAGCATTGATGAAATCTCGAAACGGCGCAACTTTTGAATCTCGGTCAGTTCATGAGGTATCCATTGGTCCAGCTTCTTCCTCTTCCCAATTCGTTGGAGGTGACGACTAACCGTTGTTTTGTGAACGCCTAGTTTTTCTGCGATATCTGAAGTTGATCTCCGTGGGTCCTCTTCAACAATGGCCCTTAATTGGTCTTCATCAAGGTCACTGGGTCTCCCACTACGGTCATTATCTTCAAGGCTCTCGTTCCCACTACGAAACTTGCGAAACCACCACCGAGCTGTACCGACGCCAAGAGTACCACTGCCAAATGTCATATTAATTTTCCGAGCAGCTACCGCAGCTTTAGTGCCTTGCTTGAACTCGTAAAGCAAAACTCCCCGAATTACCGTCTTGTTCATCCTCACTTTCACCGGTAAAAGAACAACAGGCTAACGAGCTTATGCAAATGAAATACGATCAATCGATAGGTTGAAAAAAGAGCTACAAAATATTATATCATTTGCCGGGAAAAACATACAAGCAAGAATAAAACACTATCAAACCTAAGAGCTAACAAAACAGCAAAAACTTATGCAACGACCTAATATTATGGTGGCCGCTTGACTAAGGAAAGTCATACTGCCACATGCCTTCTCATTTCGTTCATAACATCCCAGTACCTAAAGTTTCTCTTCAACAGTCAGCGACTTTCTTTTTCGCCCATTGCTTGAGGACACCGAGGCGGGAACCTTAGACATCTAACGGCTGTCCTTAGGCGTCGAGACGGACTTCGCCGCCCTCGTAAGCTAACTCTCCGCTTGCAGAGACTAACATCGCGCTGTGGACGCCAGGAACCTACATCTAAAATTGCATTACCTGCTTTTCTGTGACCTACTGTAAGCCCCTTCTATAAACCGGATTTTCCCGTAATCCGGACTACCTCCGCCCCGGCGTGTCCGGATTATGGAGGTTCCAATGTAATAAGAGAAAAGGTGTGATGGTCAACAGGAGCTCCGCACAGCGCAACAGCCCGGAGAAGTTTATTGTATTAATAGTAATCAAATTGAGGCTACGCTAGGGGCGACGGGTAGATAGAAAGACCATACTCGCACAGCTAACATAGACTTCAACACTGCAGACCCTAGAAAGGCCAAACGCAACGTACAAACGGTTCCGGATAACAGAAGCATTTACTAGCACACGCAGACTTCCTAATTTAATGCTTAACGGAATGTTGATGCTCCAGTAGACATGACCCGTTGTTTCTTCTATTGGACAGTTAACTGAAAAAATCGTTCTACTAACTTAGAGCATGCGGTTTTGCTCGAAAAGCACGATACATCGAAAGTACGATTCATAGCTTTCGGGATAAATCATACTCCATCTTCAGTGAAAGGACGGCAAAGGCCTACTTAGGATGCGCACTACGTAAAGTACGAATGATAAACGAAACTGGCACTGCCAAGCTCACTATAATTGCCATGAATTTATTTTTTGTAAACTATTCTCATGTTCATACTACTTTTGCTATGCATACGTGTGAAAGCATATTAACATCTTTCCTATTAACAAAGCGCTTGACTCTAATCTGCGCATTGCACATTAAGTACCGAATGGTAACGTGCAACATTTACAGTCAAACCACTAATTCTGCATGGGGATGTGGGAATAGAAAAACTGAAATTACAGGAGAACGCGGCGCTACAAGAAAGCGAACAATCGATGTAGCAGCTCGAGGATCATTCATGTTTCTGCAGACATCTGGCCGAAAGATTTCCAATGCAGAGCTACTACGCCCGTAGAGCTACACGTCGACAGAATTACCTACCCGCTGCTATAGTTGAATCCAATGATAGCTTACAAAGAATGGATGGAAACACCACCATTGAGAGTGAATAGAGGCGACCAATAGAAGTTACGCAAATGGACGAACGCCGCACCAAATACGCCGTCTGCATACGACCAAGCTATGTTGCTCAAAGGTCGAACTTGAGTGGCTGTTTAACTGCTCTCGTCCTTGTTGTCAGCAACGGAGCTTCTTCTGGGCATGTTCCGGGTTGCTGCTGGTCTTCAGGTTCCGTTGCTTCTACGCTGACCTTCGTCTTACTTTTAGCCGTTGGAGATCGCCAAGACGAAGGAACCATCGAGTAGCGTTGCATCTGAGCCAACTTTTCCATCTTTTCTTTCACAGCCCTCGATTTCTGAAGTCCAACAAGGAATGTTTTTCTACTAAGTCGAAACGGTCACAGAACGGCCAACTCACCAACTGCCCCACTTTAAATGACGGTATGCGTAGATGAAAGCTTGGATTAACGGGGACTTGATGCAGTACAATTTGTAGGAATTCCCTGATTGCCTCCTGCAATAAGTGAGTTGCAATATCACGCGCTAGGCAAGCAATAACTCAAGATTACAAGAATACAATGATTGACCGACGCTTGGCTGGCGTTTAAAGCGAACAGAGCGTTCGGCAGCACTGACAGGTTCTCGATGGTGTTGCATACAATTACAAAGCCCATTCTGGTTTCTAACAAGCAATTGAACGTTAAAACAAAAAGTACGTCACCAAACAATGCAACCCACTTTTCAGCTCAACCTGAATATCGATAAGACGATTGATATTGCAATACTTGGATCTGTCGCCCACGACGTAAAGCATCGGTTTGTTCAAACCATTCAGTTTTTCGTGGTTTCTCTGTTGAAGAAAATGGATCAAATGTGGAAAAGTGGAAACAAAGGTTTACCCAATATACACCAGCCGGCGTCAGGTTCCTGTAGTCCATAAGTACGGTAGCGCATATGCAGTCGTATTTCGTCACGGCCTGCAATTCTGCCGTCACTTAGTGCAATTTTTGGAAATCCGTTCAAAGACAAACTAACGTGAATTATAGGAATGCAAGACAATCCCCAGCCAATAAGTACAATCCGTCTGGTTGAATTTATGGCGAACAGCTGAAGGAACAAAGGGACTATCAATCGCGCAATACAACTCTCCTACTCACCTCCTCAAGTTTCTGGAAGACATTTTCAATGAACAACACATAATACATATTCCAACGGCAGTTCGAATCAATCGGCGAAGGGATCACGTGCTTCACTTTGGCAATGGTAGGAAAGAGGCGTCTATTTTCAAAAAGTATTATTACGCAAGCTATGGGCAAAGCATATACCGTGAACAAGAGGAACGCATTTGCAAATTAACACCAAGACGCAATCCCAAATGCTCTTGGAATAAAGCGGCAGTGGCAATAGAAGTGGTTTCGATCAAAAACAAGATAAACCAAAAAAATTGGCAATAGAAACATCGTGACTTTGGTGTACGATTTGTACCCGTTGAATTTTTTCTACCTAAAATTAAACTGGAACAACGCCTTACCAACGGATGGATGAGCCGTTATTAGAAAAAGGACAGAGCATTCATTGTATTTAACCGCCGAACCTTCAGAACAACCCTCTTCCGTCTTCAGCGAAGTAGCACTGTTAGGTTTTACTGCGTAATTCAGACATCTAAGGCGTGTGGAGGGGCTAGGTGGTATGCTACACCGTTTGGTTTAATGCTAAGTACATTCCATACATCGCTGACTTCAATTCCTGCGTCGCAATTGAAGCAGGTGTTGTTGCGAACGTAAAAGACATCCTTTCTGTGCCTATGGTGGAAAAGGCTCTCGCGATATAATATTCTTTGCCGTAGGCTGTCAAAGCGTAGGTACTTTGGGTCTTCCCCTCTGTCGCGTGGAGCTGAATCACATCGTGACAGCACTCCAACGGAACAGCTAGTCTTCGTTCACGTCCATCGTTAGGCGGAAGTTACAGCAACCGAGGATTGACTAGGCAAGCTCAGAGTGGGATGCCCCCGTAGTAACCTCGCCTGACTACCACGCCAAAGGTAAGCAGATACAATAATTAGGCCGCCTATGCCAATTACGACTTTACTTCAAATTCTCACAAAGCCTTGCAGCAGTTACTGGGATTGGCGAGATTAAAGTTCTTTCCGACAAAACTCTGGACCGTTTACACAATTACGTACGGTTGCCACATCTTCTACATAAGGGAGACAGGCAACGCCGCTCCATAAGTTTTGAGAGCATCTGGAGGCAGCGACGAGGTACATGAACGCAGAATAAAGGCTCAAAGAATCGCACACACATTGCTGAGGCCGACCACAAACACTTGACCCAAGAAACATTATGGACGATGCTATCAAAATCTCTGCGATGGTCGAACACTCCACTTAATGTTCGCTGGGCCTACAACCAAGCACAATATGTCGCGAGAGCCTTCTCCACCATAGGCACGTAAAGGGACCCACTACATGCGCAACATCACTCATTTCAATTGCGACACAGGGATTGAAGTCAGCGATGTACGGAAAGTGCCTAGCAGTGAAACCAAATGCTGCACCATACCACCTGGCCCCTCTCCACACGCTTAACAAAAGACACCCGGTCTTCAATCCCTTAGATACCCTAATTACGGAGTGAAGCCTAACAGTGCTACTTCGCTGAAGACGGAAGAAGGTGGCTCCGTAAGCTCCGGCGGTTAAATACAATGAATGCTCTGTCCTTTTTTCCTATTAACGGCTCATTCATCCGTTGGTAGGACGTTGTTCCGCTTTCATTTCAGACATAGAAAAGTTTCAACGGACATAAGCCGTACGTTGAGGTCAAGACACTTTAAACCAGTGATTCCCAACGGAGGCCCTGGAAGGCGAGGGGTCCCTGCGAGGTCCCTGAGAGAGCCCTGCCAAGATTAAAGACACTCCGTTGTTTGTAATAGTAGTCATTGGGAGCTAGGAAGTTCAAAAGGGTAAAAGAAGATACGGTTTGCGTGATTTCATGCAGGACGCGAAATAAGCAATGTTTTCGTTCGTCCGAGTGTATATGTAGCTGCGAACTTGTCAGGAGTCGTGGACTTCTCGTTTTGTAATACTATGCGACAACGCTTCCATCAAATTTTCGCTTCTTTCATTCTCTTTCCAAAAGTCAGAACTTGACTCCGCCTTATTCAAATTTGATAAGTACTATGATTGATTCAACGCCTTTAGTCCGGAAGTAAACGCCTTATGTAGGAATTCGCTTATGCTTGAAGAATTGTTAGACGACTTTGCCCTGTTGTTTGGCGATCCATAAGGCAAACCCCAATGGTGACAAGTTCAATGCTTCATTCTGCGCTAAGTACTGACCATTGCTC
The DNA here is from genome assembly GCA_000612645.2 of Trichuris muris. Taxonomy (NCBI): domain Eukaryota; kingdom Metazoa; phylum Nematoda; class Enoplea; order Trichinellida; family Trichuridae; genus Trichuris; species Trichuris muris. Next base: position 24,548,688 of record CBXJ02000282.1, on the reverse strand, counting down.
AAATACCTATTCAAGCAAGTTTACTATGAAGTCACTCCCAAAAAGCACAAAAACCTGTAGGGTAATCTAATGAGACAATGAGGACAGTTGTAAAGAGTTGGTGGGGGCCCAGGATGATTGTCAGCAATTAAAGGGGTCCCTGGCTCCAAAAAGGTTGGAAAACACTGCTTTAAAGACCCTTTACAAAGTATCCCATCTTTAACAAAAGCAAACAACTTAAGCAGGCATCATCGGCTACGAACTTACTTGAGAAAAGTTTTGCAGTTTTCGGGCGCTTCGACAGGCTTGGTGCCAGCCAGGTGCACGTTAGGCCATATGACCACCAAGAGAACGTCAGGCGGCAGGGCAGATACCATCCGAAGCGGTCTGCATATTGAGGGTTGGATGGTAATGCGCGAGCGCAAGTACTGCACAACAGGGCACTTCGCCTTGTTCTTCTTGTTCGCCCTGCCTACGTTCCAGCCGAACAACTCCTTATCCACGAAGTGGGCATCCTAAAAATAGATAAAGCCGACATTCAATAGCAGCACGAACTACAGTTCGGGTTGCGTTAAAAGGGAGAAAATGCGTGCTTTTACAGAAGTTGATCCACTCTCACCACGAAAAGGATGAATGCACAATTACGACTGTCATGGATACCTGGAAAAACCTGCTTGAACTTTTGAACATAAAGCCACGAAAAAGTCAAACAAACCTATTATTACTATTAATATTAAATGCAGATAGTCTGTAACCTCTGAATACGCCATTAATTCACGCAAAATTTCTGTGTGCGTTAAAGGCACTAAGCTAAACGTCACTGATCATCCATCCTGTCTTCTATGTTGAAGCGACCCCTCTTGACGAGCCCATCTTGACTTCAGCAAAGGACGCTTACGCACAGACCAGAAAACGTCACTCACATTGATCGCCAAACTTGCTATTCAGTATTTAGTACAGTTTCATCTGAGCATATTAATCTTAGCATTCCCATGATTCGGTCCTTTTCATTGAACCGAGAAGACTTTGACACTTAGGCTGATTGCGTGAGTTAGCCACCATTCTGCGAAGAAGATTCATTCAACGTATTACAGACTTACACAATGACGTGTAAACCTTTGATGCTTAGTAAACGAATAATAGACTGCTATTCAGTTCAATAGTGGAGCACTTTTTTGCAAGGCCATTCTGCCACTTTACCAAGCAAAGTTACAGCGACGGGGGTACAGAACGCAGTCAAACTTGAATGGAAAAATCGGCTGAGAATTTCCGCTGCTGAAAACGAGCGCGACCCCGGCCCACCAGATGCGATCTGGTAAAGGCGCGGATCAAGCGAATCTGTCCATTATGCTACGGGGGAACGGCCATTCACAGGAACCACTTAAGGTAAATAGGGGAAGTGGTTAAGAAGGTCCCAACAAAGTTTACGTTCTCACTCCAAAGACGGGATATCTTCTAACGGGAGCATAGATCTTCAGGTTCTTGTGTTTTCACGGATTCTTCCCGCTGTTTTTATACGTTGATGGATCCGGTCTCCCTACTAACGGATGAATGAGAGTGGTTATAAGAAGACACGGTCAGAAAACGACGTACGAGAGAAAACCCGTACGTCGTTTTCTGATCGTTTCTTCTTATAACCAATCTCGTTCATCCGCTGGTAGTGGGACCGTGTCAGTTTACTTACAAATTCATCAACGTAAAACAACGGGAAGAATCCGTGAAAACACTACACCATGAATACTTTCTCACTCATGAAAACGGCATGCATACTCTTGCAAGAAACGCTAAGCGATTGAACTGGCCAGCATTCCATTACTCGCGTACCAAGCATCAACGATTTTCAAACACCGCTATGCAAGTCGGTTCCATGTATCCTGTTCGCAAGATGGCGGGTAACCCTGTGAATCAGCCCAAGCGTCGCAATTCGCTCAGTTCAATGAAAGAGGTGACTTATGAAAGGAGAATAATGATGATGAGAAAGCATGCTCAGATGAAGCTGTACTAAACATTGAACAGCACGTCTGACGATCAAGGAGACTACTTAGGAATGAAATTTCCTGGCCTGGTGCAAGCACCCTTCGCCGACGTCAAACTCACCGTTAAAATGGGTCCGTCAAAATGGAGCACATTCCTTCTAAGCGACAAACGGATGGTACAATGTTCAGGAATAATTAGTATTTCTAGGTTTCAGTCGAATCTCTAGCTCCCCTATCCCAAACAGAATCTAATCGCGCGTCAGGTATTCTGTTAATATTTCCGTTCTACCGCTTCTGCACACGTGGTCCGTTGGACGAAGATGTTACTTTTGATTGTACGGTTCTTTAGAACTACGCACGCAAAAATTACACGCAAACTGGGAAACATCGATGACGTAACCATGACTGCTCACCTTGAAGCGCATCATTTTCAAAATTTCCAAGTAGGTGGACAGCTGATGAACTTCCAAATTGTTGATCAACGACATGTTCACTCGCCTAACGGATCCCATTGATATGGACTTGTCCCATTCAAGACGCATCATCCTGGCACTCCTCTTCAAACCTTCTAGCAATAGCAGGTCGCGGTTGTAGGCCTCAACGACACAAAAGCTGTCAATAGATATCGCGAAACAGTGACGACATAAACTTACATGTGCAGCTACCAAGTTGAACAACGTTTGCCGCTGAATTATGCAGTGACACTGAACAAGCAGAGGAATGTCATGACGCTTCACTCCGCTACAACGAACAAACTCCGATTACCCATGTTTAGCGTGCGAGAAAATCTTACCGTCTCATAAAAGCTTCCCAGGACAAGCAGCTATCGCCAAATGACCAATCGTCGGAATTCAAACAGCACGAAACGGAGGGCAAAAACTTAGGCGCCACAGGGACCGCCCGTCGAAACGTGTACGCAGCTTTGACACTCAAATCCAGCATTCCAATAAGCCCATTATCTTCTATAATCGACGGCTTTGTTCTTCTGTTAGTGGGGGGCCATTTAAGCGGTTCATTTATAAGGTTAACGTCCTTCGCTGGAAGTGACATATCCATTAATCGTTTGTAAAAGGGACAACTGTTTTTGGGCAGCAAATCCTTATCGAACTCGAATTCGTGGACCTGTTCAAAATTTTCGACCTGTTTCCACACGGGATACGAATGCAACCGGCCCCAAATGGTATCGCACAAATTTTGTTCTACCACTTCGGTAAAGCTGGGCAATCTTCTGTCGTCCGTTAGAAACGCAAGCGATCCCCTCTCGATGTACAATCCGGGTGGATATAGTTCGCTTCTGTCCTTCTCACGCTTTATACGTTTGGCGCTTTTGGTGCTCTGAAGGAAGGCCAATCAACTGCGCAAACAACGATGGCTCCAAGTCAACGTTTGAATGTACCTTTCTCTTGCCAGACGACTTCGCTTCCCCTCTCACGCTCTTGCCCAGCGGACAATTCATGCTCGGCTACTGGTAACGGGGCGAGAAGCTATGTCAACGTTTGACCAACAGGAGCGCTAAACATTCCTACGGAACGGAGAAAATAGCCGTTAATGAGAAAGCACAGCTAAGCCGTGAACTTCCGACTCAGCAACAACGGCGAGGTGACAAAACACCTTGGCTAAAGCTAAAGCGGCTGAGTTTAGAAAAGGAAAGCCCCATTGAATCACCCGCAAACGAATGCAAAACAAATTGTCGTACTGTATAAAGTAAGGAAAAGCAGGTACAATCTCGAAACGAGCTTGTAGGATGAGCAATGGGCAATTCCTTCCTCCGATTTATCGAATCGCCAACCGAGATTGGCATGCTAAATTTAAGTAATTGCGAGATGCTTGCAAGCAGCTGCTGAAGAAAGTGCGCATCCGAAGAATTCCACATCGACCACGACAGGTCGCACCGTGCATTGCTTACCTTTAGATCTTCGGTCGCGGTCGCCTTGCTCACCCGGTAGCTGTTGTTCAGGCCAAGTTCTGTTGCCTTCACATTTAGGGTTTCGCTGGTTCTGGCGAAATTTCAAGCAAGCGCAATGCGCCAACCGCGATTGTACTGTATAGCCGTTTAGCATACCGATTTCAGTAACGGCCGCTTTTCAATGACGAGCACGCAGTTTGGCCAGAGTTCTCCGCCGTGCCGACAGGTATTTTAAATTCAGGTTTGCTACGACGATACTGTACAAAGAGATGCACGCGTTCATGCCTTGTGACAACGTGTCCTTTGCAGAGCGAACAGCGAGCTGGCATTTGTTCATCCAGCCAACGTTGCAATGGTTGATTTAGACGGCGACGTTCCGTACGGGCATAAGATCAGCAACAGCGTGTTCCTTATTCCTGCCGTCGTTGTTGTATCCCTAATTGGTATGCTTCCTTCTTCCGTTCTCTACTTGTGCAGTTTACGGATGTTCCTAGGTTTCGTAGTTTACAAGTTGTTCTACATTCTGAAGGAGCGTAACAGAAAAGTACAGGAGAAAAGGAAAAACAAAGAGAAGAAGAAATGACGTTTAGGTACGCAAGCAAATTGTTCGTCAAGAACAGACCTATGGCCTTTTACCGCCAAAAGTTATTTGTTTCATTTGGGTCCTATCGTATTTCGGCGTTTGAAGTCTTGCTGCCCCGCTATAACGCTACTCGACAGGTCTAGGCCTCAAGTGTGATCTTGTTTTCCAAATTTTCTATGCACTGAAGCTGTCTTAAGTAAAACGGTCTACCAGTTGGTTCTCAGCGAACAACCAATTCACTTGCAGCTCCAAAAGCCATCCCTGAAGTTGCGGCATCAGTCGACGCTTTGCATATGAAGAAACGCTGTTTTATTCTCCTGCCAACAATCCGTGCGGCATTTACGGCGTGAACTTTTGGAAAATTTCCCCTCGCATTACATTCGATAGTTTTGCGTTAGCATAGCGAAACGTGAAAGCCTGCGATAGCTACCTGTGTAATGAAAAGAGCTACAGTTTGAATCTGCATGCACGTTTTGCCCTATCTGTTGTTTAATATAGGACATGGTTGAGGCGTCCGTGAAGTTGGGCCAATTGCTGCCGTTGTTATAGTTGGAATGATTTGAAGTTCCACCACTATGCAAATAAGTTGATGTAGTTTTCTGCTTGGATTATTTCCATTTGACTTTCTCACGGACTTACCGACAATAGCAGTGGTGCAAATGCGTGAGAGCGGACATTGATTGGGAAAGCGTTAAAAAACGAGCAAGAAAGAACCTAGTCGGGGTGGTACTGTGCTGTAACTACCTTTCGGTTCGGCTGCCAAATCTTCAAATTGTGAACTTACTAGCAAAGCTGTTGTACGCGTTTTTAAATGAGCGATAATGCTGACATCGTGGCACCTTCGTCCCAACGTTGGAGAGCAAGGAGGCGTTCAGAAATGAATGAGCTCATTACTTTCATAGTAATTCATTAATGTAATGCTGACACACCTACATGAAAATTTTCCATTCTTCATACGGGGGTAATAATTCCAAATAAAGTTTATGCACGGTATACATCCCGTCTCGTAACACACCTCTGGATTTTTACCGCTGTTCGTCGAAAGGCAACGGCACACAGTTACAATTACTCGTACTACAGATGGAACGTTGGTTCCAATGGACAGTCAGTCAAACTCGTTTGCAAAGCAGCACGTAACAAAGTGCCAAACTGCCTTCAATGGACGCTTACTGAATGTGTAACAATTCCACTGCGTATCTTAACCTCTAACTGGGTCGCAGCAGTGGTAAAATTGCTTTGTCCTCGTCTCGCAACGTTGCTCAGTAACGAGAACAGAGTTTTCATCCGCGCAAGTCTTCAAAATTGGAAAACTTACTTGAAAAACGTTTCCCTTGGCACATTTACCGCGAAAACTTGACAAGCGCAATGAATCATTAGCACAACCTGCAAACATATTAAACGCGTTCGCCGGAGGAGCGGAGAGTATGAATTGGTTGAACAGAAGTGTTGCAAAAGTGGTTCTTGAAAGATTTGCGACGGTTTATCTGTGGTCGGCATTCTTGGAAAACGCGACCAAAATGATTTAGCAGGACAGAAATGCACGAAAGGAGTGTCGCCTTTTCTCCGTCTACTTTACAGAAGCTAAAGGTCTGATATTAGCGTTACGTGAGCGCAGACAAGAATGGCCGGGATGTTTTGAAGGCAAGTAGGTTCAAACACCCATTCTGTGAAGAAATTAGGCGGCCCAGGTTCCCTCCGAAACTTCTCAGCCGTCATTTCCGGAACTTACGTGAGCTCAGGCCTAAATAGAAGGCTTTTTTGGGGGTTAAGCATAAGGAAGCGCAGTAATGGATGGCCACCAAGCTTCAGAGGAAAAACTAGCCGAGTGCACGCTATCTTTCAAGATTATCTAACATTTCCTTCATTCAGGCAAAATTGGTAAGACGTTTCGTACGAGTAGTTAAGAAAAACGTAAGCTTAGGTGGGGATATTGCGGTTAGCATTAATGGTGCGGAACGACGTCATGATTCCTTTCCCCGTATTGTCGTCTTTTCTCACATGTACCTGTAATTCATTGTTCACTTTTTTCGGGTACTGTTTGTTCGCGGGGCTCAACTCAACCAAAGCCTGAGGAAATTCCCTTTACCAGTCCACTGAGAACGTCACTAGTCGTATGCCTGACGAAAGCGTGGGGTACGCTTCTGCGGATTACACAGTGTACCTCCAACAGTAATGACTGGAAGAATTTGCTCGCCAACTAGTCATCTCTACCGTCGACACGATTGACTTTGGCTCACGACGGAAAGGAGGCAGGCGAATCCAGTCGACCGACCATACGCAGTGCATTGCTTATCGGGTAGCATTTAGTTCTGGGATCCTTGTGATATCGACTCGCTTGGCGCAGGTGTCGTGATGGGGGATTGGCGAAAAGCAACATAATTCTTGACATAATCTCCGGAGCGTCATCCTTAAGCAGAAGACCTCCAATTTGTAGCACTGTATCAGTGCAACAAAAAGGAATGGAAGATAATGTATGAGAAGCAATTTGGGTTTTTGCAAAACAGCTAGACACTCTACAGCAGTGATTCTCAACTGGGGCGGTAGCGCCCCCCCCCCTAAGGGGAGGGCGCTGGAAGCTTCTAGGGGGCGCTGATGATACCTAAAAACTTGCTACGCCGTAGAGCTTGACGCCAGGGTGATTCAGGGTCTACCATGACAAAGTGAGAACGCATATGATAGGTGTTTCTGAAGGTCCCCTCTGCCATTGTCCTTCATGTCTGCCGACATCGTTAATAGGCGTTTCGCAGATATTTCTCGATCGAACTCGAGCCGTCCCTTCTCAGGAGCACATTGGAATCTCGATAGGCCCTTTCAGTCATAAACCGTTCCACTGAGAAAACTAATATAAAAGACTGGCAGTTTCTCTGCGATGTCTTTCAGGGACCACTTGGTGAGGCCAGTAAGGAAAGACCTAACAGGAGTACCACCACGAGGAGAAGACGACTCAGAACTTCTCGTTTGACCGCGGCCTAATAAATGTCAAACGCAACCAAAAGGTTGATAGAGTCAGAACCAACAGGCCCTCATTGTTGAATGATCATCTCATGATGTCTAATCTACGTCAGTACGGCCAGCATGAGCCACAGCGATTGAAACCGCTCTCGCCCCATACAGGGGGGGGGGGCCGCTGGCGAATCCAGGTTGGCACCGGGGGCACTGGAGACGCCTCACTGGGCGCTGGCACGAAGAAGGTTGAGAACCTATGCTGAACCTAATCGCGCAAGCCATTGTCAAGATTGCGCAGCGGGTCCATCGGCCGAGCGCGGGCGATTGTTGCCACACCTAAGCAAGAAATTATGCATTTGTTCACCGGTGAGCAATAGAACCGAAAGCCCGGTTTCTCTGCATACACCGCGGGACAGTACAACCGTGGTTACAATTTCACTAAAGTTGTTCCCATGTTTCCAAGTCCCTTAGTCGTCCTCTCACTGGATGCGCAATTTGCAGTATCCAATGGCTGCCGTTTTCGCCGATATATAAGCCTAGGCGTAAACATAACGTATCAATTTCGTCACCACTACCTCTGTGCTCATCAATTCGTGCCTTATTCGCTTTTCGGTAAATTCACACTACACGCGCGCTCTCCGACGTGCAATGGCTTCACTTTTCGCGGATACCTAAGCCTAGGCCTACATAAAACAGATCATTTCATGAGCAAACGCTGTGTTGCGCAAACAGCACCGCTACTCTTTCTACAAATGTGAGGTGACGCGGAAATTAGCGCAGAAATTATTTCGCATGAGCAAATGCGTCGTGCAAATCTCACGTGCTACATGTAACACGCGCACAGGTTACGCGCGATCTACCGTTTTTGTTCAACCAACGGAGTTCGGCACGGCGCTTCTGCAACTACGGATGATGCAAGCGGGGCATTGTTGTAATTGATGATCAAGTTAGTGTCCAACTACTTTACAAGAACCACAATTTCCGCTAAAGGAGTAGCGCAGGTTCGCCGCACACGGAGCACGTCGTTTCACCGGCGAACACTTTTGACGTAGCCAATCAGCGTCGGGTGCGCAGCCAATCGCCGCTCACCGCCAGTTCAGTGATTGGCTACGGCAAATTGACGCGCGTGACGACTCGCTTACGGTGATTGGCTACGGTGAAGTGTCGCACATGTCGATTCGCTCGAGCCCTCACGGTGATTCGCTCACGGGTGCTCACGGTGATTCGATCCCGGCGAATAGACGCGCATGGCGATTCGCTCTGGGACTCTCACGGTGATTCGCTCAGTCACCCTCACGGTGATTCGCTCAGGGGCCCTCACGGTGATTACGCAATACGTAATATGTATTGCTCCCAATTATTAGCCATCGTCTGCTTTTACTAATAAATTGCCACAGGTGAGGCTTGCATAGACGTGGTTACAGACAGCGCGAGCAAGGCCAAACGGGTAGTCAACCATCCTTCGTTGAACTACATTGGGGTCTTTTCGGTTTGTACCCCGGCATTGCTGGAGTGGACCGCCCATCCATGCCCCCATTCTCTACCTAATCTTGCGCGGGCAACGTGACCCCTATCCCTATTGTTTCCCAGCCCTGACGCTGTTCCCGAACTGGTATTGTTTCTGAACCTGGGAGCTGTGATTTCGCTATTGTTTCCGAAGCTGGAACTCATAATTTTCCCGGAAAAAATTGCCGTTCGCTTTTACCCTGGCACTAGCAGTTGAGCGCACCCATGTTGCTGTAGAAATGCAGGTTAGTGCGATATATTACTGGATTTCTGATTGAAAACTGGATGCATTTATTACTGGATTTCTGATTGAAAACCCCCGCAATTCAAAATGGATTTCTGATTGTCTTAGTACATCTGTTTGTATACCGGATGCCTTGTAACGGGTTTCATGCCTGAGCCAGGGCGTTCTGAAAGCTACGATAAGCGTTTTCAGCCTGTGGAATTGCTCATCCATGCCCTGGTAGGGCATTTGCACATTTATCACAGGTATCTTCAAAACGGGAAAGCCGGAGTACGACCAAAATTATGCCGTAGTACGTCTTTACAGCCCAGCAGAATGAGCAGACAGTAGTAGTCCGCGGGGTGTTAGATAAAAATAACAATGTGGGTATTCTCCGTCTTCACAGAACCTGCTCCTGAGTGATGGCCATGGTTTTACGTACCACTGATGACTGAGCATAGTTCGGTAAGGTAGACGTTAGCCCTCGGGGCGTAGGATTGCCAGTTGCACTCACGCCCCATTGAATTAATGCCACTCTGTCGTTCAGTCAACGCTGCCCACACCAGACTAACTTTATTTACAACCGAATCACCAAAAATGCAGAACATAATTATAAAAAAAGTAAGAACAATAATACTAAAAAAGAAAGTAAGAACAATAAAAGTAAGAACAATAATACTAAACAGCCATTGCAAACCTTCAACACAATTGCTGTACTCTATTTCTCTGTAGTCCAATGTAATCTTAATTTCTTATGATCAACCGTTGTTCTCATGTCCGGTTTAGTGGAGGTGAGGTGATGCCCCCGAGTAGACCAGCAACGCAGCAAAAAAGTGTCAAATCATTGATTACATTCGGCGCCTGCTCCGTTATCCCGGGGAGAATAGGTGGGAAGATAAGATCAAGGCATGCGATGGCGCGGGCTGTAACTTGGAGCGAAGCAGCTGAAATTGCACAAAGTCCCACGAGGAAACGTGGAGCGGAGAGCCGAAGGTGGGAACAAGAACATGTAGATGGAGATGAGCCGTTAGGTGGGGAGGAAGACATAACATTTAGGAAAGCACCGCGATCGAGTATGATAGCGTAGACGTTGGAGTTAAGGCGCGGGAATTGGAAGCGGGGCCATCGGTAAACATGGAATAGAGACCAAAAAGGTGGAGGACAGACGTGTACTCTTTCGCTGCGACCAATTTCGCAAAGAAATTCGCTCATGGGCCTTCATGGGATTCGATCCCCGCCAAACGCTCGCCGACGACCACTTTCGCCGGGATTGAATCATCGTGAGAGCCCCTGAGCGAATCACCGTGAGTGTCCCTGAGGGAATCACCGTGACGGCCCGTGAGCGAATCACCATGTGCGCCACTTCGCCGTTGCTAATCACCGCAAGGCTCCTAAGCGAATCGCCACGCGCGTCAATTCGCATAGCCAATCAGTAAACCGGCTGCGAGCGGCGATTGGCTGCGCGTCCCACGCTGATTGACTACGCCAAAAGTGTTCGCCGGTGAACTGTCGCGTACCCGCCGCACAGAATCCACTATATATTTTGCAAAACAATTCGGGGTCTTTTGTAATAGCGGGGCAATAAGTATAGAAAGCGTTGAGCATTGCCCCCGCAATTAGTCATTGCTCTCAGCTGTCTTGACTACATTTAATTGGTATACTGTTAAGCTGTCGTGGTGGCGTTGCTAAATCGGCTCGGTGTGGCCCCTTGAGTCGTTTGTTTGATTATTCCGTTGTCCTGTTGTAGGTACAGGGTTGACCCATTGGCTCTGTACAAGGCTACAACGAGAAGAACCGCTTCGAGAACTACGCCGAGGTAAGCCGGTCAATTCGTTTATTACTAACAGCTGTCGTTGTTCATTAGGTCGACACGGTAGCGTAAGCTAGGATAACTTTATTCACTATCGAGAAGCAGTTTGCACTTATGTTCATTTCTTTGGACATAGAAGTCTGCATGCGCATAGGAAATCATTCCTGATTACTGAAAGGCATTATGTAGTTCGGCACGCGACAAGTAGTGTGCTCAGTTGGTGTGCAGTAGGTTGTAGTATGACTTAACGGTAAAATATAAGAGCCAGCAGCACGGAATTTGGGTCTAGGACCCTTGGCGCCCTACCTTTTCGCGATCGTTATACTGTAGCATTGTCTCCAAAGAATGTACTGGTACTGTCGAAGGGAATTGTGTCGAATTGGACCGCAATTTCCCTGAGACCCGCTCAAAATACAGCAATCCACAGAGGTAAACAATGAAATTCAGGTACGATTGACGGTAGACAACAACACGAAGATGACGTAGTTTTCGCATTGCAGTGGGCCCCGATCCCTCGTTACGGACTGCCTTTCACTAGTTGTATGCCGTAGAAAGCAGTCACAGATAATAGATAATGCTAGTGAGTGGCTACATGGTATTCGCTTGCAGGCCAAGTCGCTACAAGACCCAAATGACATAACTGAATATGCTATCAATACTGCTTGCAGGGTTGAAATTCAAAAGAGCCGGATAACTGCAATATCCTCTGCCTCGTGGACAACAATGAAAGAAAAATGCGTTCTGTATTATTTATTCTCTGGTATACGTGAGCAGCAGATAGCAACAAGAATTTGTCGAACATGGCCAGTTGCAATACCAGCTGTTATCTGCACGTAAGCGTGTTCGCAGTAATGCTGCCACTGATGGCGTCTGAATTGAATGCGACTTAATCCTGGCTTCTCGCAGGAATATGCAAATGTTTCTGTCTCCGTCCATTTTCTCGTTGTTTTTAAACACTTGTACAGCTGGATGTCTCTGCTACTAGCTCATCGAATTTCACTAACTTGGTCTCAGTCGCTCAACAATGTGCGCATTTATGTTAACCGAAGTCACCTTTAAATATACAGTGAAACCTTAATCCGGACCTCCATAAACCGGATCCTTCTCTAATCTGGATTCGTGGAGAGAACAATAGAACGACCGTATTCATTAAAGATGATTAGACTACCTATATGCAAGCAGAATGTATCACGGATTTCCCCGTTAAGTAGAAGCCTTTTACTTCCAGAAAAAGGCACACAAAGCATAGCTTTCGGCTACTACTCTTCTAGCCGTCTTCATTGCAATAAAAATAAAATATGTCCACTGTCCAGCCAGTCACGGTTCAGCAAGCTCCTCTGCTAGACCGTCCGGGCTGGCGACATCAGCTATCAAGTACTACTCTTGTACCCGTCAAGCGTCGGTCGCCCGCCCAGTCAGCCCTGCTGAGAGCGGGCATCCCCACCGACCGACCGGGACAGTGACGAAGCACAAAATGAAAATTGAGGCAATGGCAGTAGCTTCCCGAACCCGTCTATAGTCTCTTTAAACTACGGGTTTTAAAGTTCTTGTTTACTACAGCAAACTATCTAGTTTCTTCGTGAGGACACAAAGCGCGTTAAACCGTTTACTTCGACCTCGCTCGCACAGCCAACCCCAAAACTGTCACCATTACAACACAACGTGGTCATGATGATCAATAGGAATCGCGCACGCCAACCCCCTTTCGACAGTAATACTGTTGCTCAGGTTCAATCCCAGGGGGTTCGGAATTGTCCGGAACAGTTCTTTCCTAATTGTGGCCTTCTTTCTTCCTTTTCCCTTTCCGATCTTTTTGCCCCTTTCTGCCGTTGCCAAGTCCAGTCCGGTAGTTTAAAGAGACTATAGACGGGATTGGGAAGCTACTGCCATTGCCTCCATTTTCATTTTGTGCTACCTCACTGTCCCGGTCGGTCGGTGGGGATGCTCGCTCTCTGCAGGACTGGCTGGGCGGGCGACGGACGCTTGACGGGTACAAGAGTAGTACTTGATAGCTGATGTCGCCAGCCCGGACGGTCTAGCAGCGGAGCTTACTGAACCGTGACTGGCTGGACAGTGGACATATTTTATTTTTATTTTTATTGCACTGAAGACGGCTAGAAGAGTAGTAGCCGAAAGCTATGCTTTGTGTGCCTTTTTCTGGAAGTAAAAGGCTTCTACTTAACGGGGAAATCCGTGATACATTCTGCTTGCATATATGCATCAACCCCGTAAGAAAGAAGAAGATTAGGCTACCTATGCGAAACGGACAGTCACTTGGCGGCAAAGGCTATAAGAGCAGCAAACAACTAGCCAACGGTCTTTTCGGTATACGTTAGCATAGGTGCAGACCAGCCATGGACCTGCGACTTCCGATGCACGCATCTAGTCCACTTGTGCGCACCCCTTTAAGTACCTGCAGCTACAAGCAACGGATTCATTCAAGACCCCAGGCGCCTGCGGGTATTCGTCAGCACCGGAAGCGCCATTCATTCACGGCCCCAAGCGCCTGCGGATATCCGTCAACACCGGATGAGAGGCACCTCCGCGAACACCGGTGTCTGCGAGTGGTCGACCGCGACGGAGTCGCATCTGGTACTTCTGAGGGGCCGCCTGCAGTTGCAAGCGGTCGAGTTGCGTGGTTACGCACAGGTTCGCTGCCTGTCCTCAACTCCCGGGCCGGCGGGGAGCTGGGCAATTTCCCACAGGGCTACCACTTCCAAGTCGCGTTATAAAAACACGCGTTATACGAGAACAGACCATATATAAGGAGAGCAATCTGGGGAGTCATCATCATTGTGCTCTGGCGTGTTCTACGGTTGTGTAGTCGTCCAAATGCTCGAAAGGAAGCACATTGCACTCACTATAGAGAAGAAGGTGGAGGTAATCGAGGCGTTGAAGAGGGGGGAGACTGGCCAGTCCCTTAAGCGAGAGATACGGCGTTGGCACTTCAACGATTTGTGATATAGGAAAGAACGCTGCTCGGATACTGGAATATTGTAAAAAGCAACAAGAGGAAGGCGGTAGTTCAGAGCAGAAGCGCATGAGAGCGTCGAAGAACGAAGAAGTTTTGGAAGCGGTTTATACGTGGTTCCTGCAAAGTCGGGCGGCCGGAGTACCTTATTGGGGATAGTATTCCGCCATAAGGCGTTGTACTTCAATGAGCGGCTGAACGGCGATCCGGATTTCAAAGCAAGCCAAGGGTGGCTGGATAAGTTCGTAAAGCGCCACAGGATCCGGAGCTTTCAGGCTTATGGCGAAAAGCTGTCAGGGGATGCGCTTTCGGCAGACAACTTCGCAGGAGAGTTGAAGGAGCTCTTGGAAAGAGAACACTATGACGAAAACTTCGTCTACAGTGCTGACGACACGGGCCTGAACTGGAGAGCTCTCCCGACCAGAACGCTCGCGACGCATGCCGAAAGCAGCGTGCCGGGATTTAAAGCAGCGAAAGACCTGGTTACATTGATGGTCTGCGCCAACTCGACCGGTACGCACCGGCTGCCCCTCTTTTTGATCGGAAAGTCAAAGCGCCCCAGAGCAGTCAGACGGGCGAAGAAGCTGCCGGTAGTGTACAGTCACCAGAAAAGGGCATGGATGAACACTGAGACTTTACGTGTTGGTTCAAAAATGTTTTTGTACCTGAAGTAAGAGTACAACAAATCACAGTGCCCTGAGCAGGTTATGAAGGATACCGTTTTAGGTTAGAGGTTTTCAAAATTCCATCGGAAAGAGTGGCAAGGTACTGCTCCTGATCGGCAACGCTCCCGCGCACCCAGCCCTGGCGCAGTTAAATTCGATCCATTAGTACGTGACAGTCCATTATGCCGCCCAACGTCACTCCTCTGATCCAGCCCATGGCGATCCATGTGCTCGCCATAAGTAGATCTACCTTCAAGCTCCGGATGACACCCTGATCCATGGGTGTCATCCGGTGCTTGAAGTAGATCGTTTGCTTGACAACGGGCTAACTGCTGGGTCGATAAGCGCATTCCAACTTATTGACGACTGAATGTTTAGAAATAAACGATCGTACGTTCACTGTTAGTCTGCTTTTCACTAACATGACTAACCAACCAGCCACTGGTAAGGTTGTTTTGGTGTTCTCACAGGTATCATAGGACTCAACGGGTGCTTCAGCCGTAACATCTGAATATAATGTGTAACTGAAAGTAGAACGTAGAAGAATGGCATGCGCAGTGATCTTGACCAATTACCTACGCGACAAAATTTTATTAATTTGTTAAGACGAGTCGTTTGTTATTCTGGCGCAAACACGGCAATTCGCCGTTTTTTCCTCTTTTTATTGTGGAATAAAGATTGCGAAGTTATCTGTTCTCATATTCGTGTCTATTGAAACCGAAGACGAATAGCTCTCCATTATGTCGCGACATTTTCAATTCTCAACGAATTTCACTTGTCCGTAACTTTTTTGCCTTCCAATGATCCCCAAACAAGGAACCCTGTTGAGACCACTGGTTTCCAGCTACAAAAGGATATCGAGCAATGTTTGAGCACTGGGTGTTTTGTAACTGGCTTGTTCATGTTCGGATATCTTTTTCGGCTGTCGACCCGTTTGATGGTATCTGTAATAGATCCGAAACACGCCCTACCAGGGGATGGATGGGCAGTTATCAGAGAGTATCACAGATAGAACGCTTATCTTGTCAGAGCTTTCGGCACTTTCTGGTGCCGTCGTCAGTGATGGGAAAGAGGGAGAGTTTATTGCGCTGTGGAAATTTATAGTCACGCATTGTGGGGCAAGGAGGGGGGTCGGCTTGGTATGGTGCAGCATCTGGTTTTATTAATAGCTGCAGTTCATACCTCGCTGATCTCCACACCTTGGTGGCGATTGATCGTGCGATTGTGCCGTTGAATAGAGCTTCCTTAATCTGCAGGAGGTGTAATCGGCTTTCTCTGCCGATTAAGTTCGGTCGTGGGTCAAGAGAGCAATGGATGGCGTGCATACGTAAACGAAGAACGCAGGAGTGTGTGAGGAAAGACAACAGAATGCAAAATTTAACATGACATAGTTTCACAACCTTTTTTACTGAGCAATGTATTTCCGTGATGTTGAGTTTTCACTTATTTTTCCCGTTGCTTTGTACGTGGATGGATCTGTAAGTAAACTGACACGGTCTCCCTACCAACGGATGGATGAGAGTAGTTATTAGAAGACACGGTCAGAGAACAACGTACGGCTTAATCTCGAATATTTCGGAACGCTCGAGTTCCGCCCTCAGCGAGCAAGAGGACGGAACTCGAGCGTTGAGAGTAGAGAGAGCGGAACTCTTGCTAGCTGAGGACGGAACTCGAGCGTTCCGAAATATTCGAGATTAAACCGTACGTTGTTCTCTGACCGTGTCTTCTAATAACTACTCTCATCCATCCGTTGATAGGGAGACCGTGTCAGTTTACTTACAGATCCATCCACGTACAAAGCAACGGGAAAATCCGTGAAAACTCAACATCATGAAGATCCATGCTCCCGTTAAAAGACATCCCGTCTTCTGAGCAATGTAATTATAGTTAAACCTGTCTTCTTTTAACTGCGCATATGAAACAAGCTACTTATCTTGCCTGAATGAGAAAAATTTTGAGCAATCTTGTGAGATAATGCGTTACGCGATGTTTTCTTTGCCTTTCCAAACTTTCTAACCATCATTTACTGTCTTTATATAAGCTGAAGTCTAAATGCAGTCCATGAATGTAGGGTTTGAAGGTCAGAGGAGGTCTAGAAAGTTTTGGGTGGCATTGGGCGCCTAATTTTTTTCGCCCAACGGCTGCTTAACACAACTTCCCTCTTAAACGTGATGGCCATTCTTTTCTGCCTTTTCCGAACTCTTAAAACAAGAGAAATGAAACCATGGTTAAAATCTATAAACTTAGATACAACGTTTATTGTTGGGCTTAAGCTTAGTCAGGCGCAGTAAACGATGGCGTCAAAGGCGCAATGAGAATTGCGTGTCATCGTCGAGGATGGGGGGGGGCGAGCATGCTCCGTCAGTTATGAAAGCAGTATTATTATTTCTGCAGGTAAAGATGGCAAAATGCATTCAAAGAACGAATGACATTTTTAAGACTTTTAATTGAAGTTAAAGTTGGGTAAACTGCGCTTTAACAGTTTAAACTGGTCATTTTAATTTAAAACCGCTGACCAAAGTCTCTGTCAACGTTACATAAGTGAAGACGTTCCAGCGCAGCCAAAATCGTGTAGAGCTTGCGAACAAAGTGAAGAGCGAAAATGCAAACGAATCAAATAGCCATTCTTTGTGTTTTGCTTGTTTTTGTGTCAAAGGATGAAGGCGGCCAGAAGCGTCATAGCATCATCACCGATGACCCGGAAGGCAGTTTCGCGAGCGAAGCGCTGGCTTTGGAGGAGAAACGAGCAAAGGATCGAATGTTTCACATTTACTGGACCTCAGCTGTGACTGGTTTAATCTGCCTATCAGTGTACCTTTCATTTTACCAGCTACTTCATAGTAGGAAACGCTTTAAGAAGTTGTCTCACGATTCGCTCAAGAGTAAGCTGATGTGTACTTGCACGTTTTCTAAAGTTTTCAATCATTTAGTAATTGCTTTACAGTCCACCAACATTAAGCAGCTAAACATTAGTAAGCAGTTTGCATCTGTCTCGCGTAACGCTCTCTGTTGGGCTTCATTGCTAAAGTAACCCTTCAGTACTTTGTGTATTTTAGGCAATATATTTTGGTACCTAATGCATTATTAAACCATTGCGTTTGAATTAACCTGGCAATCAGCAAATGCAAATATTATTTAATTCTCAGGGTAAATACATAAAGCTGAATGTGAACCCTCAGCACTCGTAAGGACATATCTTAACCTCACGTAGCTGGTCACTGATGAATTCAGAAATCAGCAAGCGAAAGCTAAGACTCTGCTGGACTTTCAACTTAATTTCACAGCCTTTTCAACCGGTGGACTTCATACTTGGACTACTTTGACATAACTTTGTATTTCGCAATGTTTAATCTGAAATTATTAATTTGCGGAAAGATCATGAAGACACTGACAAAGTTTCATAGATACTTTTAAATATTCTCTTCTTCTTCTTTGATTCTTTTAAATGTGATTACACACAACCAAGTTGTCCACCAGCGTTTGGGCAAAACTTAAAATGTTAACCGGATTAACCGCAATCCATTAACCGGTGCGACTGACTTCTGAAATCGAATGCTGCGCGAGCAATTCGCCACCAAGGAAGCACTGTAATGAGCTAACACAGCGCATGAATTTCAGAACGAAAAGGAATAAGGATGCATCAAGAAGAAAGAGAAACTAAACCGCGACCGGCAATCCGACGCACAATGTCCACCTATTCTACTCTGTCCAAGCGGCTGTCGTTTGGTTCCTTTTCCGGGCGCAAGCGGACGTCAACCTTCAGCGACAAGTTCACCTTCCATAGCAGCAAGAGAATCAGAAGCGCAGTGCAGAAGACGCAGCAAGTTAGTTCAGATAGAAAAATGCAGGTCAGACCGAAAACTGGCAGCAGCCATTGCCCCCGTAGTGCTAATGCATTTTTGTACTCCATTTTCAGATGCGTCAGGTGATTTCTATCAGCGATTCGAAAATGTAATCAAGGCAACAATGTGCTAACGACCAAATAGCCAAGCTGTCTCCTTGCCTGGAATACCGCGCGCAGTGCATTACATTATACGAATTCACCTTATTTAGGTAATGGTTGTCAAATCATCCCTTTCCTTGCCTTGTTTTCGAGGGTGTCCGCAGTTTACTTTAATAAAATGCTTCGACAAATGATGTTCCCAATGTTCGCCGTTGGTCACCTTCTATGCTCTGTTTGAATACAGGATCTTCAATTGTTTATATGCAAGCAGAATGTATCACGGATTTCCCCCGTTAAGTAGAAGCCTTTTATTACCAGAAAAGGCACATAAAGCAGAGCTTTCGGCTACCACTCTTGTAGCCGTCTTCAGTGCAGTAAAAATAAAAATAAAACATGTCACTGTCCAGCCAGTCACGGTTCAGCAAGCTCCTCTGCTACACCGTCCGGGTTGGCGACATCAACTATCAGGTACTACCCTTGTACCCGTCAAGCTTCTGTCGCCCACCCAGTCAGCCCTGCAGAGAGCGAGCACCCCCACCGACCGACCAGGACAGTGACGCAACACAAAAAACTGCGTCACTGTCCTGGTCGGTCGGTGGGGATGCTCGCTCTCTGCAGGGCTGACTGGGTGGGCGACAGAAGCTTGACGGGTACAAGGGTAGTACCTGATAGTTGATGTCGCCAACCCGGACGGTGTAGCAGAGGAGCTTGCTGAACCGTGACTGGCTGGACAGTGACATGTTTTATTTTTATTTTTACTGCACTGAAGACGGCTACAAGAGTGGTAGCCGAAAGCTCTGCTTTATGTGCCTTTTCTGGTAATAAAAGGCTTCTACTTAACGGGGGAAATCCGTGATACATTCTGCTTGCATATATGCATCAACCCCGTAAAAAAAAAGGAAAATTTGCTATCTTCAATTGTTGTTTCATTATGAATTACTAGTATTTTTTTGTACAGCTGAATAATGACACCGCTATTCCCAACTGCTTTAGTATGCCGTAGCTTTCGGCGTACCTCATGCTCCTCATCAGGGGGAGGATAAACGTAGTGAAACCACCACTAACACTTGCGACCATTTCACTGCGCTGTGCCTCCTGCTAAAGCTGCTGCAAGAGACAATCTGAAGGCTGCGGCGTGCCTAGCAACAACAGCCGTCCATTGCACAAAATTATACCAGTGCTATGTTATAAAAAATATGAAAAGATACGGTATCCTTGTTCAATGATCTTTAATAGGCGAAGCTTTCGGAACGTACGTGTTCCGTCATCAGCGCGATTCAAAGTGTTGAAACACTTTGAAGACAGATAAAGATAGATGGCTTTGCAACGATTTCAGACAATTTCCTCAAAGACAGGACAAAACTAACAGCACAACAAATAACAGAACTAACAAACTTCTACATGACAAAAGGCAATTTCTTCCATTTCCAAGGACACTTCTTCAAGCAACGTGACGGAGTTCCGATGAGTAGCTCCCTATCACCGGTACTAGCTGAAGTTTTCATGGAATCCCTGGAAGACAAGATTTTCTCAACAATTCTATCTGACATCAGACCGCAATTCTTCAAACGTTACGTAGACGACATTTTCGCAACAGTACCCGCAGGTAAAGAAGAACTATTACTGACCTTTCTAAATCAAGCATTCCCATCCCATATTTCCTTCACGATGGAGAAAGAAATAGGTGAAAAGCTCCCTTTCCTTGACTGCCTTGTCATTCGAACTTGCACAGGCATCAAAAGTAGAGTCTATCGGAAGATGACCCACTCAGACAGATATCTAAAGTACGGTTCCCATCATCCTCCTTCAGTGTTTCGTGGCATAGTACATGGTATGGTCAACAGAGCCATAAATGTCTGTGATAATGAGTACTTAAAAGAGGAACTAAATTACATCCGAACGGTTTTCAAAAACAACGGCTATCTGAAAGGACTGATAGAAAAAATCATCAAAAATCGGTTACGTGGACAACAAACGCCAAAGAACAAAAATATCACTGATACAGTTCTAGTCCTCCCCTATCACGCGGGTCTAAGCGAAAAGATCATACGCCTGGGCCAACGATTAAATTTCAAAATTTTCTTCAAAGGTGCACCGAATTTTAGATCGATTCTCAAAAACGACAAGGTTAAAAAGGAAATTGAAACTCAACCTGGCATTGTGTACTTAATCAAATGCAGCTGTTCAGCCAAATACATAGGTGAATCAGGGAACTCATTAATCCATCGTTTCAACGAACACATGAAATGTCTTGCGAGATATAGAAACGCCAAGGACAGATTAGAAGGTCGCATGGGTACCACTAGAGGCCGCCCTCAAACTTTAGATCCTATGGCATCCATGAACCAGGCTATTAGATCGTCAGCAGTAGCTGATCACTCAGTCAACTGCTCAGGGCTTTTAGAAGGACAGGTTCTGTGCTACGAACAACATTTTCTAACGAGAAAAGTAAAAGAAGAATTCTATATTAGACAAAACCAGACAATAAACAGGGACCAAGGAATGGAAGTCAGCGAAGTCTGGGATGAAGTTCTGACATCTACCCAATGTTGTCGCATTTCGAGTTCCTAACGACCCTCCACCCAGTGGATGGGATTTTGACTTTTTCAGGAACAGATTAGTCAAACAGACATCACGATCACAATGGCCTGAGCAAAATCCTGCAACGTGAGACGAGACCATCAATGATACGACGACACATAAAGAAGAGGGAAAGCATGGTCACACAAACCGGTACGACGCCATATTTCCAAAGAAGAGACCAAAAAGACAAAAGGCAAAACCAAAGAAGATTGAAGAAAGAAATTTTAAAGCATGAAAACTTAAATCATCGATTTCCGAGACGATCATAAACACCTGACGTCACAGCTGTTTATGACCTTTTTCTCGTTAATTACGTTGACCCGAAGTATTCCAATGTTTGCCTATCGCATGTTTTCCTGACCTCATACCTTTATAAGATTGTCGTTTAACTCCCAACTGTTCACACTTGACGCTGAAGACGAAAGTCGTTTCTCCCGAAAGCTACGTCGTTTGGGTAAGTACCCAATAAAGCTTTTTCTTCATAAGCAGGCGACCTCTATACGTTGACCAATTTCTTACCGCCCATGAGTGGTCAACTTATAGAGGTTCCACTGTATTTAGAAGTTTCACGGCGCGGGTACTAGTGGAATAGGACTAGCAAAACAGTCTTCCAATTTATTGCGGGGATTGTTTGATTATATAGTTGAAATTACCTCTTTCTTAGCAGCGTAAGAGCAGACCATTCCGTATTCAACGAAAAAGTGAGTAGTCCAACTATGAATAGGCATGCTGAACAGCGCAATGTTAGAAAGATGATTTGGTATGTTTGGACATGTCAAAGACGAATATTCTGTACCAAAACGATGCTGTGGATAATTTACATGGCGGAGCGCATGCTAGGACTCCCTAGGACTCGTCTGTGCAGCTGACCCGCTAGCTCTTAGATGGCAAACAGTTTTACAATCACTTGAACCTACTGGACTCATTAAAAATGAAGGCTTTTAGCAATGTAAGACATTTTTAAGCGAAGCGAACCGTAGGCTCAAAAGATGGCTATTCCTGGAAGTAATATTTACAGAATTTTAAGTTTTGTGCAAGTTGGCACCCAACTCTTTGACGTTGACCGGTTTAACACACCATGATTCGCTACAGAAACTGTCCCTCCGCATTAACTACGAAGTTTCGCTTCATCTGTGAGACAACAGTGCTAAACAGCAAAGATTAGTTCCTGCGTGTCCGATATTGCTCACCCCTACAAAGACTTTCGCACCCGTATTCATTGAACGTTGCACTATGCTGAGGGTCTTCGCCGACAGTTTAGGCGGCGAGCTACTTAGCTGCGAGCCCACCGTGTCCAGCTGGCGCACTTAACTCCACTGTGCATGGCATTTCCTAGCTACGGGAGATCATGCCTAGCAGCCTAGGTTTGCCTGCGGTTGCAGACATATGAAGTAAATAAGGTTGCTTGGTTGCAACGAATACGATCGCTGCTTGAAATCAAAAACTAATGTTCTGGAACTGGGAGCATAGCCACAGAACCAAAAGCCTACCCCCGCTGTTGGGCAAATTAGATTGACAACATGGAGCAAGGCCTTGCAGTTTATCAATGGAGTAGTTTCTACGTACGGCATTAGCACTGTGCCACATCGTTCGCCTCAAACCCATAATGTTGGTGTGCAGGTAGATCTTACAAGCAGGTGGGCTTTGATTACCTATTCATCATCTCACAAAGGCAGTTCACCTATATTTTGTAAAGTGCTGCAAATTGTGGCTCTGGACAGCAATGCTTTTGTGGAGGCTAGATTTCAGCGTCTTTTGTCAAGACCTTTTGTCAAGACCCTGCGGTAATCTGAATGCGGAATAGTGATGGGACGATACCGTGATTCAGCTACCTTATGCGCAGTGAATGGTCTCTTTTTCGATAACAGGACGCAAGGATACCTAGGAAGTTTTACTCAGTAGGACAGTCCGTTAGTGACCCAGTAATGTTCATGTTGTTAATCTGTATAATGTTACGTTCAATGGTCTGCATCAGAAATATGTTGCGTTAGCTTGGAGACACAATATTCTTCAGAGTTCATTACCGCATTAAATTCGTGCCATCCACGGTGGAGCGCTGTCAACCTTTGCTGTGCCTGCCGCATTCAACATAGGAACTCCGTCACCTTGTCATCGATCAGTTCAGCTGTTTTAAGATTTATGTCCTCATTGCAAAATGGTGAGTGCTGCGGTTTCACCGCTTCTGATAAATTTGTCTTTCCAGCAGCAGCAGAAGCAGAGTCCAATGTATTTCTCATCTCGCCATGACCACTTGATTCAGAGTGATCATCCCAAATGGACGCCACCGTTACCATATCCTTCACTGAAGCCTCCCGTTTAGCTTCTATGTGAAGATGTAGTCACTTGAAAATCAGATGTCTCGTAACGGGTTTCATATTTTTCAATGTGATGGTATTCCGGCTTTCCCGTTTTTTGGATGGTACCTGTAATAAAACTGCAAATGCCCTATCAGCGGATGGATGGGCGATTGTTAGAAATATCACAGGTAAGAACGCTTATCGTATCGTAGCTTTCGGAACGCCCTGGTTCCATTGTCAGCGATGTTGAAAGGGGACATCGCTGACGACGGAACCAGCGCGTTCCGGAAGCTACGATACGATAAGCGTTCTGACCTGTGATATTTCTATTAATTGCCCATCCATCCGCTGGTAGGGCATTTGCAGTTTTATTACAGGTACCATCCAAAAAACGGGAAAGCCGGAATACCATCACATTGAAAAAGATGTAGTTGCCTAAACTAAATAATTCTATCACTGTTGCGTGGGCGTATTACCTGATGATCCGGCGTTAGCTGACTCATCCGTTAACAAAATAGGGTCATCGACGTGCTTTTCCGTCCGAACGGGTTCAAATTCAGTCAACTTGTCATCGATCAGTTCGGCAGTTTTAAGAGTTATGTCTTCTGTGTGAAAGATTTTGTCTTCAGGTTTCACCGTTTCCGGTAACCCCGGCTTTACAGTAGCAGCACCAGGCAAAGTCTCCAACGTATTTGCGTTTTGGTCTTTTTGCCTTGGTTCCAAATGATCATTGAAAATGGACGTCACTGTGACCATGTCTTTTACTGAGGCCTCCCGTACAGCTTCTGCATAAAAAACGTTTACTTAAACTCTATCCATTTATCGTTATTGCACATGCATATTACCTGACGCACCCAAGTCAGTTGATTTCCTCATGGACGGAAGGGAGCCATCGAAGTGCTCTTTCGCCCCAGCAGCTTAAGAAGGCTTGTTGAAATATATCCACTGTACATCGCTGAACTTTTAAAGCAATACCTATTATCTCCTTGGCTACCGGATCTCCTTTGCGTGGCTTTGCAATGGTTACTCGCACTGAAAACTGATCCGTTGTCTTCAGATGCTTCCATGCGTGCTTTGCCAGTTTAACGTGCTTGCTAACTGGTCCGTATATTATAGTAATGCGATTTCTGCAGAGAAAGTTGAACTGTAGTCCGAGCGGCAAAAGGTGAAGTTGCAGTTCCGCTTTTTCTCCTGGTGCAAGAAGGAAGTACACTTTGTTGACGCGGAAAATATTGTTGTCCGTTGTTCGTATTTTCACTGCGATTCGCTTCTGCCCATCGTTGGTCAGATACGTGCTCAACATTTGAACTTTATCATATGGACTGTGGAAAGCAAATTTATTTGCATCGCAAGTCACGTGTACATGCACAGGCATAGTACAAATGTTGCTTAATCACTTGTAAGAACGCAAAGCAGGTAGAACCGAGCTCACGGTCAAACAGAGAGGATGGAACAGAAGGCACGTGCCTATAAACAGGCCTTAGTGGTGACTGTTTTAAAGATTTTAATTTTAAATAAATTTTGTTTTAACTTGAAATGCTAATTACCGATTTAGTACTTTGCATTGCTATTCTGTACACGTAGTTCATTACATGGACTTCAAACTTGTTCACTGATTTTGAGAGAATCAGTCATGTTGTTTGATTAAAACCCCATCGAAATAATCAGAGCTTTCAGGGTCGGTCCACTCCATCATCAGCGTACAACGGTAAAAATCAGATTAAATGCTGTAGTATGAACTTAGTGCATTTATAACTGCTTTCTGTTTGTATTAAATTTGGCCATACGTCGCTAACAGTCTTTCCTTGGTCTTTGATCATAATAATTCTTTCCATGCGTATGTATGACTTCTTTAATATTTCTCCGTGAAAGGTGACTTTTATTGCATAACT
This sequence comes from Trichuris muris, assembly GCA_000612645.2. Classification (NCBI taxonomy): domain Eukaryota; kingdom Metazoa; phylum Nematoda; class Enoplea; order Trichinellida; family Trichuridae; genus Trichuris; species Trichuris muris. The sequence goes on along the minus strand of CBXJ02000282.1, from coordinate 24,523,408 downwards.
GAACTGCCATCACATCCTGTTCACATCGTGTGATATATTCTACAACTACAAACTTGTCCCTCTTGGTGTTTTAGTCTAATATTCGCAATCTACCACTGATACTTCTATCTGCATTGCCTTTTAGTCTATCTTTGGCATTCATGTATCCCATGATGCCTGCACAGTGCTCTTTGATTACTTAATTTATAGCGTGGCCAGTCTGTACAGTGCAGTTGAGTGAACAATTGCATGCAATCTGAAATGAATGTCTGTAACATCCAGATTCAATATTAATTGAGTGCGTTAATAGTGGTTAGAAAAAGCCAGCCGTCTGGGTGAACAGACGCAAGTAGGCGTGACGGTGACTAGAAGAAAAGTTCTCGGTCGAGTAGAGAGCAGGTGTGAGTGATCAGATGGTAGGTTCTCGATCAGACGGCGGTATTATTGCGAGACGCACGTGAAATAAACGGTGGTGCTATCTGATCTAACCGTGTGAATAACCACCAACCAGACCTTCAAGCCATGGTATCCCAGAACCTCAGTTAAAGCTCTTGGATTTCGCTACTTTTCCAAATTCCTTCAATTTTTAAAAATGCGAGACTGCCACCAGAGTGTACACGACGAAGCAAGGAACCTTCAACTGTGCTGTGTACTGCATTTGCTTCTAAGTTACACGTGTGCGTCCTGGGTTATTCAGTAGTACAGCACGGACATGGCCACTGATTTCCCTTGTTCTATTTTTGAACAATACAGTTAGAACTGATCAGAAATCTGCTTAAGCTAAATATACCTCTGAAATGCCTGCAGAATCTCGTTTGAAGATTTTTGGATGGGAACTTTCGACGTCAAAAAATTTCCTTGCTTGGAAGCCACAATCTTCACAGTCAACCAATGTTTGTCCAATATTGTCATACTTGTATTACTCTGCAGTTTTCTCTTTCTCTACAGCCGCAGTATGAGCGCATGTTGAAACAATCGCGTATCTTGAGGGCAATATTTACACATGAATCTCCAGGAATGATAAAGCTGTATTCATACAGCCTACCTGTCCCATGCTTTGATTCTATGAAGGCCCAACTGGTTCAGCATTTCGTTTGCTATGTTTGCAGCCATACATGCTGCTAATTTTTTCAAGCTAAACGGCATAGGCGGCAGGACATATCGTTCATGCAAGCAATTATCTACAGGTATCCTCTCATCATACACTCATGCTGCTTCAATGCACACTGAGGTTTACGTCTTACGAGCTTCATTGGGGGCTGACCACCTCTCCTACAGGAAACTGCCTCGCACAACTGAGCGAGGGAACAACCACTTAAATGAACCAACATCTTCTGACTGCAGTTCAAGTAGGCAGTAAGAATTTCCAGAACTTTGTTGAATGTCTGATTGATCCGCAGGTACAATGCTAGATGATTGTACTACTTCAGCTTTCATTTTGGCTGACCAAATGTGCTATCTTTTTCCTGTACTTTTTTGTGCTATTATTAATAATAACTGACTGTTGCATGATTTCAATGAAAATATTATATGAATTGTTCATCTAACGGTGCTCATAACAGTGAGTTGTTTTGGCATGGCAGCAGCATAAGCAGCTACGCAACTGCATGAGCAAAGGTTTCACAACAAGAAAGCATGATCCTCAATTTATCTGACTGCATACAGCAGTAAGTGTCCTTGTCATGCCAATAGAATATTTGGAGTTGCGTACTCGTGCTTTAGGGTTTTTCTGGCCTAAATACCGCAGTTCGGTTACAATTTGCTAGTTCATCTGACTGTGCATCACGTGACCAAAGTTCGTTGCGCTAATTCGCATGCAAGCATAAAATAAGCGACTAGCTTTATTTTCAAAATTAGCTGAATCACGAGGTCAACGGAGACAGAACGCAAATGCTTGTGATACCCGATTCGTCGTGTCAAAGAGATTTGAGTAGCTCAATGAAACTGTGAAGAGCAATGATTCTGTGAAGTGGATGCTTGGCTTAGAGGTTAACGTGAACTATACGTGGTAAGGCCTGAGATCACAAGGTCGAAATTTTTGGTGTCTGGGACCGACAGGAATAGATGAGCTTAGTTCAGATGATTATTTCATCTACCATTGAAATTGTTTTCATAGCGCGTGCTGTAAAGTTTGTCGTTTCTTGTAACAGAAAGCCCGTTGAAATTCACATATTTTATTGACGGTAACAAAGGATGCGCAAAAGGGTATATGCGGAGATTTCAGATCGCACGTGGGTCTGTCTTCAGCGTTTGTGTGCCGACTGCCCAGTCAGTCAGTAGGTCCGTGTGTTCCTCTGTTTGACCATCCAGGCAGTTGAATACCATGCCATCTACTATTCCAGCATAAGTCCGTAAGGGAAAAGTGTTGTTCCCATTATCAACACCAGTGGTCTTGCTCCACGCTGTCACTTGGCGCAGCAGAAATGCATTTGAACAGTGAAGAACCTTGAAAAGAACAGCAAGATTGTGTTGCCAATTTTCATACTCTTCTGTTCTGAGGATCCTGCTAACAGATTAATCAAATAACGTATCCAGGACCTTGCGCTCACCAGTAGCATGTGGTAGGCATAATAATGAACTTTGGCAGTAGCAATATTATGGTGAACTGTGCAGTTGCATATGTTCTGCAGCCAAAATGCTGAACACATATCATTAATCTGCAACAGCGTATCACAAAGATGACACTTTAGAAGGTAATAGATTAACCAGACGCATTTGCGCAATCTGTGGACAGATCATCAGTTGCTTTGAGACACTACGCATCTCATAACAGTGATTGCTTCAGTCTTGCTCTTTGTCTATGCAGTATGAATAGACTATGTATTGCAAAGCGAGCACACCTGTTGGCAATATCATTTGATTTTTCCAACAAGGTCTTCATTTCATTGGAACAGGCCTACCCATCACATGAGGTTGTCTGTTCAGGCTTAATATCATCAATGGCCAATGCCAATGTGGAGCGCATCTTCAAAAATATCATTCGATGAAACAATGGCTGGTGAATACTAACGAAACATTCATGCCGTTGTGACAACTAACGCCTTCAGGGGATGACTTCAGTATAACAATGCGCACTGACTATAGCACCATTTGTTGGCCAGACCTGTGAAAGCAAAACGAGAAATATTGCCAGTACGCAGCAACCTCGATAGTTCAGGCCAACTGCTCAGATCCCCTTCGACTGCTGCTTATATAAGCGAGGGAAATTTCCTGAATTTCTGAAGTATCACATGATGCGCAGGTAGAATAATATTGAACCTGCGTATTTTGCTTTATTAGCGTCATGCCATGAAGTCTTTTCAGAAGCGTTTTTCCGCAGGGATGATTATCTAGAATTCATTGAAAGTTGCAAACGTGTATTGAAATTGTTTTCCTTAATTCTAGCCATTTATGCATGTTAGTGCAGCATATAATGATTGGTCTGCCTTTGCGCTACGCAGCTCAAATAACTTGAACTTAGTTTATTGTGGCCACAACCTACTGGTCTACCTGTCCGTAATCTTACTGTAACCATTAAAAATAACCAACTTCTGCTGCCATTATTGGTGGTTTCATTATAGGATTAAATAGTCTGTGCCTACCAAGAGACTCACCAAGCAAAGAAAAAGGAAAAGTAAAGCGGGTGCGCGACAACTGGCCCTAGAACAAAATGGCCCTAGCGCGAATTGGCACTGAGGCGATTTGATTGGCTATGCCAACTCGGCGGCCGTGCGTGATTGGCCAGACTTGCACGATTCTATTCGTCGTCATGCGTGATTGGCCAGCCCTGTGCGATTCTATTCGTCGTCATGCGTGCTTGGCCGGCCCTGCGCACTTCGTTGCGGCGTAGTGCCCACGGCCGCAGAGCTCCAAATTGCACGGCACCTTATCGAGTCGCATGACTTGTTTGCAGGTTTTGCGCCCTTCTCCACATTTAATCACCCACCCAACATGGATAACCAGCGCCATCGGATGCCTTGATGTTATCTTCTCACGTATTCTCCCTGGGATAACCGAGCAGGCGGCCAATGCTTTGAGACGGTTTTGCTGCGTTGCTGGTCTGCTCGGGCGCATTACGCGTCACCTCCACTTAACCGGGATCGGAACAACGGCTGATCAGAAGATATTGCCTAAAAAGACTACATCATTTGTGTTGAAGGTTAACAGCGGCTGTCTCAAGCAATTTCAAATATACCCCGTAAAGAGGGAAGCACCATTGTAAAGTTTAAAATGTCTTACATGGGGCCACTGAACACAGCAACGACGGAAGAGGGCAGATACATCGGAAATGGCGAGGGAAAAAAGAAACACATGCTGATTTTAAGCATGTTACAGCCGGAATCCGCGAGCTACTGTCGTTCTTTCGTTTCAATTAGTGATGTCTCACTGTCTTGGTCGGTCGGTTGGGACGCTCGCTCGTCTGTGTGACTGACTGGACGGGTAAGGGAAGCTGGACGGGTCAGGGACTAAACCTGATAGCTGACGCTACCAGACCGGACGGTCGAATGGAGGAGCTTGCAGGACTGTCGACTGACTGGGCAGTTCGCTACACGCATGGTTACGAATATATATGTCTTTGCGATGCAAAACCTCTTCAAGGTCAACGATATACCGCAGTTGACCTACGACCTCTGCCCTGAGATGGAAATCGTAGCATATTGGATACGCATCCTCTTGTTGCATACCTGGTCGGAGGATGCCTGCGCCTCGGCTGACGCCGGCTGTAACATGCTTAAAATCAGCATGTCCTTCCTTCTTCCCTCACCCTTTCCGATGTATCTGCCCTCTTCCGTCGTTGCTGTGTTCAGTGGCCCCATGTAAGACATTTTAAATTTTACAATGGTGCTTCTCCCTTTACGGGGTATATTTGAAATTGTTTGAGACAGCCGCTGTAAAACTTCAACACAAATGATGTACTCTTTTTAGACAATATCTTCTGATCAGCCGTTGTTCCGATCCCGGTTAAGTGGAGGTGACGCGTAATGCGCACGAGCAGACCAGCAACGCAGCAAAACCGTCTCAAAGCATTCGGCGCCTTATCGGTTATCCCAGGGAGAATACGTGAGAAGATAACATCAAGGCATCCGATGGCGCTGGTTATCCATGTTGGGTGGGTGATTAAATGTGGAGAAGGGCGCAAAACCTGCAAACAAGTCATGCGACTCGATAAGGTGCCGTGCAATTTGGAGCTCTGCGGCCGTGGGCATTACGCCGCAACGAAGTGCGCAGGGCCGGCCAAGCACGCATGATGACGAGTAGAATCGCGCAGGGCTGGCCAATCACGCACGGACGCCGAGTTGGCACAGCCAATCAAATCGCCTCAGTGCCAATTCGTGCTAGGGCCACTTGGTTCTAGGGCCACTTGACGTGCTCCGAGCAAAACCATCATAAAGTAGTGATTAAATTCGGCGCCTGTTCGGTTATTCAAGGGAGAATACGTGAATAAGAACAAGGCATGCGATGGAGCTGGGTGTCCATGTTGGGTGGACGACAAAATGTGCAGAAGGGCTCAAAACCGGTAAACAAGTCATGTGACTCGATAAGGTAGCATGCAAGTTGGAGCTGTGCGGGGCGGCGCGCAAGTTTGAACTCTGCGGCCATGGCACTTTCCTGCGGCGAAGTGCCATGGCTGGCCACTTCCGCCCGACGAATAGGATCGCGCTCGGCCGACCACTCACATACAACGAACAGAATCGCAGAGGTCGAATCGCGCACTACCGGGATTGCCGCACCCTCGACCAATCGAATCGCGCGCACGGCCGGGATTGGCGCACCTCGGCCAATCGAATCGCGCGGGACCGAACTGGTCGGGACCGAAAAGACGCGTACCCTCAACCGTGTTATAAAAAAATGGAATGTTATGAAATTATCCCGTTAAACAAAGAAGATAAAATTTCGGCCAATCAAATCGCCTCAGTGCCAATTCGTGCTAGGGCCACTTTGTTCTAGATCCAGTTGACGTGCTCCGCCGTGACCGCTTTGTTGCGCTGTGCAATTGTCATTGTCTTGCTTGTCCAGGCTAGAACCGAAAAGGGATCGCCATACAAGGTGTACCGCCGAGACGTGAGGTGGTTACGGAGTGGTGTGTTGTTGTATTATATATAGCGAGTAAACGTTGTACTTCTTTGTCTCTTGTCGCGTGGCAAACCGCTACATGATTAATGCAATATTCCCATTAACGATAAACCGAAGCACGTCAATTCGGTCTGAGCGTTTCGGTCTGGCCAATTAGATTGGCTGCACGTGACTCGCCGCGTGCGTGATTGGCTGTCGAGCTTTCGGTCTGGCCAATTAGATACGTTCGGTCTGAGCGTTTCGGTCTTGCCAATTAGATTCGTTCGGCGTTTCGGTCTTGCCAATTAGATTCGTTCGCCGTTTCGGTCTGGCCAATTAGATTCGATTCGACCTCTGCGATTCTATTCGCCTCGTGAATAATCTAGCAGGCGCTGAATTTAATCAATGCTTTGAGACGGTTTTGCTGCGTTGCTGTTCTACTCGGGCGAAATTACGTTACCTCCATTAAAACCGGCATCGGAACAACGGCTGATCAGAAGAAATTGCGTAAAAAGAGTACATCATTTGTGTTGAAGGTTTGCAGCGGCTGTTTCAAACAATTTCAAATATATGCCGTAAAGAAGGAACCACAATTGTAAAATTCAAAATGTGCTGCAAGGGGCCACTGAACACAGAAAAGACGGAAGAGGGCAGATACATCGGAGAGGGTGAGGGAACAAGGAAGGACACCATCGAGAAAAGAGTTTAAACATTCTGATTTTAAAGATGTTCCAGCCGAGGACCGGAAGCTCGGGTCGTTCTTCCGTTTCAGATTGTGATGTCTCTTTGTCTCGGGACGCTCGCTCGTCCGTGTGGCTGACTCGGCGGATGACAGAAGCTGAACAGGTCAGGGATTAAACCTGATAGCTGACGTTGCAAACCCGGATGGCTGAATGGAAGAGCTTGCAGGACTGACTGCCTCGTCAGTGATCATTATACGCTGATGACGGATCGGGTCAGGTCCGAAAGCTACGTTTGCTTTGTTAAACGAGAAATAAAGCATTTTACTGAAAACCGGATAAAAATCCGTAAAGACTAATGAAATAGTTCTTCCCACTCTTTAGCTCAGTGATGTGTGGTGAGCAAGGGAACGATTTCGCTTCGGGAGCGATTTTGAAGACCAGGGGGATGATCAGCCGAAAGAACCGATTTGGGGAGGGTGTAGCGATATCACCCCCACTGGGGTCGGTGAAGCTAAAAGGAGCGATATTGCCGGATTGCCGAAGGAATTTATGAAGTCGGGGCTAATAGTAGAAGCTTCCCGTTGGATCACCGCTCATGACTGATTGGACAGATGCACCCGTCAGTAGTCTTCAAGGAAACCATTGGTCACTCTGTCTCGCTATTTTCAAGAATTGCGCGAAACAAAGCACCATCTCGCGGAGCGCTATCGCTCCAGCTGCTTATCGCGCTCAACGATCAGTGCATTTGCCAACAATTGTGAAAGAATTTCAAGAATCAACGTTTTTGCATGAAAGACAATCTGGAAGCGCTGTTGTTTCTCCTACATTGCAGCGGTAATTGTTCTCTCATTATTGAAGACTCGCTGCATCCTCTTGGTATGATCGTGCTTCTGATGGCGTTATCTGTGGAAGATGTTTTGCTTGACCTGTCACTTCCCTCAGTTCACGAAATGCTGCACAAATGCATTGGATGTCTTGTAACGAGTCGTTTCAACGTCATGATGGCGTGTACAGCTTGATCCCGTTGGAAGCAAAGATTGTCTGAAAGTACACCAAGAACAACGCCCTACCAGCGAATGGATGGGCAGTTATTAGGTAACGCAACAGAACAACACAGACCTTCGGAGCTTTCGGAACTACCTTGTTCCGTCATCAGCGAATAGTAACAGTGGCCGGGGGAGGAAGTCGCGTTCGACAATACGGCACCACCTGCAATCCCGAAGGTTTTCAAACGTTATGTGGATGATATGCTTGCTATCCTGGAAGCAGGTACAGAAGAAGACTTTCTACAGCACCTCAACAACAGCTTCCCTGGCGTCATCACATTGACGATGGAAAAATCATTGATTAAATTCGGCGCCTGCTCGATTATTCCAGCGAGAATACGTGAGAAGATAAGATCAAGGCATGCGATGACGCTGGTTATCCATGTTGGGTGGACGATTAAATGTGGAGGGGCGCAAAACCTGCAAACAAGTCATGCGACTCGATAAGTTGCCGTGCAAGTTGGAGCTATGCGGCAGTGCGCACTTCGCCTGCGGCAAAGTGCGCACTGCCTACCAATCACACACGACGAATAGAATCGCAGAGGTCGAATCGAATCTAATTGGCCAGACCGAAACGCTCAGACCGAACGAATCTGATTGGTCAGACCGAAACGCTCAGACCGAATTGACGTGTACCCCGATAAACATGATTATTGTTTAAGTTACGGTTTGTTCGAGGAGGAATAGGTAACAGAACCCTAAAGTGCTTTCAAGTGAGCCGAAAGCAGTGAACGCGTTTTACAGAAGGCACTTGCAAAACAGTTTGACTTTGTGCTTAGATGTCAACATTTATTCGCCTGCCAGCTTGCCTCATCGTTTACGGGTAGCGATATACTTGTTTAGTGTTAAACTACGGTTCTGTATGTGTGCTCCTGGATAGAAAGACGCGAAAGCGCTTCATTCAAAGCTTGCGGTAGACTGAACTGAGTTTCGTTAGTGCGTTGAAGCGGTTTCATAGTCGTTGGAATTGTTCATTTAGTGTATGCGTGCACGTTGGGGCAAACATACGCTACGAAACGTGCTGATTTATTCTTAAAACACTTCATTTGCGAATTTTGCGATTCCAAGCTTGCTTCGTCCCAAAAGTTCGTAAAATCCAAAAAACTAATTATTCAAACTTGAGCATCTTTATACTTCCTATTCGACTGCTAATGCGTTTCCAGTGTAACGTGAAGCAGTTGTGCTGTTGCTGCGTGTTATTGAATATATAGCTGTATCTCTTAAACGTTATGGCCAGGATGTTATATATTTTCCGATAGTTTCTGTGTTCCTAAAACTGCTTAGTGCATGTTGCAGTAGCACGAACAGTACATGCTCGTGGCTACCTTAAAACTCGTCTTAGATGTTTTGCAATGAAAATGAAATTTAGAGCTTAGTTTCGAGCATTGGTTTAGCCTCTACATGAGGACGCGTGTACACAATGTTCTGTTTTGACAATGAATGGATTTTGAAGCAAGAGGCATTAGTAGCAAGGCGTCTCATAACTATGAAAAAGAGGTGAAAAATACGGTATCCTTGTTCAACGAGCTTTAATTGGCGTAGCTTTCGGAACGTACGTGTTCCGTCGTCAGCGCGATTCCGGATCGGAATCGCGCTGACGTCGCAACACGTACGTTCCGAAAGCTACGCCAATTAAAGCTCGTTGAACAAGGATACCGTGTCTTTTCATCTCTTTTTCATAATGAATGAATTAACTGTTTGGACCGTTTCTTTTCACCTCCGCTGTAGAATTGGTGGTTGAATACGCGTGAAGTTTTCTTTAATTTCCACTTCACAGAATTTTCTGTAGTGCAGTGGAGTTCCAGAACTGCTATGCAAGCGATTTCGCGCAATCTGATCCGGCTAGGCTTCGGAATGGCCGCAGTTGGGGCTGTTGCTAGCTCTGCCCTTTACAATGGTAGGAGTGGTAGTTGATCATCTTATTTTCCGTTCTTATTATGTTTTCCTAGTGGATGGCGGCCAGAGAGCTGTGATCTTTGACAGGTTTACTGGAGTTAAGCCAACCGTTGTTGGCGAGGGAACGCACTTTCTTATCCCGTGGGTACAGCGACCGGTTATATTCGACATAAGGGCGACTCCGCGAAATGTCGTTAGCATTACCGGAAGCAAAGGTGATCATTTGACTTTTTAAATATCACATAAGGTAGCTGAATTTTCTAATTTTTCTGACTCCCATGGCAGCTCTTTTGTTCGACTTTCTAACTTGGCATTTTTAGATCTCCAGAATGTTCATATAACGCTTAGAATTCTGTATCGCCCAGTTCCAGAGAAGCTACCAAAGATCTACACCAACATAGGCACCGATTACGACGAGCGAATATTGCCTTCAATCACTAATGAAGTGCTTAAAGCTGTTGTGGTAAGCTGAGTAATTACTGGTCTTTTTTTGCTTGTATATCGGGGAGCTTCTAAACTGGATTCAATTTGGACTTATTATCCGTTACTCGATAGGCTCAGTTTGATGCCGCGGAAATGATTACTCAACGAGAAGTGGTAAGTCAAAAGGTAAACGATGAACTGACGCAGCGCGCATCACAGTTCGGCATTATCTTGGATGACATTTCATTGGTATTCGAACGTTCGAATTGCCTCTTCGACGTACGATGAGGTAGCCATGTTGTAGACGCATTTGTCCTTTGGCAAAGAGTTTACTGAAGCTGTGGAGATGAAGCAAGTCGCGCAGCAGGAGGCCGAAAGAGCAAGATTTGTCGTTGAGAAGGTATTTGAAAAGCATTTTCGTGTTTGTGCCACGACCGAGTTGCATTACAATATTCTGAAATTGTTCATTAGGCTGAACAGCTTAAGATGGCCGCCGTTACGACGGCCGAAGGCGACGCCGTTGCCGCCGAGCTTCTTGCCAAGGCCTTTCAGGTATCTTGATTTCTACAGTATCACTCTTTACCTGACTAACATTTTGCCGCAGACATACGGTGACGGACTGATCGAACTGAGGCGTATTGAGGCAAGCGAGGAAATAGCTGCCCAGTTGGCGCGACAGAGAAACATAACGTACCTACCGCCCGGCCAGGACATGTTGCTGAACATTCCCGCGCACCAGTGAAGCCAGTTGGCATTGCAGAAGGGCAAAATAAAAGTTCCAAACGTGATCGGCTCATTAACATAAAGTTGTTGCGCCACCATCGCAGTTGTGCCACGTGTAGCTGCAGATTGTTGCAACTCTGTATTTGTGGTGTTTGCAGGACGAACCAATTTCTAGCAGACGCTTTTCGTAGCCGCCGTCCTTATCTGAGAAGTTCGATTAATCAGCGACTGATAATGAGGAGGTTTGAGCTGAAATTATTGCAAACCCTCGGCGATTTCCAGCGAATACGCTGTTTTACTTGAACTCCAGAACTACTAGGTGAGGTGACTTTCATTTAAGCGTGGCTTTCCGTTTGTCTATGCAGCCTAGTTTTGCTTGTCGCGTACGGCGCCTTACGCTTCTAGTGCTTCAGAAGAGACCGCATTGCTTTGCTTGAAAACTTTGCTTAGCATATGGATCTAAGGAAATGTACTTTTTGCTTTTCATAATAACAACCTTTGGCTGGAAGTTGATTCCGTTTACGTATGTTGAATTATGGCGCAGGTGCATAACTATTGGCAACGGTTATAACTAGTAATTTGTTGCCCTAAGTTATCGTTTCTGCCGTACAGCTAAGGCGCTTATTCGGTGCGAACAAGTTTGCCCGATGGAAGTGATGCTAAATGCGATATTTTGAGGGAATGCCCAACAGAAATCTATCACAGACGTTAGACATTTTTCGAGTAGCTTTCTTCACATTGACTTTGCCATCCGCCAAACGTTTGATTTCCGGTTAATATTTATAAGGGCTGTATGGTACACTTAAGAATTTGTAATTCAAACTGTTCATATAGTTTGCAATAAACGTTAGAAAGCCATCGACTATAGCCTTCAAGTAAGAGTGGAAGGATTAGTGTAACAACAGCCAATGAATGTTAAAGTTTAAGTTATTGTGCGAATCGTTTGTTCCGGCGTATTTGAGATTTTATGGTTTTGGTTACAAAATGAGTGCAATACGCACATGGTTTCGGATGACAGGCAATATAGGCTTTGCCGAGTGTGTTCTGAACTAATAGTCTTACCATTTGGAAACTTGGATTGTTAGTTGACCAGATAAGGCTTGTCGTGAAAACTGTTCAACTTAACATCTGTTCATTTTTTCGACATGGTAAGAATGTTTCTATGTTGAAAATCTCAGGATTGCCTGAGATGTTTAGCGCATGACGTTTGCCCATGGAGGCCTGTCTTTTCAGTAGGTTACATTAGTTCCTCTTCGCCCCTTCGTGTATGGTTTCCAATGTAGGTGGTTGTTCAGGGTTGGTTCCTACTTCAATGGAAAGATTATGCTCAGTTGACGTAATTTAAATAGTATCCTTGGTGACAAAGAAGTGCGCATCCATATTTGAGAATCAGGACCGCCAACCTGTTGTAATGTAACGGTCAAGGGTCAGCTAATGTTATTAATTAAGAAATTCTTAAGAATGCACATATCTATGGCAGGAAAGGATCAGTGGTGCATATCTTGTCATCTTGTATTTTCCTTCTCTTCCACGATTGGCGATGACTAGTGATAGAATAGTCCCAGTTGTTGGGGTTTAATTTAGTCATCACCCATAATTTTCCGACAGGTAGTTTCATTCGTCAACGGTCTGCGATCATCGATTGACTTTGCGAATTGGCCACTACTGCTCAGTCTGAGCAATGCTGTTGCAGTCTGTTACGCGTGGCGGTAAACGTGCGCTGCGGATAGCAACCGGGTAAGTAGATATACACTCACACTGAACGCGACTGTAACGAAAACTGTTAATTTTTCTCCTCTCTTTCTTCACGTTGTCTCCATCTTAAATGTGCACTTGTTGTTGCAGGTTGCAACTTGGCAAAGCAATGTCGACGTCAGCTGCCAATCTTACTTCGCTGGCGAAGCCTCCGAACGTGATTCTCATTGACGCAATAAAGGAAACAAACAAATTGGAAAAATTAAAGTTGTCAATTGGTGCCTGCTTGGATCCTGACCAGTACACCATTCATCACGTGTCTATTGATGAGTTTTTTACGAACCCATGGAAAAACAAAGCAGTTAGCGTGCTGTTGGTCAACAGCGAGAGTCTGACCAGAGACCATTGGCAGGAAATGTACAAGTTCTATCGTGATGGCGGTATTGTTGTCTTTTTCTGCTCCGAAGTGCCACAGTCCTTGGTATCGTTGGATGCCTGTGTCTTTTTTCCCGCCAGCGGTGAAGAAAGACAGAAATTGTTCGCTTCTGTGGATATTGCCTCCGACCAAGAAGATTTGAAAGGTTGGAATCAGAATGCAGAAGCGTTCGTCCTTTCCCGGCATGCCATTCATCCTAATCCTGCGACATTTTTCTACGCTACCGAGAACCAGCGTGATGGTGTTGTTGCTTTCGCAAGTTTTGTTCATTGCACTTCCGGAGAGCATTCGATTCAATATCTGCGATCACTACTCTCCAAGGTTGGTCTTTCTTTACGGAGCGTCACACATTTAACGCCTGATTATACTCCCGGAAGGCTGTTCATCGACAAGGTGGGTTTACTTTTTGTTTAACTGTAACGCATATATATATATATACAGGTAGTTCTCGTATAACGCGTGTTCATATAACGCGTTTTCGCTCATACGCGATTTTGAAATCGTAGCACTTTCTCACATAACGCGATTCTGTTTTCGCTCTTACGCGATTTCGCCGGCTGGAAAGCGAGGGCGTATGGCAAAGTCTCCCCGTGTTTTCATCCACCGAGAGCAAACAAAGGCCGCGCTGTTAGCTTATGCGCGTTCTTCGGTCACGAACAAGCGAAATGTGACAAAAACGTTTAGGATTCTTATCAGAAGTAGTGTCCGACCCAGCTGTGCACCCTGCAATATGCATACTCAAACATGCTACTGATCGGTATTCATGTTCGGTGGAATAATTCGCGCCGGCAGGAACATGTGTACAGACGACGTTTCCATTTTCAATTCTCTTGAAGCGCAGGCATCGTAGAGGTTTTCCAGTGAGTCGTAGTACGCTAGCACAGAATTCGGAAAGCATTCACACCGTCTGATTGCGAGCTCAATTCGTAAGTATTTTGTCTGATTCCGCGATCTGAGGATAGCCTTTAAGTATCTGAAAATGTCTAAGCTTCCTGATTCGAAGTCAGCTGGTAGTGGTCGAAAAAGAAAGGCGCTGACTGTTGGAGAGAAGCTTCAGATACTGAAACGGTATGAACGGAATGAGACGACACGTGATATCGTCAAAGCTACCGGCATAAAGGAATCAACCTTGCGGACCATTAGGAGCAATGCAGAAAAAATTAAACAGACTTGCGTAAGCGGTACCAGTTCAAGTATTGCGATGTCAATAAGAACAAGGCCGAAGATACTGGAAGAAATGGAAAAACTACTCAGCATTTGGATCGAAACTCAAACGATGAAAAAAATCGGAACAACGTTTTTCACCATCAGACAAAAAGCAGTTACCATTTACGAAGACCTTAAGAAACAGTCTACAAATCCTACTGAAATTCCTCCATTTACTGCTAGTAGTGGTTGGTTCTGCCGTTTCAAGAATCGATACAGTTTTCACAATGTTCGTCTCTGTGGCGAAGCAGGAAGCGTGGACGTCGATGCCGCGCAAACATTTCCAATAGAAGTACAAAACTTGGTCAAAGAAAAGGGCTACTGCCTCGATCAAATTTTTAACTTCGACGAGACAAATCTTTATCTAAAGCGTATGCCAAAAAGGACCTACATTTCCAGAGAGCGTAGGCATGCTGCAGGAATCTGCGCTGCGAAAGATCGTGTGACTGTAATGGTCGGTGCCAATGCTAGTGGGGATCTTAAGCTGAAGCCATTGATGATTCATCGTCATGCCAATCCACGAGCCCTAAGGGGAATTGTTAAAAGCAGTTTGGGCGTTTACTACAGGTACAGCAAAAGAGGATGGATGACCGCCCAAGTTTGCCTTGATATTTTTTCTAATGCTTATGTGAATGACATTAAGAAATACTTGAACGAGAAGAACTTGGCTTTCAAAGTTCTCGTAATCATGGATAGCGCGCCAAGCCACCCACCGATGATAGCAGAGCTAGACCCAAATGTCCACTTTGTTTTCTTGCCTGCACGGACCACTTCTTTGTTACAACCGCTTGACCAAGGCGTTATCGGAGCATTCAAAGCTTACTACTTAAGGCGAACGTTCAAGATGCTGATCGACGCGACCGACGGAGAAAATTGTGAAACTGTGATGGAATTTTGGAAGAACTATAACCTGAGAATGGCCATTAACAACATCGTAGAAGCGTGGAATGACGTATCAAAACGGTGCTTGCACCGTGTTTGGCGGAAACTCATCCCAGATCTGATCTGCGATTTTAAAGACTTTGAGCCTTCTGCTCAAGTATGCGAAATTACTGAAAGCTGCGTTCAGTTGGCAAACAGGCTAGGCTTTGAAGGAGTGGAATATCAGGATATTGAGGACATTTTGAGTTGTCAACCGGATGAGCTGACCACCGAGGAGCTGCAGGAACTTTCTGTAGCAGGGGAAGCAGAAGGAAGAGAAGAAGATGATGAAAATCAGGAAGTTCCTCCGCCTCCTCCGCGACAAATGACCACTGCTGAGCTGTCAGATACCCTGGAAACTGTTGAACAGCGTTTACAATGGCTCGAAGACAATGATTGTAATGCAGAACGCAGCGGGAAAACCACAAGAGGTATCCGAGCTTGCTTGGAGCCATATAAGCAGCTGCTGTACGAAAGAAGTACACGTGCGAAACAAAAGAAGCTCGAGTTCTACTTTACTGCAATGAAGAAACATTGTGACGATGAGGAAGCGCTACCTTCTACATCTAATAGGACCTCAGTTCGCCCGTAACAAAGGATAGTGAGATTAATAAAGTGAGTCCAACGGAACTCCATTCTTTCCTGGGTATGAGGTCGTTTATTTTAGTACTGAGAGGGACTCTTTCCACAAGCTAAAGACGCAAGCACGCTGCTCCTGAAAGCCAGTTTGAACTCTGTCCGCTGTAAAGAGTTCTATCATAAAAGCTCTGCCGTTAATGTATGATCGCCGTAAAAGATAATGTTATTCAGACCACGTGTAAGAGGATCCGTACGTCAGCGTGCCTAACGGTAGAATAAGTAGCTCAGGTACATCATAATTCCTGTTTCAACCCAGCTTATTTAACATATCTCTCCGTTGTTGTTTACAAGTAAACAATCCTTCTGACGCTTTGAACCAAATCGTGATTTTCCTATACTTTACATGTCTCCTATAACGCGATTTCATATAACGCGAGATTTTTCAGGATTTTCAAGTGACCAAACGCTCGCGTTATACGAGAACTGCCTGTATATATATATATATATGCAAGCAAGCACAGGGGTTGTAACAGGATTTATTCTCATTTCTTACTTGAAATTGACGGCGTTTTATCCTGGTTTTTATTCAATTATTCGAATAAATCGGACAAACGTACTGACGTAGCTTTCGGAGCCACTCCGCTCCGTCTTCAGCGCCTTGTAATCTGTTTGTATTTGGGATTCGCTCAGGTGTACTGAGTTTACTGCGGTTTGTTCTCTGTATTAAACTTGTCCATATTTCACTTACAACTGATCCTTTGTCTTTGTTTAAACATCTGCTATGTTGAAAACTGGATGCATCGTAACGGGTCGTTGAGATGACATTTGTGTGTTAGACACGGTTTTCCCGTTGGTATTGTTTCAGTGTATCTGCAATTAACCAAAGAACCTCACCAGTCAACGATGGGTTAGTTTATTGGTAAAAGTTGCGAGAACACTGTAACGTACGAATCGGAGCTTTCGGGACGCTCTAGTCCCGTCGTCAGGGAAAAGGAGGGACGCTCCTTTTCGCTGACGACGGGACTAGAGCGGCCCGAAAGCTCCGATTCGTACGTTACAGTGTTCTCGCAACTTTTACCAATAAAATAACCCATCGTTGACTGGTGAGGTTGTTTGGTTAATTGCAGATACACTGAAACAATACCAACGGGAAAACCGTGTCTAACACACAAATGTCATCTGATATGTCTTATAAATAATACTTTGATTTTCCTTTGTCTGTGGTGTTTTTTCTTTGCCTAATCTTGTTATGTTGAAACATCCACTGCATTCAGCGGCATGTTCTACCACTGCCGAATTTTGAACTTACTTTTCCGTTACTATGTGAGCATCCATTGTGGGTTGTCTTCCTCTTCTTTGGACATGAGCATTATTTTGTATTCTTTCTTTTGCGTTCTTGTATCTGGTAATGTCCGATTGGTGTTGCTTGAATCTGTCAATGATAGTACGGCCAGTTTCACCTACACAGGTGGCAGAGCAACTACAAGTCATTTTATAAACGCATCCTTGGTTAAACTCAGTACACCTGAGCGAATCCCAAATACAAACAGATTACAAGACGCTGAAGACGGAACGGGGTAGCTCCGAAAGCTACGCCAGTACGTTTGTTCGATATATATATATATATATATATATATATATATATATATATATATATATATATATACAGGGGGTCCTCGGTTAACGTCGTTTCACTTAGCGTCGTTTTCGCTATAACGTCGCTCGTGAATGGGCGAAGAAATACAGTACACACAAAGATTGACAGGTTCGCCCATTTGGCTAGTGTAACTCTGCCCAGCAGTAGCGGTTACCTGTCAGTTTTAAATGAATAGGATCTTAATGATGGACGATGCGACTGTCCAGCACCCACTAGGGTATGATGGATGATGCGCCTAGTCAGCGCCTACTCAGTGAATCCCTCTGGCAAAGTCTGACGAGAGGGCACGGAGGTTGCTCACAGACGGCTTCCTCTATCCCGCTATAACTTGGACGCGCCCATACACCTGCGTGGTCACTGCGCATCCGATTCGCTGTCCCCGTATGCAAACCGCTTATCATTCGCGTCGATATATGAAAGGAAGGAAAGCCATGCACAGCAGTAGACACTGGATAGGTTATTGCAGCACAGATAAGCATGAAGGTGGGCTATATTGGTAGCCTGTAGTATCAGTACTACTTCAGCTACTCGGAAATACTGAAAACAGTGCCGAATAAAACGTATTTTTATTTTGCTAATATCTTAAGGCAACATATTTATAGCTGGCGTAGTCATCGGTGGAATAGCTGCGGAAGTCTCAGTTTTTCTTTGGCATCGCCATCACGCGCTGCGAACGCATCCCCCGCGGCCCATATCGAAATAATAATAAAGACAGTTTCATTTAACGTCGTTTTCGCTTAACGTCACTTCTCCAGGAACGCATCCTGACGTTAAACGAGGACCCCCTGTATATATATATATATATATATACGTTACAGTTAAACGGGAAATCGTAGGTTTCAAATTGTAGGTATTTCGTACAGGAACAAATTCATAATTTCAAATTCCAATTGACACGGTTCAGTCCCGTTTGGAAAAAAACATTTTATTGTCTTTCCTTTTTCCTCAGATCTTTCGAGTCGTGCTCTTTGACCCGTCATCAGTGCAAAAGAATATTTTCGTCGAGTGCCCTGGGTCAAGAGTAGACCTGATAGCTGATGTCGCTAGCCCGGATAGTCGAGCAAAGGGGCTGGCTAAACCGTTGGCTGTCTGGGCAGTCGACGAGAATATTTGTTGCACTGATGGCGGGTCGAAGAGTACGACCCGAAAGCTCTGCGGAAAAAGGGAGAATCAATAAAATGCTTTTCCAAAAGAAGGAACTAAACCGTGGCAATTGGAATTTGATATATATGAAGTTTCATTTTATCTTCGATGAGTGTCCCTTTGGAATAATCTTTTATTTGACTTCTGTGGCTTTCTGACTTCTCTATCTTGTCATCAGCAAAATTATTATTAACATATAATTATCTAACTGCACTTAAGAGCAGATAACATGGATAAACACAATTTCGGCACCAGCGTTGTAGACATTAGCTGCCACCAAGTGCAGTCTGTCAATTATACCGCTGAATATGGGATACGAGACGTCCCAAGAACTGTAGATGTTCGACAAAAGATTATTACAAACGTGCATGCTCGTATGAAAAAGGTAAAATCATGTGTGACTTCATTGTAACGAAACAGTCTTCATGATAAACGAGTTGTCTAACTTTTGACGTCTCCGACCGTTTTCTGACTGCTTCGATGTTACGTTGCGTAACTTATGGGTCTCCTCCCATCTTCTTATCAGCGGCAAAAACGCAGGCATGCACAATTGGGTGGTAAATATGTGCATATATGTGGTTAAACATTGGGTTCTTATAAGGGATAGGTTCCCATGTTTGTAAGCAAACACGGTAAACACCCGTGACCGTTTGGTTTAGTTACAAAAATGATATATGTGCACACAATGAATGACACGTTATATATGTAAGAATATAATGAACACTGCTTGACGAAAAACTCCGCACGCAGCAGTCGTATGCTCCGCTAAAGAAAGAGATACGGGACAAAGAATCGGAAACGCATATTTCCGCCAGATGCGCAGCTGTACGCCTCGACTCTGTGAAGAGCATTGCTGCCGAGCAGAACGCGTAGGCCACAGGCAAACTGAATTCTTTGACCGCAGGCCAAGAGAAGGATACGTTTCTCATCGTTTTAATGAATGGATAGGTATAGATGACCCAGTATATAGCATGATGAATGCAAATGTTAATGGTCTTCAGCGAATGTTAATGTTCCATTAACATTCGCTGAAGACGGAACAAGATAGTTCTGAAACCTACGAAGGTTTTTGCTGTTCTGAAACGTTTCCCTAATAATTTCCCATCCACTCGCTGGTAGGGCGCTGTTTTCGGAGTACTTTCAGGCACATTCTCGAATTCCAGCGGGATCAAGTCGTACGTTCCATCATGACAAATAGAGGACCAGTTCGAAGACATCCCTTTTTCATATATATATATATATATATATATATATATATATATATATATATATATATATATATATATATATATATATATATATAATGTTGAGTTTTTCACGGATTTTTCCCGTTGGTTTGTACGTGGATGGATCTGTAAGTAAACTGACACGGTCTCCCTACCAACGGATAGATGAGAGTAGTTATAGGAAGAGCACGGTTAGAACACAACGTACGGTTTCTCAGATATTTCGGAACGCTCGAGTTCCGTCTCCGCTCTTTCTCGCGGAAGACGGAACTCGAGCGTTCCGAAATATCCGAGAGAAAAATCGTACGTTGTTCTCTGACCGTGCTCTTCCTATAACTACTCTCATCTATCCGTTGGCAGGGAGACCGTGTCAATTTACTTATACATCCATCACGTATAGAAAGCAACTTGACAAAATCCGTGAAAAGTACAACATCATGAAGATCTATGCTCCCGTTGAACGATATCGTGTCTTCCGAAATACAGGCGGGCCTCGTTATCCGCGGTTTCTATACAACGCGATTTGTCCGGCGTGAAATAGTGACGTCATCTGTTCACAAAGACATGCGCACCGGTGGCATATAACTAAAACGGGTGCATACCGCGACGAATATTCTACTAAGAAAACCTTGTTATAACGCGATAGCTGATGTCACCATATTGTGATTTCGTGTCCGGCATCATCACACATGACATGAGATCACCCAAGTGAAAGAGCATATGGAAATGAATGTAACTGTAAAAGCATTGCAGTATCTACCATACACAGTGTACTATTTGTTGTTGCATATAGTTATTGGTTTAAGCTTTCCATTCAATAACATACGGCGTTAGTTGTTTACTGGTTTGTTTACCACTGGGAACGGACTCGTTTCATGACAAGAGAAGACTTGTGTACAAGTGTATAACCTCTCTCGCCGCAGCGCGACCCACTTTGACGTTCGGTCCTATGTTTTACATGTGCTACATAAAGCGAGATTTCCAAGGAAAACATTTTCAGGATAAGCGGGAAGTGGCTGTGCATGTAATAGAATAAATAATGTTAGTGACGCAATTGTATTTGCAGATATATGTCCTATGTATTTAACCTTTGTCTTTGTAGGCTTTAGTTGGCCATATTGAAAGCCGGTATCTTGAAATTGGAACCTTGGTTGCCAGTCAAATGAAGATACAGTTTCTACGTGACTTGAGTGGAGTCAAATCTGCTTCTTACAACTACCTTCCTGTATTGGTTGACAGCAATAAGAATGTAAAAGAATCGTACGACCGCTGCTGCTGGCGCAAGTACCTTAGGGAGCATCAGAGGAACGACCAAACGGTGACTGCGTTCAATAGTGACCTATATTTTCGCCACTTGAAGACTAATACAATTGGAAAGGTTCTGTTGTACGTTCCAGTATTGAATTCGACTATGAATTTGTTCGATGGGTGCATTGGCGCGTCGCTCTTTTAGTCGCCTTGCTTTACACCTTTATTTAGATCTGTATGCGATGCTGACTTGTTGAACCGCTTGGTTGTCGTTGCGGATGTACAACGCGAAGGTCGAGGTGAGTGTGCAGCATGATGTTTAGGAATGATTGTCAAAATTGTTTCACCTTCTTCAGTATTTATGTTGCTTTTGGCCGTTGCATTTCTGTCAGTTTATGCTTTTATACCATGTTTCTTTCTTAGGTCGCGGAGCCAATAAATGGATATCGCCATCAGGCTGTATAGCCTTCTCATTTTTTATCAGTCGTCCTACAAGTTCGACGCTAATGAAATATTGTTCATGGTTACAGCACATATCAGTCTTATCCATAGTGGATAGCATTCGAAGCTCTGAAGCATATGCAGTAAATAGGTTTGGCCTTATAGTCAACTTTCCAGCAGATATTATTTTTCTTTGACTCACTGTTCACTCTTATACTTTGCTTAAGGAGACCCCTTTGCGACTGAAATGGCCAAACGACATCTACACTGCGGACGGAGTAAAAATTGGCGGCGTTTTGGTAAAGTCTGCGGTATCGTCGGTATCTTGCAGTTTCGTTATGGGTAAACGAGAGATTTATTTTCTCATCGCTTATTCTTGCTGTTTTGTTGTCTGCAGGCTGTGGTTTGAATTTTGCTAATGAGAAACCGACAGTTTCTTTACTTAGTATCCTACCCAAGAACGTTCCACAGTTGCACGCAGAGCAGGTGATTGCTATGGCGTTGAGTAGGATGGAACAGTTCGTCAGCATGCTTGAGGAGCACAAGATTGCTGAACTTCAAGCGTTATATCGTAAGCATTGGCTTCACAGGTATTTTCGCCGGACCGATTTCGTCCTTAGCGAAATAATTGTCTTATAAAATAGCGGACAAAAGGTAACAATGGTAGATACTGGCGAACTGGTAGAGGTAGTCGATTTGGATAAGCACGGCTATCTGTTGGTGCGATCCGAAGAGGATGGGAAAACGTTTTCTTTGCAGCCGGATGGCAATTCCTTTGACATGATGCATAATTTGATCAGGAGCAAGACGTAAATATTCCTGCTTGGCGTTAGATATTTTCCCTTATCCGAGATTGCAGTTGCAATCCTCCAAGAGCGCGTCTTTTCCCGTTAGAACGAAAAGCCAAATAGGTGGTCTGCTTGTTCGCAGCGCAAAAGAGAAACAAACAGCACAGTCTTTGCCTCACCTGCTTTGCTATATGTGTGTTATGGTCGTTGAATGCACTTGTAGTGGACTTTCTTTACTTCTGTATGTTGGAGCTATTTTAGGACATTCGTCTGTTTGCAAGAGGATAATGGATTCTGTTTATCGATGCTTGTTTATACATGTTGTTTAAATTAAAAATTTACCTGAAAGCAGCTACAGTAAAGCCTCCCTAATCCGGACCTCTATAAACCGGATGCTTCTCTAATCCGGATCGTGGAAGAGAACAATAGGACGCCCGTTTGCGTTAAAGATGTTTAGGCTACCTGTGCGAAACGGACAGTCACTTGGTGGCAACGGCTATAAGAGCAGCAAACAACCAACCATCGGTCGTTTCTGTGGGTCTTGTCTAGAATTTCCC
The DNA here is from genome assembly GCA_000612645.2 of Trichuris muris. Classification (NCBI taxonomy): domain Eukaryota; kingdom Metazoa; phylum Nematoda; class Enoplea; order Trichinellida; family Trichuridae; genus Trichuris; species Trichuris muris. The sequence continues at coordinate 24,500,728 of CBXJ02000282.1, read as the reverse complement.
CGGGTACAGTATGCCGCGGTATTTGTAGCTACGTCACAGCGTCCCTTGCGCAATTCTGGTGACGTATTCGAATTATTGACTTTTACCGATGCGCGTGCAGCGCTATAATGCCCCATGGCCTGCTGGAAGAAGGCACCGCGTTCACGATTCGGGTGCGTCGTACCATTAGTCCCTTACCTTAAACGTAGGCCTTGTTTGCAGGCCAATCTCCTGCTTTGTCCTTAGATTAGTTTACCGGTACAAACCAGCGTGCACTATGCGCTGCCTCATCACACAGGGACAAGCAAGCGAAATCATTTAATTGAACAACAGCCATATTTACAAGTCACTCCAGTGGCCAGTACGTAGCGATATTCAGGATATTCTCAATAATTTTCAGGAACGGGTCTTTCTCCAGGTTGGAGTCGCCTGCACCACATGAATTCGCATACGAGCGCAAGAGAAGAACCCACACACACATGCTAACTCAAAAGACGCACCAACTTACTCCGGTGATCTCGACACCTGCGCAGTTCCCTATTTCTGGAACAGACAGCGGGCGCACCCACGCTACCTGGGAGCGTACTACTTCCGCGTTCATGTCCGTCAGGGGCACTGATGTAGCTCGCAAGGCGCTCACTTGTACATTGGGTGCCTGGCCCACTTGCTAATCGGTACACGTTACCAGGGTCCTTGGTATTGTGCTTGAGTTAAAATTGATGTTTTGCACGTCCACTAAAACCTAAGCTGAGATCAAGCATGAAGGGACGTGCTCCAAACGAAAGCGACGATCAGAAACAGCGCGAACTGGCAAACGCCATCGGTAAAAATCAATAATTCGAATACGTCACCGGAATTGCGCAAGGAACGCTGTGACGTAGCTGCAAATAGCGCGGCATACTGTACCCAGGGAATTCTAGACAAGACCCATTTCGGTATACGTTAGCATAGGCGCAGACCAGGCACGGCTCTGCCGAGCCAATCTCGACCAATAAGCTGACTGCAACAAGGCACCCGAGACCTAGTTTTTCCCAAATAAACAGAAATGTGGATCAAAGACTTGGCGTTTTTCAGTCGTACAAAACTACAATCTGTTCTCATATACATGCCAAAGTTAGTTCCTGGAAAACCTCGAGTTACACGAGAACGCATTATGCGAGATGCGTAAAGTATAGGAAAATTGGGTTTGAGGCACATCGCCAGGAAAATTGTTTACCTCTAAGCAATAAAGGAGCAGGTCCCAAATAAGCAGGGTTTAGAAAAAGGGACTCGGCCCTGTCTGTGCTACTTATTCAACGACTAAGGATGCAGCGGTATGAGTCTTGTCCCTCTTTGCTTCGCTCTCCGCTATTATGGTGGCCACTTGACTAAGGAAAGTCATACTGCTACATGCCTTCTCATTTCGTTCATAACGTCCCAGTACCTAAAGTTTCTCTTCAGCAGTCAGCGCCTTTCTTTTTCGCCCACTGCTTGAGGACGCCGAGGCGGGAACCTTAGACATCTAACGGCTGTCCTTAGGCGTCGAGAGGTAGAGACCACTTGCAAAGTAAGCTCACAACGAGGGCACTTCGCGGTACAGCGTCCACGCCATATAAGAAACTGGTTTTCGCTGGTCAGTCGTTTTCCTTGATCAAATGGACTTCGCCACCCTCGTAAGCCAACTCCCCGCTTGCAGAGACTGACATCGCGCTGTGGACGCCAGGAACCTACATCTAAAATTGAATTACCTGCTTTTCTATGACCTACTGTAAGCCTCTTCCATAAACCGGACTTTTCCGTAATCCGGACTACCCTCCTTCCCGACGCGTCCGGATTAGGGAGGTTTTACTGTATTTTTAGAATCAAAAGTGATGATAGGCTGCGTGTTCTGGCAGCCGTAATATGCTTTGCGCTTGCTATACGATTGTCAGCAATGATGGGAACGAAAAGTACTACTGTTACTATGTTAGATAAGGTGACTGCGATTGGAACAAACTGTGTAAATGTGACTTTCTTCATAACAGAATGGATTCACAGCATTTCGTAAAGATAAGAAAGGAGGCCCCCCCCCACTGTTATTATTGAGCCATATATGAAGCAAAGTCCAAGTTACAGTAGTATTTGCTGTTTATTCGCTAATTGAAAATCGGATAATTCGTAACGGTGTAGTTATACATGATAATGTATATTAGTACGACTTTCACCGTTTTAACCTTTATTTCAAAATACAGGCGGCCCTCGTTATCCGCGGTTTCTATACAACGCGATTTGTCCGGCGTGAAAAAGTGACGTAACCTTTTCACAAAAACATGCGCACAGCTCGCCAGCATTATAGTTGCACTAGTGTCGTTGCATGCCTGTGCAGCAGCGTGATCATCTGCGCGGGTGCGAAAGAATTTTTCTGCCCACAACGCTCTCTAAACCGTGCATAATGCTAATGAAGCGTTGTTATTTTTCTGATTGCTCGTTATTGCTTGGTGCGCGTTGTCGATCCCTCCCGCTGTGCGCAAATATTATCCATCCATGGAACGTGGCCTCATGGCTACATGAGGAATAACTATACAAGATTTATTCGATGAAGCGAACAAAAGAAAGAAACAGCTCCCTACAACAATGTTTTTAAATAAAGATCCGGCAGCTGCGGAGCCTAACATTTTAACGCGAGAAGTTTCGCTACCAACAAGTTCAATAAACCCTAGGACTGGCTGGTCTTCAGGGGATCTGCGCCCACTTACAGGCAGTAGATAAATTGTCTGATTCCTAATGCGCCGAACGTTTCTGCCGTAGACGTTCTGTGTGCATGAGTTCTATGTGAAGTTCAGTATTTCTGCTTAAGTGCGCCTGTGTATTTTATATTTGCCCTGCTCTGTACCCATTCCGCGCACCAGTACATCGCTTAGCTCATTAAAGCAAGGCGATTCCTAGGTGTTTCAAAAAAGAGCATCTTACTTTCGTACTTTCTTGTATCTAATGGCCGGGACTCTGATGGCTGGCCCCATTGGACAAGCGCAGTCTCATTCATGTCATTATCTCGTAGCTAGATTCCGTAGTACCAAGATTCGAAGGATCAGTAGGTATGGTAACCGTTCGGGAAGGAATTCAAGGGTGCAGGACGAAATACGCGCCTGGAATACATGCTGTTTGGCCTATTCATAGGGTATCCTATACAACGCGGAATTCGTTATCCGCGGTAAAACGCTCAAAACTTGGGACGAATTAACCGCGGATAACGAGGGCCGCCTGTACTCGGAGATTTCGGGGTCGCACACACCCCGTCATCAGCGGCAAATCGCTGATGACGGGGTGTGTGCGACCCCGAAAGCTCCTAGTATTTTGAAATAAAGGTTAAAACTGTGAAAGTCGTACTAATATACATTATTCGCTAATTATGGTACAAGTGTCAACTTGACCATTGCTATGCCTATGGGCAGGCATCAGTGAGTGGCCTGTATCAGTAACGAGAGAATAAAATTAAACCAAATGGTTTAATTCTATTCTCTCGTTACTGATAAAAATTGTAGGCTCGATATACGTTGATTCGTTTAATGTAATTTGTTTAGGGATTGAATTGAACACACTGAACTTACCTTGTGAGTTCATTAAACAATGGGTTTCTACCACGGGGTATGATCTCATCTTTGCAAGTACACACGGCTAAACACCCGTGACTGAGCAGCTTTTTATTCCTAAACGAAGCTTTCGAAAACTTCTCTTGTTTTCGTCATCAGCGCGTTTCAACAACGAGTCGTGTAATTCAGAATTACACGACTGTTGTTGAAGCGCGCTATGACGAGTAAAACAAGATAGGTTTTTGAAAGCTTCGTTTAGGCATAAAAACCTGCTCAGTCACGAATGTTTAGCCGTGTATACTTACAAAAATAATGTGTACAGTAACTTTACTCTCGGACCCGTTCGTTTGGCGGGAATCTGTGCTAGAAACCAATCTTTTCGTTCGAAAATATTTGCAGTCTTGCTTTTATGTAATTAAAACGCCAAATAACAGAGAGTGTGCACAACGAAAACTGTTTCATGCGTGAAAGTATAATTTTCTCTCGCACTGTACCTGTATCTCATATAAGGACACGGTAAGGTGTTTCTCTGGTTCGTTCACGATGTCCGAAGTTACGGCTGCGGCAGAACGGAAGGCTCTTTCGTCTCTTCGAATTGCGGAAATGTTTTACAAACTGAGCGCTGTACTGCAGTCGTTATCGAAAACCGTTCAGGACGCTGAATTCGAGCCAGTTTGTACGGCGCCTAAAGTGCTGAAAGCGAGCGAAGAGCGCGCGCTCTGCTTAAATGTGTCCGTATTCATCCAGGAGCTTTATGGATCATGGGGACGCATAGACGAGAGCATAAGGTAAGTTGATTCGGCCAAATATGACAAATACAATCTTCCGCTTACTGCATGCCGCAACGTAGTTGGATATTTCTTCTTTCAGAATGGACAAATTTGCCGAGGACATCAAAATGGCATTGGGCGCCGAGCGGACGACAGCTGAAAAGGCAAGCAGGTCAAGGAAGCGCAAATCTCAAAAGTAGATACTGGCTGTTTGCAAGGAACGGTCATGTTGCTGACATGATCAGTTGGATGTGAAAAGTTGCCCGTTATAACGACCTAAATGTCTGAGTTGTTTGTGCAATAAAGAAGTGGTTTGAAGTAAATTTGAGCATTTGTTTTGCGAAGATATTTGGGTTGCAAAGGATTAATAAGAACGTATGCTTCCAATGTATAGCACCAAACCAACTTATCCTTCTACCCAGCCTTTAAATATCCCAATTTCGGAGTAAACCCTAACATTGCCATTCGATGAAGACGGAACAAAGTCGTTCCGAGAGCTATGGAAGTTCCACAATGTCCTGCAAATTTCCGTAATAACTGCCCATCCATTCGTCTGTAGAGCGTTGGTGTCGGTATATTTTCAGACACAACTGAGTTCCAAATGGACACAAGCTGTATTAATGTCCATCATGCCACAGTGTACTTCCAGGCGAATGTTGTTGGCTAAGTATTCATCGCCTGACAGTGTTTCCTTCTGTTGGAAGTCTACTTTGTAGCTACAGTTGTACGTTAACTGAACCCAATGAAAGGGTGGATATCCGGACCTCCTGGAGCACCCAATGTATCCTTGAACAGTTTATAATCGTGTAGGAAGTTAGTGCCTACGTGTGGTCAGTCGGCATTGCCAGAGCAGCATTTAAAATTGGTTATCACATTTGAAGGAAACGCAGACAAACAACATAAGCGGAAATACAATTTACGCTGTCGACGGAACAAACGTGCTCCAAAAGCTGCATTGTATCATTCAGTTTTAGCGGCGATTTCGCTTATCATCGAACCGGGACGAGTTGCGGTACAGATAATATTGATGTGCATATGAAGTTTAATTATGTGCTAAAAGAAATGTCTGGATTGGTATTTCTGGTCCGAATACCGAATGTAAATTACTAATTAACTATTCGTAAAGTCAGATTGACAATTTGTAGTAAACAATCCTTATTTAAGAAATGCCAGTTTATTGTGTTCATAGTCAACATTATGATCTGTCGTTAATCTCTTGAACCGCGAACTCTAATCTTAACTGTTGCACTCAAGCAATGCTATTATCTAATAATTTACTGTGCATTTTTTGTTTATTAATAGAAGCTGCAATTCCCTGTTACCATGAGGACTTGATGTTTTCGACTTAATGGACTGCTTTTCGATTCCGCAATTTTCTTTCCACGTTCGTTTTGGCAGTTTACCAAAGTGATAATGTTTAGTTTTTTATAAGTTTATCCCAGTTTCCGTTTTTCAGTTCCCAAAGTTTCCGTTAATTTCGAATTTCTCGTCTCGTGTTCAGCTGCAATAACGAGAGAGAGAGAGAGGGAGAGAAACATGTACAACATCTTTACAGATAAACTATTGACCTTCAGCTTAGACAGATGGAAGAGAAGAACCGTTACTATGGACATTCAACATTCGGGAATACAAAGATGACATTGCCCATCAAGAAAAGCGTGTGCGTCTCCTTGGCAATAGCAGCATATGTTTATCTTAATGAACGACGCTCTGGTTATAGGTTGACAATTGCTGAAATGAAAACGTCAAGTTAAACACTGGCCAGAGAAGAATTAACTTTGGAACATTTTCCGTTAAACGTGGTTGCAGCCGCTGCTCGAATGTTTTCAAAACAAAGGGATCTATTGCGAAGTGGAACCTAGTTCATTGGCTGACTATACTGGTGTAACCAAATTTAAGACATTTAAAATACTGCCATCATGATTAACCTTACAAGAGCGGAGCCACCTCATGCAAAGCAATTTAATGCAACACGCGCTGCCTAATAACAACAGACGCAGTAAAAGTCACTTTAATCGTAATCAGTTTTGGTCGGAACGTTTCATTGATCGTTAATAAACTTGGTCACAAATAACTATAGTGTATGCCCTGAATCACTTTGTAGCTGACTATGATAGCAGCGACTCTAGTCGCAAGAATCAACAGACGTATTTGCAATGAATGACAGATGGGAATACAGTTTGCAGCGTAAAATTCCATTGGTTCACAAAGTATCCCCGCACTTAACTCTAATTGAAAAGCTACACATCAGCTGCCAACTCGCAGCGCGCAGACGCAAGGAAAAATCGCGCAACGGAAAATCAGGAGCGCAAAGTTGGCACTGATTATTCCACTTTTCGTTTCAGCGCCGACTTTCCCGTATGAACTAAGCGACAGAACAGACTGCCGCACAGAGAGCAAACCCGGCACGTGTACTTGATGCAGTAGTAGGCAACGCCGGCGAAAGCTACCAAACAGGCTAGCAGAAAGGCGATAACGTCCACAAGGAAGTATTGAAGCAGGTTGAGGTCGTCGGCGCCCGAACGCGCGTGAGGTACCTGCAAGCATAATCGCATGAACAAAACCGACATCCAGCGGCACCAACGGACCTCTTGATGCCGGAAAATAAATTCAACCCAAAACGCAGCATGCTCCAGCTCCGTGTACGGGACGTCTTGCAAAAGTTCCTTAAACGCGAAAGCGTTTTCCTTGTACCTGCAAACCAATTAAATAAATGTTACTGTAGCTTGAACGAATTCCCACCGTGGATCCAATGTCAGCGTCCGCACTGCGTCTACAACTGATTCCTTACTTAAGTTCGACTTTGGCAGCATGATTCCGGCGTTTCTTGCCGTCGCTCGAACAATGTAGTCTCGATGCTCGCTGTAGATTGGTATTCCAATTATGGGTACCCCGTGCCACATGCTCTCCACGACGCTGTTCAATCCGCCGTGCGTGATCAATCCGCGACAGTTTGGATGTCCTAGGCAGGATATACTGCACGCTTGGTGCACGTCAACGTAGTCGCAAGTGCTCACCGAGCAAATCCTGCAGAGGAAGCCACGATTGCACCAGCACGTTGGGTGGCAGATTGCTTATGCGTTCGCCGTCGTATTGCCAAACAATTTTTTGCGGTAGCGAGCGAAAAGCCTCGACGAACATTGCCTAGGCACAGTTGGCACGTAGACGCAAAATTTTCTAATCGGTCAACTTTGCTTACCACAATCTTGTTGGGCACTTTTTTCCAGTGAACCGAAAAGCCAGTTGAAAAGATAACGAAACCCCTTTCGTTGTCATTGCTGCCCACGAATGCGTTGAGCCTCTGCAAATTTGGTTGAATTTATTCGAGGCTAAGATGCACTGTTCCTACAACCTTTCCAAGAAGTTCAGCTTTACGACAGTGCATACCGCCAACGAAAACAACGCGGGGCATGAATGGTCGAGGGAAGTCGAACAGAGGAGGTGTGTTTATGAAGTTCAAACTTGCGTTGCGCTCAAGGTAAAATGCGTCGGGTAATTCCGGATAGAACTTCTTAAAGACGACGTCCATCGAGCGCAGAATAATTCTATGATGGATGTACAGCGTTTTCATATAGGATAGGAAATTGAATGAACGTTCCAGAAAGTCCATAGAGTCTGTAAAAGCAGTTCCAGGTACTGGAATGTACGATGGTGGGCTTGGACTGTGATTGCTCCAGGCCGTTTCCGTCCGCATATGTGTCATTGACCAGTATACGAATACTGCTTTGCGCAAGCCCGTCATAAGTAGACCGCAAGGGGCAAACAAGTCATCCAAAATAATAAGGTCAAAGTCACGACGAACCAGTTTCTAAAAAGAGCTAAACTGACATTACGGCTTGAACACGGCTACAAATTGGACAAAAGCGAAAAAGCAAAATTAAGTGTACAATTTGAGGCACATCGTACTTCCAAAATATTGTGCCAAAGACTTTGAAAGCAAGCGCGGTTAAACTCGACTTCACGTACACAAACTTGGTTTTACCTCAAAGTCGGATTTCCGGGTCTCGAGCGCTACTTCGCACATCCGCAATGCCATTACCCAATTGGCTGCTCTACGGGCAGGTTCCGAAACGCTATCTTTCCATACAGCTTTGTAGACGGAAGCATTTTCGTAGAGGTACATATTTTCGATGTACGATTCAGGCACTTTGACTATCCAGGATATGTCTTCGACGCCTTTCGGTATTGTAACGCGGTCTGGCTTCAGATAGATGCCCCACGTGGTCACTTGATGCCCGCGCCTTACCAACTCCTCTGCCAAGTGATACATAACTGCTTTGTGGCTTGGATAAACAGACGACGGAATAAAAAGAACACGGCCGGCCGTCACCAAAGGCGACAACAGAATAACGGCCGTTAACCAGAACGCGCTATATCTTTGTACAGCAGCCGACAACATCATTCGCTCTTCTGCAAATTCAAGAAATGCTCTAATCCGTCATGCAAATGACCACGCAAACTGAGATTGCACGTGCATCCTTATGCTATTTGCTTACTGAATAAACAAATACGCATGGCTGGAAGTTAGCCCGCTTGATTTGCGACGAAACAGTCCGCCTCCGGCGGAATAGCACTACAAGCTGTGGCGCACACAAACCGTTCCCCAATTGTTACCAGTTTGGCAGTCATCCTATGTACAGTAGAATGGTGGAAACTACCTGCGCAACGTTTCCTCAGTACAGTAAGGCATAGAAACTTGCGGCGTTGTCGTTGTTTGTTCCATGCGGGTTCTTCTGCCCAGTGGCGCTGTTATCGAAAGCGTGTATTCGGGTCAACAAGCTGGTTTGCAAGCTTGCGCGTTGTATGGACGCCTGTCGCGTGCGGTCAACGTTGTTCAACTCTACCGATGACACAAGTCGTCCGGTCCGGTGCACCCTTCGTACGCTGCGCCTAAAGTATTATTGCGTACGTAAGGTCCCTCATTAGACACAGTCAACAAATGACTTTGTTCCATTTCGTCGTGATGATTTTAAAGTCACCTGCTGTCGCTGGTCAAATATGGTCGTTGAGGCCGGAGGATATTTTTCTTCGCTGATCATTTCTAAATCGATCATGATCGATTGCTGATCGTAAAGATCCATCGCTGATCATAAAGATTCATGATCGCTGATCATAAAGCTAAGTTAGTGTTAACTTTCCAGATCGAACGCCATTTATCAATAACTCGCGCTTTTTAATCATCCTCATATGGATACCATGATCAGCATTGTGAATTGCTGTTGTGCTTCGACCGTTTGATAGCTTGACTGTTTGTTCTCAAACAGTGGTTATGTCCACTCGGTGCGGTTAGTCCATAGGCATTTTAATCGTTAGATAATTATTTGAACTACGCCAATAAGAGGAATTATTGGGAGTTTTCGTTTTTCTTCTGCACACTGTAGAGTTTTGTAAATTGTTATTCTTTTGATTGATTCACGATAGCTTCCCATAAGCTAGCTGACTGCTTTTAGGCGAATGACGTTGACTGCGTTGAGCTGTGGATTGCAAATTTAGGAACACTTTCGGCTTTGCGAAGGTACACTTTGAAAAAGTTAACAGATCATTTTGTGAGAATGCACTCCGATTATTCCGCGCTTTTCGTCGTCGTGCACTTCGATTTGGCGTATGCGCTAAGTTTTGGCGTTGTTTGTTTTAGCATATTTCATCCGTGCAAAGAAACCAGTGTCGGTGTCATTTCATATTGTCCACCAGTGGGCATCAGTTATGGAGGTAGGGTGTTTTGTTGTTGTTTGCGGAAATAGCGTTAATAATGACACATAAAAATGCTAATAATTTCTGTGACTTCTCAGACGACTACGCTATTCTTGAGTTCAAGATCTTTATTGTCCTGAGCTTCTGTGGATCCTCTTGCTCTGCCTTCTGAGGTAAATATTCTTGAGTTCAATAAAGGGTTGATTCGCTATTCTTGAGGTTGATTCGCTATTCGTTGATTGTTCCGCTATTCTTGAGTTCAATAAAGGGTTGATCGACTGCTAGCAGGACAAGAGAATTTTGGACTCAAAGGTGTAACGTCGTTATAGAAGTAATAATATCCTACAACACTGTTACCAAACGACTAACTTCAATCTGGAGTTATATTATTGTTTGCACTGCTGCTCATAAGCTTTTCTCCGGGGTCAAAATGTTTGTAGATAAACAAAAGCCTATTTTCCGCGGAGAAATTATTCCACGCGAGCAGAACTGTGTAGAAAATCAGAAGTAGAACTTAATTTCAGTTTATTAGGATACCGTATCATTGCCGCATTCAAGAAGAATGTTGTTAACCAATGTTTTTATGCATTAGGTATGGTCGAATTTTTTATTTTTGTTAAGCTAGTTTGTTTCTTATGACATTGCACATGTTTTCTAATGGCATACTTTGTGTGAAGGCTGTCCTGTCAGATGGATGGCATTTCTGTAGTTTTCCGACTTCACCTGATGGTGGAGACGCCTGAAAGGGTGGTTAGATTTTTCAACCATGCGAGTATGTCAGTGGTAAGTTGACGTAGCCAAGGTTCGCTTGGTGTTCTTGCACCTTCAGTCCAGATGTTGAGCATTTAATAACCTGCAGCAATTGCGAATTTCCATTTAAATGTTGGCATAGTTTTAAAACCTACGATTTGGGTTTTCGAGCAAGGAAACTTAAATTTCGGCGATTATACTATTAATATTTTAATTGCTTGAATTGAAGAAGCTTCTTCTGAATTCCTTTTGCATGTTGGGCATTTTTGCTTACTTATTTTTGTAATAGCATTGTATAATTACCTCATGAACCATTGCCCACTATTTAAAATGGAACAGAATTGTGATACTCTGTCGTTGATATTCCATGGAGAATAGACTCGTATTGTAAAGTTTAGTAAGTGATGAATTTTTGTACGGCTTGTGACCATTGGAAGTCAAAACGTGTCTGAAAGTATATCGACAACTACGTCCTACCAGCGAATGGATGGGCAATTATTACGGAAATTTTCAGAACATTGTGTAACCTTCATAGCTCTCGGAACTACATTGTACCTTCTTCAGCGAACGGTAGTGTTCTTGCATGTATACCGATATGCAAGAACATTACCAATGTAAATACCAAGAACGTTCAGGATACTGAACATTCGGTTATTGCAACGGGCATAAGCCGTACAAAAATCCATCATGTCACACAGAAGACCCGTTACAAGATACGTAGTCTTCAAAGTTGCTTAAAAGCCCGTATTCAGTTTACTCATTTCACAGGTGACCACTCTGACGTTACTTGTTCAACAGGTATCAATTTTAATTTGTTGCCTTTGTAGAACATCAGTGAGTACGTGCTCTCTTCGGACGAGGAGGAAATGAATAGTCTGCGGCAATTTGAAAAGGAGCAAGTGACCCCGGAAAATAATGACGGCCACGGTGAATTTGTTGCAATGAGCAGCGAGTATGTTTATTTACCATTAAAAGTATATTTTATTAATACTAATGAATGTATTCAGCATTCCAAGGTTTGCTATACTCGTTAATACCTTTTATAGAAGCGTCTCTTCCGAGGCGAATCTCGTCGCAGCGGCTAAGGAAGAACTGGCGGCAGAATGTAGCTCGTGCTTTCCTTCCGAAGAAAGATGTATTAGCACGGAACGCTGGTCGCACACCGCTTACGTTTTTCATATTCTTGTAGTATCCAGTGGCCAGGAGAAGGAGCAGCACAAATGTCGCGGCGAAAGTCGCAGTCATCGCAGTTCCACCGATGGTAGCCGGCATCGTCGTCATCATCACCACAGCCATAGTCAAAGTCCGTATCGTGAAAAAGGTCGTCGAAGTCGCTCTCCGTCATCGCCTTCATCTCTCAGGAAGCCTCACGGAAGAAGAAGAAGGTAAAGTTTTGTTTTCTGGTGGATTTTGAGTACATTTGTTCAGAGACGTACGTAATGAAGGGCGCCGTTCGCATTCTGGCTCGAAGTCAGGAAATGGTACGATTGCTTTCGTTTTGTTTTAACTCTCGTCCTTTCCTGAGGTTTGTTTAAAATTGAACGTTACTGGGGCTTTTGTTTAGCCCTGTTGAATCCTCTAATAGGATTTCCGGAATTTATGCAAATTGCAGTCATTGCATTTGTGATGATTTTTTGTTTCGTTGCATCTCCATTTTTGATATTAGTGTTCACTGTAACGGGATGTCGAATGGCATAGTTGAAACTCACAAAGCAACGTTGAATTTGGCGTACGGGAAAGCAGGAGACGCTCGACTTGAAAAAAAATGCCCATTGTGAATGAACGTTGTGGGTCAGAGGAGATAAATTATTTAAAGTAGTATTTCTGGGGATATAATTCTTTCACAGCAACGATAGTGTTATATGTTGTTTGTTTGCACTTATTCGTGTCCTGGAGGCGCTGCACTTCGCACGACAGGTGAACATTATTCGAAGGAGATGACGAGAGAGTACCATTTAACGCATAGCCGTAACTTCTTTGGATTGCTTCATCACATACTTATCAGTCTTTCCGTTTCTAGTCTGAACTGCGCCCTTTATTAAAGGTCAGCCTCGCAAACGCTCCGAGGGCAGATCTGACAGAAATCGACCCGAGCGAAGACAAGTGTGTGCCGAAGATTTGATGCAGCAAGTGCAAGAGCGTAAAAAGCTGTGGCAGTCAAACAAGGAGAAGAAGGTACTGTACTAATTATTTAAGGTTTGTATGTGTTAGGATTAATATATTGGTCTCCTAAACCGAAGTAGTCACAATTGAGCATGCCTCGCAATCTCCTGTATTTGCCCCTGTACTTTATTTGCCTTAGGATATCCGCCTTCCGTCGACAGATAGAAGGCCATTTGCTGGTATGATGCGCATCTATCTTTCATTGTTTAAGAAGGCCATTTGGTTATTTTATTCTTCTAACTTGTAAGAAGTTGGCTCTTGTGGAAAGTTCTTTTATCACTTCCTTTGCTGTATCATTTTCAATGATTATAGAGATTCCAGTTGCTTATTGTCGTTGCATCGCTGATTATGCATCCCGTTTTAGATTAGCTGAATTTAGGTGTCGAGTCAATGGAAGCAGGTGATCTCGTCCTGCAGTAGTGGGCAAACTGCGGACAAGTTCCGCAAGTTGATGGGCATAAAAGGGGACGAGATCGTTGGCAACGATCCAATGCATGCCCAAACTAACCAGCGTGACAACAGTTCGCACGTTATGGAAACTTTGGACAGGCAGTACGCGGAGGCTCGCATTCTGACCCATACATGCCGCGGCATGGGACTTGGATACAGCTGGGGACGCTGAGTATGGTAAGAAGTTAAGATGATAAAGCGTCACCGCAGCTGCGGCTTGTTAGAGCCAGCCGCATTGTATATCCAGTGTATGCAAATGTAATTGCTTGGATTCATTTGTTGACCTTACTTCTGTTGCGTTTCTCGTGAAATGCCAGGAGGCCAGCTTAACAGGAATACTTACTCGCCACACGATCACCGAGTGTGTCCACTTTACTAAGGAATAAGCTTCAATAAACGTTGTCCAGATGCGCATTGTTGCAAGTGAAGTAGAATTTTTAGATTTGGTCAATCAGATATCCGCAGGTTGTTAACTCCTTTCGTGCTTCAATGTGTACCGAAGAGTTTACACAGCCTCGGGTTAGAACAACACCTGGCATTGGGAACTCTTCGTTAACTTTCCTTGCCGATGACGATTCCTTTAAATGCTATGGCTGCGTGTTGTCAGAGTTGGTGCATAAGGCGGCTATTCTGACTTTTTAAAAAGATTTTGGAATTTCATAATTGAACTGTTCTTTTATCGCAGCATACAGTATGGTTCGGCAAAGAAATAGGGATTGGCAGGTTTGTATTGATCTAGCTATTTTTAGCTGTTGATGGTTCTTATGAATTTGCGTTAATCTTTCTAAGTAATCAACAGAGGTATGAGTCGTTTGCTGAAGTAGCCATTGTTTTGCTGTTTAGCGTTCAGCAAGTATCTGCGGGTAGCGTGCGTGGGTACGAACTTCGAACGCTCTTTCATGTCGTGGTGCCTAGCCGAGCTGTTCAGTTGCTGGTCCAGGATTAGCGGGGTTTAAAAGGCGGTTAAGACTGAACTGCTTATCTTCGGAACTTTTTAACGTTTTATTTTAAGTTTTCATTTCATTCCGTGAGCGCATTTTGCATTTAGTTCAAACTTTGGCTTTCGCAAAGTTACCAAGTCTCGTATCTGTAATGTAAAATGTGCTCATCGCAACGTATTCCTCCAGCGGAATTTGGATATTCGATTAAGTGTGTGTTGCGTAGGCAGTGTAACTGCGAGTAAACTTTAAAAACCGTCAGGTCTTGGAAAACGAACGGATCTTGCCATTTGGGATGTTCGACCCGCTCGCTATCTCTTCTGTTAGGTCTGTGCAAAAGTTCTACCGGTTTTCAACCTGCGAATTTAATGCTAAATATCTCGGCAAAGAATAAACTTTATTAGTCGAATAGGAACCTTCACAATCTACACATTTCTGCCAACGACTCACTAAGACATTTATCCCAGTAGCGTAGAACTACGGAGTCTTAGAAGCAAAGAACTCCTCGAAGGTAGTTTTTGTTTCCTCTTGATTTTTAAACAGTTTCCCATTCAGGAAGTGATGCAGGTGCTTAAAAATGTGATAATCCGTGGGCCACAGATCTGATGAGTAAGGTGGATGAGGAAGAGTTGCGTAGCCCAGGTGGTGCAGTTTCTGGATCGTCATTTTTGAAACGTGGGGTCTGGCGTTGTCGTGCAACAGAATTGGACCCTTTCGATTTGTGAATGATGGATGTGCACGCTGTAATTTTTCGTGCATTTTTTCCAGTTCGCTGCAGTATGTCTGTGCCGTAACGGTTTCACCAGACTTGAGGAGACTGTAGTGGATTATACCGGTTGCTGACCATCAAACAGTAAGCAGTACCTTCTTTTGGTGGCCATCCGGTTTCGGAAAACGTTTGGGAGGCACACCTTTATCCAGCCACTGCGATGATCGTTGCCGATTGCCATACAGTATCCACTTTTCATCGCAAGTGATAATTCGTGCCAAGAAAGGGTCGTCTTTGTTGCGCAAAAGGAGCATGGATGAAATCTCGCAGCGGTGCAATTTTTGAATTTTGGTCAGTTCATGAAGTACTCATTTTTCCAGCTTCTTCCTCTTCCCAATTCGTTGGAGGTGACGACTAACTATTGTTCTGTGAACGCCCAGTCTTTCTGCGATGTCTGAAGTTGTTCTCCGTGGGTCCTCTTCAACAGTGGCCCTTAATTGGTCTTCATCAATGTCACTGGGCCTCCCAGTACGGTCATTATCTTCAAGGCTCTCGTTCCCACTGCGAAACTTTCGAAATCAACGCTGCGCCGTAGAGTCGTCAACAGTACCATTGCCAAATGTCATATTAATTTTCCGATCAGTTTCCGCAGCTGTAGTACCTAGTTTGAATTCGTAAAGCAAAACTCCCCGAATTACGGTCTTGTTCATCCTCACTTTCACCGGTAAAAGAACAATAGGCTAACGCGCTTAAGCAAGCATAATACAATAGATGGATAGGTTGAAACAAGAGCTAAAATATAATATATCATTCGTCCGGAAAAAAACAGACAAGCTTGAATAAAGCAATATCAAAGCTAAGAGCAAACCAAAACCGGTAGAACTTTTGCACTCACCTAATATAAAAGCGCGTTTTGCACAACAAACCGGTAACTCGTATGCTAGCAAAGGGAAAAATCTAGTTGAGAAATTTCACTTAACTTGTAACGCATGTTGTTTCCTACGGCAACTGATTTTCCGAATTAATTTGCATTGGTTAGTGAACGTACTGCTCTTTGCTCATTATTATACCCCCTCGGAATGGAACGGCTCGCGTATCTCGGTCGGGATCATTTTACATGCATATCATATTATATTATTCCACATTATCAGGTTTCACCGGTACGGAGCAATTCTTTGCGTTTTAAACATTGCCATTAGTCTGACTTATTCGATCAGCCCCATCGTTCGTATAAACACGTTTTATTGAGTAAGCCGACCCCCCCCCCCCCTCCCCTTGAAAGTGAGCTCAGTTGACCATCATTTTGCCGTACCACTTGAAACGCGACACCTGAGAATTGCTAATGGATTTCCATCTAGCTGACGTGAACAGGAGGAATCAAAGTTTCGTCTGATGGATGCAGCATAATTGGTAAACAAATATGCCAGGAAAGATTTGCTGCCACGAAGTCTTACGTTTAAGTAGCCCAAATTTGCTGCCAACCTGATGTTGCTGCGTCGAAACTGTGCAGCTTCTACGCATTGTCAATTAATTAGAATTATAGCGTAAAGGTGCATTGTTCTTTAAAATAAGATGATGCGGCGAGTGTATATATATATATATATATATATTAAAAATAGGTTGCTTCCTTCCAATATATATATTATATTGGAAATATTGGAATATAATATATATATTGGAAGGAAGCAACCTATTTTTAATAAGCAACCTATTTTTAATATATATATATATACACTCGCCGCATCATCTTATTTTAAAGAACAATGCACCTTTACGCTATAATTCTAATTAATTGACAATGCGTAGAAGCTGCACAGTTTCGACGCAGCAACATCAGGTTGGCAGCAAATTTGGGCTACTTAAACGTAAGACTTCGTGGCAGCAAATCTTTCCTGGCATATTTGTTTACCAATTATGCTGCATCCATCAGACGAAACTTTGATTCCTCCTGTTCACGTCAATAATATATATATATATATATATATATATATATTGGAAGAGTACGGTTGTATATATATATATATATATGTTTCGGAAGACGGGATGTCTTTTAACGGGAGCATGGATCTTCATGATGTTGAGTTTTCAGAGTTTTCCCGTTGCTTTGTACGTGGATAGATCAGTAAGTAAACTGACACGGTCTCCCTACCAACGGATGGATGAGAGTAGTTATTAGAAGACACGGTCAGAGAACAACGTACGGTTTTCTCTCTAAACCGTACGTTGTTCTCTTACCGTGTCTTCAAATAACTACTCTCATCCATCCGTTGGAAGGGAGACCGTGTCAGTTTACTTACAGATCCATCCACGTACAAAGCAACGGGAAAATCCATGAAAACTCAACATCATATATACAGGCGGCCCTCGTTATCCGCGGTTAATTCGTCCCAAATTTTGAGCGTTTTGCCGCGGATAACGAATTCCGCGTTGTATAGGATACCCTATGAATAGGCCAAATAGCATGTATTCCAGGCGCGTATTTCGTCCTGCATCCTTGAATTCCTTCCCGAACGGTTATCATACCTAGCGATCCTTCGAATCTTGATACTACGGAATGTAGCTACGAGATAATGACATGAATGAGACTGCGCTTGTCCAATGGGGTCATGCATCCGAGTCCAGGAAAGTAAAATGCGCTTTCTTTAAACACCTGGGACTCGCCTTGCTTTAATGAGCTAAGCGATGTAGTGGTGCGCGGAATGGGTACAGAGCAGGGAAAATATAAAATACATAGGCGCACTTAAGCAGAAATACTGAACATCACGCAGAACACATGCACATAGAACAAAACGTCTACGGCAGAAACGTTTGGGGCATCAGGAATGAGACAATTTATCTACTGCCTGTAAGTGGGCGCAGATCCCCTGAAGACCGACCAGTCCTATGGTTTCTTGAACTTGTTGGTAGCGAAACTTCTCGCCTTAAAATGTTAGGCTCCGCAGCTGCCGGATCTTTATTTAAAAACATTGTTATAGGAAGCTGTCTCTCCCTTTTCTTCGTTTTACCGAATAAATCTTGTAGCATTATTCCTCGTGTAACCATTATGCCACGTTCCATGGATGGATAATATTCGTGCACGAAGCAATAACGAGCAATCAGAAAAATGACGCTTCATTACCGTTATGCACGGTTTAGAGAGCGTAGTGGGCAGAAAAAGTCTTTCGAACCCGCGCAGATGATCACGCTGCTGCACAGGCATGCAACGACACTAGTGCAACTATAATGCTGGCGAGCGGTGTGCATGCTTTTGTGAAAAGGTGACGTCACTATTTCACGCCGGACATATCGCGTTGTATAGAAACCGCGGATAACGAGGGCCGCCTGTATATATATATATATATATATATATATATATATATATATATATATATATATATATATATATATATATATATATATATATATATATATATATATATATATATATGATTGTGCATATAATCACATGCCTAGATTAAGTTATGCAGCTAAGCGTTTTTGTACAAATGGTTTGGCAGTAAGAGGGGATTGTGCAACTCCAGCTTCGCTGAATCAAATACCCTAAGCTTGTCGGTGATGGCGAACCCATGCTAACCTGGGAAATGAGTGCCGAAGAAGAATGTATTACTAATGGCTTGTTGCAGAATTGGCCGTTTTGCAAAATGTTCCCTGTAATTTGGAGATTCAACTCGACGTAAAAAGTACGACAGTTAGTATTACGCTGTGTCGTATGCGCCTAATCGGCTTCGGCGCATTTACCGCCATCCAGTGCGAATTGCCGAGTGGTCAGAACAGCTGAGACGGATTCATTCCTAGTTGTTTGGAAAATATTTGCAACTACTTCCGCACCGGGAACACGTCGCTCCTTAGAAGATCGTCAACGATTTTCTGACCCCGTACGTTTGTTGTCCTTGCGGCCGAGGAGCCGCGCTTGGTTTTGCCATCCGCCAAGGAGTGTGTCGCCCTAGCCGACCGTGGTTGGCGATGGCAAATATTTGCGTAAGGGTTCTGATGGACCACTGTTTTTGTCTCCACGAATGGACAGGATAGGAAACAATACGGAACCGCCTAGACAGCGTTCGTGCCGTAGTTTCCAAAACGACAAGCAAGCTAAGTTTGTAACATCGGCTATCTAACCGCGGTGGACGGCATCCCTCGGACGGTTGGTAATATATCATGTTGCAATGGGGTGCTTGAGTTGCAGAAACTGAGCGGCTTTCAGCGCTACTGAAATAGCTGAGCCTTCCGGCTTTATTCCGTGGTTGCTTTGAACTCCTGCTTCATTGGTATTAACTGCCTGTCTCCGTTTGCAAACCACGTGATGCTTTTTTCGCAGAATAAGGTAAGTGAGCGCTGGCTAAAGTTTCAGCGACGGACATATTATATCCAGAAAAGAGACCATTGAGGATTAGTTGCGACTTTGACAGATTAAGTGACTTCGACTCGGCTTGGATAGAAACGAGGTTTGCTTTCGCCCGTCGCTGGAATAAGGCGCACAAAGACGGCTCAGTTTCATTCTCATCTTGCATTAGGTCAGTTACAACAGTTCAGCAATTCATATGTATACCTGAAGAAACCGGACCTTGCGGCTCCGTTTTCCTCTTCTCATTTTCCGGCTGATCCTGTACGCGTTCAATTTTCCCCCTCCATTCACACCAGTCTGCACAAGGTGCAGCAGTGTCTTTTAGCGTTGTTATCCTGCTTCGACCTGAGCGCTGCGTTCGTCCGGAAAATGGGATTCGAAAAAATAGAGGTAACTTTAACGTTCCTTCTGCTTCCGCCCGTTTGGACTTTATTCGCGGACTTCGCATTTCACCTATTCGTTTATTACGCAGAATTGTCTCCCAAGCACTGCTTAACAATTTTAGTCGCCTTTCGTGTCCTCCGCAGTTCCTATTAGCCGGATACCCTCTCACGGTTGCGCACTGATGTTTATGCATGACAACTGTGTGTCATTCGAATCGATGTGCTGTTCCCAAGTCCTTAGTTTTATCTGTTAGTTCTCCTCGTTAGCCTTATAGTGTGAATCCACTTCCGTCTCTCCAAATCAGGCGAGCTGGTAAAATCTGTAAGCGCGATTGGAAACCACAGAATCGGTTTCTGCTTGTACTCTAATCATGCTAGGTGCCTTAATAGTGAACTCGTTCAAAACTCCGGAGAAAGTTAGCCTCTTAGAGCAACGACAAAATGGGGCGGAAATTATATTCGATATGCTTTTTGGAAGCGATAGTGGTGCTACATCGAATCAGCTTAGTTGAGGTTGTACGCAAATGCAAACATTCAGTATGCAGATGAGTTAATTAGCATACTGGTGAATGTAATTTCCAAACGCTGGGAAACTTTTTAAGGGAAGTGAAGCATGACTTCGTATATCGCTTATTGGCAGTGCGCGTTGTGAAACCCTGAACAGCGTCTTACTGGGCTGTTGGAATTCTACATCCCTTTTATCCGACTGTTATGTTTGAATATGCTCATGGTTTTAGCTTTTTAAGGACCCGGTCCACATTGCTTATCTGTATCCTTTTGGTTGTTAATTAGTTTGTATGAACCTGCGGAATTGAAGCTTTCAGACTGAATTAATTTTTTTTATTCATAGTCGTTGCATTTATATGCTGGAATCAATATTTTCGTGGCTTAGGCATGTATGCCGGGGTAGTAGGATGTGCTAGGGGCTATGATGAATTTACTTTGAATTTTCAGTATTCAAAAGACCTTTGCTTTAATCCCTCGATCCAAAGCACGATCCTTCCCTTTGATGCCTTCGTTCTGCATTCAATGTCCCGTAACTTTTCTGCTTCATGTCAGGTTTGCGCGCGAAAGGGGAGATGTTTACTTTTTGTCCAGGTGGAAAGCTGACGTTCGACCTACGTTGACTGCATTTACACAATGGGAATGTCGCTATCATGCGGTTTGCGACGGCCAGCTTAAGGGTTTGTTCCATCTGTTCCGTCTTGTGCAAACCATCTTGTCCATTTTCAGTAAGCTGGACGCAAGTAGTCTATTAGCGGTTGACCATGTTTGCTCGTCCACTTTTGCCAGTGACACTTCGTAGCGTTGGAGAACTGCATTTGCCATGTTTCCAGGTCTTATAAAATGTGCAGTCTTTTCGCCACGTATGAGCTTTATCAAAGCCAATAATTAAGGAAACAAAGTGGTTTGCTTGTCCAAGGAACTGCCCTTACTCATGCGGTGATCCATCTTTAAAATTTGATATTTTATGTTGCCAGACCTTGCGATTTGCCCATCTTATTTCTGAGGAAACCCGGTAAAGGGATTCCGCTTTGAGGAATAGGACCTTCTTAAAAGTGTCCTAATTTCTCCATGTGTTGAGAGAAAAGGTAGTTTATCAAATTTTGATTCATAGTTGGGCAGATGGGGTTATGCGTCATTTTGCTTACATACTTTATATTTTAGTTTCCTTGTGGCGTTGCACTTCTTTCGCACTTGTCTCGCGCCGAGCTCACCAAAGCCGCCTTCAAATATTCAGTTAAAGTCAGTTCATACGATAAGAGTAATAACGGAGACTGATTGCAGAAGTATTAGGTCACCTTAAGTTCCCACTACGTTAGTTGAATTTCTGGAAATTCTCAGGGTCATCGTGCTGAGACTTTTGCTTAGGGGAGCAGTTGATAAATTTGCATAACTCAATTAAGCTTTCTTTTAAATTATCTCGCCACTGTTTTCTCAATGATATTTTAGTTGCTTATTATCACTGATCAATTTGGAAACGGCAAAACGGAAAGCAGTTGCAACATTTCTGCTCATCCAAGAGTAGGCCGCTTATCGAGTTAGTAACGTTATCATAAGATTTAAGTACAGGCGTAACTTGCGCAGGAATCAGTCGTTGCTTATTTGACGTATCGCGTTACCATAATTATAAATTGTTTATAGTGGCAGTTTCTGCTATTGCTAGCACTTCTCATAACCGACTGATCGAGTCTTTTACATTTTAAATGGTTTTACAGTTTACTGGGTCTTTTGGCGCTATGAAAGCATTGAATTCTGCATAATATTGGATTGTATCGCGTAGGAAAAGGTACTTTTAGGCAGCAGCCAAGCATGCTTTCAGTTGCATCGTAGAGCAATACTAAGCCAAGGATGAAACTCTAGAAATGATACAATTTTCGTTCCCGCTATAGTGCGGTAAAGTCAGTGCGTAACATTAAGTTGCTATAGATTCGCGATTTAGCGTGCGTGTTTGAATGATCACTTTGCATTTATTTAAATCTTCAAACTTTAGACGCGTAAAGATTCCAGCAGTTCCTATTTCATGCAAATTGCTGCACCATTGAGATTTCGTGAGCAGTTTCACAAGAGTGGGTTACCTGGATTAAGACACCGTTTGTTTGCTGGGGTGTTCCGCCAGAGTATAAGTTATTGGGCATATTTGATGTTGAAAGCCTTACTTCGCTACAAGTGTGCGGTCCTCTGTGTTATTCCTTGTAGATGGAAATAAGCTCCATATCTGTTATTGTTGAATGAGACAAAGTACCTACACTTCTTTTGCGTAGTCTTCAGGGCTATTCTTGAGTTATAATCGACAGGTGAGGCACCGTTAAAGAAGTGTGGGAGTTTCTCTAGCTGGCTCCTTAGTGGACGTACTCTGGAAACGCTGAAAGATCGTCCCAAAAGTTTGATGTCCTAAATGCGACATATTGTCTCATTCTTACAGATAGGTGCCCTTCAGGGTCAGCCTAGTGCCTTTGGAATGAAAAGTAACTCCGGGTGCTTTGATCGATCGTGGTAAAGTCTAAAGCTTCCCTGACAAAGGCAATCCAATTAGTAATTAAGTCGATGCCCAATTGAACCGAACGTATTCTTGTTCTTCAATATGAACATGTTTTCTCTTTTTTCGCTGATTTTTCGAGAAAGGTTTTAACATTTATTCTGCATCGCTTGTTGACGCTGTCCTGAGTGCGGATGTTCGCCTCGTCTTTGCTTGCCTACTGTCAAAGTCGGAATTCAAAGAGTCGATAAGAGCTCAGGAGATATTTGAATACTTGAACAATACTGACTCATCGATGTAGGACATTAGCGCCGGAGAGCCGCTCGGGCGATCATTTGCTGTTCTCGAGAAGCTTTAGAATGCAGGTAGACAGGGTGATGTTTAGTCTCCTTACGAAGTCTCGCGATGTCTGCTAAGAAACAATGGAGGATTTTGTTTATTAATAGCAATTTCAGCAGGCAAAGAACGACCGGTCCGCTGGTGCATTTTGCTGTTTCGTCAATTTACCGTAGCGTAATATTCTCTGATTGCATTCGGCACACGCGGCGCGTAGTAGTTCGGCTTGCAGGCTTCTTTCCTTTGCGCATTGAAATGTGCAAATAAGCCATGCTGGTCTGTGATGGTTTTAAGCAAGCATGTTTAGCATAACTGCAGCTGCTGCCTAACAGTTGGCAGTGATTATTACCAAAAATTCCGTAAGCTCTTAGGCATACAATACTACATGTGCGGTGACTCTTAAGTGAAACCTTCATGGGTACGATTCTTCCATTAGTCAGCGCCAACACTTCCGTTTGCTCAACTTGATCGCTTGGAATGCAAGTATTATAATTTGGAGAAAACCTATCCATTAATACGTTTACGAGAGCAGTGGGACTGCGTTAACAACCAAACGATTTTCAGGTGGCAGTAGCCTTGGTTTAGCCAAAACTCGATTAGCACCTTTCGTGCTGGAAAGTTAGTTCTAAGCAGGTCTAACGTCACTTTAGTTAGGCTCTCTTTTCACATAAGTTACGGTCCGTAAGGAAACAGTCATTGTTGCACAGCATTCCTTCCTGTAATAAACTTTGCACGTACCGCCTCGCTCAGCTGACTGAAGCTTTGATGAAGGCTCCATTTGCTTAGAACTTCACGCTCAGTCTTGAATACTGTAAAGATTGCGATGAGCCCGTTCCTTGATTCCGGTGTGGCATGAACCTTGGCGCCTTTTATAATTTCAAATTGTCTGCTTGAAGGTTAACATGGGCATGGGCCAATTTGGGGTGCTTTTTCTGTCTTGCCGTTTGCCTCCAGTAAAGTATGATTGCCAGAAAAATATATGCAAATGAGTTTTCTATTTATTTATCTATTTATAAAATCAAAACAGTTCTGTCGGGAGCAGCAGCGCTCTGTAGGGTGTGAAAAACGCTGTTAGTTATCGTTGTAGTCACGTCAGGGCTAGTTCCAAGGTCAGACGTTTGCTGGCATCGGCAGCGCGACTGGAGGTCATCAGATTTCATTCATATCTACGCTGAGGCAGCTGCGGTGGAGCTACTTATGTCACAATTCGATCCTCGGATTCTGTAGCTGCTGCCACAGGCCACCGAATGGGCCATTTGGCATCGGCTGTCACTTATGAGTGGCATTTCTCATGGCAGGCCAACCCCTTCATACCTGTTTTCCGGTTAAGCAGTCGCTGAGGCGTTTCATCACCGTTCTGGCAGGCTGTAGTCGACGTACCCACGCGGCGTCCGTCCGCCCAATCCCTTCCCCTTCGTCAATCTACCGGATGGAGAGATGGTGGAGTCGGCGGGCGGAGCGGCTGCTCACTTTCTCGTGGTCGCCATCTCTAGTTCCGTTTGCCGCTGGCAGAATACCATACTGTAGTCATTCCGGCAATCTTTCTGCGCGGATGGCGGTTTTGCTTGGGCAATTCCCAAGAGCGCACCTGAACGCCGGTTCACATTAAGCGCGCAACAGCGAAGTTTGATATTATCGGGCGCCCAAGCGTTCTTGCCATGTCGGAGAGCCTGTACGGCAAGGATGCTTAGTTTGTCTCATTGCTGCTAAAAATTGCACAACATGACAATCATCATCTGCCAATCTTGAACTAAGCAAACTCTTCATAAGCTCCATTACTGTGAAGCAGGGCAGAAAATGAGCTCGTCATTAAGCCTTTAAACAGGACGTCAATGGAAAATAGTGGCCTCATATATCTTTGTTGGTTACTTGTGCATGCTTTTAGTATAAACTTGTGCAGATGAATTTTAGTTAATGCTAATTCGTATGCATTTCTGGTAGTCTCAAAGGAAGTAAGACAACGTATAAGCTCTTCCCTTCAACGTAAGGTAAGAGACGTGCAACAGGAAATAGACTCGATAAAATTGACCCCTGAGGAAGTTCTGTTTTATGTTTCTTAAATGTTACGGCATCTTCACGGTAAAGTCCTGCTTGGCTTATTGTAAGTCAGTTTCATCATAGGCATGAATGTACTTCATTTAAATAAACAGGTGTGCCTGTTGGGTGTGCTTTAACCTTTGGAAGCTTTCAGAACGTGAGAATTGCAAAAGCTACGCAATTTAGACACATCCAAAGGCACATCTGTTCGTTCAAATTGAAATTTACACCCGGTTATGCAGCTACCGAAGTTCAGCATTATGAATGTAGTCAGTTTGACTCTATTAAAATTAGTTGGTCTCTAATAAGCACAGCGGGACTTTATTGTGACAGTAACATAAAAAGGCGAATCTGTGCTTTGTTCTTTGAATTTGGAACTCTATAAGTCCTCTATAGCATTATCCTTATAGTCACTGAAACTTTATGAATGGAGTCGGCAGTTTGGGAAAATCTATTGCTCACTTTGGCGTGCACATATGGTGATCGCCTTGTCAGCATAGCACTGGCTGCAAGTCCCTTGTAGTTTCGTGAATTGCTCTCAACCAGCATCCATTAGGAATGTGGAGCAAAGTAGGATCACCCAAGGCGGAACGTTTGACTTTTTGCTCTGAGCTCTCAGCGCATTCTTGAAAATCGATTTCACCTCGGTTTACCATTGCTTCTTGACGGCAAGGATCATTAGGGGAGCACCTGAACGGTCTTGCGCACTTTCAGGGGAGCGCTGATCTCGTCAGCACTAATTGGTCACAGGTCTGTCTCATCAAAGGCGGTTGTGAATCGATGTTATCGCTGCTTTGGGCCAGGGTTTGTATTTGTTTAAGCAAGCATTTGTTTGCTTGCGCATTTACATCAGGAGGGTCGTGAGAGCGACATTCGGCCTCCCATTGATCTACAGTAGTCGTCAATTAAACAACACTGAACCGTCCGGACAGCGAAAAGGCACATAGCTGCTTCTCCGAACGGCGCCAAGGGGTCCCTTGTGGGGTGGTTGGAAAAAATGGAACCAGCAGGCAGTCGGTAAACATTTTTGGGTACCACGGACAGTGACCGTTGCGGGAGCGCCATGCTGGCATGCACAAAGGCTGTTTGAAAAATGAATACAGGCTACTTATCCTGCTGAGGGTCAGATGCGCAGGCGTGTTGCCGCTAATGGGCAAAGGGCGCAGTTCAAGCTGAACCACCAAGCGGACAGATGCATGGCCGTTGCAAATTGGAGATATGCCTTGCGTGTGACCTTCCATTAGCATTCACTGACCAGTGGGATAATTGGTCAGCAGCGAAAATTGCACAATGAGTCTTTTTGTCCACTTTCACTTAGCGGCACTTGGCGTGGCGCTTGAGTCTCCTGCATGGTCACCGCAAGGCATTCGGGTGCGCGCCCATCGCTTGGAGGTCAGGTAAGCTCACCAGCTGAGTTTTTTGTATTTGACAGCGGCTATGAGGCCCATAGGTCAGCCCGTTGGATAAATAATTGCCGACCGCTTCGCCTAAGCGACTGGTCAGTGGTCAGACTTTAAGTGGCCATTATGACCCGTGGTTCCGTGGACTCAAAACCCTTGACCAGACGTTGTCTCATGCTTGGTCATTCTCGTTCATTTGCGACGACTTTCCATTCACCACTGGCTCACGCTCTTGCCAGACCTGCCTTTTTCGCGTCCAGCGTGTCTTTGGCAGCAGAGGGAACTTCTCTTGAAATTTAATGTGGCACATTTCGGGTTTCTGAATACTCCACCTTGCATTTTGCAAAGCTAAATTGGGCAGCCCTCTGCAGCGTGCTGTATGTGTGAAATTCTGTTGAACGCACAAAGTTTGGCGTCTTCCAGAGTAAGGAGTACTTGCAAGTCGGGAAACCTTGCGCCTAGGCGTGCTAAACTGGTGTCTTGGCTAATGTGCCGCCAATCCTAATTGTGCGTCGCGCTTTCGGGGCGGTTATGTGTTCCGGTGAGTGACCGCTTATCCTGGTCGACATACGGCCAATTTGAGGCTGAACAAAAGAGCCGGCGCGCTGAGGCTTCGATGGAATGCGCCTCTAAGCCACGTTGGGAAAATGGGCGCCCGCCCAACTGACCGGAATGCTACTTAGGCGCACACCTTGCCGATGGAGCGCTGCGCATCATTTGCGTAGTTCAGTCTGGCAGTGGCCGACGCCGATTGGCTGATCTTGTCGGTCGATTTGTTGACTGCCCGTCTCGAGTTCCCATTGCCAATCAAAAGCTGACGCTGCTCGCGAGCGCGCGGCATACGATAGCCCAGCTCTCCTCGCTGACGGTGCTTTTGGCTGTGCGCAGCCGCTTCTTGCGAAGTTGAACTGCAAACCAACCAGGTCGCTGTAGCTTTTGGCAGTAGTCTCCAATTTCGCATCGCCAATAGTCGCTGGCAAGTGTGTGACTTCACGCTTCATCGTTTTACCAAAATGAAGTATCCATTGTCGTTGTGCGATAGGCAGAGCTTTGAGTACAAAAGGTGATTTCGTCGTCAGTCATGAAAGAATGAGTTTGCTGATGCCCTTTGACTCCACGGCTAACGTGCTCTTCTCAAACGACTACTTCGAATTGTCACAGGTAATTTTGCCTACTAAGGTATTAGTCCGTGCTGCGGTCTGCTGAGCGTCATAGAGTGTATATCACCATTTCTCAGTGCATAATACTCCTTGATTAGCTTTGTCGCTTCTTGGCGAATGGACGAATAATGTATCCCTAAACGGGGCACCTTCCTGCCGCTTTACTGGGCAAAAGTGTCCTTTGCGTGGCGTTCGCCTTATCGACAACTTTGAGTGACAGGTTCAGTTGTCCTTTTGTTAACCTGCTTGCCATTGGGTATAACAGCTGCGCCTTCCCAGCAGTTGCGAAATAAACCAATGATGACCCACCTCTGTCGTTCCTGCTGCTTACGTAACAGGTCTTTACCGTGATCATGACACACGTTTTGACGTTTATCAAACCTCGGCAGTCGGAAGACAATTTTTCTTGCCTCTCCTCGTTTCGTTTGTTTTCCATTAATTCTGTCCTTTGCTGTGCTGTCAAATGACCGCTGGTGGTTTTCAGGTTTCCAAGCGCCTAAAGGTTGACAATACTTCGCCACTTAGGGAACCGCAGCGTGGGCCGACGTTCAACTCTCTCAGTGGCATTGTTGAGCCCGTCAAGACAGATCGGTATGTTATATATACCATATAATATCCATGCCTTTGGCGCTGCTCCATTGACAATGCAGAATGGCCCAGCATAACTCATATCCATTTCCATTTTCAAAAAATGGTTAAAGATCTTGTGATTTGCATTACGTCTAACTTACGCTGTTCATTTAATCTTCTGCGGCTTTATTATGGACGGCTCAGCGCCTAAGTCAAAGCTCGTACCGTTCAGCAGAATAGGCGGAACTGTGAATGCGTGCACACTGTTCAGACCTTTAGCAGTCCATTTGTTGCGTTGCAAACGTCAAGGAATGCATGCTCCGCTTTAAACTTGATTACTCATTTCATAGATGCTCTATACGGATGAGTATGCAGAAAGACCAAAGGCGCGGGGGTTGGTAGAGACGAGACAGCATTGTTTGCCTTCTGAATTTTGTAGCTTTCCAAATTTTCCACCCGTAGCCGCGGTGACGTCGTTTCCAGGTTATGCTGCTCACTAACAAGCGTTTGCCTTTGCTAACTGATTTGGTAAAGTTGGAATTGCGGAATGCAAACAATTGCGAATCTTCCCACGGAAGGAGGCAAAAAGGCGTGAAATCGTGAAGAATCTATTTGAGTAATGGATCAGCTATGCTCACTTTCTTCTGTTTGCGCGGCGAAAGGGCGGCAACTTTAAACGTCTGCATGGTTGGTCTCAGACATACTGAAGAAGAATAACGTAGGTGGATCTGTTTCCTGGTCGTAACGGAAAATGGCTGAATTGCCCGTTGATGCGACTCAGCAAATCTCTAATCGTTTCGAAATGGCTCTAATCAGCGGATAGAAGGTTCACTGCGTTTTAATAGCAAAAACAGGAATATAGCAAATTTTCCTTTTTTTTTAACGGGGTTGATGCATATATGCAAGCAGAATGTATCACGGTTTTCCCTCTGAAAATATCAGAGCTAGCGAAACACCCTTGTTCCTTCTTCAGCAATAGAAAAGCCACAGCGAAGCTAATTTATTAATAGTTACTCTCTGGATTGCCGTTGGAAGTGCTGCATTACAAATACGGATAGTTACATTGTATTTAGCTTCTTTGGTCATAGCAGTGAGAGTGAGAGAGGCGCCTGCTGATGTCGTTTAGCAAAATTTACGAATGAGGTTACCTTCTTATTGATATGTTTATCTTTCTTTGCGCACTTAACCCTGATCTTTTGCATTATTACTAGGTATTTCACTTGCATACTATTTCGTAACGCTCTTTTTGGCCTCTTCATTTAAGAATAAGTAGGAAATATTTTTCTTTCTTGTGTTTCCCGGTTTTATTCTTTGCCATTTTAAAATGCAAGGCCTCCTGGCGTTATTTGCTACACAATATAATGTTAGCTTTCGGCATCTTCACACCAGCACAATGAGCAGAGGTGACCGTTTGAGTTTTTCTATGAGCCCCCTACCTTTGTACGATTTACCGTAAGCCTTCTTTGTTTTGTCACATTGATGAGAACACATTATTGCGACTGAGTATCTCAATTCGAAGTATTGCGCACAGACTCAGCGCTTTTCCTCTTGTGCATAGCCTTATTGGTAAATGAGTTGGCGTGTAATTGAACTTTCTTTGGAAACTTCGAATGTATGAAATTTTCTGTTTGATAAATTTGGCACAGAAAGGTGAAGACCAAGTACCTGTTACGGCGGGTCTTGTTTTCGGTGTCAGTAGGTGATTTTGGCAAAACGGGATGTCACGAAGCTTGAACTGGGGGAATTTTGCGACAGGCATTTACGTATGGCTTAACGCTTTCACGGCAAGCAGTTCAGTGTAGGAAAACTGTGCTCTTTCTTCTTGAACGATTTCACGTCTCTTCTGGTCATTTATTTATTAACGGTACTCAAGACATCCCGTGTCCCATTTTGAGCCGTCAGAAGAATTCAGTTGTATGAGAGGATGCGATAACAACAATGGCTATAACAAAGGCGTGAAGTGGCCCAAGAAGAAGTCTAGTTCCATCATCGTTAGACATCCGCTTGCAGTAATAGAAAAACAATATAGTAATATTGACGGCATTGATATTTGCAAAGATTTTGAGAAATTAGTATCTCATGATCTGTCACCATCGTCATATAGACGTAAGCACAGTTGTCGTATGGTTTTTCTGGAGTAAACAGGTTGGCCACGATAATAATAACAATAATAACAGCGTTAGTTATTATTATGTTATTGCTATCATTAATTCGTCCTTCGCCAATCTTATTGTGATTGTTTTTTTCGCAGCTGTAACACGTAACCAAGAATTTGCTAAACATAATGTAACATTTCAGTTATTGTAGTATTAATACTTTTGTCTGCGTCGTAGCAATGTCTAGTGCGCGCAGGGTGTTTGCTCAAGTCTGACGGATAGGAAATGCGCGTAAGTTGTTCAGCTTTTCCATTCTACCTGTAATTATCATAGAAACAATGCTTTTTCTTAATCAATATGTGTCAAATTCTGAATTCACACCTAATTATTGTGCGCTATGGAAGTGACGTTGCCCTTTGAGCATTTTGCTTTCGTGTTTGCATTTACGCATCCTATTTTTTAGTGGATTTTCGGCCGCCTCAGATGTCAGTGCGGAGGTGGGGGTCCAGCCAATAAATCAATCAGATCTATCTTCCATCTGCTCCACCGGCGGCAGCATCAGCGCTAATGGATCATCCGCGTTCACCTCCGTCAGCAGCAACCTTTGCAATGCCGGTGAAAACTCCGCCGCCAATGATGCCGGAGACGTTTGCCATACCATTCTGACCGACAACAACGCGACCCAACGATACCAGCAGCCTACCACGTCCTGCTCGCTTTACTTCACAGCCGGTCATAGTTCTATGTCATTTCCCGCTGGGGATTGCTCCCTGTATGCCTCACTTAACCGGTGGCCATTGGAGCCCTGCAGTTCAGGTAACACATTGTACCTCATCAAGTACCTGTTGGCAGTTTAGGCGCATTCACGTGGCCACCAAACTATTTTACGTTTCCTCTTGCAAGCGTTTGCCTTCGTTGCTCATACGCAGTTGCTTGCTTTCTTATTCAGTTAAGCACCAATTGACGACCTAAGCTTTATGGGGTTTCTTTAAACATTGAATACTGGATGTATCGTAACATGAATACCGGATGCATCATAACCGTGTGAAGGAAATGTCGTTTCTTTAAACACCTAATTCCCTCAGACCTGCTCTTGTCTTTTCTTCGCTTTAATGCACGCCAGCATGCGTATAAGGAAAAATAATGGTCGTAAAATATTAAGCTACCATTGGAACCCTTTTCTATTGGAATTTAATTCTCAACATGGGGCGTGTGTTCCATTCGGAACATTTTTTGGAACTCAGTACTCAAAGTATTGCGACGGCGCGGTACTGTTACGTTGCAGCTTTATTGCCACAGACGCTGCTGATGTGCACAAAGATAGTCAACGCGATTCTGTCTCTGCAATGGGTCTTCCAGTGAACTTGTGTAGCATTGTGAGTGGAGCTGCCGCAACAACGGCAGTTGTGCACAACACGTTGCCAGCTGAAATGGGGTCGGCGGGTAAGTTTCCCGAAGACCACCTTGTTAAGTCGCACGTTATGCTAATTGACTTTGCTACAAATTGGGGTAGCCGAAAATGCTCATCCGCTGTATAATTGCGACCGCACGTTAGCGCATCTGCAGCCTAATTTATGAAATTGTATTTTCAAGTTTTTCCTTTAGACGTACCCATTGGAAAAGGAGCCATTGGCAATGCAAGTGGGTCTTCCCTGTCGACATACTGCGCAAGGTTTGTCGCTAACGCTTGCTCTTCGGCACTTAAGCACGGAAATGTTTAGCGGTGCCTATAATGGTCAAAATTCTTTGTCAAACTACAACTTTACGACCAATGCTGGCGCCATCTACAGCGGACAGCATTCTCAGTCAACGTACCCAACCGTATTGGCACCGCCATGTGGTACATATGTAGGTTTGAGGTTAGCGTGTATTTTTTCCTTTTCTTTCTAGGACGAAATATGAAATCTAATCCGTATCCTCTTAATGCCTACTTAAGTGCAACCGCTGGTGGCATTACGTCCGCAAGCACTTGTTACGGTAAGTCGTAAGAAAAGGCCGAAAGGCGCTCCTTTAAATAAGTATAACAAATATTTAGCCTTGAGCATTAGACAGTGCGTTAAGCTTGAACGTTAAAGGATCGTATGACGATTTGTAGGACCAGGATATGCTGGATCACCTTTTGCGCCAAGTGGAATCATGGCAACGCAAAACTTTCCAATGGCAAATCAGTCGTTAGACTATTCTGGGTACGGTGCGATGGGGAGCTATACCCAAACGTATCCCCAGTATTACACGAACCTTGCGTCGTATCCAGCCTACAACGGGCCTACTGGATGCGCAGGTGGCGGGGTCTTCAATGCAAGCACCACCCCGAAGTATCAACTCACCCACGTCCCGCCCTGCGCATCGATGTCTAGTCAAAAGGCCGTTTCCGTCGGCGGTGATATGTACATTGGAGAAATGTCGCCAACTGCGAAGGCCGGAAACGATTTTAAGAAGGGTAGGTCGGTCTTTTGGCATTGCCGTTGTCCTTATCTGTCATCGCAGGGAAGGGGAAGCGAAGAAAGCCGACCAACGTAAGCCCTTCGCCTGAGGGTAACTATGAACGAATTTTCCTGTGGGACCTCGATGAAACTTGCATACTGTTCCATTCGCTGCTAACAGGAGCCTATGCCACAAAGTTTAACAAGGACGTTAGCACTTTGGTGTCCGCGGGGCTTCGCATGGAAGAGCTCATATTTTACTTGTCTGACACCCATTTCTTTTTCAACGAACTGGAGGACTGCGATCAGGCACATATCGATGACATTGCTGCCGACGATGCCCAGGACCTTTCGTAAGTTAACCAGGGTTTTTTATTAATGGACTTGCTCAACGCTTGACATGAGGGCTTCACGTTTAAGCTTTCAAACTTTTGAACACGAATGGACATTGTCTGGTTGGTTGTAAAATTGATATGAATGACCACTTCAATGAGTTCACTATTTCAAGCGCGTCAGGTCGACTAGGTTCCTCTTTTCTCAGTTTGAGCTCCAATTAGGTAGTTTACCAATCAAAATGGGTACCAAGGAGCTGCCGCAAGCACCTACTATTAACAGCTCTCCTGCAAAGGCAACACAGTACGCTGCGTGGAGGTAACATCGCTGATAAACTTTTGCGCAGACGCATGTGCGAGGAGGAAAGTGCTTATTGACTGACATTCGCTTTCTAATTGTTGGAATGACGAATGTTATGATGATAGCGTGCCTGCGGATGTTTTAATGTTTTCCAGTTGTTAAGAATTCTATGTTCAACTTGACAGTGCCGCAACTGTTGCCATTAGACGCGTAGTTTGCTGAAAGGTAATTTAAACAAGAAGCTGTCTATATTTTTTGGGCTGATAGGCGTAGTTAATCGGCATTGCTGCTGACGTATTGGCACTCTATATATTCCCAATAAGACGTCACGGTTGGATCATATGCCTTCTGATGTACCAGACGTGACTTTAGAATAGCTCTTGCTTTGGCCATCTGGAAAAGCAATGCATTTTTGTAGTCAGTAGTCGCGGTATATTGGCGAGAACCCAGTAGAATTCGTTCTATTTTGCGAAGGGATTTCAGCAGCTTTGCCGTCTTTTTAGGGCGTTTACGCTAACCGCCGAAGGACTGCCGATAGCTGCAACAGCAAACAATGCGACGACGTTCTGTTTAGTTCCTGGTGTTCGTGGAAGCATCGACTTTATGCGCAAGGTCGCATTTCGATACCGGCGGATTAGGGATCTGTACAACCTGTACAAGGAGAACGTAGGAGGTAAGCTACAGCCTCAGTGTGCATTGCTGCGCCGTTGCAAATGCAGATTTTGGTTTTTCATGTTTAACGTAGTTGTTCATCAAAGTTACAGCAACACATGTTTTCGCACTCTCTACGGGAAGTCCGAAAGACATAGTAGTCCATAATGTTACTTAGTAAACCAGTTTACAGAGTTTACGTCTGCATATTTATGATAAATGCAGAAGACAATCCAAGGAGCATACTTAAGCATGCGTAAACATTAGCATTATATTTCGCGAACCAGTTAGTTCAGACGGTTGCTGAAACGTTTTTGTCACTATGCGAATTTTTCGCCTTACGCCACTTTTCTCAGTTATCTTTTGTACTGATCCCAGGGGCCATATACTGTGCTAAATCTTTTCTTTCCGGAGGTTGGCACGCCATGAAGTGGTCAATATGCGAGATTCTCATTCGTTTGTTGCGTAAGAAATCACTTACCTTGCTATTGCAGGTCTTCTTGGATGCAGCAAACAAAAGCAGTGGCACCAGACTCGTTCTGACATTGAAACCTACACTGACTCTTGGCACAATCTTGTGGCCAAATGCTTGTCGCTCATTTCGGCAAAGTAAGCAGCGAGCATGCCAAAGTTGGATAGAACTCCTTGCCCTTAGACCGGGCATACTGCGCACGCTTTACGGCATAGGGCATTTATAGATGAGCCTCATTTCCATTCACTGAAGCGTTAGCTTTAGATTGCTACGATTTCTCATGGACATTCCCACGTGGCTAATCGTTATTTAAATTTGAAGGTCTAACTACGCGAACATCCTGGTCACCACGTCCCCTCTAATTCCAACGTACGCGAAGTTGCTGCTGTACGGAATCAGCGCCTTGTTTCCCATTGAAAATATCTACTGCGCCGCCAAAATTGGTAGGCATTCGTTTGTTGAAATGGCGGTGTAACATCATTCTAAATCAGGCAAGGAAGCGTGCTTCGAACGCATCATGCATAGATACGGTAGAAAATGTACGTACGTTGTCGTTGGTGACGGCCGAGAAGAAGAGGTGGCAGCTAAACAAGTGAGTAAAGCACAGTGCTTTCCATTATGGCGAGCTGCAAAGCGCATAGTTGTGCTTTTCTAGTCAAGGAAAAGTTGTTTATCATTTAGAGTTCATTGGAACAGTGGGACTTTATGAGCGATCTTTCGGCCTTTTGTAAAGCATCTCCATTGAAACATTTGTAGTGTTTCCAATCCACCAACATAGCATTCACTGTAATCATCCTGAATTATTTGCAGCTAGCATGATTCCAACAGGTTCCCATCATACTTTTAAGCGGAAATTTTTGCAGAAATATTACTAAATCTCTATAAGATTCACTTTTGACCTTGTGCTTTCGTTCTGGACTCTCCCTAAGCATCTGATTGAAGCTGCACGTATTGGCTGTTAAAACAATTTGCCATAATTGTAAAATCAGTCACTTATTCTTTTTAATAGGCATCACTGTTCTTTGGGCTGATTTAAGTTCTTTTCAGATGCAATTTCCATTTTGGCGCATCACGAATCATTCTGACTTGCTCGCTCTTCACCACGCATTGGAACTTGGTCACCTTTGAAAATATCATCTTCGTTAGGTACGTATCTGTTGGAGCAATTGTCACAATTTAGGCTTTGCGGTGCGTGATAACCAACGGTCGCTATTTTAGGTGATACCGCCCAAATTGGAAGCCTGAGAAGGCACCGTTCGTTTGAAACGCTGCTGCGTAGCACTTGCTAGACCCCGTCGCTTTGCCGTCAAAGCTACTCTGATATGGTCACTGTGCTTTATGCGACATCTCGATTGGTTGCACCTCTGAGAACAGTTTAACTATGATCGAATGCCCTCGTTGGTTAATCATCTCCCACCTTTGGAAATGCGCCTTAAGTAGTACCGTTAAAATGTTGGACAGTTTCCCTTTCTAATGGACGTACAATCTTGAGCAAAATTCTTCAAGCTCGTTTACCCTTTTTAATTACGCAATTCGTAGAAGCGGATTTGTCATATGCTAACTCAATTTCTGTATGGAATACAATGGACGTATGAAAGTGTCACTGTTAGCAAAGTGGATCGAAGGAAGCATTCAGTCTCACGATCTCATTACATAATTACGAATTTACTCCACGTACAGAATGGCAGCTGCTAGATGTGGCGTTGAAGGAAACTGCGATTGCTTTAGCGGTTATCGAAAGATTGCACTGGCAGAGGTGATGCCGACGGAATTCGGAATCCCGGCTGCCACATAGGGTTCACGTGCTATTCAAGGAAATTATGCACGCCTGAATGGACATTCGCCTTTGTATTTTTTCTTGGTTAACCTATACTTCTTTCTTCTATGCAGAGGAGTTCTCATTAAACAAAGGGTTCCGAAACACGGGGTAAGATCTCATAATTTTATTGAGGAATGAAACACGGCAAGAAACAACCCGTGACCGAATAATATCGTAACCGTTAAACGGAGCTTTCGAGAACTCCTCTTGTTCTCGTCATCAGCGTATACACTGATGACGAGAACAAGAGGAGTTCTCGAAAGCTCCGTTTAACGGTTACGATATTATTCGGTCACTGGTTGTTTCTTGCCGTGTTTTATTCCTCAATAAAATTATCAGAGGAGTTCTGACTTTATAGACAATTTGTATTATAGGTACTTGTATCATCATAGAATACGCACAGCTTGCACAATTTAATGGTGCCTGCAAAATGACTGGCTAGTATGAACTTCTCTATTTCACTACAATATGATTGCAGGTCACCTATTGCTCAAAACCGTAGTTCAGCCCAGCTTAGTATGCTGTTACTTATTCACTTGATAAATCTTATAATAGTAATAAAGTATGAAATTTTGGTCGTATTTCTGATTTCCAGTTTTGATGATACCTGTAAGAAATCTGCAAATATCCTACCAGCGGATGGATGGGCGCTTGTTAGAGATATCATAAGTCGGATTGTTCAACGGAAGACGGTTGACTACCCGTTCAGTCTTGCTCGCGCTGTCTGCAGTCACGTGTAAGCAAGCCGCACCTGTGGCAGAAGGGCAAGTTCATTAGTATAAAACAGACGATGGCAAATATTTGCGAGCGATACAACTTTTATCGTAGCTTTCAGAACAGCCTAGTTCCGTCCTCAGCGGTTCGCAAAGTCAGTGGCCTTTGAGAACCGCTGAGAACGGAACTAGGTTGTTCTGAAAGCTATGGTAAAAGTTGTATCGCTCGCAAATATTTGCCATCGTCTGTTTTTACTAATAAACTCGCCCATCTGCCACAGGTGAGGGTTGCTTGCACGTGATTATAGACAGCGTGAGCAAGACCGAACGGGTAGTAAACCGTCTTCCGTTGAACAATAACACCTCAACCTGTTACAATGAACCCCGTATTCATCACTGGTCAGAACTCTTATCGTAGCCTTCGGAGCGCCTTAGTTCCGTCGTCAGCGATCTGGCGAAAGAGCTCCGTCGTTTCGTCGTAAGCGATCTGGCGATACCTTTCGCTGACGACGGAGTTCTTCGATGCAGAGCACAGTGTTACAACTTGAACACCGTCTTTCCATACTGTAGCGATATTAGTCTCCCGTCTGGATCTGAATAATCGAGGCTTTAATGCATTATTTATTAGTTGTCCCGTTGGATGTTCATATAACCGAAAAATAAAAGGTAAAGCTTCGGGGTATTTTGTGTACCGCTGCGATTGGCATGCACTGACAAAGAGCAGCGTTTTGCAATCACTATTTCAGTCAAATCCTTCCACATGTGGCTACTGTAATGCTCATTAATCAGATACTTGCTGCAACGCCTTGTTGTACCCAAAGGGGGTCTACGAAAAATCAAGCAGGCCTTCTGGTGAATAACCGCTGATTAGATTTAGTACCACCATTTGCTTGGCGTTACAAGCCATCCCATTTTCAACATCACCATTGATCATCCTGATCAACATCCCAGATTATATTTGGTATCACTATTTGCTTGGTGATATCACAATTTGCTTGGCGTAACAAGACATCCCATTTTCAGCATCACCATTGATGGAAATAATTATTTCAATACGGGGGGATTTTTTCAATTGTCCAAGTTTTAACACGGTATACCGCTCCGTCTTTTGTAGAAAGCTTTTATTTCCACCAAAAAGCTTTTTTCTGAGCTTTCGGGTACTACACCTGTACCCGTCTTCAGAGAAAACATAAAATATGTCTACTGCCCAGCCAGTCAACGGTTCAGCAAGCCCCTCTGCTAGACCATCCGGGCTGGCGACATCAACTATCAGGTACTACTCTTGTACCTGTCAAGCCTCTGTCGCCCGCCCAGTCAGTCCTGCAGAGAGCGAGCATCCCCACCGACCGACCGGGACAGTGACACGACACCAAAATGAACGTACAACAGTAACGGGACTTGCTGAACCGTTGACTGGCTGGGCAGTAGACCTATTTTATGTTTTCTCTGAAGACGGGTACAGGTGTAGTACCCGAAAGCTCAGAAAAAAGCTTTTTGGTGGAAATAAAAGCTTTCTACAAAAAACGGGGCGGTATACCATGTTAAAACTTGGACAATCACCATTGATGGTTTGTAAATTATCCTGTGCAATGTAGTGAAGTCTGAAAACTGCTTTCCATTCCGGCGCGTAAATGTAAGTCCACAAATGGCTAGCCGGCAAGGCAGTCGTGATGGGAATGTGAAAGTAAGAAAAAAAATTTTTTTAAGTCGAATCAGGAAGTGCTGAAACAGTACCTCCTTTTTCACGATTGGTTGTAATTGTTTCATTCACATGAACTGGTTTTCAGCAGCATGGCATATCTGAAATGGCTTTCCCATATGTGCAAGCCACAGTAACAAATACGTCATTTATGTTAGGTCAGCGTATAACTAAACAAAGTAGGCAGAGCAAAACATGGTGGTGGTCACCGAGTGCTGTCATGTTGCTCAAAACTAGGCGGAAATCGCTTCGGAAAGTTGGGAAACAAATGTAACATTCAAGGTATAATATGAAGAAAACACTTTCAGTTTCAAGGTATAATATGAAGAAAACACTTTCAGTTTTGCTAAACAGTATTAGCACAGCAGAAATCTGCTAATTGTGCAGAGTGAAGAAGTTGCATGCTTCTAGCGGGCCGTTGATATCCGTTGCTCCTTCTTTTGTTCAGTCGCATGGAATAGCAGGCTAGTAAAGGTTCAATTCTACATCGGTACCCCTGCTTTCTCCTCATTTGCGCCTTCTACATGAAAGGCAAAGATTGGCTCAGAAGTTCGCAGTGAAGGCGCACAAGCGCACCGCTCTTTTGGCAAGATTTTTTAAGTCCGCTGTGCTCCTACAAGGGATGACTTCATTGACGAACCTATGCTCATCAGTCGAGTGTTTACGGAGCGACCCTAAGCTCCTAAGGCATTCTTGAGGGGCTGACTACGCAAAAGACTAACAATTGGCGGAGTTCACTGACAATTAAGTTATCAGCAACCGTTAAGATAACCTCTTGAAAGTGTAGTCACCTTGTGCAGGACAGTAATCGAAACTAAAGCTTTAAAAACAGGAGTAAATCACGCGGGTATATTTACCGTAGTGAATTTTAGTTTGGATTTCGGAGAACACGCAAATTGTTTCGTGTTGGTCACCTTACTGATTCAGGGAGAAAAAGAATAGCAGGAGGAGTGCTTCGTCTCCTTTTGATCACGACGGTTCAGAATACCCATAAGTTGGTTGTTCACGAAAAGTGTCAAATGGTTTGTCTGTTAACGCGGGCGGTAGCTCGATGACCCAGCTGCTCACCTGAGCTGATTATTAGATCAAAGCAAGACACGGTGAAAGG
This sequence comes from Trichuris muris, assembly GCA_000612645.2. Taxonomy (NCBI): domain Eukaryota; kingdom Metazoa; phylum Nematoda; class Enoplea; order Trichinellida; family Trichuridae; genus Trichuris; species Trichuris muris. The sequence goes on along the minus strand of CBXJ02000282.1, from coordinate 24,460,908 downwards.
AGCAACGGTTTGGGTTCATACCTACCGTTTGGTAAAGCAGAGGTGAAAAACTCAGGTCATTGCGTCTCTACGTGCGTTGAGGTCAAACTTGTTTTCCAAGTCCAAAACGAATGCACCAGCGACCTCAGTACAGAATCTGCTTGCCGTTGCTCGCGTTCCTACACCCTGCGCCGTCACTATTATTGCGCAATGACTGACCTCGACCAGATCGCAAGGCCTTATTTTGGGTCACTTTTCAGCTTCCCGTTACTATTTATAGGTTGTTTTTCACTGTCTCCCTGGTCGCCCTTTGTGTATTCACATGATGACCAATGGGCTACCAGATGCTGACATGGCCGTTCGCTTCCCATTAAACGTTCATTGTAGGTCCATGACTTGGTCAGGTCTATTGGCTTCATATGACATCATAGGAAGAAAAAGTCCAAGGGGTTTGTTCATGATGTTCTCTGAAGAATGACAGCATTACTTGAATGATTCTTTACGTTGGAAACCGACGACTGAGCATGTTGGTAGTGCGGTTTGGAGTTAAAGATTCCAATGAAGAGCAGAAATATTATAACAGGAGTACTGTGGGTCGACTGCCATTCGAGCCAATAAAGGGAGAAAAGACTGCCGAAAGAAATGTGGACATACAACCAGAGCCTACGCCGAGGAAGAAGTCGTTTACTGTCTCCAGCCTGCTCGAGGACAGCCCTGACCGACCTGGACTCGGTGCCACAAACCAGTTAAACCACCTAACGCGTGCCGGCCGAATTATTGATACAAGCATAAGCGATCAGGGAGAGAAACGATCCCCACTTTCGACGATGAGTTCACTTCCAAGCTTCCATTCATTTATGCCGATTTTCAACGGTCAAATGGCGCGGTACCCGATGAACCCAAACGGTGCTTGGCAGTTTCTTTCCCCATCACCATGGTTGTTCTGCAACAATCAACCAACGATGAGCACGGACGTTCGTCATTCTCCACACACGTCAGCTTTTAGGGCAATTCTGCCCAAAAGGATGCACAAGGCGAACAAGCCCGCTGACCTAACCGATTTACGGCCCAGTGGTGAGCCGGTGGCAAATGAACCAGTTTCCCCTAGAAATGGATCCGCCCAGCCCAAGTGCCTAGAGCAAGCCGTTTCGGATGGTACAGACGAAAGCTCATTGAGTCGATATACCTTATCACCAATATCCAGCTGTAATTCTCCAAGTGAACAAGGTTTGGAAAGTGGCAACGGGCTGTGCGCTGTATGCGAAGACAAGGCCAGCGGATATCACTATGGAATCGTTTCCTGCGAAGGATGCAAGGTTCGCTCAGCCTGATCTGGTATGCTCGCTTCAGCTGGATCCGTTTGCAGGGTTTCTTCCGACGTACGGTGCAACGGAACTTGGAATACGTCTGTCACAGGTCCGGAACTTGCGAGATAAACCGAGTGACCAGAAACCGTTGTCAGTATTGTCGTTTCACGAAATGTCTAGAAAGCGGAATGTCCAAACATTGTAGTCTATTTTTCGTTTGCGAATCTGTACGATTGCGTTCTGCTTGATTTTCAGCAGTGCGACAGGACCCGTGTCGCAGGAAAGTGGTCCGAGATTCAGACGCCGAAGCTCAAACGCAGGCCAGCTTGCAGTTGCAGCAGATTATGAGGGACGTCAGCGAAGCGTTTGCCACCGTGGTCAAGTGTAATGGAAATAAAAGGGACAAGGTCAACAGCGACATGGTTGCCCGTTTCGGCCATGCTATTCAAGGATTCGACGAGCTCAATTCAAGTGATCAGGACATCATCATTCAGGCAGCTATTCCAGAGATCAGAGTTAGTCACTTGATACTGCCAGCTTCGGCCTGACAGTTTTTCCACAGATGCTGTACGAGGCGTTTGAACTGTCGAAGCAGGACGAAGATGATTTTATTGCCGCAGAACCATCTGCACCTGTTGATGACTACAAACACAGCTTGGAAAGAATGAGGAAGTTCCTGCAGCAAACGGAGGTGAGCCTGGAGGAAATGTCGCTACTCTGCAGCATATGCCTTTTGAACCCAAGTAAGTGGAGATCGTCTGGTCTGACAGAAATGATTCGGACTTCTGTTATGTTGTTCAGGTCGGTCAAGGCTCCACGGCACACGCATCGTAGAGAAGCTTCAAGAGTCTTGTCTAGAAGCACTAGGGGTGACAGTTCAGTTGCGAGGACCAGGGCAACCAAATGCGTACGCCAAGCTGCTAATGATGCTCACGAACATACGCCCAGCAAGAAATTGAAGACATTTGCACTTTCTTCGCTTGGTTTTTACGGATGTTGCCCACTTTCTGCATTCACGTTTTTAGGACAAATTGGCCCTAGTAATTTCACCATACCTAATACCCACTGTACTTTGGCAACTGTTAACGTTTGCTTTCTCAGCGAGTTTTAGGCCAGTGAGTAAACTGTTTACCATTTTAGCTCATCCAAAAATGTCTTGCGGAATTTACCTAGACAACCGGAAAGTGTAACGTACTGATCAGAAAATACAGTGAAAAACCTGAAGTGCATACCATCACCACTGCGATCAGGATGTTTGCAGCGGGTCACTGATGAATGGTCATTTTTACAGATTGAAAACAATAGTTATTAACTACGCATGACGGCGACAGGTATACTTGTAGCTCGCTTTGGAGATTCCATACTTTATTTGATGACGTGAGATTAAGCTATGTTATTTGTCAATAGACTGCTGCGATGAGGATTGGGCTGGTTGAAGGTCTGGAACTTGCGAGATAAACCGAGTGACCAGAAACCGTTGTCAGTTTTGTCGTTTCATGAAATGTCTAGAAAGCGGAATGCCCAAACATTGTAGTCTAGTTTTCGTTTGCGAATCTGTACGATTGCGTTCTGCTTGATTTTCAGCGGTACGACAGGACCCGTGTCGCAGGAAAGTGGTGGTCACGTGAAGTCAACTGTCCTTTGTTGAACAATCATACCGCCACCCGTTACAATGAACCCCGTATTCAACGATTATCATTTGCCATAACGTTTTGCTCATAATTAAGCACTTTTCAAAACGTAAAATTGGAAATACTGCGAATTATTAAAGGTCTTCAATACGGTGGTTGCCCGTTGGAGCATTTTTGGTGTCTGAAATAAGCCAAGAAGCATGCCCTACCAACGGATGGATGGGCAGTTATCAGGCAAAATCCAACACCAATATAACTTCGAAGCTTTCGGAACTTCCTGGTTCCGTCCTCAGGGAGTTTGGGAATAGCTTCGAGGTTATATTGGTGTTCGGTTTTCCCTAATAACTGCACATCCATCCGTTGGTAGGGCATGTTTCTTGGTTTATTTCAGATACCAAAAAATCCAGAACGGGCAATCACCGTATTGAATGAAGATCAAAATGACAAACGGTCCCGTTACCAAACATCTTGTGTTCAGTTATTAAAAGTGGTGGAATACTAGAGCAGCTATATTTAAGGCTGTTTTATGTAAAGTTGCGTAAGCCATTTTCACGGCAGGCGAATTTCCTTGCAGATTAAAGCTTGTGTTAAAAACAAGTAGACGTATCATTCTCTCCCATGGTTTTATTTAGTTTACCATGAAATGACGCACGTTTATTATGTATCAAGGAAACTTATTTTTCACAACCACTCAACAGTAGAGCAAATTCCAATGAAGACCAATGACCGCTTTTAGAATGTTTGACGCAGGTAGCGGTTACTAAGAGTGCTTAATTTTCATTTGGATTGTAATCAGGGTCAAGACCGGAAGACTGCGAATAAGAATCTAATGGCTCCGTTGTAGATGCTGAATAACTGATCAAACTATCCTGCACTGCCATCTTTGGAAGCTAAAGCAAAAAGTGGAACTATCATAATCATACCACATTTCTACAAATACCGCAACAGGTAGTATAGGAGTTTTCGTCCAAGGTGCCTTCGGAGTCATCAGTTTAGGTGGAACAGGTTTTATGTCCACCACCTACGGAAGAAACGTATTAACGCTTCTTCAAAGGCATAGACAGAATCACCTTCCGTTTCCTCCTGCACACGGCATGGCAGATCAGGAGAGCCGCAACGATCAACAAAACGATGAAGGTGATAATAATGTGCCGGCCGATAAGCGTCGGCCTCTCTAAAATCCATTTGTTCACATAACCCACTCGTGACGTATTTGGAAGATAATAGGAGCTTTACGAATAATGTAGATAAGGCAAATTAAATACTTTCATAAAACGTGGTTTATTACCAATTCCCAGCTTAATATATGAAAACGAGTTTTGAAATATTCCTCACACTTCAAATGACAGAAAGAATGAAGAAAACACGGCTTTAAAGCAATGCGTTTTGAAACTGCAAATACTGTTATTGAAAAAAGAACAGCATTTTAAATGTCAAATGTATGAAGATGAAACAGTTGAGCATTCTCATCGCCACTGATTTTACAACTCATTGAAATTCATGACTGCGCATGCTAATCATTTTGTGGGCAACAAAATTATGGCTTCTGACAGTGGCAAAGTAATTACTGAAAGTCACATTTAAAGAAAGAAGACTAACAAGAACAGAGCGAAGAACTTGCAGGAGACAGTGAAAGCTGAATTGTTAAAATGCCACAATGGCGAAGGCAGACCTGTCAGAAGTCAGATTGCTCACTGAAAGCTTTCACAAACTGAGTTCCATAAACCAGCTTGCATTTGAAGCTTACTGAGATACAAATATCTATTTTAGTAAATCAGTAAAAAACAAAGCGCAGCAGCTCCCTCACTACTCACCAACTTTCCCCGTCGTCGTATTGTTCTTGGCATCAGCATCTGGTTTACCGGTATTACCTGTAAATGCACCCTTATGACTCATATGTTGCATGATGACGACAGCCAAATTCATACAAAAAATCAGTCCTAGGACACAATACAAAGGAGATTCAAGTTATAAGCGGCTACGTTGATGAGATAGAGTAAATATCCAAGAGAAAGTATACTTAGTTTGATTACCTCCCATAAAAGAACTGTACAATGACGTTACTATTCTCCCCATTTTAGCAACGGTACATATAAAGTTTCAGCATTAATGAGACACGTGATATGCAGTACTCGAGAAATTAATCTGAGCAACGTTTTACGAAAATTTTTTCCCAAATTCACCGTTCTATACTACTAAGCATGGAAAATGAACTGATCAGTGCATTATTCCTAAATTGCGTAAGAGAAAGCATTAATCATGCACAGGGAAATTAGTGACAGTTCTGAAGTCTCCATGCAAAGAAGGCAGCGTGCAAGCGTAAAATGGTAAGTTGAAAACACAAAGCCAAGAATTTGATAATAGCCATCAAACTACTTCCTAATAGATTCTATCACAGGCGGACTTGAATAATCCAAATGAAATACAAGCTTGTGGGTCATATCTGACTGTTTACATAACGCAATGAGATACATCCTAGAACATCTGTAGTTACCTGCAGACTGATAAAGTTACCAAGTGGTTATGGTGGAATTGCCGCAGGGCACTGTGCACTTTCTGCATTTGAAACTAATAAACTAGCGTTTGATGCAACGTAATGGTCCCTGAGCGGGTCCAAAGGAGCGAGCCAAGAAGCAGTGGCATTGTAGCCGATCCTGGCATAAGCGAATGAACGAAAACACGCTAGCTAGAAGAATGGTCAACTTCAGTAACCAGCCGAAGGGCCTTCCTCTCATTTAGCACATTGAATTCATAACCTTGCACAAAGGCCAATAACGAAGGATTCAAGTACTTGCAAAACGATCATGAGATCACAAGTATCAAAAAAAATAAACTGCAGCAATTTCATCACAACATCTCGCAAAGAAATCAATCCATTTATCAGAAATTTGGACAACAACTGACAAGAGCAATACTAAACTGAGCGCATGATCAAAGGAAACCGCAGTCCAATGAGCAAACGTAAACAATTACAGAAAGGATATATGACTTGATAACATTGGTCCCTTATGGGAATGAACACTGGAGAATGACACATAATGAGAGACGCATATCAGGAAAAATATAGACCCCACACTTAGGGCTTCATAAAGGTTGCAGAATTTATACAGCTGCACTTTAAGAAAACATGGCTTCGTACAGGCTCAGGTTTCATGTTTTCTTCTCCTCTAATTTACGCATCGCCTGATTAGGAAGAAAAGCTTATTGGGTACTTACCCAAACGAGGTAGCTTTCGGGAGAAACGACCCCGTCTTCAGCGTCAAGTGGTTCTCACATGACACTGAAGACGGGGGTCTTTTCTGTCGAAAGCTAAGTCGTTTGGGTAAGTACCCAATAAACAGTTCTTCATAAACAGGCGATACGTAAAGAAGAGGAGAAGAAAGCTGCACTTTAAATTATAAAGAAATAATATTGCCTGCACCATCAAATAGCTCAAGCAATATGAAGAAAGTTCAAGAAACATGAAGCATAGCTGTTCCCTCACTATTCAGCAGGTCAACGTTCTTTTGCGGGGACGTCAATAAGATTTTGGGTTCCACTAGGAACGCCTACATTGGCAGGCTGCACCATTGGCAGACACTTATCAGTAGGCATTTGTCCACTGATGGGAATTCCTTTCACTTTTGGGGATAACCAGGAGAGACTGCTAAAACTTCCTCATTCTCATATGCGGCATGAAAAAAACAGATAAGCTACTGCCAAAGACGGCGCAACAATTACATTATCATACACAAGGAAGAATGATCTCACGAGTAGCTCCACTGGGAAGAACAATTAATTATGCAAAGAAGAATATTGTGGAATAAGGGAATTTCGACGGGCTTGGGTTTCATTCTGTCCAATACGGCAATAACCCGTTGAAGAAACATTTTATTTTCCGCGGAGCTTTCGGGACCGACCTTGTCCCGTCGTCAGGGCTTAGTAGAATCTGTAGTAGAATTCTACTAAGCCCTGACGACGGGACAAGGTCGGTCCCGAAAGCTCCGCGGAAAATAAAATATTTCATCAACGAGCTATTGCCGTATTGGACAGAAAGAAGAATATTGGGTAGAATGTCTAAAAATATACTCAAAAAACTATAGAAGAACGGCCCTGTACTTTCCCAATTTTAATCGACAAATACGTAAACTGCTGCCGTCAATGACACCGACTTTAACAGTTCTTAAGTAACAGGGAGAAACATTTTACCTAAACCTGTCTGCACGTATTCATCATCAGAATCTATGCAATACAAAAGAAACTCATCTCCAATGTTGTATGCTTAAATTTTTAGGATGATTTCAGAGCAGGACCTCATAATCCACATAGGTATTTCGCAACCTGCAGTGCAACAAACCAGCTAACATTTTTACGATCGCAGCATTCTGAACATCATCTTAGCTTACGAAAAAATTTAACCTCACTACGACCCAGAACATGCTTAAAGTTAGGCAAAAGAAAAATTATATTAACCGTCAGGTCAACTAACGGAGAGTTCCTAAACAATCCAAAAGAACGATCACAGTGTTCCTAGCCGACAACTTTTACCATCACGCAGACCGCGTTATGCTTCTATAACAACACTGAATTATATACGCAACACCACTAGAAAAAAAGACCATTCTAAATATTGTTGAAAGATTCAGCCAGTCACAAGAATCACGCATGCATAAGTGGAGAAACGAAATCGAAAACAGTTGCGCTGAAGGTAATAGAATGCACCAAAACTAATGCACCTAATAAAATGAGCACCCATTAAGATAACAAGAATATCCAGTGCAGTATCATGAGCGCCGTTAACAGTACAGCGTAAGCGAACGACAATCTCACCAGAATGGTATACTCACTCATCTACCTAAACAGCAGATCATGATGCTTAATCGGAAGTGAGAATTATCCAAGATCAAGATTGCTGTCCCTGATTTCATGAGACATGGTACGCAAAAGCTAAGTACGACATGAAATTTATGAGCGTAAAGTCGTGCGTTATGTTAAAATAAGCATGCTTACGCCAAGCAAATAATTGTCTTACTACTCACCAGTTGGAATGCGGGCATCTTCTTTTTCCGTGTCGTTTTTTTTCTTGGGGTCTGCAAATATACACACACATGCAGTCGTATACTTAGGGTGAGGAGCAAAGACAAGATCGTAAACCCCTGTAAAACTGAAAAAGTAGGAAGCAGGAAAAAGTAATTATCCCACTAAGACGATCGCTATGCGGGTAAAGTATACAAGGAGAAGAACATAAAGTGAACATTATTGCAGTCAAGAACAGTATAGTACATTACCAAAAGTTCGTAATTTCATAACTAACTTGCCATCACGCGCTACGCACCGGCCACTAAACTTGAGTGAGCAATTGCTTACGAGAAGCACGTGTCCCGACTAGACGTGGGAAAAAATAAAACGGAAAAAGTGAACCTTCTATGATGGATTGTTTAAAACATCCAAAGAGAAAAGCTGATACGTCATAAAGAACATGTTGAAAAGAATGCAGAGCACATGAATAATTAAGCTTAGCCAATATCCCAAACGGTTCATAACTTAAAGGACAACAGTTCTGTTGCTCAATTATTCAGTGACGTTAAAGTGAACAAATATATATATTTTCTTGCATATATGTGTTTACGGGAGGAAAATTGTTGTGGTAGTAAAGCTTGCTTTCTGCAGTACTTGCAGGAAATTGATGAATTGTAATACAATTTACTACAACATAAAGAGAGTGGAACCTGAAAAGAAACTGCGAGCAGTCGCGCGAATGGCTATGTAGTGAAGCAAAAGTTGTGTTGCAGGTAAATCATGAGTATATAATTGGATTGGAATAGCGCAGCGGAATGATTGGACAACAACCAGCAGTCCACACTGAATCAATGAATAGTCCACTGGAAAAGTATTGTCCCTGGTTTGGATGAGCCGTTGGAACTGAATGTTAGTCAGAAATTCTTATTGCGAAGAAATTATTCATCTGCCCTTTCCTATATAATACTTGGACATAAGACAGAGTTAGAAAATGATATTTCGAGGACAAAGACCCACCTTATACACAGCGTACGCAATCGACAGGCAAACTATTTCTTTACTACTCACCGATGCCCATAGTATTACCACCGCCACTTTGGGGAACTGTATCATTTGAAAGGTCACCCGCAAAAAGGCACGCATACGGTCAAGTTTCCAGTAAGATGAAGGAAGTCAAATGCGAGAGACGCACTATAGCAAGGGAACAGAGAAATACTTCACGTCAAGGGAACATATATTGGCGCGTATAGAAAACAATGAAATGGAATTTGAGTAATCATCGCGCTACGTACAGTGAGGATGCAGTAAGGCGCCCATATCGGCGATTTCTCTCTCACCCGCCTAAGCACTTTAATATTATGCAACTCACTGCTTGCGTAAAATGCATGTGTGAATAAAACTAATCATTAAACACATTCTTATTTCTTTAGTCCTTATGGGTTTGTGCACCTGTTCTATGACAAGGAATCCTACCCTCTGTATTCAAACCAGCGTAGCGGACAGCATAGACCAATTCCCTATTGCTAATAAGGTGACAAGCTAATGTCGTCGCATAAGAAAGTTCCTCAGCAATAGGCACCCATGCTTTTGCCAACATAAACAAAATTATTCCGGCAAAAAAATCACGGGTATTCATGTCGAAGTTTCGCCATGTACGCATTCATAAAACGTTGGCTGTTATCCGCAGTCACCCTTGGAACGTGCCTCCAGTGAATACGGTAGTTTTACTGTATCCTCAATGATTTCTTATTCTTTTGCTTATCATTAGCACATCAGAAAGGGTTATTTTGCCACTTTTCAACGCAAAATCGCGTAACGTACGAGAAATATGCTTTGACTTATTCAAGACGTGAGCAGATGGCGCCTGTCAGCGTTAGGAGCGTTAATCAACAAGCGCTCCAGATGCATGGACATTGCTAAACTCAAGCTATTGGTTAATTACATAAGTCATTGTTACTGCAACAGTGGTAACATATCTGCAAGCAGTGAGAAGCATAATGTTTACACGGGAGAGAAAGAGCGGCAAATCGTCCATCTAATGAGAAGATTTCCTGCTAAGAAAAATTGAATACACAGTAGAAATTCAAAATGGCATGGGCTCAAGTTGAACACCCGGCGCTCCGCCTAAACGCCACGGCTTACTATTGTAAATAGTCATCAGCAAATAGCGTATTCACACATACACACACTCAGTCTTTCGACTAACGAAAACGTGCAACAAGTGGAGATCAAAGACTTCCAACAGGGATTCACAATAACCGTACAATAACTGATCAGTTAAGTAACATCGTACGAAAACTGGCAAGCACAGTAAGATGCCACCCTTTCCGCACGAAAATTTCAATTGTATAGCCGCTTCACATCAACCATGTTTGCAAATTGACAGAGGAACACAACAGAACAGGTGAAATAACCTCACTTATTCTGCAGCATAAAGTATTGAACATAGGATCTCAACCGTTCTCCCGTCAGCGCCAGTTTAGACGTCTCCAGTGCCCCCAGCGCCCCCGTGGACTCGACAGCAGCAATGACACGTAAAGAGGGAAGCTGATTACGAAGAATTTAGACTGTGCACTTAGGGCTTCATAAAGGTTGCTGAATTCATGCAGCAGCTGCTTAAATTCTATCAACATAGTACTGCCTATCTTATCAAACAATACAAGCAATATGAGGAAGTTTCAAAAAGACGAAGCACAGCTGCTTCCTCACTACTAGGCAGATTTATGTTCCCTTATTAGGGCTTCAAGATTTTGGCTTCAAGTAGGAACAACTACAAGAACGTCTGCATTTGCAGGCTGTACTATTGACAGACACTACACCCTGGGCTTGTGTTCTCTTGATGAAGCTTCATTTCTCTTATGGGGTTTAGCAGGAACGACTGCTAAAACTTCCTCATTCTCATATGCGGCATGAGGAAAACAGCTAAGCTACTGCCAAAGAAGGCGCAACAATTATATTATCATACACAGGGAAGCATGATCTCATGAGTAGCTCCACTGGGAAAAATAATTAATTATGCAGGAAGAATATTGGGTAGAATGTTTGAAAATATACTCAAAAAAACTATAGAAGAACGGCCCTGTACTTTCCCAATTTTAATCGACAAATACGTAAACTGCTGCCGTCAATGACACCGACTTTAACAGTTCTTAAGTAACAGGGAGAAACATTTTACCTAAACCTGTCTGCACGTATTCATCATCAGAATCTATGCAATACAAAAGAAACTCATCTCCAATGTTGTATGCTTAAATTTTTAGGATGATTTCAGAGCAGGACCTCATAATCCACATAGGTATTTCGCAACCTGCAGTGCAACAAACCAGCTAACATTTTTACGATCGCAGCATTCTGAACATCATCTTAGCTTACGAAAAAATTTAACCTCACTACGACCCAGAACATGCTTAAAGTTAGGCAAAAGAAAAATTATATTAACCGTCAGGTCAACTAACGGAGAGTTCCTAAACAATCCAAAAGAACGATCACAGTGTTCCTAGCCGACAACTTTTACCATCACGCAGACCGCGTTATGCTTCTATAACAACACTGAATTATATACGCAACACCACTAGAAAAAAAGACCATTCTAAATATTGTTGAAAGATTCAGCCAGTCACAAGAATCACGCATGCATAAGTGGAGAAACGAAATCGAAAACAGTTGCGCTGAAGGTAATAGAATGCACCAAAACTAATGCTCCTAATAAAATGAGCACCCATTAAGATAACAAGAATATCCAGTGCAGTATCATGAGCGCCGTTAACAGTACAGCGTAAGCGAACGACAATCTCACCAGAATGGTATACTCACTCATCTACCTAAACAGCAGATCATGATGCTTAATCGGAAGTGAGAATTATCCAAGATCAAGATTGCTGTCCCTGATTTCATGAGACATGGTACGCAAAAGCTAAGTACGACATGAAATTTATGAGCGTAAAGTCGTGCGTTATGTTAAAATAAGCATGCTTACGCCAAGCAAATAATTGTCTTACTACTCACCAGTTGGAATGCGGGCATCTTCTTTTTCCGTGTCGTTTTTTTTCTTGGGGTCTGCAAATATACACACACATGCAGTCGTATACTTAGGGTGAGGAGCAAAGACAAGATCGTAAACCCCTGTAAAACTGAAAAAGAAGGAAGCAGGAAAAAGTAATTATCCCACTAAGACGATCGCTATGCGGGTAAAGTATACAAGGAGAAGAACATAAAGTGAACATTATTGCAGTCAAGAACAGTATAGTACATTACCAAAAGTTCGTAATTTCATAACTAACTTGCCATCACGCGCTACGCACCGGCCACTAAACTTGAGTGAGCAATTGCTTACGAGAAGCACGTGTCCCGACTAGACGTGGGAAAAAATAAAACGGAAAAAGTGAACCTTCTATGATGGATTGTTTAAAACATCCAAAGAGAAAAGCTGATACGTCATAAAGAACATGTTGAAAAGAATGCAGAGCACATGAATAATTAAGCTTAGCCAATATCCCAAACGGTTCATAACTTAAAGGACAACAGTTCTGTTGCTCAATTATTCAGTGACGTTAAAGTGAACAAATATATATATTTTCTTGCATATATGTGTTTACGGGAGGAAAATTGTTGTGGTAGTAAAGCTTGCTTTCTGCAGTACTTGCAGGAAATTGATGAATTGTAATACAATTTACTACAACATAAAGAGAGTGGAACCTGAAAAGAAACTGCGAGCAGTCGCGCGAATGGCTATGTAGTGAAGCAAAAGTTGTGTTGCAGGTAAATCATGAGTATATAATTGGATTGGAATAGCGCAGCGGAATGATTGGACAACAACCAGCAGTCCACACTGAATCAATGAATAGTCCACTGGAAAAGTATTGTCCCTGGTTTGGATGAGCCGTTGGAACTGAATGTTAGTCAGAAATTCTTATTGCGAAGAAATTATTCATCTGCCCTTTCCTATATAATACTTGGACATAAGACAGAGTTAGAAAATGATATTTCGAGGACAAAGACCCACCTTATACACAGCGTACGCAATCGACAGGCAAACTATTTCTTTACTACTCACCGATGCCCATAGTATTACCACCGCCACTTTGGGGAACTGTATCATTTGAAAGGTCACCCGCAAAAAGGCACGCATACGGTCAAGTTTCCAGTAAGATGAAGGAAGTCAAATGCGAGAGACGCACTATAGCAAGGGAACAGAGAAATACTTCACGTCAAGGGAACATATATTGGCGCGTATAGAAAACAATGAAATGGAATTTGAGTAATCATCGCGCTACGTACAGTGAGGATGCAGTAAGGCGCCCATATCGGCGATTTCTCTCTCACCCGCCTAAGCACTTTAATATTATGCAACTCACTGCTTGCGTAAAATGCATGTGTGAATAAAACTAATCATTAAACACATTCTTATTTCTTTAGTCCTTATGGGTTTGTGCACCTGTTCTATGACAAGGAATCCTACCCTCTGTATTCAAACCAGCGTAGCGGACAGCATAGACCAATTCCCTATTGCTAATAAGGTGACAAGCTAATGTCGTCGCATAAGAAAGTTCCTCAGCAATAGGCACCCATGCTTTTGCCAACATAAACAAAATTATTCCGGCAAAAAAATCACGGGTATTCATGTCGAAGTTTCGCCATGTACGCATTCATAAAACGTTGGCTGTTATCCGCAGTCACCCTTGGAACGTGCCTCCAGTGAATACGGTAGTTTTACTGTATCCTCAATGATTTCTTATTCTTTTGCTTATCATTAGCACATCAGAAAGGGTTATTTTGCCACTTTTCAACGCAAAATCGCGTAACGTACGAGAAATATGCTTTGACTTATTCAAGACGTGAGCAGATGGCGCCTGTCAGCGTTAGGAGCGTTAATCAACAAGCGCTCCAGATGCATGGACATTGCTAAACTCAAGCTATTGGTTAATTACATAAGTCATTGTTACTGCAACAGTGGTAACATATCTGCAAGCAGTGAGAAGCATAATGTTTACACGGGAGAGAAAGAGCGGCAAATCGTCCATCTAATGAGAAGATTTCCTGCTAAGAAAAATTGAATACACAGTAGAAATTCAAAATGGCATGGGCTCAAGTTGAACACCCGGCGCTCCGCCTAAACGCCACGGCTTACTATTGTAAATAGTCATCAGCAAATAGCGTATTCACACACACACACACTCAGTCTTTCGACTAACGAAAACGTGCAACAAGTGGAGATCAAAGACTTCCAACAGGGATTCACGATAACCGTACAATAACTGATCAGTTAAGTAACATCGTACGAAAACTGGCAAGCACAGTAAGATGCCACCCTTTCCGCACGAAAATTTCAATTGTATAGCCGCTTCACATCAACCATGTTTGCAAATTGACAGAGGAACACAACAGAACAGGTGAAATAACCTCACTTATTCTGCAGCATAAAGTATTGAACATAGGATCTCAACCGTTCTCCCGCCAGCGCCAGTTTAGACGTCTCCAGTGCCCCCAGCGCCCCCGTGGACTCGACAGCAGCAATGACACGTAAAGAGGGAAGCTGATTACGAAGAATTTAGACTGTGCACTTAGGGCTTCATAAAGGTTGCTGAATTCATGCAGCAGCTGCTTAAATTCTATCAACATAGTACTGCCTATCTTATCAAACAATACAAGCAATATGAGGAAGTTTCAAAAAGACGAAGCACAGCTGCTTCCTCACTACTAGGCAGATTTATGTTCCCTTATTAGGGCTTCAAGATTTTGGCTTCAAGTAGGAACAACTACAAGAACGTCTGCATTTGCAGGCTGTACTATTGACAGACACTACACCCTGGGCTTGTGTTCTCTTGATGAAGCTTCATTTCTCTTATGGGGTTTAGCAGGAACGACTGCTAAAACTTCCTCATTCTCATATGCGGCATGAGGAAAACAGCTAAGCTACTGCCAAAGAAGGCGCAACAATTATATTATCATACACAGGGAAGCATGATCTCATGAGTAGCTCCACTGGGAAAAATAATTAATTATGCAGGAAGAATATTGGGTAGAATGTTTGAAAATATACTCAAAAAAACTATAGAAGAACGGCCCTGTACTTTCCCAATTTTAATCGACAAATACGTAAACTGCTGCCGTCAATGACACCGACTTTAACAGTTCTTAAGTAACAGGGAGAAACATTTTACCTAAACCTGTCTGCACGTATTCATCATCAGAATCTATGCAATACAAAAGAAACTCATCTCCAATGTTGTATGCTTAAATTTTTAGGATGATTTCAGAGCAGGACCTCATAATCCACATAGGTATTTCGCAACCTGCAGTGCAACAAACCAGCTAACATTTTTACGATCGCAGCATTCTGAACATCATCTTAGCTTACGAAAAAATTTAACCTCACTACGACCCAGAACATGCTTAAAGTTAGGCAAAAGAAAAATTATATTAACCGTCAGGTCAACTAACGGAGAGTTCCTAAACAATCCAAAAGAACGATCACAGTGTTCCTAGCCGACAACTTTTACCATCACGCAGACCGCGTTATGCTTCTATAACAACACTGAATTATATACGCAACACCACTAGAAAAAAAGACCATTCTAAATATTGTTGAAAGATTCAGCCAGTCACAAGAATCACGCATGCATAAGTGGAGAAACGAAATCGAAAACAGTTGCGCTGAAGGTAATAGAATGCACCAAAACTAATGCTCCTAATAAAATGAGCACCCATTAAGATAACAAGAATATCCAGTGCAGTATCATGAGCGCCGTTAACAGTACAGCGTAAGCGAACGACAATCTCACCAGAATGGTATACTCACTCATCTACCTAAACAGCAGATCATGATGCTTAATCGGAAGTGAGAATTATCCAAGATCAAGATTGCTGTCCCTGATTTCATGAGACATGGTACGCAAAAGCTAAGTACGACATGAAATTTATGAGCGTAAAGTCGTGCGTTATGTTAAAATAAGCATGCTTACGCCAAGCAAATAATTGTCTTACTACTCACCAGTTGGAATGCGGGCATCTTCTTTTTCCGTGTCGTTTTTTTTCTTGGGGTCTGCAAATATACACACACATGCAGTCGTATACTTAGGGTGAGGAGCAAAGACAAGATCGTAAACCCCTGTAAAACTGAAAAAGAAGGAAGCAGGAAAAAGTAATTATCCCACTAAGACGATCGCTATGCGGGTAAAGTATACAAGGAGAAGAACATAAAGTGAACATTATTGCAGTCAAGAACAGTATAGTACATTACCAAAAGTTCGTAATTTCATAACTAACTTGCCATCACGCGCTACGCACCGGCCACTAAACTTGAGTGAGCAATTGCTTACGAGAAGCACGTGTCCCGACTAGACGTGGGAAAAAATAAAACGGAAAAAGTGAACCTTCTATGATGGATTGTTTAAAACATCCAAAGAGAAAAGCTGATACGTCATAAAGAACATGTTGAAAAGAATGCAGAGCACATGAATAATTAAGCTTAGCCAATATCCCAAACGGTTCATAACTTAAAGGACAACAGTTCTGTTGCTCAATTATTCAGTGACGTTAAAGTGAACAAATATATATATTTTCTTGCATATATGTGTTTACGGGAGGAAAATTGTTGTGGTAGTAAAGCTTGCTTTCTGCAGTACTTGCAGGAAATTGATGAATTGTAATACAATTTACTACAACATAAAGAGAGTGGAACCTGAAAAGAAACTGCGAGCAGTCGCGCGAATGGCTATGTAGTGAAGCAAAAGTTGTGTTGCAGGTAAATCATGAGTATATAATTGGATTGGAATAGCGCAGCGGAATGATTGGACAACAACCAGCAGTCCACACTGAATCAATGAATAGTCCACTGGAAAAGTATTGTCCCTGGTTTGGATGAGCCGTTGGAACTGAATGTTAGTCAGAAATTCTTATTGCGAAGAAATTATTCATCTGCCCTTTCCTATATAATACTTGGACATAAGACAGAGTTAGAAAATGATATTTCGAGGACAAAGACCCACCTTATACACAGCGTACGCAATCGACAGGCAAACTATTTCTTTACTACTCACCGATGCCCATAGTATTACCACCGCCACTTTGGGGAACTGTATCATTTGAAAGGTCACCCGCAAAAAGGCACGCATACGGTCAAGTTTCCAGTAAGATGAAGGAAGTCAAATGCGAGAGACGCACTATAGCAAGGGAACAGAGAAATACTTCACGTCAAGGGAACATATATTGGCGCGTATAGAAAACAATGAAATGGAATTTGAGTAATCATCGCGCTACGTACAGTGAGGATGCAGTAAGGCGCCCATATCGGCGATTTCTCTCTCACCCGCCTAAGCACTTTAATATTATGCAACTCACTGCTTGCGTAAAATGCATGTGTGAATAAAACTAATCATTAAACACATTCTTATTTCTTTAGTCCTTATGGGTTTGTGCACCTGTTCTATGACAAGGAATCCTACCCTCTGTATTCAAACCAGCGTAGCGGACAGCATAGACCAATTCCCTATTGCTAATAAGGTGACAAGCTAATGTCGTCGCATAAGAAAGTTCCTCAGCAATAGGCACCCATGCTTTTGCCAACATAAACAAAATTATTCCGGCAAAAAAATCACGGGTATTCATGTCGAAGTTTCGCCATGTACGCATTCATAAAACGTTGGCTGTTATCCGCAGTCACCCTTGGAACGTGCCTCCAGTGAATACGGTAGTTTTACTGTATCCTCAATGATTTCTTATTCTTTTGCTTATCATTAGCACATCAGAAAGGGTTATTTTGCCACTTTTCAACGCAAAATCGCGTAACGTACGAGAAATATGCTTTGACTTATTCAAGACGTGAGCAGATGGCGCCTGTCAGCGTTAGGAGCGTTAATCAACAAGCGCTCCAGATGCATGGACATTGCTAAACTCAAGCTATTGGTTAATTACATAAGTCATTGTTACTGCAACAGTGGTAACATATCTGCAAGCAGTGAGAAGCATAATGTTTACACGGGAGAGAAAGAGCGGCAAATCGTCCATCTAATGAGAAGATTTCCTGCTAAGAAAAATTGAATACACAGTAGAAATTCAAAATGGCATGGGCTCAAGTTGAACACCCGGCGCTCCGCCTAAACGCCACGGCTTACTATTGTAAATAGTCATCAGCAAATAGCGTATTCACACACACACACACTCAGTCTTTCGACTAACGAAAACGTGCAACAAGTGGAGATCAAAGACTTCCAACAGGGATTCACGATAACCGTACAATAACTGATCAGTTAAGTAACATCGTACGAAAACTGGCAAGCACAGTAAGATGCCACCCTTTCCGCACGAAAATTTCAATTGTATAGCCGCTTCACATCAACCATGTTTGCAAATTGACAGAGGAACACAACAGAACAGGTGAAATAACCTCACTTATTCTGCAGCATAAAGTATTGAACATAGGATCTCAACCGTTCTCCCGCCAGCGCCAGTTTAGACGTCTCCAGTGCCCCCAGCGCCCCCGTGGACTCGACAGCAGCAATGACACGTAAAGAGGGAAGCTGATTACGAAGAATTTAGACTGTGCACTTAGGGCTTCATAAAGGTTGCTGAATTCATGCAGCAGCTGCTTAAATTCTATCAACATAGTACTGCCTATCTTATCAAACAATACAAGCAATATGAGGAAGTTTCAAAAAGACGAAGCACAGCTGCTTCCTCACTACTAGGCAGATTTATGTTCCCTTATTAGGGCTTCAAGATTTTGGCTTCAAGTAGGAACAACTACAAGAACGTCTGCATTTGCAGGCTGTACTATTGACAGACACTACACCCTGGGCTTGTGTTCTCTTGATGAAGCTTCATTTCTCTTATGGGGTTTAGCAGGAACGACTGCTAAAACTTCCTCATTCTCATATGCGGCATGAGGAAAACAGCTAAGCTACTGCCAAAGAAGGCGCAACAATTATATTATCATACACAGGGAAGCATGATCTCATGAGTAGCTCCACTGGGAAAAATAATTAATTATGCAGGAAGAATATTGGGTAGAATGTTTGAAAATATACTCAAAAAAACTATAGAAGAACGGCCCTGTACTTTCCCAATTTTAATCGACAAATACGTAAACTGCTGCCGTCAATGACACCGACTTTAACAGTTCTTAAGTAACAGGGAGAAACATTTTACCTAAACCTGTCTGCACGTATTCATCATCAGAATCTATGCAATACAAAAGAAACTCATCTCCAATGTTGTATGCTTAAATTTTTAGGATGATTTCAGAGCAGGACCTCATAATCCACATAGGTATTTCGCAACCTGCAGTGCAACAAACCAGCTAACATTTTTACGATCGCAGCATTCTGAACATCATCTTAGCTTACGAAAAAATTTAACCTCACTACGACCCAGAACATGCTTAAAGTTAGGCAAAAGAAAAATTATATTAACCGTCAGGTCAACTAACGGAGAGTTCCTAAACAATCCAAAAGAACGATCACAGTGTTCCTAGCCGACAACTTTTACCATCACGCAGACCGCGTTATGCTTCTATAACAACACTGAATTATATACGCAACACCACTAGAAAAAAAGACCATTCTAAATATTGTTGAAAGATTCAGCCAGTCACAAGAATCACGCATGCATAAGTGGAGAAACGAAATCGAAAACAGTTGCGCTGAAGGTAATAGAATGCACCAAAACTAATGCTCCTAATAAAATGAGCACCCATTAAGATAACAAGAATATCCAGTGCAGTATCATGAGCGCCGTTAACAGTACAGCGTAAGCGAACGACAATCTCACCAGAATGGTATACTCACTCATCTACCTAAACAGCAGATCATGATGCTTAATCGGAAGTGAGAATTATCCAAGATCAAGATTGCTGTCCCTGATTTCATGAGACATGGTACGCAAAAGCTAAGTACGACATGAAATTTATGAGCGTAAAGTCGTGCGTTATGTTAAAATAAGCATGCTTACGCCAAGCAAATAATTGTCTTACTACTCACCAGTTGGAATGCGGGCATCTTCTTTTTCCGTGTCGTTTTTTTTCTTGGGGTCTGCAAATATACACACACATGCAGTCGTATACTTAGGGTGAGGAGCAAAGACAAGATCGTAAACCCCTGTAAAACTGAAAAAGAAGGAAGCAGGAAAAAGTAATTATCCCACTAAGACGATCGCTATGCGGGTAAAGTATACAAGGAGAAGAACATAAAGTGAACATTATTGCAGTCAAGAACAGTATAGTACATTACCAAAAGTTCGTAATTTCATAACTAACTTGCCATCACGCGCTACGCACCGGCCACTAAACTTGAGTGAGCAATTGCTTACGAGAAGCACGTGTCCCGACTAGACGTGGGAAAAAATAAAACGGAAAAAGTGAACCTTCTATGATGGATTGTTTAAAACATCCAAAGAGAAAAGCTGATACGTCATAAAGAACATGTTGAAAAGAATGCAGAGCACATGAATAATTAAGCTTAGCCAATATCCCAAACGGTTCATAACTTAAAGGACAACAGTTCTGTTGCTCAATTATTCAGTGACGTTAAAGTGAACAAATATATATATTTTCTTGCATATATGTGTTTACGGGAGGAAAATTGTTGTGGTAGTAAAGCTTGCTTTCTGCAGTACTTGCAGGAAATTGATGAATTGTAATACAATTTACTACAACATAAAGAGAGTGGAACCTGAAAAGAAACTGCGAGCAGTCGCGCGAATGGCTATGTAGTGAAGCAAAAGTTGTGTTGCAGGTAAATCATGAGTATATAATTGGATTGGAATAGCGCAGCGGAATGATTGGACAACAACCAGCAGTCCACACTGAATCAATGAATAGTCCACTGGAAAAGTATTGTCCCTGGTTTGGATGAGCCGTTGGAACTGAATGTTAGTCAGAAATTCTTATTGCGAAGAAATTATTCATCTGCCCTTTCCTATATAATACTTGGACATAAGACAGAGTTAGAAAATGATATTTCGAGGACAAAGACCCACCTTATACACAGCGTACGCAATCGACAGGCAAACTATTTCTTTACTACTCACCGATGCCCATAGTATTACCACCGCCACTTTGGGGAACTGTATCATTTGAAAGGTCACCCGCAAAAAGGCACGCATACGGTCAAGTTTCCAGTAAGATGAAGGAAGTCAAATGCGAGAGACGCACTATAGCAAGGGAACAGAGAAATACTTCACGTCAAGGGAACATATATTGGCGCGTATAGAAAACAATGAAATGGAATTTGAGTAATCATCGCGCTACGTACAGTGAGGATGCAGTAAGGCGCCCATATCGGCGATTTCTCTCTCACCCGCCTAAGCACTTTAATATTATGCAACTCACTGCTTGCGTAAAATGCATGTGTGAATAAAACTAATCATTAAACACATTCTTATTTCTTTAGTCCTTATGGGTTTGTGCACCTGTTCTATGACAAGGAATCCTACCCTCTGTATTCAAACCAGCGTAGCGGACAGCATAGACCAATTCCCTATTGCTAATAAGGTGACAAGCTAATGTCGTCGCATAAGAAAGTTCCTCAGCAATAGGCACCCATGCTTTTGCCAACATAAACAAAATTATTCCGGCAAAAAAATCACGGGTATTCATGTCGAAGTTTCGCCATGTACGCATTCATAAAACGTTGGCTGTTATCCGCAGTCACCCTTGGAACGTGCCTCCAGTGAATACGGTAGTTTTACTGTATCCTCAATGATTTCTTATTCTTTTGCTTATCATTAGCACATCAGAAAGGGTTATTTTGCCACTTTTCAACGCAAAATCGCGTAACGTACGAGAAATATGCTTTGACTTATTCAAGACGTGAGCAGATGGCGCCTGTCAGCGTTAGGAGCGTTAATCAACAAGCGCTCCAGATGCATGGACATTGCTAAACTCAAGCTATTGGTTAATTACATAAGTCATTGTTACTGCAACAGTGGTAACATATCTGCAAGCAGTGAGAAGCATAATGTTTACACGGGAGAGAAAGAGCGGCAAATCGTCCATCTAATGAGAAGATTTCCTGCTAAGAAAAATTGAATACACAGTAGAAATTCAAAATGGCATGGGCTCAAGTTGAACACCCGGCGCTCCGCCTAAACGCCACGGCTTACTATTGTAAATAGTCATCAGCAAATAGCGTATTCACACACACACACACTCAGTCTTTCGACTAACGAAAACGTGCAACAAGTGGAGATCAAAGACTTCCAACAGGGATTCACGATAACCGTACAATAACTGATCAGTTAAGTAACATCGTACGAAAACTGGCAAGCACAGTAAGATGCCACCCTTTCCGCACGAAAATTTCAATTGTATAGCCGCTTC
This sequence comes from Trichuris muris, assembly GCA_000612645.2. Taxonomy (NCBI): domain Eukaryota; kingdom Metazoa; phylum Nematoda; class Enoplea; order Trichinellida; family Trichuridae; genus Trichuris; species Trichuris muris. The sequence goes on along the minus strand of CBXJ02000282.1, from coordinate 24,438,679 downwards.
ACATCAACCATGTTTGCAAATTGACAGAGGAACACAACAGAACAGGTGAAATAACCTCACTTATTCTGCAGCATAAAGTATTGAACATAGGATCTCAACCGTTCTCCCGTCAGCGCCAGTTTAGACGTCTCCAGTGCCCCCAGCGCCCCCGTGGACTCGACAGCAGCAATGACACGTAAAGAGGGAAGCTGATTACGAAGAATTTAGACTGTGCACTTAGGGCTTCATAAAGGTTGCTGAATTCATGCAGCAGCTGCTTAAATTCTATCAACATAGTACTGCCTATCTTATCAAACAATACAAGCAATATGAGGAAGTTTCAAAAATGACGAA